>JAWNNM010002509.1:0-600000 GCA_035044965.1 Lordiphosa andalusiaca
TCAAATCATATCATATTATATCATATCATATCAAATCATATCATAGCATGTGCAAATACATTGTACAATAAAATCAAGTTTAAGATCCTTTCTCTAAAGAAGTAAACATTTTGATCCAAAAATATCTTTTGAAAACTATACATTCGGTGTTTTATAATCCCCAATGGAAAAGATATGGTGTGTACAAGCTCTTGGGGATTATAAAAATATGTTTATGTTATTATATTATGTATGTATGTATCTTGTAATTGGTTAACCACTTTTTTTCTCAATTATTCAGGCAGTTGCACTCTTAGTTCGAGCTAAATCCAATTGTTCGTTCGTTTTTTACAGTGGTTGCAGAAATGGTTTCGTTGAATGGGAACAGTTTATCCTTCAAAATTCTTATATAATCCAAAACTGACAGTTTGATTCTGATAAAGAGTCCTTTTCATTTGCTTCAAGACCAAACGAATATACTCTGCATAAGTGGTTCTAAAATAAAAACCTGAGATTAAAACCGTAATCGAAACCTGAACCTTTAACCGATATTGCAGATGACTAGCATAATCATCCGTTTATAGTCGCCAAGTTGAGACAAATTCACCAGAATCGAGGAAATCTCAATGTCCAAAGAGTATATTTTTAAATTCTAGTACATGATATTGTCTGAACTTATTTGGTCCGAAATTCATGCAATTAACGCCCACCACTCGTCTCTGTCTTGTGCGAGCTGACGCCAGTTGGTTGGTGTTTGTTAATTTTAGGAATAGTGGGGTTACCTAGCCCAATGTTCCGCCCTTCATTTGATCCGCTGACTTTAGCCAGCTAACCGTAGGCGTGAGTCGACTTGGGACGCAGAAAGCCAGGACCGAATGATCCGCCATGTTGAACTGGTCAGGAAATACGAGCCGCATAAACACAGGTGAGTAACTGACTTCTAAAGAAGACCAAGAACGTTGCGTTATAATGAAAAGGCCGTGGGTACAAGTTCACACCAGGCATTTTTTTTTGTTGATGAAGAATCACAAATCAATACAATTAAACGGTTAAGAAATTATTATTCTAGTTTTTGAGAATTTTATTATATTCATTTAAGATATTTGAATCTTGTTTTCGCAAAATTTCTTGTAGACTAAAATATGATTGAGCAAGTTGTAGTCGATTCCATACTCGTGTGTGACTTTATGTTAGAATTCCAACAAGGCAACAATAAACAAGAAAAGTGATTAACCTTGAAGCGAAACTGATTAGGTCTCATAGTGTAGTGCCATCAAAGTGTAGCCAAGTATTGCGGTAGGCAAGTGTCATTAAACTTAGTTTCAATCTTGATCTTGATTTCGTTCTACCTCAACTAAACTAATAAGCTCTTCAAAATGCACAGCCAGTATAAATGGCCAAAATATTGAGCTCTTTTTTGTTTTTTTTTTTTTTTGTCATGACGTTTTTGTTGTACCCCCAACACGGTCATATTTGTGGGTAGTGAAAAATGCAGAAGACAAGCCCGAAATACACGAACACTTGTACTAGAACAGGACAGCAGAGTACTAAAGCAGCGGCCAAGGATCAAATGAAGCACACCAATGGCACCCAAGTGGGCTAATCAGCAAAGCCACCACACATACTCAAGCTCGCACACACACACACACAAGTGCCGGAGCACTCAGTCAGCCAGTGAGTCAGTCAGTTAGTCAGTCCTTCAGTAAAAAGCACACAAAATTGCCATTTTTCCTCTACTTCTAGCTGCGCCAGAAAAAATAGGAATAAAATGAAGTGGAAAAAACGTAAACTACGAATGTGGCCATATGTACAATGTGTTTTGTTTTGTATTTTTATTTGTTTTCTGTTGTTTGTTATTACGACTCCATTGCGTTTAGATGGAGATTAAGTCGCTCTCCTCGGCAGCATCCCCCCACGCTGATTCCCCTTTTTGCAATTTTTTCTATATTTTTTTTTTGCTTTATGAGCAGTTTATTTGCTCTGCCTTGGGGCCCCATAGACTTCTGTGCCATGTGAAGAGAGAGAGATGCCAGAGATAGAGATTGTAGCCCACTCTGCGCCAACATTTGTTTATGTTTTTAGTAACAAATGAAAAACTGTGGCAAAAAAAATATGCTATATTGCTTTGTGCGTGTGTGTGTGTGTGTGTGAAAGTGAGTGAGCGTATACTTTTATTAGTCACTGTCATACACATAGTTGCTCCCCAAAGGGCCATCCAGCCAAACGATGTTGATAAGCGGCGAATGGTAATTTTTTTTGACTTGATATTAAAAATACACATCACCTAGGCTAGACTTAGGGTTGCCAGGTTATGCGATCTTTGGTTTGGGAATGGCAGATGGCTTTTGTATGAAGGATGCAGCTCAGAATATAACTAAAAGCCAATCACATACAATAAATTAACTAACAAAGCCCAAGCTGCAATTATGTGATCTTAGTATTCTGTTTCAATTAAAAATTCTACACACTGAAAGAAAAAAAAAACACCCTCAACATTTGCATTCGGCAACTCTGGTCGCAATAAAAACAAAAGCGAAAAATATGTTTCAGCGCTATAAAATCACATGTGTGTGTGTGTGTGTGAGTGCGTAGGGCATGAGTCTCCCACTGAATAGAGAAGGGAAGGTTGACAAAAACCCATAAAAGAAAATTGACTGCGAAAATGTATATTTCCCTTTTTTGCCGGAGCTCAACTCTTGTGTTGGTGATTATTTTTGCGCTGATTTTTGCATTGTGCGAAAATTTTCATTTAATTTTTTTTTATTTTGCCTGGTCATGACAGAAACTGGGCGTAACCGGAGAACAAAGAATACGAATGCGGAATAGAGCAAAAACTCGGGCAAAAAGGAAATACGAAAATCTGTGGAAAATGATATTTGAAGGTAAACATGGAAAGTAAAAGGCTATGTCACAGCTTTGGATTCAGCTTTCTTTATATACAAAATGGGTTAGAATTATATCATTGGTTAAAAATTTTCAAGGAATATGAATTCCTGACCAGGGTCAAGTTGGATTTAGATAATATGTGTCATATTTTCTTAGTAAGTTAGGGCAAAAATCACTGAACCACGTTGAAGAGGAAGGCGCATCGCGTCGATGAACATTTCAATATAAGCATAAATTCTTTGCTCATTTGGGCAAGTGTTCACTTTTCAAATGTTTCATAAGTTAAAGAATCATTTATATTATATATTCTGAATCGAAAACATCCACTAACGATGAACATTTCATCTCCGGCTGGAACACATACATTTCAACGTATTGGCGTTGTCCATACTCAAAACATAAAAGCCAGCTCTCGTAATGACATCAACTTGGTAGAAAGTAACCAAAAAAATGTCTCTTCAGGCTTGGCTTTCGTATTCATTGTTTTACCGAAGTGTTTCATACGAATCTCAATTTCCAGCGATAAGCCAAATGGAGATGTCTTGGTGTAGCTTTCCGTCTCAGCACATTAGTTCAATTTGGTTGATCAACGTCTGCGTACATCATGAAATCTTTAAGCGTTCTGGCTTTGCTGCTGATCTCTACTCAGTGTGTGCTATCTGATTCCGGTGAGTAGGTTAAGACCCGTGCACCTTGCCATCTAATTCCATGAAATTGTTCAACTAGACACCAATCCGCCGGAGATTGCATCCACCAATCAGTTTATGTCACGTGTCCTAGTTAAAGCTATCGAACCACAGGATATGAACAGAGTGAATATGATTGCAGTGGATTTGGTACGTGAATGGTTGTTTGATCTGAAACTGCATCATTTGGCGCCAGAACTGCTACAGGCCAGGCGGCAATATGATGGTAGCGTACTTTTTGAAATGAAAAACGCCGTGCAGGCGTTCGAAATTGTACACAAATGGCAGAAGGCTAATGATGAAGGCATCACAGGTAAATTTTCCAAATTTACGGCCGAGCAGACTGGAACAGATTTCTTTGATGACTTTCCCATTGACCTGTCGTTTGAACACGGAATTCCCGAATAATTGAGTGATGTGTATATGTAAAATCGTGGAATACAAATATTTAGCTTTCCAAGTAAATTAATCTCATAAAACGGCCATTTACAAACTCTACACAAAAATAATTTAATAAGTGGTTGAATTTCTAAGTATTTTGCAAGTAAGTGTACTTTCGCCTCACTTGATACGGATTTCGTTTTGCTTGTTTGATGCTTAGAAATCAAAAGACGCTGCTCTTTAAGTATAATATTTCCTGGGCATATAAATAAATCACGTTGTCTGGCAGATAAAAAGCTTTATTGGCTTCATTATGGCAGCAGAAGAAGCAGCAGAAGCAGCAGCAGCATTCCGTTTGGGCTTAATGAGATATGTTACGTATACGCCACATAGGCCGGGTCTTGTTTGGTCTCCCACTCGCATAATAAATTTTCATTTTAATGACTTAACGCATAAAGGAAACAAAAACAAACAGGTGTTGTTTTTGTTCTTGTTTTTATTACCTGCTTGGTCCTGTTTTTGTTTGCTTCTTTACTTCATTTGTTACGCATTTTTTGTTGTGTTTGTTGGATCCCGGACCCAAGAGGCGTCGCCTAAATGTATGTTGGCAAAACATTTTTATGATGACGTGCTAAAGGGATCTCTGGGCAGCGCCCACGCCCTTCAAGATGACGACGCCTTTGCTGGAAAAAGTTAATTAGAAATTATGCTCGAGCTGGTACACCTTGGGGCTTAAAAATTGTATAGGCACACACACGTATGAACATGAATCTCGACGGGCATCATAAGCATAAACCTAATGTCTGTCACATTTGATGTGTGAAAAAAGCGTGAGAAGGTTTAAGAAAGCCAATGCAAAAGAGACAAACTGAAACTAGCAAACGTAGTTTAAAGAAACACAAATAAAGAAGGGGAAAAGGTTGAATACAAAATATGAACAAAATTCAGTTGATTAAGACTGCAATTCTAAGGTATTTATTGCTAAAAAGTAAGTAATGCCTTAATGATTGTAAGTTACTCTTCAACAGAAGTGTAAGAAAAGGGCACAGCAAATATGCTATAAAATTATTTGATATTGCTTAGTACAATGTTACAACAAGAAGTTACGAGTGACGTAACGCCTGTGGTTGCATATGCCCAGAAATATAAAACTATTGTTCAGCAAATGCGGCAAAAGTGAAAGTGTGCACGAATAATTCGATATAACGTCTTTAGAAGTTACGCGTGACGTAATGTCAGACGCTGATTTCCTCTTAATTCTTAACCTTAAGCAAAAGTTAAGTCGTACCAAAAGAGTTATAAGTACAATAGACAACAAGTTAAGCGTGACGTGATAAAAATGCAATGAAGCAAAAGTAAAGTCATATCAAAGAGTTATAAGTACAATAATAGACAAAAAGTTACACGTGACGTGACGATTGGTGCTGATTTACATTTAAATGTAAAGCAAGATGTGGTAAGTATGCACTACATGTGAGCTTGGACTAGAATTATTTGATAAATACTTAATAAAGCTGCAAAGTTTCGCATGACTTGACGCCTGAAGAATAGTTTGCCTTAGAAAGTAATGTTAGATTAATTGGTAAGAAGTACAATAATAGACAAAAATAGCTAAAAGTTATGCGTGACGTGACGCATGGTGCTTAATTTATGCAAAATATATAGCAGAATGTGATAAGTCTGCATGAAAAGCGAACTTAGGTAAGAACTAACAGGAGAATAAGCTATTTTTCTGCGATGTTTAGCATGGTGTGACGCCGAGTGGCACGAATAGAAGAAATGAATGTATATACAAATATAAGAAACATTTTTCAGAGAATCAGCTTGAATAAAACAATTTCTAATGAATTGATAAGAATAATAAGTGATGGGACACCTAAGACATCACTTTATGCGTTACTACTACACCCAGAGAAATGTAGCACGAATCGGCAAGCACGATTTATGCTTCAATTTAGAAATTTTCTTCTTGATTTTTTTAAGACGAAATCTGCTCGAATACAAGCAGACAAACGTTCTTGACTTCCAGCTTGAGGGCAAGGGAAGTGCGGGGAGCCACGATCGGAGAGAGCAAACAGCAAATGAGAATAATTCTCTCTCTCGCTCTAAGCATTGCCGATGGCTGTTGCCTACAATTTATACTGAGAATTTGTCGTTGATTTGGCATAACGCGTTGTGGCGGTGTCGGTTGAGATGTCGGTGTCAGTGAGTGCTTTGCAGTCTTCGGGGCCCTGAGTTCAAGTCCTAGTTAAGGTAAGTACAAAATAAAATTATTTAATGGCTTTTAATAATTAAATCACAACTAAAAAACAAGGGGGGGAGTGGCAGTGGCGTTGAGGTGTGGGATTTTGAGGAGGGTGTGTGTTTTGCGATGTGACTTCCGTGCCACTGCGCCAAGTCTTCCAAGAAGGAACTAACACTACTATTGGAACTGAAATTTTTTTATTTTTGCAACCAAGAAGAACTGATCTTAAAGTCGAGAATATTTATGCTTGCATCCAAGAAGATTTATTCTTGATATTAAGAAGACTAATTCTAAGACCAAGAATATTCTTCTCGAAAATCTATGCTTGATTTCAAGATTTTTCTTCTTGGATCCGAGAATATTCGATGTTGCCGTACTTTTGACATCGAATCTTCTTGATATCAAGCACGATCTTCTTGATTATTTCTCTGAGTGTATATGTACTGTGGGTATATGCATCTTTGACGTATTCGTGCTTATTTTGACCTAAGAGAAACTCTTATCTATATAACATTTTCGGGGAAATTCATTATTCATGCATCCATTTTTCAATTACCAAACTCCTTATCAACCGTATGCATCACACAATATCGAACAATCCAAAAGTTATGCTCTTCTCTATTCACTATTTATTTAGAATTAGTCAAGGGTTAAGCCCAAAGCATAAATCACTTTCATCTGGGTCACCAAATGCCACTTTACACGGTCTTCCTGTTCCATTTCTGGCAAAAAGCAAAAAAATTGAAATAAAAATCCATTAGACCACAATTCACTCTTCACTCTTGGCTTTCCACCAATGTTTCGCCTTTTTATTGCGCATTTTGGACATGACGAAAAAAGAATATACAAAAAAAAAATACAGAAATTGCATTTCCCCATATGTATATACAAATATATATATATATATATAGTTGTAGTGGCAGTTGTTTGCCTTTTATTTTAATTTCCCACGGCGGTACCACCTCTCTACCTTCCCCTCTTACACACACACACTCTCTCTCTCTCTCTCTCTCTCTCACTCACTCTCTGTGTGCCGCACATGGAGCACTTTACATTTTACTTTAATGTAAAAATTGTGCACTGATGTAAGTGCGTCTTCCGCACTTCAGTGCCTCCCGTCCTGCTAACCGACCAACCGACGAGACTGACAGACAGTCATGCCGCAAACCAAACAACCAGACAGGAGCGTTCTCCCACTACCCCATAGCGCGCATTTTAATAAAAACGAATTAAAATGTGCACTAATATGCTTTTATTATTTATGTTTATATTTATTTATGTTCATGTAGCAAATAAATGAAACGAGCTACAGAAAAAAAAAAAAAACACAAGTCAAAATAAACAATCATGCATAAAATAAGCTAGTGATGAAAGCAGCTGGAACAACTCATTTGAGGTTTTAGTATAGGAAATCCAGGTCGGTAGTCATACGATCCGAAAAGAGAGGCTTTGTAGCAAACTGGACTTCTAAACAAAAGTAAACAGTGCTAAAGATCTTTTAGCCCGAGTTTTTAGTTGTGTTTTCTTGAGTTTCTAAGGGTTTTCCAAAAGCTTTATAGATGCGTAAAGAAAGCATAGCCAGAACAATTCTTACATATTCTTTGAACTATATATTTTAGCACTAAATTATAAAGTAAACATAAATTTGCCCAAGAAAATTTAATATCTTTGGTGTACAAGCAGAAGTAAAGGCTAATTGTCTTATATTTGTATGCAAATTATTTGGTTTTCCCAATTATGGCAAATAAATTTGGAGATTTTTTAGAATTATTTCCTTAACTTACTTACTATTCTAGTGAGCTAAATCAAGAATAGCTTCCAAAAGTAACTAAGAAAACAAATCAATATATTTAAAATTTATTGAATTTGAATTTAGAAAATAAAGACTGTATTGGATTTATTATCTGTTCTACTGAAGCAAGACTCTACGTTAAAAAACACATACCAGGTCTGTTCAGCTTCTCATATTAAGTTAAATTTAAGGTGGTACAATCTCATATCCATGCTGTGGTACAAAATTAAGAACTTCCCTTGCAATTCTTCAATCCAATTCGATCATCACACAACTTTATCAGCTGCTTTCCTCCCTTCACTTAAACTATGCACAGTAACAACAAAAAAATCTGTTGTCTATATTGCGATTTGGGGCAGAATGTGTAACTATGAAAATTGCTTTGTCAGTTTCTAGTATGTCATTCAGGAAAACTTTTGTACATGTGCTGCCCTCCGCTCTTGCCTGCTTTGGTTGCTGAGACATGCTCATTTGAAGCATGTATAAAATATACGTATATATATATATGTATGTATTTTATCATTTGCCATATGCGGATTAGCCATAAGCCGCTTTAGTCGAGCTCTTGCCACATTCCACCCACAAGCAGAAACTTTACAGCAGAACTCGACTCACAACTACAACAACCGAATACGGAGAACCGAATAAGGAGAACCGAGATGAGTGGGTAAACCGCTTTCGTTGAGGCACTTGAGCTGAGGCTGCAGCCAGTGGCTTATAATTTGTTTGACAAGCATCAAAACAGCCGCAGAGTCGTCCCACCCCCCCTCCCATCGGCTGCACTCGCGTGCTCTATTATTTTATGATAGCACAAAAGATGAAAAACCAAGCACATAAATCGCACCCACATGTGTCTCATCATCAAATAAGCATAAAATCGGTGAAATAGTTTATGGATGAGAAACTTTCTTAAAGAGTCTCAATATGGTACCTGAAGATATCGCCATCGGAGCATGAAATGAGCACGCGACATATTCATAAATTATGCTTCTTTCATTGCCAATTAGAAAATCCTGATTGCCGTGCACACTCACACTCACACACACACAGCCGACAAAAGGCAAAAAGCATCTGTAGCCACATGGCAACCCCAAATGAAGCCAATTAGTTGACGTAATGCTAACGATGTTGAAGCCAAGCAGCAGCAGCAGCAGACTCTGAAAAATTAGAGGAGGAGCAGGAGAACCAGAAGCGGGACGACAGTTTTTGAACTGCCTGCAAAAATGAAACATTTGAAGCCGCGCCCTGGTGACGACCTAGTCTCGGTCTACCTGAAATAAACTGACATTGGGTAGAAATAATAATGATAACACGACGTGATATCCTATATTCCATAGTCCATGTAATTGCCTAAAAGAATGTTGAGTTTTATAAGGTGCTAAGGAGCTGAAACCTTCCCCGATTCCACGATTGGTTAAATGGTCTGAACCAAATAAGCTGTCAAATTGAAAAAGACCGCCTACTGCGCCACGTTTTGAACTGTAATTGAATTGATCACTGTTGGAAGGCGGAAAACGGCACATTCAGTAAAAAATACGGAAAAATTCTGGATATGTCGTGCTTTTCACACTGCCTATATGAGGCATGTTCCCGAGCTGGGAATCGCACTGTATATCTACGCTCCGGAGTAGAAAACCAAAAGTGTGATGTATTGAACAGTATTAAATGAAACATACTAACTGTTCTATTTGTTTCTAGCTTATTTTGAATACAAAAATGCAAATTTCGAATAACGCACGGCAGTATTTAACAAGTTTCTTGTCAAATCAAAAACTTTCTAACAGTATAATATTTTGTTAGAACTACTTACATGGAAATGAGGCCGGTGACTTTTTGAACCATTTGTTAGAAAACTAAACTAACATTTGCTACCCTAACCAGTACATACCTTAGATTGGGGCGTTGGCTTCGAGTGGCTAATTAATACGCCCCGTTGCACCAAAGAGTGACACAACTAGCCAACCAGCTTCCCAGCTTCCCCTGTAATGAGCGTTCAGAGTTAATTGGCGTGTAAGAAAAGTACAAAAAAGAAAGTATAGGAAAATGGGCGAAGAAAATTTAACAAAATTTTATGCGCTTTTCAAAAGACATTAATTAGAAGTAATTGCTCTGGGTTCTAATGAGCTTGTTTGGTGGCTGTGCAGGACTTATGGCCATAACACTTCCCTATTGGGCTTGGGGCGGGGTCCGTCAGCCCTACCAATCAACTCATATTTCATGGCATGTTCGGCTGTCATTAGGCAGCGAATTGAAACGCGAAAAACACTCGTAAATATTTTGCCTTTGCTTTAGCTTTGTTTTTATGCGATTTCAATCAAATACGAGGCGGGGGAGGGGGCCAGGATCAGTTTGGGGCAACAATTCCAAACGGCGCCTCCTCAAATGACGCGCGAAATGAAATGAAAATTTCCTACTCCCCCTTGGCAAAACTAGAGCTAAAGTGTAACACTTGAATGTTGTTTGTGTTTCGTATTTTGCTTTGTGATTTTTGTTTGTTAACTTTTCTTTTTTTTCCCCCCCCCCCCGATTTGCTGGCATATTGAACTCAGACACGCAACATGCAAACGACGATATCGATATCAAATGGAGGTGGTGGCTGTCTATAATGAAATATGCCAACTTTGATGATGTGTCATATCGTGCGATTGAAATGCTATCCAGGGCATACCCAGACGCTACTTTGATTCATTAAAATATTTCAACCTTGTGACTTATGATGAGGCGGCGAGATGGCAGCAAACGGGGTGGCCAACTCCAGGCCAGCACCTGTAATTGAGTTCCCCTGACAACAAAGCGGTTTATATGCCATAAATTGACTTTTATGTTTTTGCGTTTGGGGGATTTGCTGATTGAAGGAAATGCAAAGGTGGGTAAGGGTAGCGTTGACAACGACGCTCGCTGCCTGTGCATATGTTGAGAATATGCCAAATATCGCAGAGTATAAAAACAGAAAGCAGCTTACACTAGACAGGCGCAAAGGAAAGGAACTAACGATGAGTTAATGGGAGGGGAGCACATAAATATTTATATAAAAATAAAACCCCAAATACTATAAGCCACTGAAATAATTTCCACAGGTTTAAATTCAAATTTTTAAGATGCTGGAATGCAAAGATATTAAATTCATAATTTTGAGACCCCCAAAACTTGATAGAATTATCCAAATAATGCAGTTTTACCTCCACCTAAAGCAGCAACACCTACGACAAACATTAAAAGTTTCAATATTATTCGAAAAATAGGGATCTTTTTGCATTCAAAAACCGATATGCAGTTCCAAAACTTCAACTGTTAACTCACGATGACAGAACATAAGGAATCAAAGTTTTAAAAGTATGCAAAAAAAAAAAAAAAATTCCAATCTGTAGACGAAGTCCTCTTCCAGCTAGTAAAATTAGAATGAGTTATACTTTATCACTTTTTGAAGTATTTGCTGATAAAATCAGGAACCAAAGAGTTGTTAGTAAGGTTCCACACACTACCCGCTGCACCACACCCGAACTCTAAAGGAGCTCAAATTAAAACATGACCAACATCAATCGCGAAGATTATGTACTGTTTTTAGACTGGTTCTATCTGACCCTGGTATACTTACATTAGGTCTAACCTGCAAGTTGAAAAGTAGTGTAGGGTACTTATGGTCGAATCTTGACTTAGCTTTTCATAGAAATATGATTTGATAAGTAGAAAAATCAATAAAATATTTAGGATCAACACTGTTATAGTGAAGAAGCTTAAGTGCAAAGTGTGCTTAAGTAATTTTGGAATAAATGCTAAGAATAAAGCTTAAGATAGACGTCTGCAAAAGGACAATTATGGTAGATGTTACTTGATGAAAAGATTGAAGTCCAAAGGACCGGGTTGACTGCCCTGAAAGAGAGCCCCAAAGCCAAAGTAAGTTAAACCCATTTCTCTCATAGATACCCATCAATTGGGTATGATCAGAACCAGCAAATACTGATGGATAGAACCCAAATGATTCACACTTAAATGATAAGCAAAGAATTCCTGAAGTCATAAATCCATAAACTGAAGAGGTGGATCATACTCGTCGCAAGTATAAGTGAATTAATAACTGAATGTTTTGAGACTTAAAGCAGTGGTGGGCATGCAATTTTCCATGATAAATTCTAAGAATATTCTCTTTTGGAGTTAACCCTGTTAGCCCTGGAATAATTCACTTCGAAAAAGCGTTTCGTTTCATAAAACCCTTTTTTCATATTTTGTAAGGATTAAGAACTTACATTTCTGTCTGAAATCAAGAGCGCTTATACACTTTTTTATTAAAGTTTCTAAAATAATGAAAAGAGTTAGGACGGTCATTAGGAATAGCTATTAATTTAATAAAATTTAAAAATATAAAATGTATTGGCCACCAACTGTGTTTATGTTTGACAGGTATGGTTTAGTATTCCCAATGTTTTGTTTAAATAAATTTTGAGTACCAGGTAGTTCCGCTACGTCCACAGCTCGCCGTCGCATATCTCCAGTGTCATCTTCTTGCGAAAATACTTCATATGCTTCTGTGAGAAATTGAGCGGCTTATTGCGCGTTATATACTCGGCAAACACACAGCTGAACACACCGCAATCACTGCCATTCGTCTGCCTTGGCACATTCGACACATTCTCCACCACAAAGTCACTCGTAACAATTGCCAGCTGGCGCTTATCCCACGATTCTTCATGCAAGTACCTTTCCAAAGCATTGAGCACCTTCTGGTTGGATTTGCCCATCGAATCATAATAGCGTATGGACTTTTGCTTAAGATGTATGATGGCCATGCACCAGTGTATGTTGTCCACGTGAACAGGCACCAGAACGATGTCCTTGCTAAAGATATCCACTTTGCGCGTCCAACGTCTGACTCCGACATAACCGTTCTGCAGCAGACGCGGAACAAAGAACGTATTCATCGCATAGACGCTGGGCAGTTGATCATTCAAGCGCTGAGAACGATCCATCAGTAGATTCATGTAGAAATTAATGACCTCATCATTAAGCCAGTTCGTTCTCCATAGCGTGTGTATGTCATGGCGTTTGATGTTCAAATTGAACTTTGAGATGAGCACCTGCTGGTCGGATCCATGTAGTAACTCGTTGTACCTCTTCTCCAAGTCCACGGATAAAGTTAAGGGTCGAGACTCTGGAACTTGAAGCTCAAAAATGGGCTTGTGTATGAGGCTATAGTTGGTTATCTGCTCACGTAATCCCTGCTCATAAATGCGACGCCTTTTTGTGGTCCTTTCGGCTTGGGTCCAGGCCAATTCACGTTGGTGCTCCGTTTCCTGGCGCAAACGTGCCTTCTTCTCGTTAAATTGCTCTTCAAAATTATTTTGAAAGAATTTGCAATTACGAAAACGACGATGCAAGGCCTCGGTCTGTTGAAGTACTAAGGGCTTGGAATCGCTGAAAGAGAAGCTACTGACCGGTGTGATGAGCTTTTTATTGCATTCCTTATCCAGCAACTGAGCATACTCTTCCAGCTCAGTATTAGTCCAGGGTGGCTGCTGTTTGACCCTTGTGGTGATGCCTTGTAGCGGTGGCGGTGGTTGCCTACCCAAAGTTTCTGCATTGTGTAGTAATTTGAGATACTGTTGGTGCTCCTTGTGCTGGTTTTGCTGCCGTAGCAGAGTATTGGTTAATCTCTTCGGAGTGGAATGGACACGCTGAGGTACTGCTTCCCTGTGTGGCATTTCACTTCTTATGGATGGCTGTTCATTTTCACCTGCTGCAATGGACGAGGAGACGCCACAATAAGCAGCTTCATCTAGGCGACGATATTTCATTAGACGCACATTGTCTTGCGGATAACGTCGCTTACGTGTATTTGGACTCATGGAGTGCTGATAATCTACAGGTCGATCCGTTTTATTGTCACCAAAAAAGTGACGTATCCGCTTAAGCAGATCCAATCCCATTGGAATGGCAACTATATCAATGACAGGGCGTTTTCAATCTTGTAGAGGAGTTTCAACTGCAAATGGTTTAAAAGTCAAAGGGGAAGATTCTAATGCCACTTCTCCTGATGTCCTCAATTGCTGCATTCGATCTTTAGTTAAAATTCGTTGTTCAATTACTTTAAACTTTTCCAGCAAGCGCCACCAAAACTCGACACGAAAATTTCGAGAAAAGTGCTGCGATTTTATTTTATTTTTGTGCGCTGTCAGTGTCACCCAAGGCGACAAGCACACGCCTACTGTGCAGTGAACAATAGTATTTTTATCAGTGAAAACGGGCTTACTGTTTTTCCACGAAATTTAAATGAATACATTTTTTGCTTGCTTTTTAAAAATAAACAAAAAAAAAACCGCCTTAGTGTTTTGTCTTTATTAAGTTGAGTATTTTATACCCGATTTCATTATACAATTGTATATGGACACGTGAGGTGGCAGAAACGTGAATTTTGAATGCACCAAGTCTCTTGTTAGCTCTATAAATACTACAAAACACTTCCTTACCTTCTATTTTGATTCATAATCATGAAATATTGCTGATAAGTATGACCAACTTTTTATACCCTGTTCCCATTGAAAATGGGAAAAAGGGGGATCATGAAGTTGTGCGAATGTATGTAACAGGGAGAAGGAAACATTTCCGACCCCATAAAGTATATATATTCTTGATCAGCACGAACAGCCAATAGCCACAGTCGATATAGCCATGTCCGTCTGTTCGTCTGTCCGACTGACCGTCTGTCCGTCTGTCTGTATTAACGCGTCGATCTCAGAGACTATAAGAGATAGAGCCACAAAGGTTAGCATGAAGGTAGACTTATGCTGTACGTAGATCAAGTTTGTTTCAGATTTGGAAAATTCCACCCCGTCCCCCTTTTATCACCAAAATTCCAAGACATCCTTTAGCCATTCTAGACCAAAAAAACCGTCAGATCCACTATTTTTAAGTTAGAGCCTCGTGGTATACATCAAGCTAGGCCCAATATTTATCTATTCTGAAAAGTACAATCAGATCGGACAAAAAACACCGGAGTTATAAGCGAAACAGTTGAGCTGATAAGAGCGCCGTCTTCAGTTGTTGGTAAGGACTAGAAAAAAGTGTTGCCTGCATTTGGGATGGTAATTTTGTTACATTCATCTTCAAAAATTCAAAAACAAATAAATTCAATAAAACAAATGAACAGTGTATTTTGTGGTCGGGAAACTCGACTGCCGCGCCCTTACTTGTTATTTATAATTCCCGGCAAAAGTATCAAAGCTGTTTTTGATTGTGAAAGTGATTTAACTTGAGCGGCGATGGTCAAAAATGGGTAACACTTATCGAGTATAACGACCAGCTGTAGTTATTTGTATCATGGCTGAAAGTATTCGTATCCTTACCAAATTTCAGTGTACATATTCTTGCATTAATGCAGGAATGCAAACATCTTAGGGGTAGTTTCACCCGTTTCTTCTTTAACAATGTCAATGCAGGAAGCAACAATTTATTTCCGATTTGTTAAAGATATATTCGAAATGGAACTGGGCCATGACCCATTAAGCTTCACTCATCTTTCCCATTTCATTTAAGGACTATTTAGTTCAATTTAAGATTCCAGCAGTTTACATTTAATTGCTTCGCACTCGCTTCCTTCTAAATATGTAAAAAAGGAAATCCTAATGCTTGCAATTTAATTTTAATTTTTCAGCATTTTCCCCCGCTCACTCTCACCCTCTGTTCCTGCTGCTGCCCCTCGTCTTGCCTAGCGGTTAGCAAAGTTGTTTTGGTCATTTATTTTTTTTTGTTTGTTTCGGCCATGTCGGCTTAATTTTACGCGGCAAGTGCTTTTGACGTGGCTGTAATTACAAAATTTTGCGTGCGTTTGAGGGGACTCCGTCAAGTTGATGACACCCACCAGCCGGGGGGCGGGCTTTAAACAAAAATCAACTCAAATGTATTTGCATTTGATGTCCGTGGCTGATGGCGCCGCAGGCTAATGCAGCTGGCCATAAATAGCGGTTATCGGAAATCGGGCTAAGCCACTTCTCTGCTCATGTGGAGAGTTGTTCGTGCAGCTCATACAAATGTGGCGCATTTATTTTAATCCAGCAGCAAGACAGCAGCAGCGTATTAGTAATCGGCATTGGCATTCGTTCCACTGCCAGTGCCAGAATCGCCCGGGGAGCAACAAAGTTGCGGATTCATAACTCTTTCATTTGGCCATATCTGCACATTTTTTTTCTTCCGCCTCGGCCCGCCCCTAGCTCATCGTAAAAAAAAGCGTCGAGATTGGCATTTGGCCGGGGCTTTCGTTGCCAATATACTCGAACCGTTCATTCTCGTTGTCCTTCCTTCCTTCCGACTCTCGAACTTCTGCCAAGGCATTCATCAAATTCAAGTCATGTTATCGCAGAAAATGAAACAAATTTTTGCAATTTGATTGCTTTTCGTGTTGATGGAGTGTGCACATGGCCACGGCGAGCAGTTCAAGTGGGGTTGTGGCCACGCCTACGTATTAAATATACATGCCTATCAGCTCGATTTCCAAGGAAGCGTTAAAGGCTTAGCGGTTTTTGTCGAGCTATGCAAAACTGCAAATATTCATATATTTTACGTGCCCCAAATGAACTAAAAAGTAGGGGATCATATATCTTAATTGCAGAGGTTTAGTTAAAATATGGCTTAAAGGTTATTGAAGGTTGATTCCGATGACAGAAGGAGGGATTTTGAACTTCAAAGCTAAACCGGAAGTCATGCCCTTACGATCTCCAAAACGATCTTGAAGTGAGACTAAGTGGGGAAGCCCGTTCATGGTCTGTTTTTAATAGCATTTGTCCTCATCTTGAGTGCAATGTTCTGCTTGTTTTCACTCACTTATATTGAATATTATAACAAAAAACTAATTTATCTAAATAGACTGAAAACAATGAATGAGCACTGAAGATTCAGCAAGACTAAAAGCAACTCTAAGAGAGTCAAGAGTGGGAAAATTTGAGATATTTTCATTTTTCTTTCACTTTGATACATCCTGCTGCATTTTAACATAACAGTTTTCTCTGACCTTATTTGGTATCAAGTTTTATGCATACTTTTCTCGTCATAGGTAATTTTTCTATTCCCATTCACACCCTGACCCCTAACTGGTATAATGGGCAGTTAGTTAATTTGATGGTGAAAGGGAACTCTTTTTGGGCAGCCATAAAAGCACAACGATTAGCTCCCCAGGGAACTGCCCAATCGCTTAAATAGTTGGATATGTCAATAACAGGCCAAGACCTTCCTCCTCCACTAAATCAAACAATATACCACAATGGACACTGACACTTACACACACACACACACACACTCACTCACAACTGAGAGAGCGGAGCAGGGGTGGGTTGAAGTAAAGCAAATCTATTTTGTTGTCGTTGATTTCGATTGAAAAGTGATGAGGTGTCAATTTTTCAGGGCAAGGAAACTCAATTTCGATTTGCATAAAATGAACATTGAGCATTCAGGAGGCACAGGACAGGCGGGCACATTAACATATTTTTAATGGAACCCTCCTGGTAGTAACAATATGGCCGCTGGTGTCATTTTAGCCTTTCCACCTCCTGTATGTGTGGGCGAGTGTGTGTTTGCTCAAAGGATTTTATTGATGCCGAACACGTTTTGTGTTTTAGACTTAACCTCGTTGTGCTCGCTCTGTGTGTGTGTGTGTGTGTGTTTTTTCCGGTTCAGAGAAAAATTGAAAGCCAAAACAACACAGGTACACACAGGTACAACTACATACATATGCGTTCGGACCGTTTATATTCATTTGTGCAGACAGCCCGAAATTTCAATATTCCCACAGATTATGATAAATGTACAGGAACTGAAGACTAACTGAATATTTGGCAGTTTATTTGATTCTCAATCAACATGGAAAATTTCCACGAAATTTATTCGGAGAAATGTAGCAAAACCAAAACATAAACCCACATAAAAAATGTTAGAGCAAAGCACTTACAAAACATTTTCTATTACACGAAAATATTTATGGTTATCATGCATGTGTGGCAGGCAGGGACAGACCCACAACCAGACACCACACACACACACATACACGGAGACAACAAATCCAAATCCAAGCCGCAACAGCACAAGAAGAATCTGCAAAACTTTTGCTAGGTATCACAACATGAGGGAGGAGGGTCAGGGGAGACGGCTAGTGCAGAAAAAAACTTTTTAATACTTGCCATAATGTTGCCAAAAGGATTATCCAAAAGAATGACTTTTAATGGAGACAGGAAGTAAGCGCATAACAGACAGAAGTATTAACTGTTTCCTTCCGCTCTCAGCCATGGGAGAGAGAGAGAGAGAGTTAGATGAGGAGGACAAGCAGTACTAGTTTTCGGAGGGTCTTTAGGTACGTACATATACACATATTTACTAAACTGTCTGTTTCTAAGCGTTGAACTTGGTGGTTACCAAGTGGCGAATTTGTGTTAGAGATGAGATTGATTCTGATTTGAAATAATGGAAGGTGAACGAGTTTGAAAACTGTGAAAGTTTAGCAACAATTTGTAATAGAAGGATATTTAGATTTATTCCTGTCTTTTTTGATCCCAAGTTTCAAAAGAAATGGTCCGGTATGAAAAGTAATCACCAATTTACTCACTCGTACAGCTGTTAGATGACATTAAGTGAGCTGTACTTAATTTGTGACGTTTGATATACATTTAAGTTATATTATTTGAAAATTATTAAAAATTGCTGGTTAAGCACCACAGTATTATACTCTGTTCTCATGAAAGTGTATGCACAGTGTACATTTTGCTGTTGCAGTACCAGCTGAAAGCAGTACTGTTACTACGCAGCGGCAGCGAGCTTTCTTTTGCTCATAACTTGACTAACTTGACTTGACCTCCAGCCGATCGTTACGGATCGACTAACTATTTTAATTACTAAATATGTACAGAAGGTACGAGCTAGAGGTGCGCCCGTGACGTAAATTTGAATGTGTCACGGTGTGTCACGAGCTGTCACGGCATGAGCGTTAGCAAACACGGAGTTTCGTGCCTTAATATCCGTGCCTTTAAATTCGATCCTGATTAAAATAATGTCAAACATAGTGAACATTAGTTATGCAGTACTTATTTTTGAATAAAGTGCATGCCATTTTATGGTATTTATTTGAGAAAAAGTTACGGGCACACTTAAATGAATTCAAAACATCATATGCTGTGAACTGACACGAATTTCAAGAGCCAAGAAGAACATTTTCCGTTTCCAGTTGCAGAAAATCCGCCTTATATTTTAGCTTCGTCTGACAGAAATATAAGACGAAATAAAAAGAATCCTTTTTAAAGGAAATAAAAGTTGTAAAATGGAGAAACTACAACACAATGGAGTGATGCATACACAATCAAATTAAAAATACTTCATATTTACAACAATACCTATTTAATTATATTTAATATTTAATTTTTAAGAGATGAAAGATCTAATCTGTGAGCCATAAATGTTCTTGTCACTTTCCACCTAAATTTTACCAAATTTAAAAAACAATAACAAGCTTTGCCACCAAATCAGTTAATCAAATAAAACCCTTCTTCAGTAAAACAAAACCAAGTATATCAAGATTTATACCATACGTTTATATGAGTTGAAAACCAATAAAAGCATAACCAATCAAACTGACACCATTTATAACCACAGTTAAGTAACAAATTAACACTAGATTCAAAATGTACGTGACTCACAATTCCATCTCTAGTATGTGCAAAGGATTTTTTGCCGGTGTTATACGTAAGCCGTGTGCGGAAATATGGCCGAGCAGTGTACACGTATAGAATGAGAAACAGAGTCCGGAGTTGTAAAAAGCTTATGCTTATTTTTATTTCAAGCAGCAGCCAAAACATCGCCAAGTGTCGGGCAGTACATATTTCAGTTAGGATTTGCCTGGCCAAAGGCATTAACTGTGGCATTTCCAATAGAGTTCCTGCCGCTGCTGCTGTTGGTCCTGCCAATCTATTTTCATCTCGTTTTGCATTTTAATGAGTTCAGCAGGCGCAGGAAATATGAGCGAAGGGCGGCGCCATAATTCTTCAAGTTTGTGTGTTTTTTTTTTTCGCTTTGCTCTTCCTTAGAGGAGTGTATGCTAAGTCTTAGGTTGGGCTGGCCTGTCATCTCCGCTGGCTGCAGGATATTGCTTTAATTGAAATTTATGCTAAATAGATTGACACTAATGAGCAATGGCTGCTACAGCTGCCTCTGCTCATCTTCCTGGCTAAAGGTAATGCCACGAAAGACTATCTGCATAATTAAATTGCTTCCTGGTGCTGCTGCTGGTCTATTTTTATTTTTTTTTGCTTTTTTAACTTGAGGCCAAGTTGATGTCAACGAAATTATTATTATTATTTTTGCATTTTTATCTAGCGATTTGCATAGAAAAAGTCGGCAACACACATCACACAGCAGCTGACAAATGGTTCAAGTTGTTGGCTTCCGTTTTGGCTGAGTGCTGGAGTTCCGTTTTGGGAGAAAAGAAGTTACTTGTGCGTCGACACACTTATATTTGTGAGACGGCTACACTGAGAGTTCAATAGTATTGAAAGTAACGAAGAATTTTGTGCTTAAAGAAAGTCTAAACCATGTCCAGAATATAACCTCAAATGAAGCAATATGTGGAGAACGAAGTATGAAGTATAATAATAATAATGAATGTAGTCGCTTAACGATATTGAAAGCTATTAACAAACTAGGCACACAGACAGCACACATTTGTAAAATCGAAGGTCCATTTAACCCAGCCTAAGTATTTCCAGTTTCAACTTGTAACTCACCAAGAATGTGTGTCTTATTTCTTACCAAAATACTTGTATTTAAGTTGAAATATTTTGGAACTTCGGTCAATTCGCATTTGTTCTTAAAAGTAGAATTTGCTAACCTTACATAAATACCAAATACATACTTAAATTGATGTAATTATAACTTATATATTCTATATATTATGTATTTCAAAACCACAATATTCCGACATTCTGTTTTGTCCAGTGTAAAGTTCTGCAAAGTTAGCCAAGTTTCAACATATACGCAGATCCATTGCAGAATCGATCCCAGTGCCTGGGCACCACCCCCCTCTCCGTGCATGGCGTTGCTAGTGAACATTTATCGCTCTGGTGACGGAAATGAGTTTTTGTCGTAAACTTTTATGGCAATAAACGTCGCATGTTAGTCCCCTCTCTTAGACCGAATGTCACTCTCCACTCCACTTACGCACTTGGCACCGGGACTTGTGCCGAATTCATACCCAGCGTATAAACATATATAAATAGATGGTGTAGCCAAAAGCTATTGTCGTTGTTTTCCACGCTGCATAAAAATAAGCGGCAGCGGCAGCGGCCTGCAACTGTCCCGCTGTCCCTGTTCAATTCCAACTATTGCCGGGAGTAGGAGGTGCCATTTTCCATTACATTTGCCACGTCACGGCACATTTCTCTCACATTTGAAAGAGAAGCGAGCGAGTCCTATGGCAGCTCTTTTTCCGCTTCCTGTACAGCGGCAGCTCCTGCTCCTGCCTTCGAAAACTGTTATCATTTCAGGCTTTTGTTTCATTTTTAATTCTTTTAAACAATTGCGCTGCTAAAAGTTGTGCATTGAACACTTGGCTGCCTCAACCATAAAAATGAGCCCGGAAACGAAGCTGTAAAGTATACCTCCGCCTGTCCCCACTTTTGTGTGTGTGTGTGTGAGTGTGTACGGCCAGAGATAACAGAAATATTGTTTACCGCAATGCAATTGTTGCCAAAGAAAAGCCACCAACCAAAGGGGGGGAAAGGGAACGTGGCGCCGTTGCTGGTTTCATTTGTTTTACTTGATTCACACCAGCAGCAGCAGCAGCAGCATCATCTGGAGCAGAAGGGAGAGTAGGAGGAGGAGCAGCAGCATGTACAGCTTCCGTTTCCGTTGAAAAGTTTCATTTCCCACACGTTGGGCTCTCTCTCTCTCTCTCTCTCTGACGTCTCTCGCAGTGATGATAAAGTACAAAATTAACTTTTGAAATAAACAACAAAAAGCAACAACAGCCATCGATACCGCTGCCACAGCCTCCAGGCAAATGGATAGGTGTGCCGGAGCATGTAAAACAAGCCAGAAAAACAAGACAGCAAGAAAAAATATGAGCATCATCAGGAATGTAAAATGAGATGCGCTGTATATCCAATCACCTGATGATGCATGGGATGATGAGATGGGGTGTTGATAAAAAAAAAAAAAAAAAATGAAATTGTGGAAAATAGTTCTGTCAAAAATGGAATTAGTCGGTGTCAAAATTACAGTTTGACATGCAGCCAGCGAGAAGTAGACTTACAGTTTGAGAGTCACTAGGCTGCCAAGTTGAAAAATTTCGAATTTTTAAAATCGATTTTCCCATTTCCTCTTAATATATCGAAGCAACCACCTGTTTGTAAAGCTTTTCCTCGCCAGCTGTTCTCCATTTACCCCCCAGCGATCTCCAAAAAGAAGAAACCCCCAAAAGCTTTAAATATTCTTTCAGTATGCTGTGCATTCTCATCGCGAAGACATTTGCTCCGACATTAAATACGCATACAGAATATTTTCAAAAATAGCTTTGCCCCCCAACAAATTCCAGCTTGCTGCCCAGAATGTGGCACAATGGCAAAATTTGGCTTTTCTCTTGCATTTGGAGTGCATTTTTTGTATGCCACAGTCTGCAACAGCAACAAATCAACATAGGTAAGAGGAGGAGGAGATAACCAAACTTGGCCAAAAAAAAAAACAAACAAAATTTCTTTCACATTTGCAGGTGCTTTTTTCTATGACGATGAGTTGGAATTGGAAAAGGAATTCATGGATGTGGTCAGTGCAATTAATGGACCCGAAATGGAACAAGCTTTCATCCTATATCCCATAATAAAACGCCTAAAACCCGAAGACGGTAGTGTGGCCATGCAGGAGGAGGGTATGAATTGTGATTTACTTTTGAACATTATTTTGAAAAAAACTTAAAAAATTTTCAGCCTGCGATCTCATAGATAATGGTGTCGCAGCTATTTTTGGACCAAGTTCAAAGACGGCAAGCGGTAAGTTGGAAGGAAGAGAGAGAGAGCACCGCTGGCGGTGTGTAGAAGAATGAAAGCAAAATAAAATAGCACTACAACAGCTGTTGGTAAACAGAGAGTAAGATATATGTCTCTCCCCTCTCTTTCGTTGTTCTTCTAAGATATTGTGGCGTTAATCTGCAATACAACGGGTATACCGCATATTGAATTTGATGTGACCGATGAGGAGCATTTGGAGGAGAAACCTAATCATCAAATGACCCTGGGTCTGTATCCATCACAGTTGATATTATCGAAGGCCTATGCTGATATTGTACAGAACTATGGTTGGCGCAAGTTTACGATTGTCTACGATGCGGATGATGGTAAGTTGGGTTGTTGGAATAACTTGTTTGTTATTGACTGTTTCTATTAAATCAATTCATCAAATTGTGGAAAACTATCAAGATCGTTTTGAAAAGCTGTTCCCTATAAGCTGAAACTTTTCTTCGGGACTGGATTCCCTTAATGAAAAATGCATAGTTAACAGAAGCTTTTCCTTCAAAGACTGAGATATAGATAAACTGCAAGTAGGATAGATAAGAGAACACAAAGGTTGTGCCTTTTTTTGAGAGAAATTTTTGTAGAATTTTGTCAGCTTGAAAAATATTCAAATTTTGAAAACTTATCCAAACTAAATTTTTCTGAGAGGTGGTAAAAAACCAAGGCTTGCAGACTCTTAAAACCTGCTGAGAGTTCGGTCCGGGGGTTTGATTGTATCATGAAACCTAAGGTCCGGTTACTATGCTTTCCGTTCGGGGGGTTTTATTGTATCTTGGATCCTACGTTTCGGTTCCCAAGTTTTTCGAGCAGAAAGTTTAGAATCAAACGTTTGTTTCCTTACACATTGGGTCCCCTTTTTGTGTGCATGGCAAAATCGTTTGGTAAAACACTTTTCGATTCTCAACCTTGTTATAAACTTGAAAACATTCCAGTAAAATCCGCTGCCCGCTTGCAGGATCTGTTGCAATTACGTGAGGTACACAACGAGGTGGTCAGAGTGCGTAAGTTTCAACGCGACGACGACTTTCGTGTCATGTGGAAAAGTATACGAGGTGAGCGGCGTGTGGTGTTGGATTGTGCACCCGATATGCTGGTGGAATTGCTGAATACTTCTGCCGAATTTGGTCTAACTGGGCAGTTTAATGTAAGAAAGTTCTTTAATTAAAGTAAAGTATTATTTAAACATTCCTCTCTATACTTTTTAGCACATTTTTCTGACCAATTTAGAGACATACAGTGATCATCTGGAAGAACTAGCGGCAGATAATGAAACCTTTGCGGTGAATATAACAGCCGCACGTCTCTTACTCAATCCTGAGCAACCCAAGGTGAGTTAGATGTTTAAGGGTTCCCTTACTTAAGATTATCCTTACTTTCAGTTCACCCTACCCTATGGCTATGTGACCCAACGTGACAATATTGTATATGAGAATACTGAAGAACCTTCTACCCGCACTCTGCTACATGATCTGGTGCATGATGCCCTGCATCTTTATGTTTTATCCTGGCGTAATGCCAGTTACTTTTATCCGGACCGCATGCAAGTGCCGCGCATGAATTGTGATTTTGTGGCCTCTGGCGGACGTCCCTGGCAGATGGGTCGCTATTTGATGCGTTTAATGAAGGGGGTAAGTCAGTGAGAAGGGAGCCTTTGCCTTTGAAATGATTTTCAACCGCGCCTTTTCCTAGACTTCCGGCGTGAATAACACTAACTTTCGCACCAGCAATTTACAATTTGATGAGGATGGACAGCGAATTAATTTCAATATTGAAATTTATGATCCTGTGGATGGCATAGGCATAGCAGTGTGGGATACCAAGGGTCAGATTACACAGCTGGAAGTGGATGCCAAGGCACAAAAGAAGGTGGTCTATCGGGTGGCCACACGTATTGGACCTCCTTACTTTTCGCGAAATGAGACGGCAATGGAATTGAATCTGACTGGAAATGCCATCTATCAGGGTTTTGCGGTATAAGAACTACCAAATTGTAAAACTTATCGAGTTGATTGAAGGGAGATCTTTCAGGTAGATCTGATCGATGCCATAGCCCAGGAGGTGGGTTTTGAGTATATGTTTGTACCCGTAGCCGATCAGCAGTATGGTAAAGAGGATAAGGAGACCAAGCAGTGGAATGGCATTATTGGTGAGATTATTAATAATGTGAGTACATTTTATGGTGTGAAATGGAGTTGCTAATCATCCTTTCTCTTCTCAGGATGCCCATATGGGCATTTGCGATTTGACCATTACCCAATCGAGACGTACTGTGGTGGATTTTACGGTACCTTTCATGCAATTGGGTGTCAGCATTTTGGCCTACAAAAGTGCACATAAAGTCAAACCCTTGGATGCCTATTTGGAACCATTTGGTGGTGAAGTTTGGATTTGGATTTTAATCTCGGTGTTTGTCATGTCCTTTCTTAAGGTCATCATTGCACGCATAGCCAAGTCGGAGTGGGAGAATCCACATCCTTGTAACCGCGATCCCGAGGCTTTGGAGAATAATTGGCATTTGCACAACACTTTCTGGTTAACGGTGGCCTCCATCATGACAGCGGGTTGTGATATACTGCCACGTAGCCCGCAGGTGCGCATGTTTGAGGCCACCTGGTGGATATTTGCCATCATTATAGCCAACTCGTACACGGCCAATCTGGCTGCTTTTCTTACCAGTTCCAAAATGGAGGGCAGCGTCGCCAACCTAAAAGACTTGAGTGCCCAGAAGAAGATCAAATTCGGTACCATCTATGGCGGTAGCACCTATAATCTGTTGTCGGAGTCCAATGAAACCGTCTACCGTCTGGCATTTAATCTCATGAATCAAGATGATCCCTCCGCCTATACCAAGGATAATGATGAGGGAGTGGAACGAGTAATCAAGAACAAGGGAGATTATATGTTTCTAATGGAGACCACCACCTTGGAGTATAATCGTGAGCTACACTGCGATCTGCGTTCGGTTGGTGAGAAATTTGGTGAAAAGCATTATGCCATAGCCGTGCCATTTGGAGCGGAGTATCGCTCCAATTTGAGTGTGGCCATACTGAGGCTAAGTGAACGAGGTAGATTGTATGATCTAAAGCAGAAATGGTGGAAGAATCCCAATGCAAGTTGTTTCGAAGAACCCGATCCGAATGCTACACCAGACATGACATTTGAGGAGTTGAGAGGAATCTTTTATACGCTATATGTGGGCATATTTATATCATTTGTTATAGGCATCATTGAGTTTTTGGTGTATGTGCAACAGGTGGCCTTGGAAGAGCGAGTGAGTATGCTTAAAAAGTTTAAGGAAATGTTAAAAAATATGCTTTGGATGATTAGCGGTATCCATTTGGACTGGATATGTCTTAAATGTCCTTTTAATCTTTCAAGGTATATGATAAATGATCATTTTTTGAATAATTTCAGGACTTCTGGAATGAATAAAAGGATATTAACATCTTATTGAGTCCAAATGGATCTTTTTTGGATCTGTTTTTTTTTTCTGTGTAGATGATGCTTTAGCAAAACGAGGCAGCAGCAGCTAAGCAGCATTTTGAAAATATTGAAATTATTAATTAAAAGTGCCTTAAATCGTAATGGTTTTAAAATAGCTGTAAATGTACCACGAAACAGACTTAAATCAAGTATCAAAATTGAATCAAGAACTTTCAGACTTGCCAAACATTTCATTTAATTTTGATTTCTTGTTCGTCGGCACTCCGGAATTTAAATTTCGTTACAATGCTTTACATAATAGAAATACTTTGGCGTTGCTTTCATGCTCATGAGCTGTTTGAAATTTCAGGGTTCTGCATACAGACCTTAAGCAAAAAGTTTTCTTAGATTTTCCAGCAGACTTTTCTTTGTATTTGAAACTGTAATTTTTATAATATTTTTCTCTTTATCATAACTTGCATGGCTTTTTCTTACAATCTTATTTTTTTGTTCCACGTCTAGCTCACCTTCAAGTTGGCCTTCATTAAGGAGATTAAATTCGTGCTCTGTGTGTGGAACAACAAAAAACCCATTATGACGGGCACCCCCGTCTCTAGTTTGCGCAGCAGCAGCAACCATACCACGCCACGTCCGTCCATTGAGAAATCATTGGAACGCACTCCCAAGTCAGGGCGTCGCATTGTCATAAGACGTTCCTCGGAAGAGATGCGCGAACTTCCGCCGACGGCTGCCTCATCTGCTGCTGCTGCGGCGGCGGTGGTGGAGGCACAAGTTTAAACTTTCAATAAAAATATCAATTTGTAGCTTCTTTAAGCTTGAAATTACTTGGGTTTCTGGTTGGCGGGGCCTGCGGCCAAACGGCAAGTCGATGCTGAAACTTAGCACACGCCTCAGTGGACGCAAGAACCCAACAAATGGCGGAACCCTTCGCTTCGTGTGTCATTTCTGTTTATGGAAGAGCTGCCTCTGCTTGTCAATTGCGTTATTGGAGCTTATTGACATTTTATATCCTGACGTTCGTCGCGAAAATTATTTAAGCAGCTGCAGGCGAAGTGAAGTTCGAGCTGCACTGAGCAGGCAGCAAACGGTCGGCTGGGTTGGTTTGGGGGGGGAGGGGGGGGGATGTCGTGGTCGTGTCGCCTTTGGCTTGGTGTAAAATGAGCAGCACCAACATTTACAGCACACAACAAACGTAAAACGGACGTTGCACGACTCGCAAATGCATTCCATTACAAAGTGTCATTTGTTTGTGCGCTTACACTTTTGCTTGCAGTTGCTGATAGTAAGAGAGAGAGAGAGAGAGAGGGAGAGAGATGGAGATGGAGATGGATTCTTTACAGTTCTTAATTATTTTGTTGTCAAGTGGCTTCGACTTCAACTTTGGAAGTTTTAATAAAGATTATAGTCGCAATCGCATTGACAACTTGCCAAATATTTTATATGGCTACCGTGACATCAAAAGTGAGCTTAGTATAATTCTCAATCAATAAGCACTTTGACTACTATTGAAGCCCTTCTCATGCAGTAAGTCGAGATGGTATGGGTAAAAGTTTTAAAGTACTGGCCATAACACGGAATAATTCATAGTCCAAGAATTTGTTTCAACAATCTTGCGAGAGGAGAGACCTTACTCTGAAGAGAAAGCCCAACATGGAATATGGTTTTAGTTGAAGGGTCTTACAAAATGGGAGGCTTGAAGTGACGAATTGCTTCAAAATACCATGCTAAGTTTCTACACTAAGCAACACGTCCAAATGATAAAATTTTATTAGTTTTAATAATCATCATTTGGATAATTAGCTATTTAAGCCAGATCAGCAAACTGGTTATAAACCGAACCGGAGTGAATCTGAGACTCCGACAGTTTTTTATCTGAGAACCGAACCGAGCCACATCAAAGATAAACATATTCTAACCCTTAGCCTGTACCGAACTTTGACTTTAACAAAACTTAAGACATTCTGAACTAGCATATTTTTGTTATTATCTGATTAATATCATGCATTTTTTTTTTGATTTTTAAAATTTTGATTATTATTTTAGTATTTCAATCTTACAAAACACACACAAACGGTGTCAATAGTATGTTAAGTACGAAAACACTTGACTTAAGTTGAAAATTCAAATTTTAAGATATATTCAATTCTGATATACTTGATTTAAGACTGTAGCAGTTCATTCAGAAATCTACCTACGAGAAAATAACTTCATAAGAAAAATGATAGAAGCAGTTGGGAATTTCATGAAGAGATTCGCTTAAAAAAATTGCATTTTCCATTGCAGCTTCCATTTTTAGTCTATTCTGTACTAAGTCTAAGATATTTTGTGCTTGAAAGAGGAAAACGCTATTCTTACATATTTTGTTGCTTAGGTTCTTCATTCAAGAACGTTAGTTCTCATTTGACGGTTGATTATTGGTTATAGAATGACTTGATCTTAGTTAAAGTACTTTCAAATAAAACTTACATAAAAATTAACTTCTAACAGAAATATTTGCAAAAACCAAGGCAGCTAAGGGTTGGCAGTTGGACTGCTGGTTAAGTCTCCACTCTTTGCTAACAGTCCAGCTGAATAGTGTTCTCAATTTCAACACACTTGTTGCCCCATGTAGCATGCGCACAACTTACAATGCGTCGCCGCAAACTCACCACCCACAGCCAATGGCTGAACGTCGAGCGACAAGGCGACACAATCCACACCATCCACACACATTGCAAAAGCCACCCCAATATAGCCGCGAGTCTTATACTCACTTATACAACTTAGACTTATACGAAGGACAAAGGACGAATGTCATTTGTTAATGCCACGCACGTAAGCAATTTCCGCACGAAAGCGCATTCCTTGAGCCTTTAATGTACTTTTTGATGTTAACAAATTTTTCGAACATTTGTTGTGGTGTGGCCCTGCCGGGGCACAAGTTGAATGCTAAGAACAATGTCTCATGTCTGGAGAGGCTTATCCCCTCCCTTATCCCCGCCGTGCCATAGGGTGTGAGTGATTAGCGCACATATAAACAAATTATTAAATGGTAGAGCGGAAAAGATCAGTCGACACCTGGGCGAAACTTATAAATGGAGCAATTTGAACACACTTTACGAAATTTATGAGCTGCACACGCGTTCGTTCGCAGTCAATCCCTTCGATGTCTATGTACGGACCTGCACTTGCACTTAACCACTTTGGCGGCCGCAATTTTCTTCCTGTGTGTGTGTGTGTGTACACGTATCTTGTGGCTGGGCAATAAATCTTCTCGACTATCATGTATAGGAAATTGTTGGCAACATTTTTAATTAACCGCAGGAGGGGAGCAACGCAGAGGCCAACCCATGGCGATTTATAACACGGAAAGTATATTGCTTAAACAGCCGCAGGGATTGCACTTGCCTGCCCACAAGTCACTATTGCACTGACAGCGCATCCAATTGCCAGTTCATTGACTTGTGGGTGAATAGAGGGGGCGAGCAAATTGTTTAAGATTTGCTATGATTAAAGGGGGCACTGCATTTTGTTGGGTTTTCTGATGTGATTTTAGAGGATTGAAAACGTTTGAGTTAATGTATGTTCAGTTATTGATACTTCCTGCCTTTAACATTCAGATCAGAAGTGCTAAATATTTGAAAAATTGTATAAAGATTCTCTATATATTCGTCTACATGTTCAATGAAGATACATATATCAAAATAGAAATAATATTTTAATACCCTTGCAAAATGTATATTGAAATTGTCCAGATGATTGTAACGTATAGAAGCAAACATATCCGACCACATAAAGTATATATATTCTTGAGCAGCATGACGAGCTGAGTCGAGATAGCCATATCCGTCTGTCCGCCTGTCCGCCTATTTCTATGCTATCTCCTCCGTCAGTTTTAAAGCTATCGCCCCTAAACTTTGCACGAAGTCTTCTAATACAAATACGCTGCACATTTGTAAGAACCGGTCGGATCGGATGACTATAACATATAGCTGCCATAGGAACGATCGGTCGAAAAACAAGTTTTAGTGGGAAAAACTGTTTTGTTTTTAATGCAAACTCTCCAAACTTCGTATTTACTAGTTTTCAATGATTCTCCATTCTACATAGTATAGCTGCCATAGAAAAGTTGGGTTCGAAAAATAGTCTTAGTAAGAAAATCTTTTTTGTTTTCAATGTCAACCTCTTTCAAATTGGCATATATTTATTTTATAAGCTTTCACACAATTCTATAAAGTTTTGTCAAAATCGGATGACTATAGGTTATAGCTGCCATATGAATGATCGGTCGAGAAACTAGTTTTAGTGAGAAAAACATTTTTGTTTTCAAAGAAAACGCCTCCAAGTTTTGTATTTCTTAGTTTGCTATGCTTTTCCATGATTCCACTAAGTTTGGTCGAAATCGGACATCTATATAGTATAGCTGCCATAGAAAAGTAGTCTAAGTGGAAAAAACTTGTTAGTTTTCAGTGAAAATATCCTTCAAATTAGTTAAAAAGCGTGCTGCAAGGGTATACAAACTTCGGCCTAGTCGAAGTTAACTTTCCTCTATTTTTCAAATATCTGAAAAATGAATGAAAATATCGATATTTCATTCATATTTAAGCGTAACGCACAGTAGCGATCATATCATTGAATGAAACAGACCAAAGCCAACGAAGAATGAAATATTTGAAATAGATCTCAATCAACTAAGCTCGTCATACTGATCAGGAATAAGTATTATTTCAATGGTCATATCTATAATTTAAGATTCTTGGACATCAAATATATTGTGGGTGTGGTGCAGCAGGTAGCGTGTGTGTGTGCTGTATTTCGAGAGAGAGTGCGGTTCTCTTCTGTGAAAACACACAAGGCAACTGTTTGAAATTAGCTCGTCTTGGCCCTCTCAATTATTTTTTGTCAGATTAATAGACGCAAGTCGATAGTTCCTAAATTGTTCAAAAAGTGGTGTACTCAGTTAAGATGGATTAATTTTGGCATGCAAGTGTTGCTCCCACTTACAACGTTAAGTGCCCCCGCCAACCCCCTGAAGCACTGAAGTTTGCCATTGTCAGCTTAAGCTGCTCTCCTTTCTCATCCAGCCGTACTGAAAGCAAACATTGGGAGTTGAGACAGAGACGAGTTTCTCTGTACATATTAAGTGGAAGGGAATGCCCCAGCATTGGACTCCGGCTCAGCCTTTAGCCTGACACAAGTTGCAAGCGTTTGTTTATTTGTTTGCATCTTGGCTGCTGCTGCTGCTGCTGATGTTGGTTGGCCTGTTTTGATTATTTGTTTGCATTAAGTGGCCAACTGTGTGTGTGTGTGTGTGTGTGCCTGTGTGTGTGTGTGCAATACAAATAAAACTCAGTTATGCAAATGGTTGAAAATGGCAGTCGCAACTCTCAGTCATAAATTCTCGAGAAAATTCAATTTTCCAGGCAATTGAAAACGGTGCACGATCGCCAGCAGAAAAACAAAACAATTGCCAAACCGCCGCCACGACAAAAAAATAAATAAAAGGGAAACAAAAAGCAAATAACAAATAGCAAGCACAAGCAGGCAGCAGGCAGCAGCAGTTCCAGGATATGGGAGATGGAGAGGCCATAAGCAAACAAGACGGAAACGGAAACGCGTCACACCAAGTCGAACACTCGGCGGATCTCTTTCGATATTTATTTCTGCGGATATGTGTGTTGGATGTGACTTGGTGGGTGACTCCCCCCCCAGCCCTACCGCCGCCCCCTGCCACATATTTGCACATGTTTCGCATTTGTATTCCGTTGCGTTATTGAGCTGAAAATTGATGCACATTACTTACTCTATTGAATTACACATTAGCCCCGAGATGGAGTCGAGGACGAGGAGCAGCCCGAGAGGATATTGCAGTTCGCCTCTTTGCTCTTTGGCCAATAAATAATTTGAAAATAACAAAATAACAAAGTGAAACAAAGACAGACAGAGAGTCAGGGGGATGGACGGGGCAGAAACGGAGAGAGAGAGAGAGAGAGAGGTCCTTGCTTGGGCGCCTGCAGCAGCTGTATCTACTTGCATTGAATTATGCATGTGTGTGTGCGAGTGTGTGTGTTAGCCATTGCCATAAATTGCACAACTAAATACAATTTATTTCTCGTCGTCGCTGGTGACCCGTGTCTTTTATACGCGCGTTTCCCATGCCCCCATGGTGTGCACTGTGTCCATGTTATTTATGCTCTGCTTTTAGCATTTCCATTTTTTTTTCTTTCTCTCCATTTCTTTTCAGTAATATAATATTTATGCACTTTTAAATAGTTGGCAAAATGTCTAACATTTTTTGAGTTAAGGCCACTGCACTGTAAGGTAACAGAGATTTAACATTCAATGTTAACCGTTTCATAGTTGGAAACTGTGCTACTGTTGAGGGTCCCCCTGGTTTGCTGTTAACCCACAAGCTGTGTGGGCGCTTGACAGAATCAATGTTAAGGCCACTGTTAAGTACGGGGCAAGTGAGGGAGGTTTTTGCGGTTTAATGTTAGTTTTTTGTATGGCTTGACTTTTTAAGACAAAATTGTACAAATTTGGAATATTTGGAAAACAAAGTAGATTTTGAACCGAATGAAGGAGTAATCGAATGACGTTGGTTGTGTGTATACTTTAGTCTTAGCTGCCATTTTTATGAGTTTAGGTTAAGTTTTTTATCTTTTATAAACTTCAAAGTTGCTAAATATACTTTTAATCATCCAACGATGCTGAAAATCACCCAAAGGATTATCATTTTTCATATCCTTTGAATGATTTTCACCTCCGTTGGATGATGAAATGGATATTTAAGACTTATCTAGTCCAAAGGGATACGTGAAATCATCTAGTGGATATTTTGTAAAATCCTTTTTCTTCTCATAGTAGGATCTGGATGTTTCAGAGAAAAAAAAGATATTAAAGAATATCCGTGGGATGATTTTCGGTAACCATTTGGAGGGGATATGTCGTAAATATTCTTATAATCATCCAACGGAGCTAAAAATCATGCAAAGGATATGAAAAATGATGATTATTTCGATGAGATCGAAGCTCCGCGTGAAGATTAAAAGGATATTAAAGACATATCTAGTCCAAATAAATCTTTTTTGCATCTTATTTTTTCTGTGTATCTTTTAACTTACCTATAGATTCAATTTTTGACATTAACTTTTACACTAAATAGGTAGGAAGGGTGAATAACTTATTGCAGTTGGTTCGTCGTGTCAGTGGTCCCATAAGCTGCCCTATCAAGTGTGATCCCTTGTTACTTTCTACTAGGTAAACACCTGGAGATATAGCCCTCCTGAGAGTAGTCGTGTGGATATATTCCAAACTAGTGTGCTGTTCTTAAATCTTTTAAGCTAATCCCACACAATGTCTGGTTAGCACAGCACCATCGCCCATTTAGAATGGTAAAATCTGTTAGTGTTTCCCTTAACATTTTATAGCATATAACAGAAGAGCACATAAGGGATGATTATGCAACTGCTAACAGCGGATAAAATATTATGGCAGCCCAACCACCCCTGAGAAGGCTTAACATTTAATGTTAAGTTGTGCAAGGACTTCAACTTTAATGCTGTAGCTCAATATTAAATGTAAAAGAACACAGCCAGTTATCCAAAATGTTGTACAATGTTTCAAATTGATACTTACTATTCTCTGGAGCATTAAAGGTAACCAGACGAAGGAGGTAATTATTGATATGGATATGCAAAGCTCTAACTTCGCACCTTCAGTTCAAAAGAGGTGGGAAATTCAGATATTGCTTATAAATACAATTTTGTTTTAAGATTTAGCTGAAAAATGATTCACGTGAAACTAAATCCTTCGGATTCAGATTTTTATTCATTCCAAATATGATTTCAGTTACAAGATAATCTATGCCAAATGGATATATATGGTTCAGTTAACCAGCTCACCAGAAAATGCCAATTAACAGTACAACTGTTAGTCAACTTCAGGCCCTTCAAACATCTATGTAACTTATCTTCTAACCACTCCAGCTTAACATTGAAACTGTTGCATCTCCTGTTCCTCTCATCAATAAAAATCAACCACAACGTTTAACAGAGAGTTTTAAAAACATATTTCACCACCCAATTCAACCTCAACTAAACACTGTTAATACTCACAGTTCGTCCTGTAGCCTGTCGTTGATGTTCGGTGCTGGCTTCCGAGTATATAACAACGAGTGCGCCAACTGTGTCGAATCAGTCTTCGTTTTGTCTCTGAATCGTGCGGGTGTTAACCAACTAAAAACTGCTACTAAAATAATTTTCCAATCCAAAACAAACGACGCGCTGCCTCGGTATGCAGAGCAAAGGCTTCAACTTGGAAACAGAAAATTAAGAAATTCACTTTCCCACATGTTTTCAAAAGAAATGCAAAATTAATATCAAGCTTGAGATATGAAAACTTTTTTTATGTTTCAAAATTATAGTGCGCTCGTTTTCTTTGGTGTCGTCGTGTATACCAAGTTGGAGTCGTAGCCGGAGTTTTCTGCAGGCGGTGTTTTCAGTGAGCGTGCGAGTGTATGCGTGTGTGCGTGTGTGTGTGTGTGTGTGCCAGTCTCTCTGTGCCGGTGTGAGTGTGTGTGTGTGTGTGTGTGTCAAGTGCGTGGCTTTCGGGCAAAATCGGGATACATTTCCCTCGTAACTGCAGTCGCATAAAACTTCAAAAGTGACAAAAAGGCAAGTACTTTTCCCCCAAAATGAGGAATCTTCTTCTCTTATATTGTAGGATATGTAGCCATCAAACCGTGTGGTTTACGCTTTTCATGTCTAAATATTTGCTCAACAAATATTTTCCTGCTAAAGGAATTTCCTATGCAAATGACGGAGGCGAAACCAAAATTGAAATTAGATAAAAAGAAACACACACAAAAAACAAAAAAAAAACCAAAAAAAAAAGGGAACCCATCCAACACAGCCGAAGCTGGCAAATTTAATTCGGGTTAAGGCCTCTTCTGGCTTACACACAAACCGCGCATTTGGGCTAACCGCCGTGCGGCATATTTTCTGTTGTTATTGTTTTTATTGTTGCTCCGAGAGCTGCTGCTCCCTGCCAACTTCCGCTGCTTACTGCCTGCTGCTTATGCCATATGCGCCCACCGCAAAACTTTTGAATTTTTAAGTGGCAATTCGTGTAGAGCCGCTCGCTGACTGACTTTGCCCTGCTCTGTCTGTCTGTCCGTCCGTCTGTGTGTCTGTCTCTCTGTCTGCCCTGTCTGTTGTGTATTCGTTCTTTATTTTCGTTAATATAATGAGCTAAAAATTCCTGCTTTTAGTTTGTCATTCATTCATTTAGTTCTATGCAAACTCTGGCCCGGCCATTCAATTAGTCTGAGAGGAGATGATGAAGGAGGCCTTAAAAAAAGTGCCAAGTTTTTGTTTAGAAATTACTTTGCCAAGTTACGGAAAATGCCATAAATAAATTATGTGTGTAATTCGCTTTTGGAAATAATTACCAAAGTGTTTTATTTCTTCTTTTTTTTGGTTTGGTTCTGCCGTTTAATTACTGGTGAGTGTTAAAAGAGATTTGTGCCAGAGATTTGAATAAATTTGTTTGGGCCATAAAAGCTGTGGAAACATTTGGCTAAAATGGCTTGTTAAAGAAGTTTTCGTTCCTTGTATTTGAATGTTTCAAAAAGTGAATACAGTTTTCATTTGAATTTACGATGGCTTAGTGAATCGCTGTGCCAAATTTTACAATACAGCCACTCCTGTGCTGTTACGAACTAAAAAGTCATTTTAGAGATTTTTACTAAGTCTGATTTGGTTGAGCAAAGCAGTTGCAATTAAATATTGAAATTTGGATACCGAAATGTGGCAGTAATTGATAATTGTCAGAGCCAATATTCAAAAACATTTTAAGGACTTAAATTGGTTTCTAAAAGTGCCGGCTCAAACGCATTTCCCCAATACATTGCTTCTGAAGTGAAAGAGATAAGGGCAAGTGCATTCCTGGAAAGCAATCCGGTATGTTAGTTTTGCTAGTTCAAGAATGTGAATAATCTGCTTTGATCTATTTGGTATAATCTAAACTTGAAATATTCACTCATAAAAGTGCCATGAAAAGATTAATCGCCTCAAAATAAAAGAGAACAAATAAAGCACCTAAAATCTAAGCAAATTTGGATTTGATCAGCTTTTATAAATTAGTTTTGGCATTCATATTCCAAGTGTAGACTTTAAAGTTGGCTTGGGGAATATACAAATTTAACAACTAGAATAAAATGTTTGCAATTTAAATACATTCCTTCTGTAAAAGTGATTGTCACTGATTTGAATGACAAATATTTGTGTTTTCCTGGATTTCATAATACGATTTAGAGACAAATTTGAGAATATATTTCAGCTGTAGTCTGTAAATAGGTGCGTATTTAGAAATCTCTGGTGTAAGATTTTACTATTCAGTTTTGTATACTATTCAATTATGAAACGATTAATGGGTCTAAGCCGATATGTCTCAGAATTACAGAATTTTACGCATTTGTGAATAAATTGTGAACATACAGAGTGACGTCTCAGATTCACCAAAATTTTTGACTGGCATTGGGTATTTAGTCCATAGATTCGCCAGATGTCGGGGCCCAGTGGGAAAAATTAAGTTTAACTTTAGAAAAGTGATGTTTGACTTTCGAAAATTGACAACTCGACCCATGCAGCACAGATATCGTTATTAAAATTTCGATGGAGATTAGGGTGCGTATGAGTTATTTTGAGAGCAAAGCTTTTGGTCTCATCGCGTGAATTAATAATGTTTTTTTTTTGCTTAAAATTGTATTATCCATAATGCAAAAGGAATTTATTAATTTAAATTTCAATTTTAAAAAGAGCACCCTAATGAACACAAAAACAAAACAAATGCACATATGCATAGGGCTTTACAGTGCTGCCCTATTTTATTTTTGCTGGGTGTATTTGCGTAAAGTTTGAACAAGTTCAAATGTGGAGAGTGATTTCCAGCAGGTTACAAATTTATTATACATTTTTAAGTGTTCTCTTTTAATTTGAAACTTGAAGCAACAATTTGTTTGTTCACTTTTTCAAGCAAACACCTCTAAATGTGTTCTCTGAATATAACTAAAACTGAACTAATTTTGATTCAAGTTGGTAAAATACTAAAAAAATAATTTTTTTAATTAAATGTTAATAAATCAACATGGTAATTTTTGTACAAATTTTTTTTCTGATGTTTTTTTTTTTTTAATTATCAACACGAATTCGAAAAAAAGGCAAGACCAAGCTCAACGGCTTCCACATATTTCGGGTCCAAAGAATCGAACTGCATCATTACTATTGTGGTTTATGGTTTTATTTACATTTTCATATAAGCAAAAATTCTTAAAATAAAAACTGTAAAAATGCGAATATCGGGGAAACATTTCGCTTGGAAAAAACTTTGCTCAAAAAAGTTTACCCACAAACAAATGAAACATTTCAAGTTAGAGACTGTCAAAAATGTTTCTTTTTTCATTTTTAGTGACGAACTTTACAATAAATACACAAAATTTCTATGATCCATCGCGATGGCTCGCAAAATTAATGAAGCAGTTCGATGCCTAGGACCCGAAACAGAGTGAATCCTTCGAGCTTGCACATTAATCGAAACCGGTCGGATCTGACGGCCAGATCATAAGGCTGCCATAGAATCGATCGCTTGTAAAAAGTTTTCGTGAGAAAATTATTGTGTTTTGAATGGAATTGTAAACAGACTATAATGTTGTTCATGGTTTCATCGAGTTAAGCCATAGTTGAAAGACTATATAGTACAGCTGCCATGTAAAAAAAGATCTGAAAAGGTCTAAGTAACAAAAACGATTCTGATTTTAAAGATTTTCTTTATAATTTTGGTTTTAATGTGTCTTATATGCGTTCACAAATTCTTACAATATTTTACCCAAGTCGGTTGAAAGTAGAAAATGACTGCCATTCGAACGATCAGATTTAGTTTTAGTGAGAAAAACTCTTTTGTTTTGGATTTTTTTTAACTCCTTACTTTGTTTTTGTAATGGCCTCACTGACAGGCTGCCATAAGTTTAGTTGCCAGTTGCAACAAGTGTGAATACCTGACACTAAAAGTTAAGCCAGTTAACTGGTGCCATATTTGTTCAGAGGAATATGTAAATATTCTCATGTATTTTAATCTCCCTGAACAGAACTTAATAACCATCGAGTCATAGACAATATTTAGACAATCCTTTGATAAGTAAATCTTAAATGCATGCAATATATATAAGTAATTTATGGCAAATCGTATGGCAAACAGACGCCTTTATCAGGTTGTTGAAAAACTTAACTCCAGATTTGAAAAACAAGAAGTGGTGTTAGGAGAGTGAAACGTTGTGGTTATAAGTATTTGTTGATTTTAACTTAAAAAACATTTAACATGCAGATGGCCATTCTTATACAACCTTTTCTCATTCAAGCCAAATATACCCAGCTGCATTCAAAATCAGTCTAGTCATTTCAACAAAGTTTCTTGACAAACACCGTCACACAAGAGGGTTAATATTAGATTTTGGCCGTTTTACAAATGCAACCCTTTTTGGATGTACAGCAATTTCCCCCAAGTAAGAATATGCAATGGAAACTGTAACTGCAACTGCCCCAAAAGAAGTTCAATGGAACTTTCGATTTTGAACTAGTTTATATGCGGTGAAGGAGCTGTGTCAGCTCATTCGTGCAGTCGCTTGGGTTTGGGTAGTAAAAGTGCAACTTTGTCTGCTGTTGCTTTGCTGCTGCACAAGCTCCGTGCCAGCTGTTGTAAATATGCAAAAGTCTGCTCTAACCTTGGAGTGCTGCATGTGTGAGTGTAAGCATAACCACAGCATGCAACCGCAATGGAGGCTGACATACACACACACACGCATACCGAGAGATCTAGTGCCGTTAGCTCTGTTGGTTTTGTTTTTTTAGGGGGCGGTTCACAGCAGCTGTTGTTCTTACTCTACGGTCTACACTTGAAATTATTTAATTATTTTTGAATTTTTGATGAAATTGAAATGGAAATAAGAATAATGGTTTGGTTCACAACAAGCGGTTTTGTTTCCCCTTTTTGTTTTTGTTGTAAAAGAACGTTTAAACGTTTATAATGGGAGCTTGTTGGATAGCGTAAAGTCAGTGGGCTGAAAAAAGGGACTCTAATTTTCCAAAATCTTTTCCTAGTCCTTACTAAAACTCTAGCAGGAGTCTCATATTTTAATTAAAGTATCTTTGCTTTCGTGGCTGACCAAGTTAATTGGGAAAAAACCATTTTTGAATTAAGTTATCATCAGCTTAATGCATTAACCTTAGCGGTTTTGGAACAACTCTAGTTGAATGTATGTTTCTGTTCAGGATCGTGAAAAAGAGATTAAGTTTGTTTCGGTTCACGATCGATTCGCATTATTCATTAAATCTAGATTTCATTTAAAGTTGAAATCAAATTCCACTTGTTTAATTCAAAAAGTATTGCCTACTTTTTTGGTATCAAATGGGCAGGATCCTCGCAGACTGAAAATGACTCAAATTTTGATCATGTTTTTTCCAGTGTATTTTCTACTACATATGTGCCGAGGCGTTGCTCAAACACTCCACCCCCTTCTAGTTGCCAGTTACTGGCCAGTGTACCGGGCACTGAGACTTTCAAGTGTGCAGTTCGTGCAGCGGGATCTGCGCTTTATGCAAAACTAACTTTTTCCATTATTTTCTGTGTGTGTGCAGCCGCCGCTTCTACTGCTGCTGCTGCTGCTGCTGCTTGTGGTTTTTATTTATGGTCTATTTTTGTTTTCATTTTTTGTTATTTTGTTTTTGGTTAGTTACCCTCTCTCGCCCATCCCTTTATGTAAATAAAAGCCAACTGCAAAGTTTTGACAACGCTTTTCGGTTATGCAGCAGCCGCCGAACGAGCGAAGCCGCCTCCGAAAATTGGGTCGGCAAAAGCGAAATTTATGTCGCAGCCGCGTGCAAAGTGACAGCGAACAAATTGCCGCGACACAAGCCATGTAAAATGTACAAAATTTTCAAGCAAAAGTTTTGTTTGGTGCTTTGCTAATTTTTTGGCAAAATCTCGGCTTTAAATTATTGATCATATTATGAGAGACAAACAAATTTTTGCCACTTCAGAAAAAAACAAGTAAATACCCCCGCAGCTGTGTGGGAAGGGCAGAGAATTGCAGTGTGAGACGACATTGATAAATGTTATTTGGCTCAACTTTTGTTTTTTTTTTTTTTTTGTTTTAGGGAAAACTACAAAATAACCGAAATTGAGTGCAGGAGTGCAGTTTGCTGTTTTCAGCCACAAGCAATCACATCAGACATAGGAAATGGAAAACTAAGTCAAAACTGCAAATTAAAGCTAAGTTTATGTTTGGCAGAACTCACCGGGGGGATCTTAGGAGAGGATAATGTTGTTTTTAGAAGGTGCAAAGCAAAGTTTGTTCACTCAGACAGGGATGGCAGCTGTTAAGGAATACTTAGTACTGATTCTGTTCAGTGGTTCACCGAGTTTTTAAGCCTATGAAGCACTTTTTCCAATCCAATTGAGACACTTCCAAAAAATGGGTATTAACAGCTGCTTACGTAGTTGGAAAATCGTTTATCACCGAGTTTGTTGCTTAATTCTTAAAATAAAAAAAAATCATTGGTTGCTTTATCAGTTCTGTCAGGCGAAGGATTTCTTAATTTAACGTTTTGAACTGTTGCTGAAAAAGTCAAGTCTTGCACAGTTTTGTAGATGGATGTTTGTGGTACCTTCTACTCATATTTAGTTATTGGTATTATGTATCGATCCGAAACAGATTGGGAAAGATCAGATGAGCGAAAGTGAGCGAAAGAGCTGCACTGCTACATCCAAACACATACATAGCTTACTATTATGCAGGTACAGAGGATATTACAGTCTTTCCTACTCTTAATCTATTTTATTTTCTTCTTTACTTTGGAACGCTAAGCTCAATAAATGAATTAGAAACCTTAGATGGATTCCAGTAAGGTGCGAATTAAACGCTTATGCAATTTCCAGCGAACGATTAAAGCGTTAATTTTCAATCTTTAGTTAACATTCACTTCGACTGCAATCAATCAGTTGCCTGTTCGAGTTTTGCTCACATTGAATATACAATAAATACATTTTAATTTTACAAATTAAATAGTTTAATATCCAAAACGAACGCTAAAGAATTTTATGAATTTTTTTTAGGTTTTTTCCATCAAGTTATTTTTTATAAAAATGCCGCAGATTTCAACTTGTCATTTTCATATTCTAATTAAATTTGTGTACAAGTTTATTTTTGCCATTTTTGTTTTTGAAGCTCGCGACGAGTTATTAAAAATATATTAAAAATACTTAGTAAAAAAGATAGAAAAGTGTTAAGCAGCGGTTACCCCACACAAATTTGTTGCTGCTCTGGCGTTTTGTCTTGTTTGTTGCACAAAGTTTTCGTCGTTGTCGTCGTCCACACGAAATTGAAGTTTTGTCGCTGGCAAAAAAAAAAAGAAAGAAAAAAAGAAACAAACTAAAAGACAAGAGAAAACTTTGACGAGCTTCGACCTCAAGCCCGAGCTGCTCCGGGTCTAGTGTCAAGTAACGAAGGCGTCACAGCTGCGGCAAGTATGTCGCCGTCCCCTGTGATTTGGCAGTCCAAGTGCACTTTAATTTGCGATTTTCCCCTTTTTGAATTTGACTCGCCATCATTTTGCACCAATTACACAAATTCTGGTAAATTATTGCCATTTTTGATATTTTCATAATCAACTTTGGTGCCGCTGCTGCAACTAAAATGTGATTATTTGCTCTACAGTCGTCGATAATTACACATTATTGAAAGTTTTTGTTTTGCATTAATATTGAAATAATTTGCCGGCCAACGCGAGTGAGGATAATAAATAATTACCTTAGATGGAAAAAACTATTGAAAATAATAACAAAATACAAAAAAAAAAAAACATATCCACAATGGATTTCCATTTGCCGTGGCTTATCCAGCCTGAGCATCTAACGATACATTAGTCAATGTGTGTGTGTCATTTTTTTTTCGGTTATTGTCATGCTGGAAATTAGGTTAATTAGTGGTCAGTTGTTGTGTAACTGCTGTGTCCTCTTTGATTGCTGTTGGTTTCGGTTTGTGGCCATATCAAACAAAAAAGAATATATATATGTATATATCTATGTAAATCGGCGGGGTCAAATGTCATCAGCAAATTTGAGTGCGATTTTATCCAAAATAGTTCAAATGAGCAAAATTAATAAAATAAAAGGAAAAAACCATCTCATGGTTGACAGGACAATTAAGGTCGTTCGACCGGTCATTGAGCAAGTAGGAAGATCTACTATACCTAAGAGGGGCCTTACTTAGAAAAGGTAGGAGCTATATCTAGCACTAACGATGCACTTACCATGAATAACAGGTATCACACCTAGCCGAGCTAATGCTAAGCCCAGCTAAACAAAGGCAGTCAACATCAAATCGATCCTAATTAACCTCCATAAAAGGCAAAGAACAGCTTTCGCGAAGCAGAATCCATACGATCCATACATGACGAGGCCTAAGACCTCATTTTGGATCCTGTATTAGCTTACCTGAAGTATGCAGCAGCGGAACACGCAGTAGGACACTTAGAATTGAAGCTTCTTAAAAAATAGACCTAAGACCAGAGCAACATTCTCGTGAAAAAGGACTAACTGTTGTGCTCCAGCACAGAAACGAAATGCACTGGAAGCTAAAAGCGGTGGTTTTTTTCTGATGGTAATCAGCGAGAAGGAGCTTATCGTTTAAATTGAGGGTTGGAAGACGGCGAGGTCCCAGGAGCTGGTATCTTCCGTTCCCTGACTCATTTTATCGCTTCCCCAAAAATTGTTTTAATTTAGAAGTTGAGTGGATTCGTACTTACAGCCACCCACCCATAGAACTCTGAGTGATCTCACCCTTAACCCATCCGCCTAACCGAAGCCCACCTTATCTTAAACCGTACCGCACAGAAAAAAATATCCAAAAACGATCCATTTGAATTGCAAAATCTTCCAAATGATCATTACATTTCATATCCTTTGGATGACATTTAGCTCCGTGGGAAGATTTAAAGGATATTTAAGACATTTCCCTTCCAAATGGATACCGGAAATCATTCAATAGATATTTTTTAATATCCTTTTTTTTGTCTGTGAGGGTCATTCTTGTAAAGTAGGTCGTAAATTTGGACTCTCGAATTCTGGACTTTTTAAAATCCTCTCAGAAAGATTCGTTCGGACCATACGGATTACACCCAAAAAAAGAATCAATCTAAAATCAGTATGGATAATCAATTTAAACAAAAAAAACCAGGAAATTGAGAAAAACTTATATGAAAAATGGTTTCTCTAAAACTGGATAAATGATCAATCCTCTTTCAGTTCTCTGTAATGCTTGTCGGAGGAAAAATTGAAATAGGGTAAGACAAATGCTTAAATTGCTTTTTGGTTAGTCCACAGATTTACTATTGGAGATCAGGACATTAAAAACGTTTTAGAAGAAAACACAATATTAACAAGTTAGAAACTTGAAACCGAGAGTATAGTTTCGAATGTAGACGACCTTGTGACACCGTTCTGTTCTGGTTTTGTGATTCTATTCTGGGGTTTAGAGTGGTTTTCCTCACTGTTTATGCTATGAAAGAGCTTAAAAACTTCTTAAAGTTCAATATCAATGAGATTTTGAAAGGTGATTTCTTCAGACGTTTCATTAGTGTTACTTATTCCCTTGAAGGACAGTGCAACAGCCTCTAAAACTTTCCACCATTGCCTTATTTGCAAGGCTGCTGTCATTTGAGAGCAAAAGTGTGCCCAATCCAGCTTCAGTTTATTCTTTAAGATTGTCTATTTTTACCTACCAGACCCTGGCTAAACGTTAATCCTTGGTTCACTTTGTTTAATTGACTTACCTTCTTGTTCTTGACACTTGCTCTTTGAGAATGAATCAGAAAACACTTTAAAGCGACGATTCCATTCTTTCAACTTCTTAGCATAACTGTGAAGCTTCTTTGTTTCTTTTTAAGGACAAAATATTTACAAAGAGCTTTTCTTTGTTTATCCTTATACAAAAGCAAATATTTTGCATAGGCAGAGTAGTATTGAATCGCTCTTCACTCGTTTGATTGTTGTTGTTTTTGTTTTCTGTTGTGTTCTGTGTCTGGCAGTAATGAACTTTTATGCATTGTCATTAACTTTTATTGTGCACTATATCTGACACTCAACCTGCTCCAACCACTGACTGGCCTTTTGTTTGTGTATGTATGCGTGTGTGTGTGTGTGTGTGTGGGTGTTCAAAAAACACACACATTTTAATAAATTACAATCATTTGTTGCATTTATTTTAATTATGCACAATTTAAAATGCATTATTATGGCATGGAGCTCGGCTGTTTGGGGAAAAGGGGCTTTAAAACTGGGCTTTAGGCCCTGTGAGTATAATTTAATTTTCGTTGACACAAAATTCAATTATTTATTTGCCTAACACAAAAATGTTGTTGGCGCATTTTGCTTTGGCATATGCGACGTGTTTTCATTAAATTTTTCATATATTTCGCCCTCCACTCTCTCTCTCTCTCTCTCTGTGTTTCTCATATTGTCCCCCTTCCCCTCCGACAAACATCGCGACGAAACAAAATTCTTTTGGTGTAATTTCATTATTTCAATGTTTTACTTTGCTGAATTATCAATGAGCCATCTTGGTGCGTGCGTGCGAGGGTCCTGGTCCTGCATTTATAGCTAGTCATGTGGTGGGCCACGCGCACTGTACAAAAACTGGGTATGTCCTTTGTGCTGTGTCTATATATGATTGTACAGCTTTCGGTTCAGTGTACATCCTTTGCGGCAGATGTTTGTGTTATACAAATTTCTTTTCGGTTTCAGACATTTTTGTGGGGCGTTGGTGTCAAATTTGTGCTACCCCCCAAAAAGCAAATGTTTTCAATGAGCTGGTGTCCACTTCCCGCACCTTCCACTTCTCCGTTTTCCCATAAATATTTGATAATGTGTAGAGCTGTCAGTTAGCCGTCCAATTGAGTGATTTCCCTACCTTTGATTCTGTTTTTTATATAATTTTTTCACATTTCATGGAGCAGCTGCAACGATTCCCATAATGCAGGTACCCTAAAGCACACCCCCACACCTAAATCAGTATCTATCGTGGGTTGAAGTGCCTGCCATTGACATACGACGACTCCTGTCTGTTTCCTACTGTCTGTGTGTCGCGCGTTTTGACAGTTTGACGTCAAGTCGGTTGCTCGGTTGACATTTTGACAAAATGTGTTGAGCAGACAGCAAAACCTCGTTGAAATTGAATATTTTTAGCTCTATAATTGCCTCGACTTTGGGTTCTAAATTACACATATCGGGGGGTCTTTTTTTTTTTATTTCAATTTATTTGAGTGGGTGTTTCCACTCGATGTTAGGTAACATGAACGAAGTCATTAGTTTCAGTTAACCAGAGTGAAATACGTGGAGTTTAGGTTAGGAAAGTATGTATAAAGAGAACAAAAACCGAGATATCTAGGCTAAAGTGTATATCAAGCGATTACGCTAGTCGGATCTCGAAATCCTTGTCTTGACATTTATTTAGGAGAGGAGGATTGATATCAGCTGGATATCCTAACTCGAATTAATCACATACCCAGAAAAAAAGATACATTTGGAATGGATATGTTTGTAATATCCTTCTAATCATTCAACGGTGCTGGAACTAATCCATAGGATGATACATTATTATATCCTTTTTGAAGAATTTAAGCTGTGTTGGATGATATTTTAGATATATCCATTCCAAGTAGATACGAGACATTATCTAAAAGATAATTTTTGATATTCTTTTGTTCTCAAAAAAAGAAGGCATGATATTGATTCAAACTCGACATTCGTAATTGATTTGATCATAAATCGGCTTGATGCAAGTGAGAAATAGAAATATAATGTAATTTAAGAATTTTTCGAGTCTTTCCTACTTGCTGCAACTTCGATCATGTACGACTCGACTGAGAATTGAATCCCAAGGTCTTTTTAGAGCTTTGATGGCTCTAAGCTCAGAGCAGTGTGTTATGGCTCACGAACCGAGAGTTGGCCTTAGAGATAAGAGCCGAACGCTATGAGCTGTGGGCAAAAGCTGGCTCTCGAGAACTGCGAGCAAAGAGCAATTCCGAACCCTGCTTGAATACCCCTTAAAGCTTTTCCAGATAGATTACTGTAATATCAGTGGCGTAGGCAGTATTTTCCAAGGGGGAACATTAAAAAAACTTTTTTTTATTCATTTCTTTCTTAGTCTAGTATGCATTTTGCAAGATCTGCTATCAATATCTAGCATCACTCTTAAACAAATACAAATTGCCGGTAATAGTTTCCACATCAAACTTATTACTTTCATTTCGAAACTTATAAAAACAAAATCCTTATAAATTTTGCTACTAAAATAAACTTAAGCTTATTGTCTTTTCTTGTGCTTTCAGCAGCGTTTGGTCATGCTCGGAAAAGGCAAACAAATGCTACGAAGAAAACTCACATAAATTGGATAAACGCAAAAACCAAAATCTAGCACACGCACGCATAAATTTAAATATATATTTAAATGTACATACATTTGCCAGATGCCAGCAAATCAAAGAAATTCACATAAAATGCAACGAAATCTGCTGCATGACTTGGGCAACAGCAACAACAACAATCAAATGAAATATATAATATATTTAAACTAATTAAAAGCAAAAAGAATAAAATAAAAACAAGCACAAATTCATTAGAAGTAAGAAAATATACCCTGGAGCAATGCCATTAATGGAGCATTTGCTGATGTCGAGCAAAATGTGGGGTCAGGAGGCGTTGCTAAGGCTGCATAAATCAAAGTAAGTTGTGAAATTTAATTATATGACAATTTGTTAAAGCTTTGTTGCAATTTATTTTCATTATTTTTATGTTTTTCAATTACGCATACACACACAAACAACAATTGAGGTGTGTACCATTGGAAAAAACCAATGTTATTTGTATACTTTTCCTGGTAAATCGTGGGAGTTCATGCCCACGCAGAGCTCAGAAAGCTTAACTCACAACAATGTCCCCTGGAGGCTAGACATTTTGTTGTGTGTAATGAATTGTTGAAATGTGCTGGAAATAATTAAACAATTTTTTTTTAACCAACACTAGTTGTTTTCTTTACCAACACTGCTCCATGTTTTTTCCCCATCAAATCTACATTTAGCCCCGCGCTGAATCATCCGATTTCATCTTCCCTTTCCACCGTTTCACAACAAATTTTTAAGTGAACGAAATGAAAACAAATATTGCAAATTTATTCAATGAAAAGCTTACAAACAAATAAACAAACACACAGACACATAAAGAGTTTGCCTTTGCAATTGTTGCCAACGGTTGGCCCATTCCCGTGCATCATGTGGCTCGGCTGCGGTTTCATTGTGTGGCCACCCATCACCATCACCATCGATGGCAGCATCAGACGTAATCTCACGGACTTCATGGAGTGTATTTGTAATGCATTTATGTACTTAATGCATTTATTTGGCTGATTTACGTGGATAAAAATATTGCCTCGAAGAAACTTTCATTCAATATTGTCCTTTTCAATACACGAAGGCAAGACCTGAATTTAAATACTTTTCATGCAAATTTTTTCACTTTAAAATGTAGGTTTAAAGTTAAATTTGTCAACATTAAGAAGAAAATAATATTGGGCATTTGGTTTTTTAATGATGGAAGAACTCATAAGACCATCAATTTATAACTAGAGTGGCCTGAAAGCGTTTTAAGGGACGAAGATCCTTCACATATTGAAAACTGCTTTGTTCAGTACAGTACACATTACCCAAATCAGATGAAATAAGCTGTATTTCAGAAATGCTTTAGAACACCAATAAAAACCAAAAGCTAACGAAAAACGACCGGAATAAGCCGAGCAGTCAAAGATTATATTAAGTCTGTAGAGTTTTCATGAGTTTACGAAATGTTCTTGCTCTGCACATATAGAGCCCTAATGCAGGGGTCGGCAATGTGAGCAGAGAAGGTTACACTGGCAACTGAGCAAGAATTATATTTACTTTGATGAGCTTCAGTGTAAGCCATATCATCAAAGCAGCAAGCTGAGAAGAAAACAGAGAGATTTAAGCTACCTTCTTTGAATGAGCCAAGCCACATAGAAGGCTTTTCTCTGCTCAGTCGCTCTGTATTTGGTCACACTGCCCACCCCTGCTCTAATGAATGCAGCAAAACCCATTTTCTATATATATATATACATCTTCCTAAATCATTTCCCCCAACTACCATATTCGCTTGGTATCAATTTCATTTGCTTATCCTGCATCGCGTACGACCATTCAATCTGGACAATTTGCAAAACCTTCTTTTCAAGCAACTCCCCCTGCAAGTATGCTACAGTTTTTTTGTGTTCTTCCTTTCATTTCCTGCCCCGCACAGCACACCACACCGCTCCACCACCACCACCACCACCACACACACAATGTTTGACCTGAACAAATACAACTTACTGATTTTATTGCAAATTGATTTTATGTGCTGCCCACCAGTTGGCCCGCCTCATTCCACAGAACGACCAATTGCCTTCAGCCGACTGCTGCAGTTTAATTCAAACAAATTTTTCATGTTTACATTGTAGGGGCGATAGTGGGAAACTTTTTAATCAAAGTTAATTGGAAAGTTTTGCTTTGTCATTGCAATGTAACACAGACACACACACACACACACACAAACACAGGGGCAGATGACTCCATAGTCTGGCCGCACACATGCAAAAGGCAAACTAAAAACTGAAAAGTAAAATGTAGGTTATCCTTCAGCGCACACCAAATGCTCCGACTCTCCTTCCGTCTCTTTCTCTCTCTTTTGCATTCGTTTTATTGTCCCGCTTGCGCCCACCTTTGATGATAAAATGTCATTTTGCTCGTTTACGTGTTCAGAGTTCGCTCCACCAGGGCCAGGGCTGACATTCAACGCTCTTGATTAAATTTTATGCAGTTTAACTATTTCTTCTTCTATTTTTTTTTTCTGTGCAGCAGCAGCAGCAGCGACTCTTTTTATTACGTTTGAAGGCTGAAGGACGGACTGGACACTTAAGCGTAGTCGTAGTCCCTACGACACTTCCCCTTTTGCACTGCCGTGCTGTGTGTTCACGTTGTCTCTCAGTAAGGTTCAGTTTATGCTGCAACCGGAAAATTAATCCTAATGAGTGCTGACACACACACACACACACACACACACGCACGCACACAGGCATGCGAGTATGTTGGTAAAAGGAAGGCTGGTTGTTTGCGAATGCGAAGCGATTTATGCTTTCTTTTCAATACCCTAACAAATGGGATATCAGCATTAGTAAAGAAAATTGATACGAAACGATATATTATTTTTCCTGACTGTTTAGGAGCCTCTTTAAAAGCTAAACGACTCGTTCAGTGCAGTTTTGTATGGACTGAAGAGCAACCTTATCAGTGGTGGTTTTAGAGCTGCATTTGTATAGCTTGGGAGTCACTAGTTGACTACAGTTTGAGAGCCCCTTTAATAGTATGACAACTCCTTCAGTGCAGTTCCAAGACTAAGCAGCAACTAGATCAGGAGCGGCTTTAGAGCAACATTCTTATAGTTCGAGAGTCACTAGCCAACCACAGTTTGAGAGCCTATTTAATAGTTGGATACGTTTGCAGTGCAGCTTTCACGTAAGAGAAGCTTGAACAAGAAAGGTTTTAAGGCAGCATTCTATTAGTTTGGGAGTCACTAGCTAGCTGCAGTTTATGAGCAGTTATGTAACCGCTCAAGAGCAACTTAAGGCGCCTTAAGAGAAAATCTCACTTAGTTTGAGATTCACAAGTCAACAGCAGTTTAAAAGCCTCTCTAATAGTACAGTTTTGTCCTGGAAGTAACTTGAACAAGGTAGGTTTTAGAGCCACATTATCAAGGTTTTGAGGTCACCAGCCTCTTGAAGAGTTTGGAGACTCTCTCACTAAAAATTACGAAAATTTCAGGACTCATTCGACCAAAGGCGGTCTTAGAGCAACTGTAAGTGCTAGTCTGTTGATCTTATCTCATATTATGAATCGGATGAATGAGCACTTTGTTACCATAGCCTGCGAGTCATTACCTTTGAGTTTTAAAATCCGAAGAAATTTAAACCTCAATCCTAAATCCACCGAAATTCTCAAATATTCCGCTTTAATTTCGATAATTGACTCATTATTTTGGCATTGTAGTGTAACTTAGTTTCGGGGTAGATTCTGAGATCCTTCTCTCCTTCTTGTTGTCTTTTTTTTTTGTACTTTTGAGCTGCTGTTGCTTCGAGCGATGTTGTTTTTGTTGCATGCTGCACACGTGCGTCACATGTAAAATGCCATTCGCACACTCACACATCCTGCCAGCTGGCTGTGTGTGTGTGTGTGTATGGGGGATCCACATATAAAACAACATTTTGTAAGCATTTTATGGGGCCATAGTGTGGCTGACTCAGTGAATGGTTCGTTGGTTAACTCTGTGTGTGTGTGTGTGTCTGTGTATACCTGGGGCAGGTGAATGTGCATGGGCTTGGGCTTGGGTTTGGTTTGGTCGTGGCTTCCTTTTCAAAAAGTGTTAAATGCCGCGTTTTGCATTACCCAGGCATTGCTCGCATTTTCCGTTGCCAGGAAGAGGGCGTGGGACACTGACTGACTGCCTCCGACTGTCTCTGCCTGCCATTGAATGTGAAATGAAATCAGTGTCAATGCAGAAATGACAGGAAATTTGTTTTGCCCAGCTCAATGCGGGCTCTGATGCTTTAAACAAGGGAAATTAGCTCAGTTTGCATTCTGCAGCTCAAATAAAAGGCACTTCCTTGCGATGTGCAGTCGCCGTTCTTGCTTTAAGCTCATAATTTCTGCACACACAATCGCACACGCGCCCTCCCGTTGCTCATATGTTGATATCCTGAAGTCACGTAAAAATGTATTTAGTTTTTTAGCCGGTGACTGGCACCAACACAAGGGGGGATTATGGGGGAGGCGAGAGTTGGCCCAAAAGTAAACAAATTAAAATGTATGCACAAGAAGTGGGATGGAGGGAGGCGACCTCTCTCTCTCTCTCTCTCAGCGTCGTCGTCACCATCAATTAGGGAATACCTGCAGGCCCATATCGGCGGCATCAAATGAACGATTTTTGCCATTTTTCGAGTGCACAAATTGTTTGCCACGTATGTGTCCTCAATTTTTGCACATTTGCCCGCCCGAAAAGCAAAAACTATTGTCGAGCGCCAAACTAACGGGCAAATGCGTCGCGTATTTGGTTCATGGCAGATTACGTACATATCGCCGCAGCGACGCTTTTGTCGCTCCGGTTTTTGCGCAAATCGTTTGCATTGCTTCGGCCTTCGGGGGGTGGTGATGCTGCTCCCGCTCCAGTGCCCGCTCCTGCTGCGTTCCAGTTATTTGGTCGGCTTTTGTGTGTTGACGACATTTTGGTAACAAAAGCATTTGCTTGTTTCGAGGTTCTTGTTTTTTTTCCACCGGTTTGGCCCAAAGCAAGGGTATCAGAAAGTGGTTCGGACATTTACCACGAGGAGGATAAAGAATAATAGAAAGAAAGAAAGAAAGACGATGGCAAAGAAAATTGAATGGAATTAGAATGCAAGGTAGAGAGGTAGACCGAAAAAGAATGGGAAATGAAAGGATGAAATACGGAGAAAAAATGATTTGCAGGAAGGAAGCGCAGCATTAAGAAGCATTCGAAAATCGAAAAGTCGTGGAGAATATGTGTTTGACCATACAAGTGACATTTCAATGAGGACCTGCGATTTTACATGACTTTGAACACAGACAGCACACATTTGTAGAATCGAAGGTCCATATAACAAAATTCCCTGACATTCGATTGGCCGTTAGCCATCTTCTTGTTCTATGTCATTGGTGGAAATGTACAACAAGGAAGTTGAAAGAAGGCAGAATGGAATCTTGTGGGATCGAAGAGAAGATTGATGGAAAGAGTCTGGAGGTTGGAATCAAGAAGAAAGACGGAAATGAGTAAGAAAGGGAGGAAGATATGGGAAGATGAAAGTTAACGAAAGTTAAAGGATTATTAGAAGCTAGGAATGAAAGGAATGGAAAAAGGAAGCAAAAGGCAAGAAAGAAGAATGGAAGAAATCGGATTTATAGGATGAAACAAGGGTGGTAAAAGAGAAGGTTGAAGGTGTGACAAACTGAAAGGACAGAAGTATGAAAGAATGAAAGAAATAAAGATTAAAAAGATGAAACGATATAAGTAAGAAAGAATAAGTAATATAAAAAAATTTAAAAGGAAAAAGAAAAGGTGAAAGATATTTGAAATCGATGGTGAAGAATATTATAGAAAGAACGGAAATAAAGAAGGTTAGATATGAAGGAATGAAGGAGTAAAACAGTGAAGGTAGGAAAAAGCATGAACGAAAGGGGAGCAGGGAAAAAGCATGAAAGGAAGAGAATAAGTAAAAATTTAAGATGAAACCAATCAAAAAAGAAAGGATACAAGTAGAAAAGAATGCATGGATGATAGTATATTAGTAAGAATGAAAGGAGAAAGAAAGCAAGGATGGAGCTTAGAGAATGATGAGTGGATAGAAATTGAAATGGTAGAATGAAAGTTAAAGTGAGAACAAAGTGGCAAAAATACTCTAATATTCAAGTTTTCATCGACTTGAAGCTTAAAGTGATGTGTCAGCTTTGTTTTTTAAGATTTGACACCCAACGCGGGGCATAAAACCAACTCAATTGCATAAAATGGCTTAAATAAAAGCAACGATTAATAGTTTTAATCAATTTTATAATTTCAGCTATCGATTTACCTATCGATTTTCGAGATTTGTCATTTTCAAAACCTTTCAATTAATAGTAACTTTTTGGTCTAGCATTCACCAGTAAAGGGTTTTTTCTCAGCATATTTGACATCAATATATATATATATAACTTTACTCGACGTACCTCTCCGCTTTGGGTTCTGCACTCACTCACAACTCAATTCACTTGTTCCACATATGCAAGAGTTGCATTTTTTTGCCTATTGTGCATTGTTGAAATTGTCATTTGTTGCTGTTGTTGCCGCTGCAGTTTTTTGAGGCTGGAAAATATTTTCGTTTGCTCTGTAAAGATTTACTCGGTTAAGGCCAGGCCACCCGCGGGCATCCTTTAAACAGTAACATAAAATAAAATAATAATCAACAAATGTACACATTTTTATCTCTCATGCCAACCCACCAGCCAGAGCCCGTTGCAGCAGCTGACTCGTGACATTTGCAAAAATAAATAGCATAAAAAATGCATTTATACATATATACAACAAAAAATGATTGGGGGGCAGCAAACTTTTCACATGCTCGGCAAATTTATGGTGAAAAATGAAATTGCATTTTCCAAGTGTGTTGCTTCGGGTTTTTGTATTTGTGTAATTTAATTTAAATATTTTACATGCAAATATTCACGCGCATTTGTTTTAACGGCGCCACGATTCACACTTTGAAGTTGCCCCCCTCCTTTAAAGTTGGCCCACTTCCGTTTCGAATTCCGAATTTCGGCGATATTTAAAATATGAAGACCATTAGCTAAATATTGGCTTTGGCACGCACACAGACACACAGCCACACGCAGTCAATAATATTAACCCTGAATGCGGAGTCTGGAGTCCTGGTCCCGTGCTGTGCATACTTATTTGGAGCTCAAGGCACCCAGTGAGAGTGGCTCACGGCAGAGCAACACAGCAAACGAGATTCGGAGGGTGTGAGTGCATAAAATAAAAATAAATGTTAACAATGGCAAAAAGGCGTTCAGGCTGGTTGTATAGACGCGGTGTCAGACTCACGCAGCGTTTTGGTATAACCAGAAATAACTAAAAACAGTGGCGTAGTGCTGCAAATTATGCAAAGTAAATAGCATGTTGAAGGGAGTTCGGGTTGAGACAATTGAAGGATTTGACTTTGGTAACAAATCAACTTAAGATTGCCAAGTTTCACTTAATTTTTAGGGTTTCCATTGCATTCAATAGTTTCTTACAATAAAAAAAACATGGGGACTATGCACTTAAACTGCCTTAAATGAGTGGGCCGCAGGACTTCGACCATATACAAAGTTTGCTTAAGTTAAGTAAGGTACTACCGATATATCTTAGTTCGCAGATCAAGTTTAATTTGAGCTCGAAAGAGAGGCATTTGAGAAGGATATTTAGACTGTCAAAATTTCAACAATAAAATAAATGATCCGACTCGAAGGACCAATGATTAAGCTGAAAAAGTGCCATACTTTTTTCAAATATAAAAACTGAAGGCTTTTAAAAGGCTCTATGGCTCTAAGGTACCAAACCAGGTCATGTGCCTAAACATAGAGGATTCCCGAAGCCTTGGAATCATCACGTCGGTGTCAACAAAAGCCAAAAGCAGAACATTTAAATTCAATTTGCATTAACATTCAAGATTCACTTCCCCTCTTGAACCCCACAAATCTGCCTACGCTTATGTCTCAAGTGGTTGGAGCTGGTATGTTCGGTTTGTGGGGGTCGTTGGGGTGGGTAAGCGGTAGCAATTTGTTGTTGGTTTTTTTCTTCTCTCTTTTCTTTTTTTTTATTTTTATTTTGGTTTCTGCGTGTACTTATGCTAAGTAAAGCGATGATGTAAAAGACAATAAGGGCGGCGGAATAAGAGGGAGTCTATATAAAGGACACCAGCAAAGATCCACTGAGGCCACAAATTTAGGACTCCTTCGCATTTGTGGCAATTCATAAAGTGTGTAACAATTTGTGTATATTTTGTGGTTCATCCGTTTTGAATATTGTTGCCATTTATGTTTTAATATTATTTGGCCTTGAGTTAAATGTTGACCGCAGACTCCTGTGCACCTGTGCCGGAGCAGGGAAATGGAATGGAAACAGTAGCCTGAAGGCTTTTAAATTAAATAAACTAACAGACAGGCACGGAAATGTAACCAAAAATGCTGCTACACATGCATAAATGCTCACTCATATTATTATTTTCTTTGTTTTTTTGTGGTAGCTCCGACCTACACACTCACACTCACACACACACACATACATATATCTTAATGCAAATTGAGCAGAATTAATTTAGTGCTGTCTGTGTTTATCTCTGGTGCGCTTAATATCAAGCCGTCTTCGCTTCTGTCTGCATCGTCTCGCTCTCAGACTCTGTCTCCGTCTCCGTCCCTCTGCCTTGGCATATGTTAAACGTTTGGCAGTCAGTCGTCTTTCTTTATTTTATTAAAAAATGGGCAGCAGCCGTCTTCTTTGGGGGTTTCGCCTCCCTTCCTCACTGCCAGAGCAGCTTGTGTCTGTCATTGGCCTGTCATGTTGCCTACTTTTAGGCAAATCGTTCATACATTTCCGTACACTACGAGAATAAAATGTGTTTAAAATTAAATTGTTACTTAAATTGTTAAAACAACTGGAAGAGAACGCCTTAAAGAGCTGTGCGAAAGAAGCTTGGCTGCTTTAGAATTGAATGAAATCAACCAATCAATTCAAAGTTTTAAGCAAATCACAAAAATATTAAAAGAAGCAACTGACAAATAAAGAGCTGTCAGAGTAGAACATTCTCTCTGGCTTATTTTAGTTAGGAGGATAGAATTATACGACTATTTTATACTTGTCTGTTTTATTGGGACTGCATTTGAGTTAAGCTAAGGTCAAAGGTTTTTGTGCTGATTTCAAAATAACAATCTTAATCGTGAGTGATTATTATACCCTTGCAAAGAGTATTATAATTTTGATCAGAAGTTTGCAACGCATAGAATAAGTCATTTCCGACCCCATAAACTATATATATTCTTGATCAGGGTGACGAGCTGAGTCGATTGCGCTTTGTTCGTCCGTCTGTCCGTCTGTCTGTCTGTTTCTACGCGAACTACTCTTTCAGTTTTTAGGCTATCAAGCTGAAACTTTGCGCAGAGTCTTCTTTTTGCTGCACACTACTAAAATGTCGGAACCGACCGGATCGGATGACTATATCTCATAGCTCCCGTAGGAAAAATCGGTCGGAAAACTAGTTTTAGTGAGAAAACCTTTTTTATTTTCAATGTAAACGTCTCCAAACTTTGTAATCATAGGTTTTCTATCCTTTTTTATAATTCTACCAAGTTTTATCTAAATCGGACAATTATATGGTATAGCTGCCATACAAAAGATAGGTCTGAAAAAAAGTCTTTGTTAGAAAAACTTTTTCGTTTTTAATGGTAGCATCCTGCAATGTTGAATTTGATTGTTTCACATGCTTTCACATAATTTTTTAAATTTTTGGCCAAATCGGATGACTATATCATACGAACGATCGGTCGGAAAATGGGAAAACGCATATTTTTAAAATATATTTTAGCGAGCACTTGCAAGGGTATAAAAACTTCGGCACAGACGAAGTTAGCTTAGCTCTCTCGTTTTTAGAAACTTTTAGTAGCTACAAAGGTTCCAAAGGTTTCATTTCGAATCAACTTAAAAAACATAACGTTAGATCTCTTTCACTTCTTTCGCTCAGTGTGCATATGTAAAGTCAATTTGTGTCTTTTTCCCTTCTGAGATGACTGCTGCGGTTGAGTCCTAGTTTTCTCGCCATTGTTCGGTGTTTCCTCATACATACACAATATTTTTGTTCCTTCATTCCCGCATTAGACACGCATCATTTGCGCGTTTGTAATCAGGCGAAAGTGTTTCGACTTTCGACTTGCTTCCCTTTTTTTTTCTTCTTCAGGATTTTGCTGTCGTCTCTGACTTGGCCTTTGTTTGAATTGTTCTATACCCATACCCACACACACAGAGAGACACATACACACTTTGAATTTAAAGTAAAAGTTTTTCAATTTCAAGTTTTATGGGCGACAAGCTCGTCGCGTTCTATGGCGGCTATTCGCACCGGATCTTTAAGTGCGGGGGGAAGCGGCAGGTTGTTAAGTATAAGGTAGGACGTGGTCCAGTCTGGTCCATCAGCTGCCTAAATTTGCTTTATTTTTTATTTCTTGGCCCGTACGTGCTCACAATTTCTGATGCTGTCCCCAACCAATTTCATCAACAAGTTTTTGGCCTGACCAACCAATTGGGTTACGCTCAGTTTGCCCGCTCACCTATCTACTATATCTACATTTTTATTTTTTTGCGGCACTCCAAAATCAGTGCTGCAATTGTTTAATTTTACGCTTCAGTCACTCGCAGAGTCGAGAAGCGTTACTGCTGGAAGTTGGCACCGAAAATCGCAGCACACAATTAAATTCCATTTCGGAAATTTGCTGCAACAAATTCGCACGGCTGTCCTTAACACATTTGTACATAGTTGGGGCACTGTGGTACGAGCATAGCTATCAAATTTAATTAAATTGGAATTTATGCGATGGCGAAATGCAGCTAAACTGTTTGCCATCGAAAAGAAATAGAAGTGGGAGTCAAATGCCAGTAACTTCTACAGAGGCCGGATGTACGAGCAACTGAGTGGCTTGTTGATGAAGCTTTCGTATTATTGTCAGCTAACGTTTGATATAAAAACCTTCAATGGGTCCATACAGGGATAATCCTTAGTAAATAGCCACTGTGACGTAGATTTTGCAATAATAAACTGTCAGCTATGTAACGACATAGACTTATTTTTATTAGAAAACCTTTAACGGAACTCAAAAGCACGCAGTGGATTTTACTTGTCCTAGATGTCCCCAAAATTGTCTATTTCCAAAAACCAGTTTCAATTTTTCACACATTTTCTTAAATAAAGTCTGCTCTGATCCTTGATAAGAGCAAAAACTATATGAATCAAATCAAATTGACATCCTTGAAGCAAACCTTCATAAATATTTATCATATTGGGTTATCAATATAATTTGGAAAGCCATTTTACTACAAATTGTCTGAGCACAAATATTTAGGTATTTTGTCAGTAGCAATATGCCGCCACACTATTTCTCAAAAGCTAAAATACTGAGCGCTTTTGCACCAATGTGCGCTTGGCTTATTTTAATTTTAGACATGGCACAGTCTGGCGACTGCTTCTCTCAGTCTTCCCTCCTCCTGCCATTGTTGTAAACGATTGGAAGCTAAGACTCTGGATGAGAGACAGCAGCCGTAGAAGTTTTGTCTGTTTCGAATTTTATTTTCTTTGTTTTGATTGCTCGATCCTGGAATGGGGCCTGGGCAAAAACGTTATGAAAATAGCTGAAATAATTTTCCATTAAATTCTTGCGCTTGAAATTATCGCATTAAACCAAACAAAAAACCCCTTCCCACCCATTGTTTTACCCTCTAGTCATTGCTTTTCTTGTCTGCTATTTGCATTCGTCTTCATTATTTGTGTTCGTCTGAGAGTTGGAGACCGGCGACTGAGAAAATGTTGCGCACTTTTTGGTTAGCAGGAGGGAAAGTTTTTTCCTTTTTCCTGACACAGTTGATTTGCATTTGAAATCCTTGCTCCAAACAATCCAAAACTCAGTTCCAAGCCCGGCCAACCTCCCATTTCCTCCCCCCTCCACCAGGACCAAGGCCACCCACACAATGATTTATGGATTTTCATCATATTCTGTTGATTCAGGGAATATTTATGATTTGGCTGTCCTCTCTCGCTGCCTCTCTTATATTTTTCTTTTGGCATTTTTGTTATAAATTTTGAAAAATAAAAAAGCAGAAACAAAAACAAAAACATGCGGCGGCGTCGGGGTCCAAAAAATGCTGAATATGCGCAAATTGAATTTGATTTTTAAGCACTGATTGCTTTTATTGTTCTACTATGCTTGGTCCAGTGGAATTTAAATAATATATTCTAAAAAGAAAACAATAACAAAACAAAAAAAGGATAACAGTCGCAGGTCAAAATGCGACAGCATAGCGAATACCCTGTACACGGTTCAAAGGATGACAAATTGAATCAATTTAAAGACTTTATGGCATTAAGCAAAGAAAGATGAAAAATCTTAAGACCGAGATTTGGCAGCAACTGGATGCGATAAGCTGAAATTGTTTAAGCAGGAGATGCTTAGAGAAAAACTACTTAAATTACTTAAATATCTTAAAACAACTATTCCGGCATAGTTTTTGCAGCTTACACAATATCCTCACAGTATTATAATTTTAAACAAACGCATCCATTTTCACTTCGACTTCGAGGGTATGTAAGCCCCCATACAAAAGGCGCGCTCGATGGGGTATAAATTAATTTATTGCTATTAATGTTTTTGTTCAAAGTAAATATTTTTATATTTTTTTTTCACCAGGGAAAACCAATTTTTATTAGTACACATTGCAATTTCAGCAAAAATTAGTGGAATGTTGTGTTAAGAATTTTATTATTAATTTGATGACACTGAAAAATGTCAGATTCATTGTTTTCCAAGGACATCTAACAAAAAAAAAAAACAAAAGAATGTGCACAAATAAATACTTAATATACAAAATCACCGACAAATGCAAGTCACACTTACCCCTCGCGACATTAGCATGAGAATAAAACGAAATTACAGTCTTTAAAATAAATGTATGCGAAATTCGCCAACCGAGCCAAAATGCCAAAAAGTATTCAAACTAAATGCGAAATAAATTTCAGGGTGGGCAGAAATGTCAAATCCCTGGGCGGTTGCTTGGAATGTGCTGCCGCAGAGACGCAGAAAATCAATTTCGGCTACAAGTTTTCAATAAAGTGAAAATAATGTCGCCGGAGCCAGCAACGCGGGTCTGCCATTATCCGGCGAGATAAAAAATCAACGCCGAGTGTCAAACAATGAGGGTCGTTAGGAGGCAGCAAATCGAAGCAGCAAGCAGCTCCAAGTCGAAGTCAAGTGCACAAAGCGTCAAATGAAAAGGAAACTGCGTAGCAAGAGCGGTGGGTCAGGGGAGGGGGTGGGGGTGGGAGGGCTGCGGTGACTGGAGGAGGCTGGGCTAAATGTAGTGATGCGTAAAGCAAATCGTGGCAGTGCTCGGCCCCAAAAATAACAAAATGAAAAAAAGGAACAGCAAATCCGAGAACCGACTCGACTCCGTCTCCAGGCTGGTGTTTATTTATGTGCGCTGTGCCTTGTGATAAATCACTGACATTGATGCCCGCAGACAGTGAGACGGGATCCGGGTAGCATCCATCCATCCCACCAACTCTACCTTTACACTTTCCAGCGACATTCCCAAAAAAACTTTAACCGGCTCGAAATAGGCAAACAGCGACACGTGGCTAACAAGGCGCTTTTGCTTGTGCTTTGGAGATACCCTTTGGTTAATTAAAGTACTTGTTGGGGCTGTATGAAGGGGAAAGTGCATTATTTTTAAACATCTTTCTGTCTTGTGAAGTTCTCATTGAATTTAAATGCAAGCGGATAATTAGGCTTGGTCAATGGCCAATCCTTAGCCAACGATATATAGCGCTAACGGAGAAATATCATTTCTCAGGTAAAAGTTATCAATTTTCAATTAAGTTAAGTGGAATATTTCTGGAAGTGAACAAGAAATTAAACAGCTTCGCTGTTGCCTAAAGAAACTAAAAATATTTCGAATTCTTAGAAGTCAAATGTTAAGTTTTGAGATTAGCTTTCGTTAATGTTCGGATCAACAAAAAAACGGTACAACAATTATTTCGCATATGAACACATTACAATTTGTTGTTGTGTTCAGTTTTACACTATGCTTTGCAACAGGAGAACCAAAGCCAAAGTTTGCGTACAATAGTAACGAATGCCGCCGTCGCTTATGGGCTGCGGGCATCCCTTCTTTAAGCGAATTGGATTTGTGCACATTCAACCAATGAGCTTTCCAGTTCTCTATGCCATGCCGAAGAAATAGAATAAGTTTTGGTTTATTTTGACTAATTTTGGGCTGACTTCAGATCTTCTAGATAGCTGCTATGTGTCCGTTAAACTTAGAATTTACACTTTTATTGCAGGGAAATGAAGAATGTACACAAATTTCAAGAAATGCATCCCTGTCTAGACAAAACTAGAAGCTTTAGTTTCACAACTTTCTTGAAAACTGTTGAAACCTAATTTTATAGATTAGTTTATTCATAATGGGATAACCTTTATCACAAATGATTCACAGGCTGTTTTTATCATTACAATAATATTCGGATTAAGTCACAAACTTATACCACGTCATTTGCTAGTCGACCCCTTCAGTCAACTTGTTTCATTTTGAGAAGTAAAAGTACCAAATAATACGTTTATCAGCGAAAGACAGGCAGGCGGCACCCTTCATAGGCCTCCTTGGCGCCTTCCTTGATTCAGGAAATAAAGCGCCGCTCAATCACAGCGTGTAACGGAAATCGGAAGTTAGCAGGCTCACGATATCATGGCTAGCGGTTTCCTTCTGTCGCAACGTAAAAACTCAAACGGCAGCAGATAAAATGTTGTTGATTGAGACCCAGTTGAGCGTTAATAATTATTATTTTCAAGTCAAGGTGCCCGTTCTCTAACTTTTTCACAGTTTGCTTTCGTTCTTTCATTTTTTTTGTTGGTTATTTTTTTTTTGATGTCTTTCAATTTGTGGCAGATTTATTTGTGCATTAACCTCAAATTTGCACTGCCTGGGAATTTCGATTTCTTCGCAGTGATTATCCAAGGAAAAACTCTTCGTGTGTCAATAAATTTCTTGCTCATTTTCACAGCAGCTGTTTTCGTCCCGAAGTTTGCTTTCTCCCTCGACTTATTGATGCTGGTCATGTACACTGCCCCCCAAAGTGTAGTGTGGGGGGCAGAGGGTGGGTTCACAGCTGTGACTTGGCTTTGGGATTGGCATTGATTTTTTGGGTGCTCACTTTTATGGCTTTCATTTATGAAATTTTTGACAGCTACTTTAAGTTCGGTCTCACATGCCCCTTAATACAAATTTCCGTCCACCGCTTCGGGTCAGTAGTTAATTATGACATAATGTAGAGGGCTCTCTCTCTCTCTCTCTCTCACTTAGGCTGGGTTTTTTGCTCTGGGGACACGAAAAGCTTACATAAAGTGGCTGACATTAATCTTGAGCAGTTGTGTGTGTTTGTTAATATTGAAGAGGAATCAAGAAATAAATGTCAAAATTCACAATTGTTGTCATCCATAACCAAAGTGATTAGAAATTTGTGAATATTTAAGTACTAGGTTGAAAAATTACCTAACCAAAGCATCTTTCATATTGTTAAAGCTTCTCTCAACTTCGCCTTGTTTACTTATTTTTCACACAAACCAAATTTTCTACAAAATCAAGAGAGTTGAAAAGGAAACACTTTTTTTTTTTTTTTTGTGAAGTTTCTGTGGCTTTCAGCCGAAACTTGATTATGTTCTGTTTCCCCTTTCTTCCGCAAGCTAAAAAAAAAAAAAAAAAGAAAAGAAAAGAAAAGGGTAAAGCCCACAACGGACCATCAAGCAGCGCGGTTTATTGATGCATAAATTTTTGTTTGGCAAATTATTTATTAAGAGCCGCAATTTCTGAGATTTTTGTTCTTGCTTTTTTTCTCTAAGGCTTTAAAAAAGGCAGCAGCAACTTTAAGCAGCTGGGCCTTTTTTTTATGTTTTTTTAATGCTCCAAAATTATTAGGTAGCTACAAGCACACACACGCAGAGAGAAAGAATTTGCCTGACGGCATAAAATTCGAATGGGGCGTCAGAGCGTTAAAATTTGTCACGCGCACATATGGGGCGTATGTGTAATTTTTTGTACCCTCCAGCGATCGATCGATGCGCCAACAGATGTGCACAAAATGTATATCACAAAACATTTCTATCAATCATTCAAAGCGATTGATTCACAATGCAAACGTACAACCAGGCAAGTTGACCCACAGGCACAGGGGGAAGAGTAAGTGCAGCATCAGCAGCTGCCACTTGTTTCCATTTGCAAATGATGCACACACACACACAGATACACACAGATACGCAATCATATGGAGCCATATTGTCCAAAACACTTTCTGTGTGTGTGTGTTTGTGTGTGTGTGTGTGTGTGCGTCTGCACACATATTGACAACTAACAGATTTTTTCCTGCAATTTTTCGTCAGACACAAACAGTTGCCTTTCCCATCCCCTTCCCTCAAATATGCTTTTTAGAATGAGGAGAGAGGCAAAAAGAGGTAAAAAATTGTATGCATGTAATTGATATACCAATTTGTGGTGGGTGAATGATGTAATGATTGAGCAGCAGGTAACCAGAGCATGGTGTTGTTGAGCATTCAATCAAAATTAAGTGGCTATTTAAGATTAACATACAAAATGGCAGACAAAAGTTGGTCGGGTTGGTTCCTTTTCAGTGACTCTTTTTCTAAGCTCTCACTTTATTGATCTCGTCCTTCCATCTACCTGAATGGTACTCATTTTATGTGTGAAGCATGATCTACTCGTATATGCCTGCAAGTCGTTTGCTGATCTACTCGTATATGCCTGCAAGTCGTTCGCTGCGCATTAATATTTATGTGGTTCCACCGTAATCTAACCAAATCCACAGCCAGTCTGGTGTTTAGTTTTGTGCAGTATTTTATGTTACGCTTCATTTGCAGTTTTTTTTAGTTTTATGTTATTTTATTTTATTTTATTTTTCACACACACCACAGCTGCTGCCGCGTGAGTTGTTTGTTTGGTTGTTGTTTGCCTGTCGGTTCTGCATAAATTGTGGTGCGAAAGCGGCATTCGGTCCCAATCCTCCGCCCTCCGCCCTCCGCCCTGCCCCCTTTCCGGCTCTACCACTGTTCATGTACGTTAAAACAATAAACAACGTGACTTATCACATTGCGTAACTTGTGATTTAATTGGATTTATACACACGTACATACGTTACGCTCGCTCACTTTTATTACAACTTCACCTCCTCCACTTGCACTACAATTCCTTCCCGTTGGCGGGTTGTGCAATCGGGGAAATCGGAATCGCCATCGCCATCGCCATGGATCGATTGTGGTTGCGCAAAGTTTTTAATTATGTTTGCGGTTAGCAATTGGATTTCTTCCTCGCACACACACCCACACACACACACACATGCAGAAGGACACCACTGTGGGGACACGTGATGATTGGGAACAGTGGCTTTCTGGGAAAGGGGATACCGTTGGCATGCAAAGGCCAAAGAGAGTCAGTTGATAACATTTTGTTTGTTCCAGATTATCTTCTACGTTTTTGTTCTGTTCAACTTTTACTAAAATCCCTTCTACTTATATCTAAACAGTTGAACTAACTTGTGTACTTTTTCTTTTCTATTTTCAGGTAAGCTTTTCGCTATTAAGTACAGCAGCGGCTATCTGAGATTGGTTACAAAATATGTGAGTCTGGGTTTGGGGGTGTGCGAAATTGACACTTTTAAATGAACTGATGCTAGTAAATTAGCCTATCCAGCATTTGGAAGATCATTTAAACAAAAATCACCTTATTTGTCTTTTTGAAGCACTTTTGATGATTAAACAAAACAGAGAACTTTCATGTGAGGTTAAAAGTACACTAAAAATATGCTTAAATTACTTATAATTGAAATACGACTCTAAAAAGACCCGCAAATGATTTGAAAATGAGTCGAAACTGATCAGAAGATCAAGCTAAAACCTCTTAAAGAAGTTTTTCGGCTGGGCCACTATTTTCTCCCGATATTTTTGTGTGTAATTGTAGATCACAAAGGGAGCGCATTTATGAATATTTCAATTAGACCGAGGACCCCAAAAAGATTCAAAAATTATACAAAAAGAACATATATTTTCATGATGAGGGCTGAGTCGATTCTGGTTTGTCCGGCTGCCTGTTTCTACTTAAATTAGGCTCTCTATTTTAAAGCTATCAAACTCAAATTGTTCATGGAGTCCTCTTTTAACTGCATGCTGCTAATATATCGGATCGAATGACTATATGTGCTAGCTGCCGTACGAACGATTTGTTGAAAAATAGGTCTAAGTGAAAAAATATGTATTTTGTTTTTAATCTCATAAAACATTTTCAAATAAAATACCAGAAAAGTGTAAAAGTCCATCTGAAAAGCACTTTTGTGCCATATATATGAAAAGCTGCATGAGAAGAAGGCTATCTGAGTTCCCTTATAAGTTTTTGGACAGTAAACTGAGGTATTTTTCAACCATCTTACATGAGAACTCAAATAGCCTTCTATCTGTGTGTGTTGAGTACTGTTTCAAGTGCCTCCTGGTCTATCTGTAGGTCCAACCCATCATCACACGTCGTTTTGCATGTTCTTTTTAATATATCTACTTCACGGAACAAGCAATTGGGAACAAACTCTATTTTTGTGCTTAAGTCTGTGAATCGATGCAAAGTTATTTTAGCAATAAGCTTGAAATTTGATTTGTAGATTGGTAGAATAAATTATTTTGCTGCTTAAGAGCCTGTTCAAGAAGGTTCAGAGTCATATCTTAGAACCTATAAAATATGTGGTGTGCAGGTAGGCAATAAGAACCTACACTTTCTATCTCGGTTTCGAAATAGCCGGCTGAAAAGTTTGAAAAGTGGTTCAGAGTCATAACTCTGAAATAATTTATGGTTTGAGCTTAGTGGAATGGGTATTCTACTAGGTTACCGGTTCATAAGATTCTTCAGGACATATCAACCTCACTTTGGAATATGAATATATAGCTTAAACAGCTAAAACACTTTCACACCCCAAATCCATTTTGCAAAGCTGCAACATTTCAAAATCAATAATTTCTGAACATTTCTATCCCCCTGCAACAGATTTAAGTTCGCCTACGCTGCTGTGCGGCAATTTGTGATGCTTAATGATTTTATATAACCATCAGAAAGTTTTCGTGTGTGTCTGTTTTTTGCGGGTCAATATTTTGATTTGGTTTTTTAATACATATTTTCTCGGGGGGCGTCAAAATATGTTTAAAATTTCAGGCCAACTATTTAAAGACAATCAAAGCAAAAATAAGTAAAATTGTTGCAGTCATCGTAAATAATTTCAGCATGGAGCAAAAATTTGCCATCAAATGCGAGCGCCAACATGGCGTATGCGTAATTATAATTATGTAATGCAAACAAGCACCAAACGCACAGGAAGGCACAAACACTCACACACACACACACACACACACACACGTACACTCACACAGATACTCATGCACACACACACACATACACACACATGCCTACACATGTCATTTTAATTAGCATATAGAGCATGGCCGGACTCAATTTCAAGGCACTTGGCATTTGGACATGCCAGTTATAATTGTTCAACAGGCTTACGCAAATGGCAGGCCAGAGTGTGGTAGGAAGGCATAGGGAGCGGCAGTGTGGGGGGGGGGGGGGGGGGGGTGTACTCCACTCGACAGTTGCGCATTCAATTAACGCAGCGCGCACACACATTCATACATAACTAGGCCACGATTATCGAGACGCTGTAGAATTTCAGTTTTTCGGGGCGCCAAAACATTTTGGCCCAGTCAAATCCGCCAATTTCCTCCCTGTCTGTCTGTCCGCCAGCCTGTCTGTCCGCCTGCGTGTGTGTGCCTGTGTGTGTGTGGTTGAGTGTGTCGAATACATAATTAAAGCCTTCACAGTTTGAGCATTTAAATTAAATTATGAACAGCAAAGTGTTGAGAGTGGGTTTCAGGGGAGAAAGCTATATCGAGTTTAAGGAGCATATCGAAATTTTGTTAATTGACAGATGCCTAATTATTACATAATTATTATTTATGCGTGATTAAAGCCAGCGAAATGTCATTTGATACGTGTGCGTATGTCAATTGCAAGCCAAGCTAAGCCGTTAGAATGGAATTGAGAAACAAGTTAAAGTCAATTTTCCAATTCGCTTAAGCATATAACGGACAAATTTTTAAACACTGACTGAAACCCAAAAAAAAAGCAGGAAACTCTACGGAACTGCGTCACTTTTCATAACTCCACAAAAAGCCGCTCAGAGGCGGCTCCAGCTGGCGCTTGAGTGAAGCAAAGAGACAGCAGAGTGAAAGGGGCGGCTCAATTGAAGTGGGTGAAAGGTAGGTAGGTTGGTCAAATGTTCAACGAGTTACAAAAACCCAAAAAATTGAGAGAAACCATAAAAAAATCGTACAGCTTTAGCTGAGCCGATGCTGGAATACTCTAGAATTGATATTTGGTTACTAAGTTCATTAAGAGGATTCTAAAACCAAACTATACAAACGTTTTCGGAGCTCCACTTTGAGGGTTCTTATCAAAATTAAACAAAGGTTAAGGTTCGCAAATTTAAAGTTCGAGGGTTTTGGTTCGAACCTCAAACAATCAATTTAATAAGTAATCAATGGGAGCAGATAAATCCTATTTCCGATTGCGTTTGCCTAATTTGACAATCCTGATTGCGAAGATGGAATCATACAAAATTAATGATTGATGAGACTGGCAAACTAACATCGATAAAAGTGTGAATGCAGCTTTAATCAAATGAACTTAAGTCAAAAAACATCCCAGGCTTGGCATCAAGTAGTGAATCCTCAGCTATCGTAAATCATATATATGTGCTGAATGCGTCCATTCTATTCTACAAATCGCTTTCAACCTTAAAACGAAATCAAACGGTGTGAGAATCGGTTCGTTTTGGTCAATACCGACCACTTTTGGAACACATGGAAATACATAGAAATATTTAAAATAATATATACGAGAAAGCTAAACTAACTTCGTCTTGCCTAAATATTATCAAATATAATTTGTTTCCCACAACGACCCATTTTCCGACCGATCGTTCGTATGGAAGCTATGAGATATAGTCATCCGATTTGGACAAAAATTTTTAGAATGGGGTGGAAGCATGTAAGACAAGCAAATAGAAAACTGCAGAGTGCTACCACTAAAAACAAAAAAGGTTTTTCCATCTAAGACGGTTTCTTAGACCAATATTTTGTATGGTAGCTATACCATATAGTTGTCCGATTTTTATCAAACTGGCCATAATTATGAAAAAGCATAGAAAACTTATAAATGCCAAGTTTGGACATGTTTTCATTGAAAAGAAAAAAGTTGTTCATACTAAAACTAGTTTTCCGACCGATTGTTCGTATGGGAGCTATGAGATATAGTCAACCGATCCGGTCGGCTCCAACATATTAATGGCAAAAATAAGACTCTGTTCAAATTTTCAGCTCCATAACTATAAAACTGAGAGACTTGTTCACGTAGACGGACGGACAAAGCTCAATCGACTCAGCTCGTCACCCTGATCAAGAATATATATGGTTAATGGGTTCGAAAATGAATATTTCTATGCGTTGCAAACTTCAGGGCAACTTTATAATACCCTTTGCAAGGGTATGAAAACATCAGAGCTGCGAACCCTTGCTGTACAGGTTTTCCGGTTCAAAACAAACCATGAAATTCTTCTTCTAAATGGAAGTCCTTCTTAACCTTGCAGCTTGAAAAAGGTTTCGGCTTGAAGAAATTACCTAAGCAAGGCTTCCCCTCACACTGTTCGACGCCTGATTGCAAGAGAATCTAGTTGACCTTCATGTTGTTGTGTTTCCAAAGGCTGTGCTCAATCGAAGGATTATTCGCTTAGCAGGTATCAGCATAGAATGAAACAGTTTCTGTAGAACGATGTGATTAGAAGACAATTTTTACAATTTCGTACTGAACCGGAAATAGGGGTAAGTCATAGAGTTTGGTCATGACTTTGATTCGACCTTAACAGTGGTTCGGAGCAATCAATTTCGGCTGTAACCTTATATCCCCTCGTAACCCGCTCTTTATAAATTTGAATACCAAAATAACAAACGTGTACCCTAAGTCGATTAGAAACTCGGAACAGAACCAACAAAAGAGTATTCAACCAACTAAACTGAAAACTTTTCTGTGCACAATATATGAAAAGTTTTTGGGAATCTGCCACGCCTCTGACTGTGTGTGTGTGTGTGTGTGTGGAAACTGCCTTTTTGTGATTAGCATAAAACTGCCAAAGTCTGTATGGAGACCATAAACATTCATAGACTCCTTCACCCACACACACACACGGTAGGCAGGTTATGCACCGAAAAATATTCTGCTGCAAAGCTGACCAAAGCTGACCAAACTGAAGAGGAGTCCGAAAGTGTTGTACAATGCGTCCAATGGGCCGAAGTTCGTTTTGCATGTGTTGCGCTCTGGCTGGAAGGCGCTTACCTTGCACTGCCATCGAGTATGCACTCTCCCACACTCACACACCATTCCATTTTTCACCATTTTTTTTTTTTTTTTTTGTGGGGAGGTATTTGGCCAGGCTAAACGAGTTTAGTTGGCCAAACATTATCATAACTTGGTCGTTTGCAAGCCGCAATGGTGTAATCGTTTCATTTTTAAAACGTTTTCGGCAATTTTACGGCACTTTCGCCTGCTAGAAATGGGGTAGCCCATTTCCGTTCATTATTTTGATGTCCGGTTTGGGCTGAAAATGCAGTGTTCTCTACCCGTGAGTCTGTGTGTGTGTGTGTGTGTGTTTTGGTGCATAATAATCAACTTTCACTTTTCAACAGAAATAGAAAAACGACTAGATTTAATTTTTGTAGCTGGTCCGCCAGCCACCGCCGCCGCAGGTGTCGCATAATCAAGAAAAAGTGAAATAAAAACGCCTATTAATTATAGTTTTTGGGCTTCCCCCATAAAAAATTACTTAATTTGCTGTGTGTGTGTGTGTGTGTGTGTGTGGAGGCGAACAAAATTAATTCAATGTGCTTAAATTTCACGTCTATTAGTCTCTGGAGTGTTACGCCAGCTTCTAATTTCCATACATTTTTTTCGCTGCTGCTGTGCTTGGCATTTGGGCCATGCACAAGCGCCAGGCAATTAATTTAGAATTTTAATACCCCAAAGTCGCTGAGAGCGCTGCTCCGCCGCATACACACACCCACCCCACCACACCCCTTCCAAGTCCATGGGGTGGCTAATTGTGGCTTCCAAAATTAAAACCCTTACATGACCCTAGCCAGAATGTTGGTCACCGCTTTAATTCAAGCTGGAAAGAGCGACCTTCAGTGGAAGTTTTTACACTAACTTTGGAATTACCTAGCATTAATGACAAATTCGGAACTTAAAATGTCATTAAGTTTGGTTAAAAGTCTTTTATGATTTGGGGTGAGGTTTCACCGAGGCAAACTGTTTGCCCAAGGGAGAACTAATAAAAGTTTGATTGGTTCGAGGAGTTGTTGTGGGACGTCTAAATTAAAATTTAACTCATGAACTGAAACGATTTGGGTTTAGAAACTTATACAACTGTTAATGTAACTCTTTCGTTATTTTGGGTCTCTTTATTATAGTCTTCACCCAGTCGAGGCATTCAATCCAAGCTTGGCAGCAAATCATAGCTTGCTTTTATACCCTTGCCATAATTTTGACCAGATGTTTGCTACGCATAGAAATATTCATTTCAGACCCTGTATATATATACTTGATCAGGGTGACGAGCTGAGTCGATTATGCTCTGTCCGTCCGTCTGTCTGTCCTGTTTCTACGTGAACTAGTCTGTCAGTTTTGAAGCTATCGAGCTGAAATTTTGCAGATAGTCTTCTTTTTGCTGCCCGCTAGTAATATGTCGCAATCGACCGCATCGGTTGACTATATCTCATAGGTCCCATAGGAACAATCCGTCGGAAAACTAGTTTTAGTTTGAAAAAAACTTTTTTCTTTTCAATGAAAACGTGTCCAAACTTTGTATTCATAAGTTTTCTATGATTTTTTATAATTTTGCTAAGTTTTATTAAAATCGGACAACTATATGGTATAGCTGCCATACAAAAGATAGGTCTAAAAAACAGTCTTAGTTAGAAAATCTTTTTCGTTTTTAATGGTAGCATCCTGCAGTTTTGTATTTGCTTGTTTTACATACTTTTATCCAATTCTACAAAGTTTTGTCCAAATCGGATGACTATATCATATAGCTCCCATACAAACGATCAATCGGAAAATGGTTTATTGTCGGGAAAAATTATTTTTCAAAGTATTTAAGCGAGCACTTGCAAGGGTATAAGAACTTCGGCACAGACGAAATTAGCTTAGCTTTCTCGCTCGAAATATTATCAACTTGAGTCTTTTTTTCTCATAAATACCCTCTGATATCTTTACAGTTTTTGTGCTCTGTACATAAAGGTACACAGAGTATAATAAGTTTGTGCAAAAGTAAATTACAGCCAAAAGGAAGAATTTTCCAAGGAAAATTTTCAAAGTTTCCGGAAAATATGCCAAAAATGAGAAAATATTATTCTTAATTTTAGTGTGAATCGCCTTAGGACGGATGTCATGGGAGAATTTGTCATTTTCAGGGTGAATGTTTTATAAGAATGGCTTTATCAACTCAGCTCGTCGTTCTAATCTAGGACATAGAATCTTGAACTGGTAGGAGAGGCTGTCTCCTATGCTTTACAAATATCTGAACAATTTGAAGATATCCTTTGCAGTTGTCTAAAACTATTGATTTTTCCATCGTTTGCAAAACTTTTGCAAAAGTTGTTTTTCCTACTTTTGCTAAATAAGAATTGTTTAAGCGAAAACAGCAATTCCTCAACAGTTTAAGTGAAGTGTTTCAACTAGTTGCCAAATGCAGTGCCAAGACGAGACATTTCATTGAATTGGATCTTTAATCAATTTAGGATTTTACTAATTTTTGTGTGAAGTTTTTTGAATTCTGTTTAAGAAATCTCTAATCAATCAATACAGGTTATCAATTTTAATTATTTTTTGTTACTTAGCTTAAGATACAGGACATTGCTTTCATTTCAATACCAGCACCTGCATATTTGTCTCGAAATTAACATTTGATTAAGCTGGCGCCCAAGGTGAGGCCTAAAATGTTAATTATTCCCATCTAAGCGCCCAAGTCTTGACTTACATTTAATATTCCATGCCACTTGGCATTCATATTTAATGCCCGATAATCTTAATTTAAACAATTAGAGTTGAAGTAAAAGTTTTGGCATTTATTTGTCTAGCCTTAAAGTTAACTCTTACCCTTCACATACATACATACGTACAAATATGCATGTAAGTACTTATGTATGTGCATTTCTGCCATTACACTTGTTTGTTTTTGTTGTTATGATGGCCAGGGGCCATTTCCAGTTGTTGTTGTCGTAACCCTTCCTCTTTGTGCAAAAATGTGCAGGTAGATGGCATTCATGACTTCCTCTTTTTTGCGAAGCAACCCAGCATTGTTGTCATTTCTCTGGCCCGAACACATAATGAGCCGAGTCGGGGGATGGGGTGAGCCAGACTGTGGCTCTGGTCCAGGTCCTATGCACATTTGTTGCTGCGGTTGCCAGCCCGTCAACCTCATCGTGCTCGTCGTTGACATTAAAAGTCGCCACAGTTGCACACAGACAATAACGGCTATCAACAAGGCTCTCGAGAGTATCTCGATGCTGGGTACTACTCCCTCGACAACATTCTGATGCTGTCCACACACATAGCCAAACATTAAGCCATCCTTTTTTGTGCAGATTTTTGTCTCTACATTTGCGGTTAATTATTTTTGGACCCACCTAAGCTTTCGTTTACCCCAGGGAATTGCATGTAAAAATCAATGAGACGAAATGGCAGCATGGTGGTAGGTTAGGCCGGATGAGATGACTCTGTTTTCTCTCTCCCCACTCCCCACTCCTCCGGCATACTTTTGCGAGTATGTTGTAAGCAGTTGGCTTAGTGTAGGGCTTAGTGGAGCTGGCCTAGTTCTGCGCTACCGAGAGAAAGCGGCTTATGGAGCAAATTAGCAGCAGCATTCAATATGGCAGCTGGAAGCGAAAAGAAAGACACCGAAAATTGCTCTGCTAATGAGCCATAATGATGAGCTTTTCCCGTTTTGTGTGTGCTGTGTGTGTGTGTGTGGGTGTTTTTGTGTTTGCCTGATTGATTTGCTTGCTTGCAGTTTACTTCCAAATCATTTGATTTGCCACAACTTGCATACTAATTTTATGCGTGCGTGCACTGTCCATAAATCATGTTTAGTTTTTATGTAATTAGACCTCGACCACATCATAAATTATGGGCTTTTCAATTGTCCCAATTTGCTTGCCATCAAGGACTTTAAACTGTTTACACAACTTGCCACCATTTGCCTTCTTGCCTTCTTTTTATTGGCCTGCCACCTGGCATCAACCTTTTGCGTTGACCTAGTAAATTTTGTCGTCTAATGGTTTTTATTTTCTTTTATATTCCTGGCGTTGTTTGTTTGTGCCTTTGACAGTTTCCGTTTCCGTTAGCCAAGGTGTTGGCCAGGTTAACTGCGTTACGTGAATCATGGTGCGATATAATGAATGAATATATATATATATATATATATATGCCACAAAGTCACTCAAGTCGTTGTTTGGTGTTTGTTTATTTGGTGACCCCGACGCGGTGAATAGAACTTTGATTGCACTAATTTATACGTATACTTTTCTAGTGACACTGACGCGACGGAGAATTTAAACTGCACTTCTTTTAGGTGAAGTCAAAATGATGTGGTTATTTTGGGTTTTTTTTATTTGGTGACCCCGACTCGGCTTATCGAACTTTGACTGTACTTAAACAAAGACTTATCTGGGGACGCCAAAGCTGTGGGGAATGGGAGCTGTAGTTCTTTTAAATTAAGATGGATTGAAGTTTTTATTTGGTGTTGGTTTGTCAGGTGACCCCGACGAGGATTTTATCTGGTGACCCCGACAAAGTGGCTGCTTTTTATATACAGACAATAAGTAGTATGTGTTTTAATGGTTTATTTATGATAACTTACTTGTATCAAGGCATGATATTCAAAGGAAGCTTGGTTTGGTCCTTTAAGCTGTGTGAAGTCAAATATATATTTATTCATAATCTGGTGACCCCGACGCGGTGAAGAGCTCCTATGGCAGGTTTTTTTAAAGATTTATTTAACTATCATCTTACAACCTTAAAGATCCTTCATGGAAGGCTTCAAACAAAATGGATTAAGCAAAAATAAATTGTCAAATTTGAAACAAAATCTTTAAGCAGTTGTCGCTACTTTAACAAGTATAAAATATCCTCCGTTTTTGGTGCAAAAGCAATCTTAAAGCTTCTTTATATATAACCTAAAACATTTTACTTACACTTTATTATCCAAAAACTAATCGATTCTTTTTCCCCCCCACATCTGTTTCGTTACAGCATGGACTACACGTGTCTTTTCTGCTGCAGCCTGGCTTTCGCCCTATATTTGAACACCCTAAATGCCGGCTTCGTCTATGACGACAGGTAAGAATATCCCAAGAAGAAAATAATATTTAAGCAGCTTGAAGGCAAATTTATTAAAGTAGCGATAGCACAACCTCAATTGCGTTACATTACGAAAAAGGAACAAAAAAAAAAACATAGAAAATGGGGAGGGAGAAGGAGAAAGCCTGCGGCTTGCTTTGGATGCTGCAATGGAATTTCAGTGGTGCTTAAAATCGAATTTCAAGCCACACACACACACACACACACACACACACGGTGTGGCTGACTGCCTGACAAGAAGGCGCTCCCAGCGACTTTGTGCGGCATTAGAGTGGCATTTGTTTATGTGAACCGCACCAGCAGTGGCGGTGGAGCGGGACCATAGTCAACGTCATCGGCATTGCCTTGATATAGAAGCAGCTGACGTTGTCACGAACACCAAGCCAAAATCCCACAAAAGTCCGCCTGCCGTGTGCGTGCAAAAAGGTGCTCCCGTGCCGTGGGACCAAAGACCAAAAGAATGAGAGAGAAATGTCTGGCAGTGCGTGCTGATGCTGTGGCACTGATGATGCCATCAGTGACAACAGTGGAGAGGACGACGCATCTGTGGAACGACTTTACTTTGTGCACAAATATGCAGCCAGCAGCTAGGTTTGCCCTAATGATGGACAAAAGTTGAAAGGGCAACAGTTGACGCTTTGGCTTTAACCTCATTTTTCAACTGATCGGCATGTTGGGTGCAAAAGGTTGAGATCTGTGTTGGGAGACTGGGCTTGTAAATGGTATTAAAGTGTGGCTTGAGATGACAAAGTGAAGAGAAGAATAAGGAAACTATAGAAAATTGAGTGTAAACTGCAGTAAACAATCATTTGGTCATTTGTTGTGTATTACAAACAATCAGGAGAACAACACTGAATTACTAAATTAATATAACTTCTTAAATTTCACAAAAAATTATCCCATTTATTTCTACGATTTTATTGAAACGAATATGTAGCATTTTAAGAAAATGTGCTCAACAGTTTTACTGCTTCCCGAAAACATGCATTGCTAATTCACTATAATTTAGAAGCGCATCGCTCAAGGGGCTGAAGCCCGCCCATCAAATAAAATTAAATGGCAATATGTTTGCAATTATCAAAAATTTCAGAAAAAGCTGAAAAATATTTGGATTTGGGCTCTGTGGAAAGGTTGACCCGCCTGAGATGCACTTTTAGATCCGCTACTGCTATATTTGGCTTGACTTTTGTTTTAGATTCTCATGAATATTTTCATTGGAGCTAAAAAAAAAGCCTTTTTAAGCACAGGTATTCTGAATTTGATATTCTCGTTTCAAAGAAATCGCAGAAATAAATGGGATATTTTATTTTAAAGCTAAGGAATAGTACTTTACGATGAAATCAAAGAGAGGCAAGGAAATCAAAAACCTTCCTCACAAAACGAGCATAGAAAGGGTCTGGAGACGCATTTTAAGCAGCTTTAAGCTGAAAATACCTAAAATCCAGACGTAATGGACTTTTTCTAAAGTCAGATTAGTTTTCAGCGTACGAAACTCCATCAACATATTGAATGGTAGACTGAACCTTGTTGCCTAGTGTCATAATCAATCGATTCTTGATTGACGCATCAAATAATATTATAGCTCATTAGGCTGCAATTTTAAAAGATTGCCGAAGTGGTTCGAAAATGGAGGAAAACAACAAATCCTGAGGTGCCATTAGTTCAAGAACCGCACCTCGAACCGAACATTAGACCTTAAGACTATATCGAGTCTGTGGGCCGAACCTTTTCAAGAAGAAACCGCAAAAGGTTTGCAGTTTACATCCTTGACAAAAAATACAAATTGATTTCGAAGGTTTCGTTATGATGGGGCTTTGAATGAGAACCTAGGTAGATACTAAAATTTAGTTCTGATGGCCTTTGAATGAGCAGCAGAGATGCTGCAGGTCACACCAAAGTTGCAGAAAAAATGAGTGCACGAGCCCTTCTGTTATCAAGTGCACTAGGCGGATTGCAAATAAATTAAGTATACGCACAAATATAAAGTAAAGGCTTAACCTAGTTTAAGGATTCTTAAATTGGCTGGAATGGCGCTTGACGCAGCCAAGGATGGAGTAAACACTAGGCAAACTATAATTCAAGACGAGATTCATTAAAAATGTATTAAGCTCTCTTGTAAGTACTCATTCTGTGTGAAACGTGGAGAATTAAGTACGACTAGTTTAAGATTGAGGCAACTTAAATCAAGTTAGAATTAAAATAATTCAAGTTAGGTATTTTGCCTTCATGTAGACACAAAATAAAAGCCCCCACATTGGGCTACGACCCAAATGCGGTTCCTACTCTAAATAAACAAACTCTCATGCTTACACCTCACACCCTTCCTTTCATTGCAGACGCGCCATTCTGTCCAATGCCGACGTCTCTGGCGGAGCACCCTGGCCGCGTAGCTTCGCCAATGATTTTTGGGGCACTCCACTCACCGACTCGGGCTCCCATGGCTCCTGGCGGCCCTTGTGCGTGCTCAGCTTTAGGCTAAATTACTTACTGGGCGGTGGCTTTGCACCGTGGGGCTTTCATTTGGTCAACAATCTGTTGCATTGTGTGGCCACTGCTCTGGTGGTGCGCGTGGCTCGCACTCTGCTGGCCTCCGTGTGGGCGATATTGGCAGCGGGTGCTCTATTTGCAGCCCATCCCATTCACACAGAGGCGGTGGCTGGTGTGGTGGGACGGGCGGATGTGGCTGCCTGCGTATGCTATCTGTTGACATATCTCAGCTATTTAAGGCATATGCGTTGGCGAGAATCGGGCGATCCACGTCAATGGTTGGCATTGGGTGTCACACTGATCTCGGCCATGGCCGGATTGCTGTGCAAGGAGACGGCCATTACGGCGTTGCTGGTGTGCGCTCTGATTGATGTGATGCGGGGACTCGGCGGGCTGGTGGATAAGGTAAGTCTAGAACATAAATTGTGAAATCAAAGGTTGCTTATCTGGTTTCCTTTAGCAACGTCTGCGATCCCTGTGCATTGTGCTGGGCGGTCTACTCTTCAGCGTCTACTGTCGCCTGGTTATAGTGCCCGGTCCGCAGACAGCCTTCTCCAGTGCGGACAATCCCATAGCACGTACCGCTTCCATCTGGACGCGTTGCTTAACCTTTCTCTATTTGCCCGTATTCAACTTCAAACTGATGCTACAACCACAAGTCTTGAGCTTCGACTGGGGCATGGATGCCCTGCCACGGGTAGCCACTCTCTGGGATCGAAGGAACATGCAAACGGTGTGTTTTTACTCAATTTTAATGGGAGTGGCGTGGCGTAGCTGTCGGCGGCTGTGGCAACAAAAGGAGTTGATCGAAACAGCTGCAACAACATGTTACACCCAGTATCATATACAGAAGGTGGGGGGAGGTCGCAAGTCACGCTCGAAGCGCAAGCGACTGACCAACAATAACAACAACAACAACAACAACAACAACAAGTACCAAGCCTTTGAGGCGGCCAGCTATCAAGCTCATCATCAACATCATCATCACCAGCAGCAGCAGCAGCAGCAACAGCAGCACCAGCAGGAGGGTCTTCCATTTGCCAAGCAACCGGGCAGCGACTGCAACAACAACAACAGCAGCAACTTTATGTATTCCACCTCCGTGACGGAGTCTTCCTCGGTATTTCGTGGCTCCCGCAGCAGCAGCAGCTGTAGCAACAGCACCAGCTCCAGCTCTAGCTCCAGCTCCAGTTCGAGCTCCAGTACCAGCTCCTGCAGTTCGCTCTTGTATGGCGGCTCAGCCGCCAGCTCCTCCAGCTCTTATCTACTGACTGGCCTATCACCAGCTAAGCGACATTCCTGCATCATGTTAATCTCCTTGGCTTTTTTGGCCCTGCCCTTTCTGCCCGCCACAAATTTGTTCTTCTATGTGGGTTTTGTGGTGGCCGAGCGCCTGCTCTATTTGCCCAGTGTAGGTTTCTGCCTACTGGTGGGCTATGGGGTGGCCAAACTATTGGCCTGCTGTGCCTCCAGCTCCCGAACACGTTGTGCCTTGTTGCTCAGCTTGAGTGTGTTGCTGGCGGCCATGAGCCTAAGGACAGTGCGCCGGAATGCCGATTGGAGGGATGAGGAGAGCTTGTACAGGAGTGCGATTGCCGTGAATCCGCCAAAGGGTAAGTGGAAAAGGTATGGGGAAATGAGTGTCAAACTAATCCGTTCTCCCTAACGCAGCGTTGGGCAATCTGGGCAGTGTGCTGAGCTCGCAGGGCCGCTACGAGGAGGCCAAGCAGGTGCTGCAGGAGGCCATTCGATATAGGCCCAATATGGCGGATGTGCATTTCAATCTGTGAGTAGCACTTAGCACTCGTGCGCGTGGGAATAAATGGCAGCCATTTTCATTATCCTCCATTTGCTTGTGTTATATTCTTTTCTTTTTTTTTTGTATTTCCTTGGCTGCACATTTAGCGCCTCGCATCCCAGTTATGAGGCCCCTTAATACAATGCCAAACAAGCTGTCAAATGAAGCCCATTTTCCCACTGTTTTTTTTTCTGTTTTTTGTTCCACCCCTTCCCATTTTTCCGAGGAACACGCACCCCAGCGCCATTTGCGTGCTGCAAAACTATGCGCATTTTTGCTCTGCATTTTTTTGCTGGGCGCGGCAAGCAATGCTCAACAAAAGTCCTTAGCTTTCACACTCTCCCAGCAGTCGTTGTCCCGGGTCTGTCAACGTCCTGACAAAGTCTGTTGTCTGTTCGCATTGCATTTTTGCTCATTGTGCATATTTCGCAGCAACGAGACAAGACAACAACATAACGGGACATAAAGCAATGAAAAAATGGAGATGCCAAAGCAAAACCAAAGGATAAACTTCAGCTAAGTCGCTGAGTCAATACTCTTGTTAAGGTTTCTGTTTAGTTATTTTGCTGTGTACAAACACTGGTTAATGTAGTCGAGAATGGCGAGTGCGAAATTTAGTTACTGCTTCACATTTAAAACGAATGTTTCCATGGCAGAGTTAAGACGAATGGGATGGCTAGTTTGCATTTCAACTTTCATTTCTTTTTTTTTGATTGTTTAGCTGATTAAATGCTACAAAGTGGTTACCATACAAGTCTGAGATGGGAGGTCTCTAACAAAGAATTCCTTTCTACTAGTTTGTAGTGAATCATAGAAAAAAAACCTAGTCGATGAATCAATAAATCATCCAGGGAGACTCTAAAAATGGGACTTGAACAAATTCTGAAATCACCAGATTGACTTAAAGGAAGTTTCAAGAGACTTAAGGCAAACAAAATCTCGATTTGTTCTAGAATATTTAACAATTTTTGGATTTCCTATATGTTTCGAGAATTTTTGATATTTTTCTTTAGGAATGATGGCCATCGTCTAATTCGTCAGGTGGAAGTTTATTCTGTATTCATTTTTTAGAGCCGCAAAAGGCCTGAATAGATAGCACAGCCTTTTAACTTTTCAAACAAGAAGCTCCACTCTGATGAAGTGAGCTATACTCTACCTCGCTGTCTGAGCGCTGCGGGGTTTATGAAAAATGGTGAATGGGTAAAAATTAAATGGGAATCTATGACTCTTGCAAGGTTTCGCACAGAAAACAATTATTACAGACAATAAAAGGGCGAGTCTTCTTCAGCGAAGAATCGTTTTCCGATTTCGCATTGCCATCATTGCTTTGGAAGAACTCTTTTTAGAGATGGTAAAGTTTTTCATTAGGAAGAATGGAAAAGTTTCTATTTTAGTATTAAACTCTGTCCTACTTTTGGACAGAGGGTATATTAAGAACGTAGATATGCTCGTAACGCATACCGCGAAACATTTTCGACCGAATTAAATAAATTCTATTCTTGATCTTGATCCGAGCTAAGTTGATTTAGCCATATCCGACTGTCCATCAGTCTATTTCTATGCTATTTCCTCTACTAATTTTAGAGCTAAGTCTTGTAACAGAAATTCGCTGCAAATTTATCGAACCGAATAATACTCGTTGATTCATTGATTCTATATCTGACAATTTGCCATTTTTTGAAATATAGTAGCTTTTTAGTCTCTTTAAAATGCTGAATAACTTTCTGCTATGCCAACATATTTAAGTTTTTGATATGTCTTATTATTAAGTGAATCAGTGGCTGATAGCAAACATGCCACAAATTTAACAAATGTTGGCCGGGCAAATATTAATGACTGAAGATCCTGTTAGATGAAAAGCCTATTAATTTGAACAAATAAGGGTGAGTTCGAAATCCCAGGCAGGCTAGCTATCTTACACCTCGTTCACTCAAATGACAGTGATAGTGAGATGAGAGTCTCAGCAGATTAGGTTTTTTTGTTGGAGTTCTTCAATAGAAGAAAGCTGAGGGAAACATGTCGCCTTATAATTTTACTCAAACAGATTTGGCAGTCTGTTCAGACTATGTAAAATACATGGAATTACAGTCAGATATCAACTGGCACTGCTTCTGGCAGTTGCTCATACATGTATGGCAGCAACTAGTAACTTTGCTTGAAAGCAACATGAGCCTTAACTGAAAATCAGTAATATTAAAGCTGATACACAAAATGACGTTTAATGGGTGTGTTTTTAAGTGATTTTTCAATGTCTCCAAAGTTACGTTCATCAACCCCCATTCGACCACTGCAGTCAGTTAACAGCCAAAACTTAAAAGTGCTGTCAACATTGTTCCAATTGTTTGGTTGCACAAGTCGCTTAAATGATCGACTGATTTAATGGCAGCATGCTGAGCAATCAAAATTGCTTTAACCGCCTCCTAGCCAGCAGCTTCGCTCCTTGGCATGGTTTGGCAATTAATTTCATTAAAGTGCGGAATGCTCTTCTAATCTCTGATATCTACATTTTAACAATTATGGAGTCGAAGTTGCTTCCTTCTGTCTGTTCTGCCCTTTCTGGTATAAAAATGTTGCCTCATTTTCGGTTTTTTTTTATAGATTTTCATAGTTCGCTATAATAATTTTGGTATGTTAGCATTTATGTTATATGTTAAACCTCAACTTACGCTTTCGTTTTTAGCTGCCAGAGGCCTGTTCTCTGCTCATCTCATATATCTATGGACTTTTAAAATGGAAATTTGAAGTGCATGCGCACATTCAGAAAACTATAATACTCGATTTTCTAGAGTATTGAAAAGAAAGCGGCAAAGCCAACGCGGAGTTGCGCTTTGAATATTCAGTGCTTCATTTTAGCTGGCGCTGGGGCCTTTTTTTTTGCCATTTCTTGCCGTCTGTCAACGTTGGAGGGCTTGTCGCTTGCCAGATTATTGCATGTAGTTGTTTTTTTTTTTTTCGGCATCCCGTTTCCTTTTGTCAAAGTGACTTCAAGTCAGTGGTAAGCAGAAACCCTTCAATAGAGTTAGTTGAGGTGCAACTAAAACTGAAATCAATGTAAGATTTTCAAATATTTGCGGGAGATCCAAAAGAGATTTGGTTAATCATTAGGGGGTAAGAGGCAGAGTAGTCCCCGATGCTCATTGCTGAAAAATAAAGGATATTTTATTGTTCATTTGCATAGCCTACTTTGAAGGGCATTTATCATATTCATTTATCAATAAGGGTCACTTTGCTTAGTTTCAAATCTGTCTGCTACTTTGTTATTTAACACCTTAAGATGACAGCACGGAGCTTTATGAATTGTAATTTGACCCAATTGATTAAAGTTCATCATGTTATTTTATCTGTTATTATTTTTTCTCCCTTTCTGTACATTTATTTTCCACCTTCATAGAAATGGCAACTATTTGTCCCCCCGCACCACCAACCACCCTTGTTTACGCTTGGCGTTTGCCATTTGAGACTTTAAGAGCGCCAGCAAACTAATTACATAAATTGAAGTAGCTCTGTCACTTGACAACTTTTCATCAACATGAAGTGGCCTAGTCACTTGCTAACTCGCTCCTTCGCTCGCTCTAATTATCTCACGAAAGGCGCGACAAGTTCATCTATGGTCTATTAATGTCAACACTCTTACTTTCTACCCTCTCCCTCTGAACTTGAATAGTGGTATACTGCATCAGAATCAACAGAATTACCAGACGGCTGTGGAATGTTTTCAGCTTGCCATTAAATTTCGACCAAATCTGGCAGGTAAGGCGGAACGCTTGACCCCATATCGCTGACCTTCTTATCATATTTGGGTGTTTATTTTTCTTGCAGTTGCCTACCTCAATCTGGGCATATCATTTATTGCTCTGGGCAAACGTCAGCAGGCCATAGAGATCTTGCAGTTGGGTTCCCGACTGGATGGTTCAGCGGTGCGAGATCGAGGGGCCCACGAGCAGGCGCGTAGTTCGGCCTATCTTCAGTTGGGCACATTGTATGTGGAGCAGGGGAAGCTGCAGCGTGCCTTGGCAGTCTATCGTGAGGCCTTGTCTTCGCTGCCAGGTATACCGCAGCAGAGGGAGATATTTTATCAGCGTTTGGGTGATGTTTTGGGGCGTTTGGAGCAATGGGATGAGGCGGAAAGACATCATAGAGCGGCCCTGGAACTGCAACCCAATCAGGTGGCGGCGCATTTGTCCTATGGCATTACGCTGGCACGAAATGTAGGTGGACCACTTGAAAGGGATTGGAACAGAAATTGTTATATTTGCATTACTTTTACAGAGTAGCAGGTTTGCTGAGGCGGAGATGTGGTTTAAACGGGCTCTGAAATTGGCTCCCGAGCAGGCCAGTGTCTATCATCATTATGGTAAGAAGAACGATTTCAACTTCATTCGCTTAATGTACTCAAATGTATTTCTTTCTCCAGCTGAATTCCTGGCGCTACAGTCGCGCCATCACGAGTCCGCTGTGTATCATCGTCGTGCTGCCGAGCTGGCGCCCACGGACTATGCTCTGGTGGTGGCAGCGGCTACTGCTTTAAGGCTACTCGATCGCAAGGTGGAGGCCGAAACCTGGTACCGCAAGGTAAGTCTTGCCTTTTGTTACAAATTTCTATTAAAAGTGCTAACACTTTGAACATATTCTCCAGGCCGTGGCTCTACATCCCAATGATGCACATGCTCACACAAATCTGGGCGCCATATTACACTTATTGGGACGCACGAATCATGCGGCTGCTAGCTATAAAGCCGCCCTACGATTACAGCCCGGTGATGCCATTACGTTGGGGAATCTGGCCAAATTGGGTGTAACGAATGTCTAGCTAAACGAAATACGAAACGTTATTTTTATAAAGAAACCCGTTAGATAAACTCTACAGAATTTATACGAAGGACTTCGATACATATTGTATATCATTTAGAGAGCGGCGGCAAAACAGAGCCTGTACATAACCCCCCCTTAAGCAGCGACCAAAGAGGAGTTAGTGGAGAAGAGAGAACAATAATTAAAATATATATATACATATATATATCGAAAACTGTGTGGGTAAACCCTACTCCATCATGTGCTTATACATATATTCAATGTAAATTACTGTAAATACGAAATATGATTATGATTATTATTGATTATATATATATATATATATATATATATATATATATGAAATATATGATATATATTGACTAATGCCTATCAAATGTGTGGTGTGGCTTCTCGAGTTTGTTTTTATGTACGTTATGTGTATATTTTTTCGAGTTAAGCGAAATTATGGATTGTAAGAATATGAAAAGATGATTATGTAATAAAAGAGAAACACAAACTATTGAAAACAAAGGTGGGCGTTTCTTTTTTCGGGACAAATGGTTATTTTTGAAGGTAAGGCTTTTAAATGCTGGGTAAGTAGAATGGTGACCCCGAAGTGGTTTATGGTAGTGATGGTTTTTCGTATTTCATTGTTGTTGAACCGTGTAGGGCTTAGCCCAGGTGAATCAATTTTGAAAGGCAACGCCTGACAGACTATACGATAAGCTTGGATTTTAGTATTTTACATTTTTGGATTTTTCCGAATTTTTCTAAAATCGTCAAAAATACAAAAATTGTTCAGCTTCAACAGATGTTTACCTTGGTTAATGCAGCTGAGCATTGTGGCTTCCTTAGACCATGTTATATACTACGGCAAGTCGAGGATTCTCAAAATCATCACTCAAAAAAGGATTTCTGGTCCTTAAACAAAAAGAAAACCAAAATGAAAGCCGGTCCGGTATCCCCTTCGAACCGGTTCGATTCGGACCTTGAACCAAGCCACTTATATTTTAACACCTCGAACCGAAGCACTTCCTTGAGAAATGAGGTTCGGTACACCAATTAAATTTTCAACGATACATCCAGGGTAATTGGAAATCTCTGGAGATTAAAATATAAACTATTCCATTCCTATCTAAGCGTGGATCATTTTTTGTATAGAGAAACGGAAAGAAACCATTTGAGTGAAGTCTACTTGACTTTGAACGGACTTTACTGATGACGAAAGATCACATTTTAAACAGGCGATGGAAATGTCCAACGAGTCTGACGGTTTCTACTTCTAAGTACTTTTACCTTGTAGAACTTCTTTAAAGTTACAGGATTCTCAATGACTACCAAGCGATCGACTATAAAGGACTCAAGGTCTGATCTGATGTCTTGCTTTGAAGACCCATATAAAACTTGTCAACCATTCCTTCAATCGGTGAATTGGTCACCTTTTTTGAGCTTTGTAATGTAACCTGATTGAAATTATAATAACTTTAATGATTCCTTGACATTTTGTAAGATGAATCCCTACTTTTTCTACACTTCTTTGTGTCACCGTTCTTACTCATCTGTTCTTTAACCTCCTAGTTGTTCCGGCCAAGAAAACTTCTGGTTCCAGGACTCTTCATTCTAAAGAATTCATAATTTAAATTAATTTTTTGCTACTCCTTTCGACAAACTTGTTTTTTGACCAAAAGGTCTTATTCTGAGTATCTGAATTGCTGTTTTGAAGACCTTCTCCCAGACAAGTAGCCTGCCTTAACTTAACTATTCATTTATGATTCTAATGGAAAATCGTAGTCTTCGCTCCCACGAAAATTGTATGTTTTGCTACAAAATGACTTAGAATCTAAACTAGGGGTCGGCAATGCGAGCGGAGAAGTTGCCTGTGGACACTGAGGAGTATTAAGAGCGGGAAGGCTAAACTAACTTTGCTGGTGCCGAAGTTTTAGTATACTTGCAAACTCTTGTTTCAACTGATCGTATATTTTGGGAGTCATATTTATCAATCGAAAATTGTGTACATTAAGAACTATATTTTGGGTATTCACGGCCCCCAAAGATAAGCTGTGAAGCTGCTGAATTGAGGAAACTTTATATAACAAGCTCAGCTTGAATTACTGCTTTACACAGGGCAAAACCAAAGTAAATACCAATCATTTTTTATTGGATTTTAGTGAATGAAGGTTTCTAGGCGGGTGAATCAGAAAATATTTCCCTTAAGAACTCAAACCCAATCAAAGGGTTAAACATATTTATTGACGCTTACCCTGGCACCCTTTTTTTCAAATGTGCCAAAAACCTATTTCAAGATTTCACTACCATTAAACTTAAAGTAATGCCGTCAGCAAATAAATATGACTATTTATAATAATTTTACAAAATGGTGTCCCCAACGTGCAGCCATTGTACAGAACTGTGGTATCATTTCACAATCCCATTCATAATTACAACCACTTTGACCAATATCCTACAAACTAGCTGGACATATTTTCAAAGCTTAACGGCTTAAAATCTCCTTCCCTCTCCTCATTCAACCGAAAAGCACCACCAGGACAAACACAATCAGTGTCAAAATTTTCAAACCCAAGTCGAAGACGTTGCCTTCGTCCGCACACTTAAGCCGTTGAGCAAACCACAACAGAGAGATGAGAGAGAAGGAGCAGAGAAATAAAGCGCTGTGTCTTATGCCAACTAAATCGTTGGATTATGAATTACAATATACTTGAAGACTCCTGCCAAGATGGGCTCCAGCTGCAGTCATAATATTGCCACAGCTAATGCAACCGTCTAAATGGCTGGCTCCGACTGGCTCTGTCCCTGATAAAGGTGATGACTTTTGACATGCAAAGGCAAGAGCACGAGCAGGAGCAGAGGAGCAGAGGAGCAGAGGAGCCAGCAGCCAGCAGCCAGCAACAACCAATTGGTTTGGCAAGTCAAGTGGCGGCAGCGGCAGCGGCTTGTGTTTGTAGTACGTGCACAAGAGATCCTTTCTGTCCCTCGTTGGTAGTATAAATGAATGTATCAGTGGGTACGTCAGGCCGTCAGTCAGTTGGAGGAGCAGCCGCCAGCCAGGCAGGCATCCTCCGAGAAACGGTGTCATGTTGCCAGCCACTAAATGTGCTTTGAAGAGAGCTGCTCACTAATTGCAGGCGCCTCGTCTGGCTTTCTTACAAGTGACTCGTTAGCTTTGTAGAGCAGCAGCAGCAGCCGCGGCAGCAGCATCAGGAGTAACGTTCAGAGCGCTAATTACTGACAGCCTCAGTGGCCAGTAAGCGCGGATTTATGACAAGACATCGTCAACGTCCACTGGAAACCCGGCTGAGGGTGTGGCCTACACCCATCTGAGTGCCAAGCGAAAGGGTGCAAAACTAACCCCCCCCCACCTGCCAAATGCAGCGCCAGACGCAACTAATTCAAGCTAATTATGGCCCGAAGCGTTTTGTGCACTGAAGATGACGGGCTCCACAAAAACCCACAAAAAAAAAAGAAAGAAAGAATAATGTTTGATGTGTGTGAAGACACACAGAGAACCAGCAAAAAAAAAATACTGCGAACTAAGAATGTCGATCATGCTCGAATGTAATATACCTTACTTAAATTATACCAATATGGTTTTCTGGATAACTATAAGAAGCCTGAATGGTCTGAAATTACACCCAACCCTGACGACTTCTTTTTGTTTCTTATTCCAAACAATTTCTGAGGTCCTTCATTTAACAGAACGAACTTCAGAGTGCAAAAAAAACTATAGACAGAGTCACCATACGGCAAAAAGTTATGAGTGAGAACCAGCTGATTATACCCCCTCGTACAGGGTATTGACGAGCCAAAGCAGAAACGTTCTCTCTGTAGTTTTATGTTTTAATTGTGGCTTACGTTTGATTTGGCCAAAGGGCATACAACGCTCATGACAGGCACAAAAAACAAAAGGCAAACAAACATCCTGCTGGTAGCAGGATGGGCGGAGGCAGCCACTTTTATTTACAAGTGGGTGATGGGCGATGGACGATGGTAAATCCAAAATCATTTGTTATTTGCACATTTGCCAAAAGTAGGAAAAACTTTTACAACAGCAGCTCTTAAATCGTTTTTGATGAGGGTCAGTCGCCTGCCGCCAACTTTCCAGAAAGGAAAATCGTGTGTGTGTGTGTGTGTGAGAGTGTGTGTGTGTGTGTAGTATGTGGAAGTGTTTTTTTGTTTTTCTCCCTATTTTTTTTTTTTTTTTTTGTAAACGTATTAGACGATGCTGGTTGGACTGGGCATGACTTATCAGTCTGTCATTTGGGACAGACATGTCGACTAATTTGTACACAATAAAAAACGGTTATGGCTCTCCACATTTAACAAAGGGCGCAACCGAAAGCTAAAAGCTAATCGACATTGCATAAAAAAGATTATTTGGAAAGGTATTCATTTTTCTCATATAGTTCAGTTAAGTTAAATGTCAAATATATTAGTAGGTTAGGTAAAGGACTTCTGAAACTAGGAGTTCTTAGGTTAATAGTTCGTTGCCTTATCAGTAGGCATGCAGCACGCTTGGGCGTCGCTTGCAACGACCTCCGCAGAAGCTGCAAGTTTGAGTAAGAGAAGAACACATTGCAGCATATCCTTGTTTATTGTAGAAGGAGACTCAAAACACTTGGCCACCCATTTTTTATGAATCTATTGGACTTATGTGGGATGCTGACTCCGCTGCAATAAAATTTACAAATTATTGTCCCTAACTAACTCAACCAAACCTAACCTAGACTAGATATCACAAAGTACTACACAAAGAAAATAAGGGATATTAGAAAAACTTTTTTGTTTTCAATGAAAATGCCTCCAAACTTTGTATTTCTTAGTTTTCTTTGGTCTCCCACTGTTTTACTAAGTTTGGTCGAAGACAGACTTCTAAATAGTATACCTTACATAGAAAAGTAGAGTCTCAAAAGTAGTCTTAGTGAGAAAAGCTTTTTTATTTTCAATGGAAACGCCTCCAAACTTTATATTTCTTAGTTTACTAAGCTTTCTCATAATTTAACTAAGTTGATTCGAAATCGGACCTCCATATAGTATAGGTGTCATAGAAAAGTAGAGTCTCAAAAGTAGTCTAAGTAAGAAAAACTTTATTATTTTCAATGAAATTCCTTCCAAACTTCATATTTCTTAATTTACTAAGCTTTCTTATGATTTTAAGAAGATTGGTTGAAATCGGACCTGCATATAGTATGGCTGTCATGGAAAAGTAGAGTCTGAGATGTAGTCTTAGTGAGAAAAACTTTTTTATTTTCAATTGAAACGCCTCCAAACTGTGCATTTCTTAGTTTGCTATGCTTTACCATGATTTTACCAATATTGGTTCAAATCGGACCTTTGTATAGTACAGCTGTCATCAAAAAATTGAGTCTTAAAAGTAGTTTCAGTGAGAAAAACTTTTTTGTTTTCAATGGAAACGCCTCCAAACTTTGTATATCATATTTTGCTACGATTTCTTATAATTTTACCAAGTTTGGTCTAAATCGGAACTCTATTTGGTATAGCTGTCATGGAAAAATGGAGTCTTAAAAGTAGTTTCAGTGAGAAAAACTTTTTTATTTTCAATGGAAATGCCTCCAAACTTTGTATATCTTATTTTGCTACGATTTCTTATAATTTTACCAAGTTTGGTCTAAATCGGAACTCTATTTGGTATAGCTGTCATGGAAAAATGGAGTCTTAAAAGTAGTTTCAGTGAGAAAAACTTTTTTATTTTCAATGGAAATGGCTCAAAACTTTGTAATTCTTATTTTGTTGCGATTTCTTGGAATTTTACCAAGTTTGGTCTAAATCGGAACTCTATATGGTATAGCTGTCATGGAAAAATGGAGTCTGAATAGTAGTCTTAGTGAAAAAAACTTTTTTGTTTTTTATGGAAAAGAACTTAAAATTGGCAATTATATAACTGATATGCTTTCACACAGTTCTACAAAGTTTTGTCAAAATCGGATGACTATAGCCTATAGCTGCAGCAGACAAATGCTCTACCACAGTGGGTATCCATTTTTAGTATATAAATAATTTTAATTGTGGTACCAAAATTAACATAATTATGCTGAGGCAAAGCAAAGTCTACCAAAAGTGCCACCTGTCACTAGAAGGCTTTTGCCTTTGTGGCTGCGACAGAAAACCCATTTGATGTGGGTCAACGAACGCCAATTAAGTAAATGGCGTAAATTTTCATGCCCCCAAAACATGCCGCAAAGGTCGCCAAGTGGCATTTTGTAAAGTTGCACAGCAAACACATTGAAGTGGGAGCCCCGAGAGACCGACTTCTAATTGAAATTACTTCATTAGACGGTGGCGGAATTTTAGTTTTCTGCTGGGTTTCTTTTAATTCTTATTTTTTTGGTTGTTGTTTTGTTTTGTTTTGGCCAATTGTGCAAACAGATGACAATTGTAATCAAATTGGACGTGCACCATTAAAAATACGGAAGCTCTCTCTCACTCTCTCTCTCTGTTTCTGTGGCGCGGGGAAAGGTCTGCTTGGCTGGCTTCCAGCCAAGACTTGAACTCGCCAAATAAAAGTAAAACGAATTGAAAATTAAATACAAAATTTATAGCATTCGCGCGGGCTCTTGTCACGAAGCAGCAGCAGCAGCAGCAGCGGCAGCGGCGGCGGCAGCACAACAAACTGGCAAAGTACAGTTAGCCGGACACATTCCATTGCTGCTGCCGCTTGCTCCCATCTTGTTGCTCCGCAATAAGTGAAAATTTGTTGTACGTTGCACATAAATTTCGTGCTGCATTGGCAGTCACCGGAGGAGAGGTTAGCAAGAGAGCTGAAGGGGTAGGTAGGGGAGTGGGGGTTACGGCAAATTAATATTTATTCCCAGAGCCAGGGTGGTGGCCAGCGGCAACGAGTCTGAGGGGTGGCTGGGAGGGAGGGGGGGGGCCAATGACGGTCTGCTAATTACAAAAGTCGAATGCAGTCATTACACGAGCGATTAAGTTTTTGTCGTGTGTTTTTGAAACCATTTTTCTCTCTCTTGTTGTTGTTGTTGCTGTTGTTGTTTGTGTTTTTGGTCAGGCATTTAGAAGTGGACATGAAATTTAATGGACTATTAAAGTGAAAATATTTTAATTAAAAAAAGCGGCAAAACGGAAAAGAAACTACAAATGACTGAAAATGACTAGAATAAATTGAAATACTTTAATTTTTATTAACAAACTTTTCAAGGTATAAATATTTTGCAGTGGCCCGAGTTTTCACTGAAATTTAAATAAATTAAAACTTATTTCAATATGAATTTATGTAACTTCAGTTGGTGTTACTGAAAACTCACTCGTCCCTTTAAAAACTGTTTACTTCTATTCCCATTTTCGTTATTTGGCAGTCAATAATTAAAAGGATTGGTTTATATAGTGAGAAAATACATACAAAACCAAGACTTTTGTTTCATAATCAAGGCGATTAGGTTTAAAAAGAAACAAAACTACAAAATCTCAACCCAAAGAATTCTAAGTTCAACAATCTTGGAAAAAAATTGCTTATACTTGACTAGAAGATCTAACAAACTCGATTTCAAGTGTTTCAAGAGATGTTTTTCTTTCTGTTGTGCTTACTGACTGTTCTTCTTTTCTCCCTGTCGGGGTCTTGAACTCAGAAGACATCTCACTGACTATACCTCTATGGCAGCTTGACACGCTGCTCCATCGACCAAGCGCGTGACTGTGCGTTCAAGCAGAGAAAGGATCTCAGCCCTATAATAGAGATGCTCAGACCATTGCCTGAGAACGGCGAAATCGTGAGCTCGTATTCCTCTGCAAGCAAATTAAATTAAATAAGTTCATACTCAGCTTCACTTGGGTTTTACTGAAGATTTTCAAAGTTTTCCATATTATTACATTGGTCCTTCTGCAAATTCACAGAAAGAGTTCAATAGCCTTTACTTATGATAGTTACCAGAGCAACCTTATGTAAGCAGACAGCGCATGATGCGTCGAAAAGTATGCAACGGTTTTTAGTAAACCCCACCTAAATGACAGATGGACAGGTGAAACTTCCTTAACTCTCTCAAAAACTATTAGATCTTCGGAAAGTTTCAGAGATTATACATATTGGGTACCTGCTGGAAACTCTAGTTTATCCTTACTCCGCAAAATATTGTCAAATGCGTCAAATGAAAAACTCTTCTCACAAAGTTATGGTCAAAAGGTATATCAATTTAGACACAATTCTAATTATAAATCTTCTTGGAAAATAAAAGACATTTGGAACAAGATCTATGGGTAAGCTAGACCGGGGGCACAAGAGTAAGCGGTATGAAATGAAGCTTTTGCGAGAGCTCCGATGTAAGAGGCTGAGACAGAAACATAAGAGGGCTTCAACAACAAGTCGCACAGCTACTTAAGGTACTTCTGACTGCTGTAGACACTAAAACTTCTTCAAATTAAGGTATTAATTAGAAAACTTTCGAATCACTAGATGATTCGAATTCATTTTGCGACAGATCTGGCCTAAAATCTGGGGAATGAAGAACTACTTTCACGTTTACGTTTTAAACTTCAAATATTTTCCCGTTTACAAGGATTTTTAAGATGGGTTTTCTTACTCCATCCCCAGTATTGTTGTTGTTGTTGTTTTTTTCGCCCCCATTGCGTGCTCATCTCACCGAACTCAACTAAACACTTCAACAAAGTCGAATGCTTCTATTTATCAGCATTTATCTTTTTGACTTCAATCAACGGACATGCAAGATGTGAAAATTTGCTTTTATCACGCAAACAGCAGCCACATTAAAAACCAAAAAAAAAAACAAAAATCGGGAAAAAACCGAAGAAAAAAATGTAAAACGGGAAACCAACTTCATTAAAGGCGGATGAGCGGTAAAGTCCAAAGATCGACTGCTGAAATGAGTACCAGCTGAGTGAGTGGGCGAGAGACAGAGTTTGGGCAAAAAGTTTACATGAAAGATTTAAGCAGCTTAGCGAGTCAAAGACTACCACCAGTCGAGCTCTCGCTCCCGCTCTCGTCCTCGTCTCATTCGGCGTCGAGGTAAAAGTTTTTGTCGCTAGCTTAAAAACGTTTTCTCCGAAAAGTACTTGGGAACATATTTGCTATCAGTTGGCGTCCAGTTGCTGTTACTTTTCTGTTTGTTTGCTTGTTTGGCGCAAGTTTTGCCAGCCAATTTTTCTGCCACATCGTGGCAAAGTACTGCCAAATGTTGCATCCGGTTTCCGGTTGATACACACTCTCTCCCAGCTACCCATCCACCCTCGTCCACTTTGTGCTGTGTTTAACAAAGTCAAACAATTTCATGCAATTAAAACCGTTTTTCATTAAAAATGCAAATTTCAAATGCAAAACGAACTCGAGTCACGTCAAGCATCAAACATTCACATGAAGAGAAGCACCCACTTCGCTCCTCTCCTCTCCTCTGCTCTGCTCTGCTCTGCTGAGTGGCGGCCCAGGTACTTAACTGGATGTCACCAAACAAAAGCACTTTGTTTCATACATGTGCCCCACCTACCCCCCACCGGCCCATTGTGCCGGGGTTGGGAGGTTGTTGCAATGCAGCGTGCTTAAAAGCCGCTTGTCTTGTAAACAATCATAAAAAATAATAAAATGCCATAAAGTTGCCAGAGTTGCCTCCACCCCCGTTTTAGTCGTTTAAATTTTTGAACAGAGACTGGCAACTTTTTCTTCATCTGCGTCAGGATCATTGTCTGCTGTTTAGCTTTTGTAGGGACATCCTTGTGCTGCCCCTATGTGTCTGCTGCTGCTGCTGCTGCTGCTGCCATTGTCACGCTTGTGGTGGTGGTGGCGGTGCTGTTGGTAGCTTCTCATGTCCTCGTGTATTGTTGTTCCTAATGTGTATTCCTTTTGCTGAAGACATTGTTACATTTGACATTTTTAAGCGGATTTTAGGTTCAAGAGTTGCAGAGCTCAGAAAAGGGAACTGTTTCAGTGTCCCTTCTAAAACTGGTTATTATAAGTGAAGTGTGAAACTTCTACTGAAAGCTTATGTCAAGAAGGAAGGTTCTTAAAGCATATAGACAGATCCCACAATACTAAATATTTCTTCGAAATTCCAGTATATTTTAGAACTGCATCAAAAGATCTTTCAACAGTTGTCTCGCTTAAGCTAATTGCCCTGGCTTTTAGCTGCATCCTTTCCCCCTTAGCTCCCACCCTCGGTGTTTCAACAGCACCTTAAAAAAAACTTCCTTTTCTTGTAGCAACTTCTATTAGCTATTTGGCTGGCTTTGACTTAAAAGGCGCTTGCAGCTTTTTTAAACATTTCAGCTTGTTTGTAAAGTGGCTTATAAACTGACTGACAACGCTGGCTGTGTGCGTGTGTGTGTGCGCGCGCGTGTGTATATGTGTATATGTGCTCTCCCACTCGCTGCTGTGTTTAAGCTTTACTTGCCATTTAGCTTGAGCACAAAAGCATGTGCCCCACGTTGGGCGCCAGTCTTAAGCGCTTGCCATAAGCGGAGTGTTTACCTTTACCTTTCATAGCCCACGCTTCATTGGCAAGCATTTAACAAAAGTTTCCTTCGTTTTTGGGGGGCTTTAACTTTACTAAGCGAATTTAATTTTCGACTTGTCTGACTTTTGGGGTAATTGAAAGCACAGACATTGACACTTGACACAAACACCCGGAGTAGGCAAGGCGTATGGAACGGACGACGGTTGGACGTGGCGAATGCTGCGTATGGCGCATTACTAATACGCAGTATGTGACAACCACAAGAGACAATTTGGCAGCTGCCAAAAGGGTTCGATGGCGCTGGTAGGCAGGGGCAGGGGCAGGGGCATAGGCGGCAAACCGGAAAGTCGTCGTCGTCGTCGTCGACTGCTGCCGTTGCAGTTAAACATTTTGCAGTGTCAGAAACACACCGACACACACTGATTAGAGATGTGTGCGTGAAAAGTTTTGGTGAAAAGAAAAAAAAAAGTGAATATTAGTAGGTGGGAAGAGGGTGTCATAATTAGAGTGAAAGACGCTTAGATGTCTCGCAATGCTGCGAGAAGCAGAGGCACAAAAATGATGAAACATATACAAATGGTTATTAAACCATACTTAAACTAGACTTTTGGTACAATTCTGTTTGAATTGGTATAAGTTTTCATATAAAGAGATCCAGTTATCGATAAAACAATACATGATGCGATTCAAGGGGGTGTTTTGATGACCCTAAGCCCCCTCTATCTACGCCACTGACAAGGAACATGACCATCCTTTCTGCTAATGTACTTCAGCTCTAAAAAGTTTTCAGACAAAGGTTTCCACTTAGCTTCATCAAAGTCTGTTGAATTCTATAAACAATCGAAATAGAGCAAAAAAAAACTGTTCCGAAAATAGGTTGCCTACAACGCAAAATAAGAGTAAAATGTTCTCTTAAATTTTGGAGAACAAATGTTACAAACATTTTTGAAATGAGCAGAATTCAACTCAACTCAGTCACAGCTCAGAAAGGAATAAGTAGCCATTTATACATGCTCAACAAAAACGTGCGATAGCACAGTGAACTAGCACGTCGCGGCTGTTTTGTGCAAAAGAATTGAGGATCGACTCCAGAAATCTCAAACAAAACGGTATGAACAGAAGAACGAATCGTAGTTATATCGCCAATCAAGACATATTTCATGAGAGAGGAGATCATCTTTTTTTGTGGGAAAGTTTTGATCCCAAAGCGTTAAATCAAATAACCAAGCTTTTTCTACAAAACCCATGAAATAGCTTCTAAAACTTTACCCTTCGCATATTATAGTACGATAAGTCGACTATATTATGCTTGACTTTGCCTCTTCCTAGCTGTCGCGCTGGGCACTTTCACGCTCTCATCTCTATGCAGAAAATGCGAGATCCAGAGGCATTCGCAGACCACACACAGGCTTTGTGGCTGTCTCGAAAAACCAAAAATCGAGAGGATAGGAGGACGGTGAAGCTGGAGGATTGTTCGTACGTTGGTTCGTTGCTCGAGTGGCCGCAGGGCAATTGGATATAATTTCTAATTACACGCTTGGACGGACTTTTTACTGTCAGCTTAGTTTACTGATGTCTCTATATTTTGTGCTGCTCTCTGTCGCTGTGTCTCTCTCCCTCCCTCTGTCTCTCGGTGTGTGTGTGTGTGTGCGAGTGTGTGTGTGTGTGTGTACTGGTGCTGTGTAATTTGGTGAATGTACAAGTGTAATTTGGCATTTTGATTTTTAATTGTTTGACCATACAACTGCAGGCAGGCAGGCAGCCAGAGAAAAATCATTTTACACAACAAGTTTTGTGCGAAATTACACATGCGAAATTTGCATATTATTTTTAGAGTCTCGACCCTTAGCTGGTGCTCCTCCTCTGTCAACACTTGAACACGCGCCAGCCACCAAAAAATTATGCAACAGATTCTGCAAAAGCAGCTGCCAGTTTATTTTTGCGCAATTACAAAAAGCTGTAAAATAAACCACAAAAAAAAAAAAAAAAAAAGAAAAACAGATTTTACTTCAACTGTCAACTGTCACAGACATTTTTCGCCTTGCTCTCCTCCTCCTCCTGCTCCTCCACCGTCATGCAAGTGGCACAAGGCGTTTTCTTTTGTTGTTGCTGTTTCACACCATTATATTGCAATATGATTATTATGCGAATGCAAAAGTGTTGACGTTGTCACGTTCCGTTCCATGTCAAGTAGATGGCAGCAGGACGATGTAACAGATGAACCGAAAGAAGGCAGTGGCTAATTAGCACGAAAAAGCAGATGCAAAAAGTTATGGCAATTGTTCCTCACATTTCGCCAGCACTCAGCTTAATGCAGATTTTTTTGTTAAAAAAGATAAAAGGATACAACGCAGCTTCAGATGAACCATTTTACATCAATGACAAAGTGGAAAATTTAATTTTGAATCAAAATGGTCCCTGTTAATGAAGCCAGCTTAAGTGGGATTGATCGCTGCCCTTTCTACAACAAGGATTTGATACTTCTCAGTCATATGCCCATCTTGAGATGGGGCTGCTTCACTTTGTAAAAGAGACAATAAGCTAACTGCCTAGGGGATTATCTAAGATTTCTGCCCAATTGTGCTTCCTTTTCTCAAAGACATCGAACCTGTGTGGGCCATAAAGAAGCCTTTCAAAATTCTAAGAGCAAGTAATAGTCCTCTTGTTCTTTTTCGGCTCTATTCCAGAACAGCGTTAAGCAGTTGATAAATAAGAAAACTGTCCCATCCGAAAGTGCTTTGACTACCTTTCTAATGACAGCATCCAATCCGGGGCTTCGAATTAAGTAGACGAACACCACAGAGAAGACCAAAAGTAACACCAAATCGCGTTATTATGTTCCGCTCTAAGTGGCTGATAGAAATATTTAGGGTACTTAAGGTATCCTACAGATCACGAGTAAGTACATCCGGAACAGCCTCGTCAGAATGAATTCACACTGCCGTCGCTGCAACGGATGAGGCTTTCGGTAAAGGCTTGCTTCCTTATGAAATTCATAAGCTCAGCATAAACTCCTTCATCCGAAAGTGATTGGACTACCCTCCATTGACAGCATCCAATCCAGAGGGTATAAACTTAAAAGGTTGGATCTATAAGTACATTTGTTTGACAGCAAAGTTCGTTGGTGGTTCCTCAGCATGTGAAGAACGACGGATAAAAAAACTCACTCCAATTCTGATAGGAGCCTTAACGGCTCACTGCCTTATCGGCAGACTCGCTGCACGCCTAGGCGTCACTCACCATGATTTCTGCAGAAGCTGCAGATTTGAAGAAGAGGAGGAAACAGTACCACACCTCCTCTGCCATTGTTCCGCCCTGAATAGAAGGATACTTAGGACACTCTCCTACTCCTCTCCTACTCAATCTCTCGGAGACATACGAACTAGAGATCCCAGCTCTACTAAAATGCATTCTGTTCACACAATCTTTCAGTAATGAGAACCCCCTCAACAGAAAAAGGATCAACTGGAAACACACATATGGCATCGCAATGGACTCAAATGGGTCTAAGTGGGAGGGCGACTTGTCGCTCTCAGCCATTGCAACCTTAACCAACCTAAGGTCACACACGCACAAATTGATTGCACTAGCCTAGACCGTACAAAGGTTTGTCTAAGGCTTCTGTCAGGCCAAGGACTAAGAAAAAGAGACGATCACACAGGCAAATGAATTGCCCAAATATTTCTAAATATTTGCCTTTAGTGGAAACACCTAAGAGTTTGTTAAGAAACCTTTGCCTATGTTTGTTTACCAATAATTTGAAACAAATATTTGCCAAATGGGTCCAAGAGACCAATTTGTTTGTATGTTTGCCAGTTTGCACCTGCAAATCTTACTTTGCTTGACAGGTCTTCTAGAGGCACATTTGCCAGATTGACCAGGTCTTCAAAGAATGGTTTACCCAGATGTGCGTTTCCTAAGAAGTGCAAGGCAATCGCATAGAAGGTGTTGGATGCTTTCTATTTGCTCCTCATACACACAACTACGACAGAAGTCATGGTGGCCATTTGACCAATGATGCAGTGACCCGTTAGGAGTCGTACCAAAGTTCTTATTCTGTTCTTGCCAAAGTGTAGGAGTTGGAAGGTTTGTTTGAGTGAGTATCTGGGCCAGAGTGACCGGGAGTATAGGCCCTAGTTCTGGCCCTCCACTGCAATTCCGTCAGCCTCTAAGATAATAGAAACAATTCCAAATCAAAAATATTCAATAAGTCCTCAGGGTCACTTATCAAAGTGTTAATAGGCTAAGACCTCTCATGTGGTCGATTACGATTTAAATTTTTTTTCGAAAGAAAAAATGGGAAAACTAACCTAAGCTCTTGATGTTCCACCCTTATGATTCACAGAAATTTCAGTTTAAAATCAATTTTAAAATGTACAATAAACACTCATCCCCTTAGCCATAGTTTGCTCTGCCCACATGGGGCGCCAATTTGATTGAAATTCAATTTGACTTAACTTTTAATCAATCGCATCCCATCTAAAAACCATTAACAAAGTTTGCAAAATAAATACATAATTTTTGTAGGCATCGACCCAACAATTAATAACTCTCAAAATGGTCGATTAATAGCCACACACACACACACACACCCACACTCACTCACATATCGAGATGCTCTCCACAAAACGCCAAAACAACGTCCGGTGCTCGGCTCGGGCTGGGCAGAAAAACAAAAAAAAAACAAGACATTAACGAAACAACACGTCAACAAGTAAAACTAATCTGACAGCAGAACAAATAATGGTGATTTTTATATGAAGCACCAACACTGAGCAGACCACCACGAAGGAAGACTAATGATGATAGTAATACAAAACGGAGCAGCAGCTGGAATGGGGTTAGTAAGTCAGGTCAGGTCGGGTCAGGTTGGCTTCAGTAAGTGGAAGTAGGCGGGGTGGCGACACGCTAATCAAAATGTGTTTATTAATTAAACAAAATAAGGAAATCAGCTGTGAAGGAATGGCCGGGTGGTGGGTATGTCTGGGTGTCCTGTTAACAATGCTTACACTGGGGTTAACCCAAGCGAGCTGCTTGGGAACATGCAAGCCCGAAGTCACTATGGCGGCAGTAATTTGTGTGTGTGTGTGTGTGGTAGGGCCAATTTCTAATTTATGCACTTGTGCTTGGCCAGCACACCCCACTTGTTGTTTCTGTTACAATTAGAAAGCCGCCTCGCATGTGGCATGCAAAAAAAGCAGAGCAAGAAAGAAACGGGGCGGCTGGTGCAGTGGCAGGCGCTCGAGCGTAAGCTGACAGAAAAATTAAAACGGCAACAAATTTGTTGCAGTTGTTGTTGTTGCTGGTGGTGTTTCTTGTTGCATACTTTGCCGCAACGCGCTTCAAGTGGCCTTTGCCGCATGACGGTGGCAAATTAACACACAACATCTTAAAGCTAACTGGAAGCGTGCACATTTGAGCGTTCGAGGATTTTCATAAATTATCGCTGCAAATTAGCCTCGAGGCTGAAATCAGCTTAAATTGTATTACTTATCGCATTAGTTGATCGTATTTCGAAGGAAGTAAGTGGAACACCTCACAATGGCACATCCTGCTGCCTAATCAATCGCTTTAAGGGCTCCAAGTGTTGTCTTCTTTTCCTCACATAACAGTGGTTCATAATTCACACAATTACCACTTGGTTGGTTGCCAACAACGAAAGATGATCCAAAAACAAAAGACTCAAGTAAATCCCTTCAAATGAAATGAAAAACTCATAACCTGTGGCTTTTTGTCATGCGGTCACACGCACTAACCACCCGAAGCCAAAAAGGCAGACAGTCAGACAACAGGACACGCAACCCCAAACGAAAATGTTGCTGAAGTTGTGCCAAATATATATAAAAGAAAAATCAAAAAAAAAAAAAAGTAAAAGCAAAGGCGAGAGAAGTTGCCCAACGTTTCACATTTCATGGCCAAAGTTCAGCAGAAATTGAAACCTTCTTCTTTGGTATACAATTTGAAAGAAGCATAAAGACACAGGAAAAAACTTCTGCTTCGGCGTTGACAACTAAATTCGATATCGATTTGATTTAGTTAAACGTTGAAAATGTCTTCACCTCCCACAGACCCCACCCGGGGCTATGAAATTTCTTCTGATTGTCGCCTTATGCTGTGAAAACAAACAAACAAACAGACTCGAGGCCCAAAAGCAAATAGAACGTTGTTAGATAAGCGCCAGCACGAAAGACAAGGGAAAACCTCGAACTCAATAACTTTGAGTCCGGCCCCCCCACCCACTCCACATCCTTGGGGCTTGGACTTAAGAGCTTAGGCAGCGCGAAAATGACTTTGGCAGAATTTTACTACTAACTAGCTGAGATAGTGGGCGTAACTGAAGTAGAAGTAGAAGTGGGCGTGGTCTTGCATTCGACACATTTTTACTAAGTCATATGCAAATAAGTGCAACTCCTCTTTATGGACAACATACGAAGGCGTCTGTGGCCACCGGCTTTAACCGGCCCCCCAGAATGGGGCAAACCTCATGTGAAATTCAAATGATGAGAGTTACTTCTAGCAGGGATTGAGGCAGAACGTTAAAAGCTACAGTGAAAGCTACTAAAGTGAAGCCAGCGCAAATATATGGAAATTGATTCAGTGAAACTGCGTTGGGTAAATGTGAGAGGGGGCCTTGAGGGAGCTACAAATATGGCATAGCACTAGCGCTCGCTGGGTACAACTGAACTGTTTGGTATGCTTTATCAGAAATAAGGCAGCAGTAGCTCAACAGCATTTGTCGCTATTTTAGCCTATGCATAGACATAATTTGTAAGCAGGAAAGTTCCTTTGGTGATTTGTCTGTCTTTTTAGCCATAAAAACCATAATAAAACAATGCATTTTGCTAATCTTAAATCTAGTACTAAGGGTGTTCGAAGAAGGGAACACCCTTAGGACTAAATTGAATCAGGAAAAGTTGTGACGATCCACAGAGTCACCGAGAAAAACGCAGTCAAGACGCAGCTTCTCTGAGATATGTTTGTTCATAAGGTTAGAAGAAAATAGATGAAGATGTAGCAATATAAACACATTAATCAAGTAAGATAATCATGCTACTCAGTATATCAAATTTAATTGAACTTTGCTTGTTAACTCAAAGTTATGAAGGCTTACAAGCTACTTGATGCCTTTCTGGTGGGTTAAAGCTTAAGTTTTGGGGCTGTCTATTACCTAAATTATACGTTTTAAGTTCGTTTATTGCCCAAATTTATAGGTCACACATTATGTTAGTATTAAGAATAAAGCAATAGAGTCCTTAATTTAAGTCCAACATTCCTTAGTTGACATTTCGTCGTCCTTTCCTAAACGATCTGTCAGACATCTCTGAAACGAATGTTAAATCTTTGCTCAAGATTGTGCTACTATGTAAATGGTTTAACTGGGACGATTCTCCCAGTACGACCACATCGTAGAAAGGGTTATATGGTGACATAGCGGGCCTGTATTGTGCTATGTGAAGAATGGGATTTTTCCCATTTCAACCATTACAACCTTACCTAACCAAGTTGACATTTCAGGCATTTTTGTCCTATGTCCACAAATTGAAGGCAACATTGAGTGTGTATCCTGTGTAACAACAAAGTTTGGAGACGTTCCGTTGAAACTACACCGAAAAAAAAATCAGAAATCAAACCGAAACTGGATTGATTCTAGGATTCGGATTCTAGGCTAAGCTATATTTGCCACAAAATTGGTTTATCCGTATATGTTGGACCGCCAAGACTTTGCTCGGTTTATAACAAAAGCTGATCGATCGACATGCATCAACTTTGTTTTGTTAGTTTCACTTTTTCCTCTGAAATTCGGATTGAACACAAATTTAAGGTTAATTATTTTTGGATTTCACAAGCACAAGGGCAGTAAAATTCGGAAATAGTTCAAAATTGTCAAATATGAAACCATTCAAGCAACCCAACAGGTTCTGTCACCTGACAACACCATTATTGGGCAATTTATTCATGATTCCATTTCCAAAAATGAAAGCAATTGTAGAAGTTCCAACAATTTTCTATTCCTGCAGTAATGTAGCAATTATGAAGCCTTCACTGTGTTGTCCAGCGAATTTGGTTCTGGCTCAATCTGGCACTTTTATCTACATTTCTTTTATTTCACTCACTCACTGGATGCATCATAAACAACAACAAATGAAAACCAGAGCAGAAACAGAAAGAACAGGAACACAACCAAAAAATTAACATAGAACTAAGGACTCGTATGGCCGGCTACGCCTACAAGAGTTTTGCACAGAACTCAGAGCACAGCAGAGCACAACACAGCACAACACAACACAACACAACACAACACACATAAACACACACACGTGGACGGACATGAACGAACATGTTGTTGGCCGCAAACGTTTTGGCATAGTTCTAAAGTAGGTGAGGATTGTGGAGAAAGCGGAGGAGCAGGAGGTGGCAGTGGTGGTGGTGGTGGTGGTGCTGGTGGCGCCAGAGAAAGCCAACAGACGCCATCAAGCGAATTAAAACCAAATCACTTACAAGCGGCCAAAAGTGTTAACGTGTAAATTTCCATTTACCAAGATCGAAGCGCTCTGATACCCAGCCCAGCCAGACACTATAAACATGCAGTGGGCGGACCAGCTGAGGCAGAAAGGGGATAGAAGCTTACCTGGACTCTGTTTTGTGAGTTAAATACGAGAGCAGGTGGAACAGAGAGGGAGCACGAGGAGAAGTTAAAAATAAAACCGGTGGCCAGGCCCAGTGCGAGCTGGAATATTTAGAAGGTGAGGGGAGCAGGGAGTGCACATAAACATTTACATGCATAAATAAGCAACAACGAGCGAGCGAGTGGGAACTTCTTAACTCAATGAAATCTTCTGCAATTTCGTAAATTAACACTTTGCCAGCGACAGAGCGAGGGAAGGGCTTTGCACTTACTTCCGTATCATTGGAGCTCTTCTTCTCCCCCTCTCTCTCTCTCTCTCCTTCGATGTGTGTGTGTGTGCCAAAAAGTCTAAAGCAGCGGAAACAATCTGCCAGCTACGCGTCGAGCCAGGCAGCCATAAACAGTCCCTTGCACACCCCACCACACACTCACACACACACACACACACACACGCCGAGTTCTTTCAATTTTTGAATTTGCATTTTCACTGAAATTGATATTTTTTCGTATGTGTGCGAAACAAATTTCCAAAAAGAGCGAGTAAATTATGGGTGACTAGAGCTTCCCGGAGAAAGCTAGCGATGAATACGTGAGAACGAACTGATATGTATTGAATTACCATATCACATAACAGATTGGTCAGCTACGGTTGAAATGGTGTGAAAATAGCGATAGAGGCAATCGTTTTCAAGCACCCCATAAATTGGGTCTTGGGTTGAAATGAATGAGAATGATTCTTGACTTGTTGATGATGTCCTTAATCAAGAAGAGCCTGTACACAAAACAATTGTGTTAACCCGCAAATACATTGATGCAGCTTTTACACTGAAGGGAAAATCAACTTACGTACTTACATCTAGATTATACAACTTCAATATGTACACAATTTTCTATTCTATTTCTTCAATATCGATTTGGCATCGTTGGGAAATCTTTTCGCACTAAATACAACACCAACTTGGTCTTAGTTAAGTTCTTTTTGTGATTTGTTGAAGAAAACGAACTTTAATACTAACAAAAAGATAAAAATACCTAATTTAAATCTATTGAGTTCTAAATTCAATCTTATTTGATCTAAACTTAATGCAGATATGTTCTTAAACACATCCCTCAACTCCATTCTTTAGTGCTGTTAGATCAGTTCCATTTCTCCAATCTAGAAGTTCCGTTGCTCACTTGGATTACTTTAGTTCAACTCAATAATTGCTTCTGTAAGTAATAATACCTTAAGTGATTAGCTTTAAGGTGAAACAAAAATGCTCATTAAGGTTTGCCGTTGAAACATGAATAAATTAACGAAAGAAGAGCGATTGCAAATCATTGAATTATATTATCGAAACTCCTTCTCTTTGAGAAATTTGTTTTGCAGCTTACGATCGTTTTATAGTCGTCATAATCGATCCACCGAACAGGCTATTCAAGCTATAGTGACCAAATTTCATACCAGTTTCACTTCATTAGACATAAAACCATCATCACGTTGCCGGAAAATACGTACCGAAGAGAATTTTGCTGCTGGGTTTTTGGCTGAAAATGGAAGAATTGGATTCGGTTGACATATAGTTTCCATAGACCATTTTAGAGGCAAGTTTTGGACCATTCTAATGGCCGGTAAGATCATGTGATTAGAGCCAACTAGTCTAAGTTTTGTGGGGCTTTTTTTCAGCCCTGGTATAGGTATATGCCAAACTTAAGGCTGACGGATGTACCACTGTGTAGCCACGGGCAACATCTACACAGCAAAAAAAAACATCAGAAATCGGGAATAAAAACAGGGTAATCTCGGATCAGGCTTCAAATGATCCTGTTTCTCGGGATTTTAAAAAAAGCGGTAGTGAAATCAATCCTTTCCGGGATCGGCTCAAGAATATCCGGGATCTCCTCGTTTTCAATCCCGTTTCGGGAAAAAATTCCCAATATTATATTTTACCAAATTTTACGAACAGCATAAAGAAAATTGTATAAATACTTATAAAGATAAGTCCTTCTCAGAAACCATGAACCATGAATAATTTGGGAATCAACAAAGGTTGCATTAAGAAGCTAATGATTTTGATCATAACAATCTGGAAATGCCTTCGGATCTCTATTATTTATACATCTTTTATACTATTTTCTTCATACCTTGAAAGTTCCAAGTATTTTGAAAGTTTTTAAAAAAGTAAGCAGCGAAAGTAAGTTTAGATTTGCATACTTCACGCTGTCACCTCTGGATTCACACACCGCCCATATTGGCACTTCATTTCAACCGCCTCCACCACACACACACACACACACACACTCGCACAGACAGACAGGCAAACACATTCACATTGCATCGATGTGTCGTTTTCGTTCTTGTCGTTCCTTCGCTTGCCGTTTTGTCGCTGCTGATATCGAAATCTGTTTTATCAGCTCGACGTTATTGTTGTTATTCTTGTTGTTGTTGTTGTTGTTGTTCCTGCTGGTGCTGCTGCTGCTGTTGGGAGTGCAGGAAGACGAGCTCCCAGTTCGTACATAAATTTATACGCGATTTTGTAATTCCCTTTTTGGTTATAAATTTCGCTACTGTTTCGGTTTCGCTTGAATGCGCCACGTAACCCCTCCCCACCCCACCCCGTAACCAGTCACTGTGGTTGCAATCAGTTTATCAGTTTATTTGTGTACTCCCGGTGCCTGCCTGTTGGGTATGTTGGGTGTGAATATGCATATATACGTGTCTGTTTGTATTGGAGTGTGTTTATTTGCTATATATGTATGCAAACACACAGAGAGAGAGAGAGAGAGAGAGCGAGGAATGCAAGGACTCGTTGTTTGTCCAGAATTACGCATCACAAGTGGCCAGCGTATTGTGTGTGTGTGTGTGTGTGTGCAAGCTGTAAAAATTGTATCCAGCCAAGTTTAGGAGGTCAGGTGTAAAAACAAACAAAAAATAGTAGAAAATGCTTTAGGGGGCATGAGGTGCATCTAAATTTTTAAGCTACTTGCGCACGATTTTTTCCTAATCTGAATGGAATACACCTGGAGAAACGATTGTCATGCAATTTGTAAGAGATTTTGATATCTGAAGAAATCTATGATAAAAAAGCCAGAGGAAACCATATATTTCCATAACAAAGCAAAATAATTAACAGATAAAACAGAGGAAAAACTGTAGATGAAACAAGAAAATGAATTAAATCCGATCTAAGTACAATCGAAAATCGAAATAGTATCAAGAGGTATAGGAAATAATCTGATAAAAGCACACAAAAATTAAAGTATACAGGTAAACATACAAAAAACGATTCAAAATGAAAAGAAAAGCAAAAGAATTTAGCTTTTGTCCACTTTCTTGTATAAATATTGGTTTTTTGAAACCTTTAAATTATGTCGCTGCCATTTTACAACTTTTTGGACTATAAATTATTCTTTTCCGAAGTTCTTTTGGAAGGACAATTGGCGCTGGTGACGCGTTAATGAAGCTGCCTGAGCACAACATTGTACTCTCTCTTCACCCACGATATGCCTTGCCAACGCCTATTCCAAGCTGTCTAGAAGAATCATCCTTAAATCAGCCACTTTTACCTTTACAACAAAGCATCATTGGCAAAGGATCCATGCACATATACCACTTCTGAGTTATCTCATTAGCCTTGTAAATTGCTGCTAAGGTTGGGATGTTAAGACACAAAGTACTCAAAGTGGGTCAGAAACGAATGTACTAGACTTTCCTTTACTTCCTTCCCTTCGAAGCGCATTTAGGCGGTTTGGCCAAATAGATACAGCTCAAGGCACAAAAGAAGAGCTGCATGCTGAGTTCTACGAGCTAACAGCTAAATATTCGCAGACTTCCGATGTGGGTCATAACATCAAAATCGCAGTTAAATTGCATACGAATTTTGCAGAACAGATCCCTAAGACGCACAACTGAGTGTCATTTGTAAACAAAGCAAACCTTACAACCTATTTGATCGATCACCCCTCGCATGGCACATCAAAAAAAAAAAGAATTTTCTTTTAGCTCACCTTTACCAGCTTTTCGTGCCGACTTCTATGTTAAATTTGTAGTATTTTTAGATTTCTGTGTCGCCACCAAATTGATTGCCTACTTTTTGGGGCACCATTTTCAAGAGAAATCCTTCTACCGCAAATTTCTACTGCCTACTTTTTGGGGGCAACTATTTCAATGGAATCCATTTTGAAAATTTGCTTGTTGCCTACTTTTTGGGGAACTTCTTTTGAATGCCTTTCAAATACTTTCCAATTTTTTCAGACATTTGTGCCATTTGCATACACATACCTACATTTATTTGTTCAGCGTTTAATTTTGCAATTATTTTTGCCAAAAACTTAACTATTCTGTAATGAAAATTCCTCACCAAACAATTTTCTAGTCTATGTAATTTGATGTGGCAGTAGAAAAAAAAAAGCCAGCGTAACATGTGCAAATGTTGATTGCCGTACGCAAAAAATGCCGAGAGAGAGAGAGAGAGAAGAAGAGGAGCCAAAGTCGGCTGCGGGAGCACTTTGTGCAATTTAGCTTTTGCCCCCCCTCAAGTCATTAAGTTTGATGTTAAAGCTAGCTAACTGAACTCGGACTCACCACCCATATTCGTCTGGTGGGTCGGCATGTCAACAGATTTGAGCTGCTGGCTTCAGTCCGCCACTGCGTCATTCCCGCACCGACGGTTGCATTACAAAGGACATCAAGTCCGTGGATATTGAGTTTTGTGTGCAACAAAGAAAAGCGCATACAAAGCCGGGCGAAAAATAAATGCTTCTTTTGTGGGATTGCCAAAGCGGGCAAAAAAAAATTGAATTACATGCGAGTCGAGACGAGTCCTCATCCGCTCCTCCCTCACCCAGTTCACCGCAGGCGCAAAACTACTGTGATTGCGTGTCGTCTCTGGATGTCGGGATGAGGATGATGAAGCAGCGGCAGAAGTAGCAGCAAGGCGGCATAAAAATAAGCACAAAAGCAGAGAGACGCAGCAGAAAGGCACAAGCACAAACTGTTCTCGCTCTCTTTCGCCTTCATAAAAAATTTCCCAAGCGGAAATGCAATTTAATTAAAAATGTCCTCCTGCTGTTGGCTGAAGGCAACGCGCAGCCCCACCCCCGCCCCCGCCCTCCGCCACAACTACTAAGGCAAACATGATGAATCTCTCTTTCGTTCTCTGCACTGGCACAGATTTCCCGCTGGACATCCTGGTCCACCGAAAAAAAAGATTTAAAAATAAAACAAAATCGTTTAAGATTAAAAGCAAACGATAAACAGGCGCAGAAAATGCAGGCAAAAATTAAATGCACACCCCTTTTCCGCCGCCCCACGCAGCTAAGTGAATTACCATACTCAATTAACGTTATACTTATTACGAGGTACCCAGCTCTAATCCAATTCACCACTTTGAATGGAGGCAAGACCTCGGGCCAAAACCAAATTAGCTGGCCATTTATGAGGCAACAAAAGTACTCTGAAAAGAAATATGGTAGTTGGTGGGGAAAATGCAAAAGGACAAAGGACCCAATTCAAAAGTATCTGCAGTTAAGGCATGCGGAGTGAAAAACCAACTGACTTCGGGCTTTAAAAATAGAGCGTCAAAGCTGTACCGCAAGGTGCGTTCCAAAGTTAAGGCAAAACTAGTTTCCAATTCTAATAAATGCAGCGCAGAATAAGTCTTAACCAATTTGTAGTTTCAGTTCTACAAGATCAGATCGACTCAAATTACTTAAAGGGGGCTTAAGGGGCTTTTAGAGTAACAACAAAGGACTCTATTTTCTCTTTCACTGTAATTCATTTCAAAAGAATTTAATAGCATTTAACACAATTTGATGAAAATACACCTCATTTTGCTAGCATGTGTTCCATTTATTGTTAAACAATATTTCAAAATCACCTGTTGCCTACTTGTATTTGGTTTGTTCCTGTAAATTTGCATGTTAACATGGAAATTTTACACGCGCCTCTTTTTTCCTTGTGGCTGCGTCCCTTTCAAACAACAATAACCTCCACAAATTCGAAACTGTTCAAGATGCCAACAGGACCGCCCGCCGCTGGCCTGCGGTCTCAAAATTTATCTCTTGTCCTGTTTCCGTTGTGTGTCTGTGTGTGTGTGTGTCTGTCAACTCAATTATGCCATTAACCTGACTCCCTTCTTAAAGTTGATGTTTTCATTGATTGTTAATCGAATTAGAGGACAGACAAACACAGAGGCAGGCAGTTCAATCTTAACTCCGGCTTTAATTAAATTTAGGCATTCAATACCACAAAAAAACCTTCTGTTCGCGTTGGCGTATGGCGCGGCGCTCTTTCAGGCGCCAGGCTGTGTGCGTGTAAATGAGCCCAGGACTCACCTGCAGCCGCAAGCGCACTTTCGTTAATTACGCTACAACAACAACAGAGGCAGCAGCAGCAGTACAAGCAACGTTGAGAAGAACGTAGGCTTACAAATCCTTCCATATGCCAGGACCAGGGCAAACGCTTCACGCATCACTTTATTGAACTTAATTGCATGCAATAAACCGAATGCTACGCCTGGAGAGAGCCTGGAAACGTCCAGGAGTGACCGTAGAGTTGAGCACGTGATTGCTTAAAGGAGGGAGAGGCAGAAAAGAGTATATCGGCTTCAACAAAGACTATTTACATCTTAACTAATTAGTTTTGAAATATAAGAAAGGCTGTAAAGACATCCAGGTTCTCCGAACACAGCTTGTGGATCAAATTTTGTTCATTCAGTACGCAGAGATGGATTTCGATTTAAAAGCTCACCCACGAACCACACCATTTGGGCCATAAACTAGACCAATTACTAGACGGAACTTCCTTTTTCAGATTTACCAAGGAGGCAGTGGGTCGCTGACCATAAGCACCTTGAACAAGTGTAGAATGAAAGCGAATTTTTCAAATTACGTTCTCAGTTATGTCTTTCGCCATTATCGTTGTGTGTTGCTGGTACACAAGTACCCATAAATCGTAAGCCTAGGGGACAGTTTAAAAACTGGGTATGAGGTGATACTAACAGAAATGTCTTCTATCAGAATTTAAGGGTCTCATTCCAGGATTTTTTATGAGATATTCCAATCTTTTATTCTTTGTCTTTTGCACCATGATCAGGCGCTGGTTTTCTGGTCTAGCTTTATAACTTACCATCTCTCCAGACATAACTCGACATATATATATCACGTCTTAGGTCTTGATTATTTGAGCTTATAGAAAATGCATATTTTAAACCATGCTATGCAACTTTTGTGGGCAATATTTTCATTTGCTTTGTCTCTATTGAATATTATAGTAAAATACTATTCAAATTTTCTAAAGAAACTATTCTCAATATTTTTACGATTTTTTTAAGCGAAGATATACCCATTTTGAATCAAAATGTCCTTATAAATACTGTCCATAGCTACTTCAAAGCTTAGAATTAGTACTGTTCAATCATATCAAAGCGAGTTAAATCATAAAACTTGCCTAAAAATTATCCAAAGTGTTTTTATAGAAAAATGTAAGATCAAAAAAAAAAATATATATCTAGACGCGATGGACGCTTTTCGAAAACAGATAGGGGCTAAATATAGAAATAATTATCCCTTCAATTTACTAGAAAGAGTCCAGAAAGTGGGTCCAAAAAGTCGTTTTTGTGTATCATCTCATCATCTTCAAAAACTTTCAAGCATTCTGTGATTAGCTTTCAGCAGCGACTTTTCCCCACATACGAAAATTTTAATTGAAATTGTGCCTAAATATTAAAACCTTAACGTTTCCGAAAATACTAATGTCATTCATTGTCCATTTAGGGACAAGTTAAGACAAGTTCTCTCCGATGTCAACCGAAATTCGAACTGAATCGACTGAATCTTATTTTCTACGTTCAATGAGCTGATTTCTTATACTTACCTCAAGTCCCGCTCTCACTTATAAACGCTGTCACGCATCCATCACTGGTCACCGACGGTGGATAATAAGAGGGAAGCATCATATATCGAGGCAAGCATATTCAATTACACGGCTACTTTTGGAAACTGGCAGCATTCACATGTACAACATTTGCATTCAAAGGCCTCATTTTATATAATGCTCCTTTTTTTTTATTTTTCATTACGTGACTTTCGTTTCAGTTGATGATGCGGCTGTGAAAATTGAATTACCACCCCTTGATGTGTGCATTCATAATTATATATTTATAAATGGGGCAAAAGGCAAAAGGGGACTCACACACTGCCATTTACCCAGTCCCCTTCTCGACTATCAGTGACTATCATTCATGGGTCTTTCATGGGCTATTTATTCATTTGTTGCGCACCGTTTTGCTTTTGTCCATTGTCATTGGAACGTTTCCGCTTCCGCCTTTTGCTAAAGTCATCGACCATATTTCGACCATATTTATATTAACGCATTAAAATGCAGAATTCAATGCATTATTTAAGCTTTTGTGTAAAATTTAATCAACTTGGATATGCGCTACCTCTAAATATAATGCCTTATTTTAAATTTAAATCGATTCCCCAAATGCAATTTTTGGTGTTTATTTTTGGTGTTTTAATTGCATTAAATATGCGCTTTTATTTGCGGTGAAAATAAACAGTGAAATTATCCAAAATCGACATTTAGATATAATTAAAGGGCAACTAAGAAGAGCGTACATTTCTGGCTCCACTCAGTGGGAGGCTGGTCAAAAAGTCTCAAACACCCGTTTACCAAAATGGAACATAACTCACAATTCGGTGTCTGCCAATGTCAAATGGTACAGCATGTCAAAAGGAAATGAGCCGAGGCCTTTATGGGATATGGCAAACTTCAATGCAATTTCCGTAATATGAGCGCGATGACGCCAGTGCCAGAGCCCCATAGCTAAAACTGAAGCAGCAGCTGAAGGAAATGCAGTGGAAAGCGGCAGCGCATGAATTTAATTACCAAAGGCAAGGAGCGACAGCCTGAACATGAGTCTGTCTCCGTCTGGGCGTCATGTTCGTGTTGTTGTCACTCTTGGCTGGCAATGTTAATCAACTTCATTACCACAAATTGCTATTAGCATATGTTAGTGTGTGTGTGTGTGTGTGTGTGTGTGCCTTGCCAAGCTATGCCGCTGAAGCAGCACCAGCAGACGTACATACAAATGCACTCACTACCCAAGCAAACAAGATCAAATGATGCAATTATTACGCCCGCCAAGGGATGGAGGTCCTTAAAGTTAGCGCAAAATTTTATTTGTAACGACCACAAATCGAAATCGACCGCCGCTAATATAATTAAAAAGCCATTAAGCACAAAAACGGGCAACCTTGAGACGTTGGTCCAAGGATATGGAGACAGAGTCAAGGGGAGTGAGACAGAGAGAGATAGAGAGAGAGAAGGAGAGGGTAGAGCTAAGAGTGGGGCGTGGTTTAGGCTGCCGGCCAACAGATTTTATCTTTTGTTTGTCTATCATACCCTGTATAACAGTGTGCAAAGCATTTTCGACCTTAATAAGAACAAAATTAAGTAGTTCAGATGGAACAGTATTGAGAGATACCAAGCTGAAAACTCTTATGCAACTTCATATGGGTGCTCTAATGTCTCTAAAGCCATAAGTTATTCAAGGTGAAAAATCATTAAAATCGGTTTTACGACCATCTCGGTTTGTATAGCTCCAATGATGTTAACATCCGTTAAAACATTTGTAAAGCATACAACTTACAACAAATTTTATTTATCAAAGTTTTTCATACGCCCAACCATTTCTGTTAGAGGAACCACAGCGCTCAGCCATACGCACTGCAATGCAAGGTCAACCTTGAATCTCAGTTAAAAGCAGAAAACAGACACGCAAAACTACCGACACGACTGCTCTAATTTGACTAATTTGACTGGACTAAATACCAAGTTAGAACTGCTTTGAGTTCTAAACTCGCTAGAAAATTTCTTAATTACAGAGAAGCAAAGATAATTATTTTTCATGCCAATAAGTTTTGCATGCACTGGGCGGTGAAATGAGAAGCTCTTCCTCTGCTCAATATTTTTCTTATGTTTATATATGGCTTATCACTAACTATCTTAACTTATTCAGCAATATGAATTAATGTAAAGGATGTATAATTTATGAAGCTCATATTATGTAAATAAAGTTTGCATACTTTTAGGGACATTTATTAAGATATTTTATTTGTGTAAAAGCGGGATTTTTTACTGCTTTTATACCAACAACTAGATGAGCAACTGTGCAAGTAATCAATTGAACAGCCGAGCAACTGAATAACAGATCAAGTGAACAAATGAGCAAGCTAACTCCTAGCAAAGTGATCAACTAAGCAAGCAAACAACTGAGCATGCGCACAACTGAGTAAATTAATCACTGAGTAAGTAAACAATTGCGTAATCCAAAAACAAGCGAGTACAATTGAAACAGCTAACAACTGAACAAATAATCAACTCCCTGTGAGCAACTGAGCAAGTGAACAACCTAGCATTTGACCATCTGAGCAAGTAAACCACAGTGCAAGCTAAATTGAAACACGCAATTACAGTAATAGTTCCTATTTGCTCCTAATGGGCCAATTAATGGACATATTAACGTTCTTACACCCAAGCATGATCTTTGCGTAAATATTACCCTTAATTAGCTTGTTCAGGAACATTATATCCAGCATGGTGTTAAGTCCACAAGCTCTTACTTTGATATTCTTATAAGAAGGGATACTTAGTTGTGGGTCCCAACCCAGATCGTGAATCGGAAACAGAAAGAACAGCTTTTAAGCTAATTACAAACTCCAAAATAGACCTCGCTATGGATGTAAAGAAGAGCTTACTCGTGTAGGTATCAAAAAAAAACTTTGGACCAGCATTTAATACAACCGAACATGTCTATGCCAAAAAGTTTTGAAGTGCTTCTTTGGTAAGCAACGGCTGACCGATACACCTTTTTATGTAAGGGAATAATGAAAGAATATTTCCAAGACAAGGAAAATGTAGACTGCACAGCAAGCATCGCCATTGCTTTAAGATGCAGGAAGGAACATTATCTGACCCGAAGATTCCGAAATTTTACAAGTTAGCACGGGTGCAGGAAAAAAAACGGAGTAGTCTGATAAGCCAGTGGCACATTGAATTCCCTGTTAAACCAAAACATTGGCAGTTCTCAAATATAAAACCCTTTAGATCAATTTTTCCATCTATATACCATTTTTTGCTTCCATACGGTTCTCATTATATGCACTTACCTCTCAGCTTGTTTACTTAAACAGGATATATCACAGTCCGGCTCAACTTAACTGCTCTTATCCTTTGCACATATATATGCTCGCATATATATATATATATATATATTTTGCCGAAGGCCATAAAATGCCCACAAACGTGAGGCATGCACCATAAATTATAAGTCATGGGTCCAGGTCCCAGACTGGGCAGCTGAATGGTGGGCGGTACTACTAATACTCCCCCCCAGAACATGACGATGACTTTGAGTGAATGCTTCAAATTAAAAAGAAATTTACCATTTACCACACCCATCCTCCATGTTGACTTGGATTAAAGCTTCCCAATGAAGCAATGACAGGACGGAAAATAAAAAAAAAAGGAACACAGAAAGAAATACAGCTGCTGTACGCTATGTATCAAACGATGTTGTTGCTGTTGTTGTTGTTGTAGTTGTGTGTGTGTGTGTGTGTGTGGGTGGAGGAGCCGCAAGAAAATGATTACAGCCAACTAATGACGCTGTCTAAAATGATTTATCTCGGTTATGGCAACGAAAAGTCAAAGACAGAAAACGTGAAAAAGAGCAAGTTCTACAGGGTCATAATTCAAACGTGTTTATGGTGTACACGCGTATGTGTATTGGTACGTATACGGCCTTAAAGCAGATATCAGCCAAAACTATGAATAAAGTACTCAATGGTTTAATGCGATACAGATACACCTTCCCACTACGCACAACAGGACACTCTTTGGCACGCAAAAACCAAAGCGAATTAACATGCTGCCCAAATGGCACAAAATGCTGGCCAAATACAAATTTGTGGTATAGTTTAAGGAAAAGAACTCTCCCCAGGGGTCGCTCAACATTGAAGTGACATTTGTGTTAAGTGTAAACGGTATAGAAAGTCTGTGTTTGAGCCCAATCAATCCGTAGATTGGTTGGAGCGAGTTTAATTCAAGTTTGGTGGAATTTTTGTGTGTTAATAATTCGGAAAATAAGGGTTAAGCATATTTATCAAGTTTTTCTTAGAGTATCTAACAATCGTTTGGTCAGGATTGTCATCTCTCTTCATGTTTTCTCTTTACGCACACACAAACACTCAGGCTTTTGCACACATCCACCCGTATATATTGTGCAGAATATGTACATATAAATGACGGCATCGTGCATAGATGCCATTTGAATGTCTCCACATCTGACTGAGGCGCTGGCCGCCTCTGTTAGTGGCAGTAGTCGTAGTGGTAGTACAAGTAGCATCTGTTACTAATGGATAGTAGCTGAAAACAAATGGACAAACGCACAGATTCGGAGACACACAAACACACTTAGATGGACGTCAACAGCTCGTGCAAACATCTTTGTAGATTTTATTTCTAAATCTCATTACCAAATGGTGTCCCAATGGGTGCAGGAGATACGCAGTACGTACGTGAGCGTGTGTGGGTGTGGGTGAGTGACTTACTTACACTCACACACACACACACACACAGGCGCACGCAGCAAATGCAATAAACTGTATATGTAAGTGTGTTACTTCTTCTACGCTTGCCATTGTTCTTGGACTTTGGACGAAGTAAATTTCAACGCTATCGAGTGGTGGGTGCTCCACTCCCCCCTTCCTCCCTCATCAATTTCAGTGAATATCAGCTGTTGCAAATGCTTTTATAATCGTTACAAAAGCGATTGCCATAAATTGTGTCAAAAGTTTTGTAAGAGCAATACAATCGAGAGAGGACACTATGTGACGTGTGGGCGGAGTAGCCACTTATTTACGTAACTTTGTTACGTGGATAGAAATCAGTGAATGGATGGAAGTTACCTAAGTTGAAGTACACGTATTGGGTAGGGTGGCTCCCGGGACAAAGCTGGAACCTGGCTGCAAGTTGATACTATTGTTTACTGAATAAACTTGAGGCAAGTTTTTGAGAGTTTGTATCAAAACGGGTCCTGAAGTGCCTACAACTGAAATCACATTCTTAAAACATTCTATGCAATGGTTGCCCTATCCTATTTACATTTACTGACTTACTTAAAAACGAGAAAGCTAAGCTAATTTCGTCTGTGCCAAAGTTTTTATACCCTTGCAAGTGCTCGCTTAAATATTTTCTAAAAAACTCGTTTTCCCATTTTCGGACCGATCGTTCGTATGAGAGCTGTATGATATAGTCATCCGATTTGGACAAAAAATTGTAGAATTGGGTAAAAGCATGAAAAACAATGAAATACAAAATTGCAGGATGGTACCATTAAAAACAAAAAAGTTTTTCTAACTAAGACTGTTTTACAGACCCATCTTTTGTATGGCAGCTATACCATATAGTTGTCCGATTTTCAACACACTTGGCAAAATTATAAAAAAGCATAAAAAAATAATGAATACAAAGTTTGGACACGTTTTCATGGAAAAGAAAAAAGTTTTTCATACTGAAACTAGTTTTCCAACCGATTGTTCCTATGGGAGCTATGAGATATAGTCAACCGATCCGATCGGTGCCGACATATTAGTAGCGTTCAGCAAAAAACAAGACTCTGTACAAAATTTCAGCTCGATAGCTTCAAAACTAAGGGACTAGTTCGCGTAGAAACAGACAGACACGCGGACGGACGTACGGACAAAGCTAAATCGACTCAGCTCGTCACCTTGATCAAGAATATATATAGTTTGTCGGAATATTTCTATGCCATGCCAACTTCTGGGCAAAATTATAATACCCTTTTGCAAGGGTATAAAATGTCGAAGTACACAACTTTTTAGAAAAAAAAGGCAGGGTTAAGATCTACAGAGCAGGCAAGCAATCGACGACATCAATTTGCTATACACACTTGCATCCCAGAGATCTTAATCGCGAAGTGAACAAGTTGAGCGAATGGCCAGTTTAAAATCTGCAGAAATGCAGAAGCAGGCGATCAATTGATGTCAGCAATCTGCTTTACACATCGCATCCCAGAGAGCTGAGCTTAGAGTATAGCCTATTTTACTAGAGTGAATCGAAAATAACAGAAATTATTTATTTTTTAGCTCAATAAATTCTTTTTTGGTCTCTGGAGCCGGATCGAAATGAAGATATAATTTAGATTTTATAAATAGTCTGTATTAAAGTTTATTAGTTGATAATTGTGAGGCCAAAACATTATAGAAACTGAATAGAGCAACCCTTCGGAACAAAATTTGGCCCAAATTAAAGAGCCATGTTGTCTAATATTGGTTCCAGTTGTAACTTAACCAATAAACCAAACCCTCAGTAAAACTTAGATAGCTTGCAGTATTCTCTACAAAAAAGCTTGGAATTTTACTAAAAACATTCACCGAGCTAATGCATTTGCTTCAAACTACTTATATATGTTTATGTATTTCCCTAAGTGAAGAGACAGACTTGTCAAACCTTAGATTGTTTATTCATGCATACAACAGAAAATCTTACTAAATAAAGAGATTGCCAATCTAAATATAGCCATGTCAAAGTTTTATTTTACATTCTAAGCAAAAGTACACACATGTACTTAAATTTTTTTTTATATAAATTCCTTCTGTCTGCTCTCACAAGTACCCCCTCAAGTGGAGACAGAGAGAGACAGAGACAGAGTGAGCGATATATGTATACCGTCTAGCATCATTATTTATCTAAAACAGCTTACAAGGTGCTTACAATTTTTCCAAATATGCCAACCAACCGCACACTCAAAGTGTTATTATTAGTCGTAGCAGTGTGGAAGGCCATTGAAGGTAGTCGTCGTCTGACAGGCAATGCAACGATAAGCAGGGACAGACCCCAGGCAAAAGGCAGCCAAGTGGAAGCATTTTGCATTGGAGAACATTTGAATTATATAAAAAATGAATTGCCATTTGCCAGAGACGAAGGCTCGTTTTGATTTCAATTTGGTTGGCACAGCAATCGAATCGATTTGAGTGGCTATTTGGGCAGCAGCCGACTTAAAGTGAAGCAGTGTGTTCAATAAATTGAGATTTAAGAAAAACCGAACGTTGCATCTGGTCATTAGAAGTGACAACGCCGCAAGGCCCCACGCCCATTGGTCATTTATCGTGCCTCAATTTTTGTTCTTGTTTTTTTTTTTTTTTTGGTTCTTTTGGGCCTTGGTTCAATTTTCTGGTCATGCACATGACAGACGCGACTACGACCCGGACGATTTTGTTCATTAGGCACGCACACACGCGCTATTCCACGATTGTTGCGCCACCCCATACCAGTCCGTGCTTCCTGCTGCCGCCGCTCCTCTTGGGTCCACACAATGTAATCAACGAAATCGTCGAACGGGAGGCTAACTCTAGTGCACGCTCTTGCATTTATCGGCGTTTTGTCTACAATAGGCAAACAAACGGTGCCCGGTCTCCAGCTGCCTGGAGCACAAAAAATCACGGATGCCTGCCTCCTGCCTGGCCGAAAACTGCAGCCATTAACGGTAATTCCGGCAATGCTTTTAATTGCGCGCATACAAAGAGGCAACAGCATGGAAAATGAGTTGTGGCCCAGGGATTTTGAGTTCAGACAATTGAACCAGAAATGCTAGAGCTGGAGCTGTATCAACAGATTATGAACAGAGCTGGCAAACATTTTTAGATATTTTAGAGACGAAAATATAGATAGAGTTCAAACATTTCCAGTATCATCGCAGAGTTTTCACTACTTCCAACTTGTACTCACTCAAAATTAAACATCCTTTCATCATCGACAACACAATAGATGGGAACACAAAGAAACAAAGCAGAATAAATCCGCCAAACTTTCTATAATTGTGTTCAAAACAATTAACTTGGATATCGCTAGCGAAAAACTTATATTTCCAATCTGCCCAACACTCAAAAGCTTTGCAGCAGTAAGTCACAAAAAACTTTTTTCACCTGCCCAAAACGAAAAAGCAGGAACAATTACACCCAAATACTGCAGCATCACCCCAAGTTGACCAGCCACAATGGACGCAATGCGCTGGCTGCAACTTCCACTAACAACGTGGCAACAAGGACCACATAAAGCACCCAAGCAATTCAAAAACTTGAGCAACCGGAAACACGTGAATTAGCGCAAATCGCGCAATGCGGCAGCGAATTGAGCAGCCGCCAGCGACAGGAACAACAATGCCCTGAAACAATGCAGCTGCGGCTTAAAGTTGCCCAAAACTGAGAATGGAGCTTAGAGCGGATGGATGGAGTTAGGTAGTTCGGAGGCGGCAAACAGCTGCGTTAAGCTCATTAAACGAAGCCAACACGGCAACAAATGCCATGCCACTAACAATTTTCTATACGATGTATATATATATATGTATGTATGAAATTTTTTTTCATTTTCATATTTTCCGAGCGCGCCAACATGTAACAGACGTCTTCTCTGGCTGCTTTAGACTTTTTCTTTCCGGTGTGTCGAGGAGACGACACAACGACCAAAACCCTCCACTCAACTGCGAGTCGGGAAAGTTTTTCGGCTTTAGTTAAAGAAGCATAATTCTTACAGAAGATACCCTGGAACTATCGGAGGGTAGATATGAAGTATTAACTTCAAAATTCCAAATGGAATGGTAAAATTAGGCGGAGAGCTGTATTTTATACTTTAATACTTCAAAATTACTCATACGACACGTAACACAATACGAAATATCAAGCGTTGTTTAATTTTTACAACAACAAGGATCAGAATATTACAATTCTGGACATTATAGCTGATTTTCGTGTGCTGAATCTGTTTTCGGAAATGGCTTTAAATTATTTTATGTAATTTAAGCTTAAAGTTGCTTAAAATGTATATTTTTCTGATTTTAATGCTACACAGAGAAAAAAAGGATATAACAAAATATCCCTTGGATAATTTCTGGTAATCATTTGAAATTAATATGTCTAAAATATAGTTTTAATCATCCAACCGCGCTACAAATTACCCAAGGGTTATGAAAAATGATGATCATTTGGATTTTTGTTCTTTTCTGTGTAGTTAAGTGGGGAACATTTTTGTTGATTTTGAGTCATTTTGATATTATCGTAAAGTACTATTTCTTAGCTTTAAAATCAACTATCCCATATATTTCTACGATTTTTTTAAGCGAAGATATAACAATTTCAAATACCTTAAATCCATAGGTAAGCAATGGATGTTGTGGCAAAATTCTTAAAAATTCCATTCAATTGACAACTATTGTGATTTTGCATAGCATATTTTTGGGCTGTCGACCGCATAACAAGTTTGAACACAAGCATTCCAAATGGTATATCTTCGCTTAAAAAATCGCAAAAATGTTAAAGATAGTTTTTTTTTTAAGTAAATCACACTAATATCAAAGAGCATTGAAGCAATATTAAAGGATCCCCATTAAACTTGTCAAAAAAGTAAACTTATACATTTTAAGAAGCTGAAAGCAACAAGGCCATGGGGACACACACTCACAAAGGCGACTGTCTGTTTCTACGCTGCCTCCCGATGTTTTTGCTTTGGAATTCCCAAACGGTTGTGCCACCGCAGGCATGGAGAGACTGACTGTTGAGAAACGTTCACTTGGTAGGCATTGATCGCTGATTATAGAGGGTGGTTCCTCTTGAAACACGATCTACCAGCCTCCTTTGTGGTGTTGTGTCTCTGCATTACATAACCTCGAGCCGGCTAAAAGCTGCAGGTTTACTCAGTACAAAGGTCACAAAAAAAACCACCTGTACATTTTAAAAAACTTTAAGCTCACATTACTATAAATCTAGATGTGTAGAACCAATTTCGAAAACAGATTCGTGTACACCACTCTAAAATCATCTATAGTCACCAACCAGCCGAATTCAAATAATTGGTTGGCATTCATATCCATGGGCTTATAAAGCTTCTGAAGACAACAGCTTATGTCCTTAACGTGTAACAAAATCACACAAAAGAGAAGCCAAAGTTATACCATGAAATTCTGTCGAGACGATATACTCAAGAAAGGGTTTTAGCAGTTAAAATAGAGTGAAAGTAAAAACAATATGCAGTCTGCCATACCTTCAAAAGCATGCAAAAATACCTTTCAGAGCTGATTTAGGCAGAGAACGGCTTTAAGACTTGAAACTCGACGATATTTAGGGCCACACTTGAACAGAAACGTGATTGTGACCACATTATAGACTGTCTAACCCTCGAAAGAAGAGGTAAAGCAATTTTCTGGAAAGAGATGGGCTTAGATTAAGTTCAAAGGTCCATAAATGATCTTTCCAAAAAAATTAATGACAAAGTCGGCTTCTTATACATTTAGATGGGTTATAACTAAATGCAAGCAAGGCAACTACCCTTACCTGTACAGGGTGTAGTCTTTTTCTACATCTTCGTCGTTACGTTTTTTTTTTCTCCTGTTGTTGTGGTGTGAGCCAAGAATCGCATGTAAAACATTCCGGCAAGTGATACGCACCATAAATTCTTGAATTTATAGCGGAAGTGCAAAATACGAAAATACTTGTGCTCAGTGGTGCACTCCTGCGCTGCAGTCTGTGTAAAGTTGAGCCAAAGTAGCTAAAGTTTGCCTTTTTTTCTCTGTCCAGTTGATAAATGCGGTTAATATGGCAATTATGCAAATTGCAATGAAGATGATGATGGCGATGAGTAAACAAGTCAGGAAAATCAATTAAAATAGCGACAAACTGACTGCAAATAAACTAAAAAGTGTTTTATTGATTAACAGAAATTTACATAAATGAAGGTCTTTTATTAAAATACTCTTTGAAAACAATTTGCATTGGTTGCTGCAACAAATCATACGGATAAACTGTGCCACCGCTATTCCACACTGTCTATTACAAAGACGCAGCACATCTTTTTTAATTAAACTCTCTTAAAATGTTTTCAGGCAGAGTATTCCAATATCAGGCGTTGCCTTCTTTCAGCACTTGTTTTTTGTGTATGTCCTTTTTATTGCCTTTAGTTTTTCTGTATTTACCCACATTTATTTATGGCTGCAGTTTTATAATAAATGTTTAATTTATTTAAATATGATTAAAAACGCATAGTCTCTGGTGTAAATCAAAACATTTTTGCACATTTATTATTCGATGCTCGCCAGCCCAGAGTAAAGTATTAAACGCTGTGTGAAAATTTATGTGTGGTCAGATTACTGCACTCGAATCGTTGTAATTCAGGCGTTATGCAAGGCGCTATAGAAAACTACGCAGCATACGAGTATACAACTTCAGAATTCATTTGCTTTTTGCCAGGCAGCTGCTGAAGCCCGTTGGCACTTCAAAAAGTATGCTACAGAAATGCGCAGTGACAGAAGGTTTGGGTTTGGTAGGAGAGGGAGATTCTGCGGCAGAAGCGTTGCGGTTTGCTGCATGTCGTTGTGGTTGAGTGCATCAAACATCAATCAATTCAATGGTACTACATACACACACGCACACACACACACTTACACCCAGATGATGTGTACAGAGATACAAGCAAGGCATTGAAATTTTGGAGAAATTGAACATAAGTACATACGAAACGAGAATGGACGACAACGATGAATACGACGAGCACGTAATGAAAAGTGGAAGACACATATAAGCCACAATATTTAGTGCATGACTTAAGCACAAACACACGGACACTAACAGAAACACATGTAGTTCATATGTGCATGTACATCATATATACCTTTAGATGTTAGATGTTATTACACTGGGAAAATTATTGCACCACCATGATGCAGCCCTGATGCTGTTCATCCACTTGTCAATTTATTAAAATAATTATGGTAATGACAATTAACACTTCATTAATCAATATGAATAATAGAAGTAATTTATTAGTGTATTGAAAGTCTGCGGCAATTTCGCTTGCTGAATAGACTTCAGACTTAACAATGAAACAATCAAATATATTATACAATTCGTTATTTGTTGATTGATTCTGAAATATGCAATGCGTTCATCAATTTAAAGGAGCCATAAAAAACACCAACATCACTTTACTTATTAAACTAACCTCGCATTCTCAAAGAACCGAGAACACAAATGCAAAATCGTGGGTCCACGTTAGAAATTCGAAAGACCGCTAACCATTCTTCTGTATATAGAGTCTTTGTTGCTAAAGTTGTAGTTCCCAGTTAGACTTAAAATGTTCTCAAAAAAGGATCAATTTGCTCATTAAAATATAAATGCACCGGTGTCGCAACAACCTACCTATGCCACGCTGAGAGGAACATGACTTCTTAGTATTTAATGCAACACATAACCTTTTACATTTGGGAATATTTCCCATGTCTCTCCGCTTTGTTGAGTGGTTCAACATAAGTTTTAATATTCTTTTAAAAAGGAATTTGTGATATTTCGTCTTTTTTTTGTCATATAAATTATTAAATACAAAGCAGATTGGCTGCAACTGTCAACCTTATTTGGAAAGCAGGAACTATTCTTTAGCTATGGGGCGTATGTAGAGAGGTAAAGACTCAGACTGGTTCAGCATGGCGGACCCAGAGTGATCCTATTGTACTGAAAACTGCAAAATCATTGGCTCACCATGGCAATGGCTTGCATGTCTAGTTTATCAAAGTAAGCAACATGTTGGTGCTGCAGTTCCAATCGCATTTTCCGTAATTCGTCCAGTTTTCCCCTCTTAAAAACCGTTACAAACTGTAGATAAGATTCAAATGAGCAAAACCCTTAGAACTGACCAGTTCAATGCACTCTCAATTTGCCACAATACAATTGAGACAATTCTCCCTGTGTACTACACACTTTCTGGCTGCTAGTCCACACCTTCACCAACCTCATTCGGAGGCATCAACAACTCGGGCTACAGCATTCCATCATGGCAAATCTATAATGACAGCTTCGATGGCTTTATCGTCATGTGTAACGTGTAGCGTTAAGGGGAGAACGGTATAAAAATGCCGAGAAGCAAGAAGAACTCCCTGAACGGGTGGAGTCAAGTTCGAGTTCGAGACTTGACTGACCGTTGCTGCCCTCAAACTGATAAATGCTGTAAATATGCAAGTGGACGAGTCCTTGGCTGTCCACACACACACACACACACACTCGCACTCACACACATCTTTTATAATAAAACGTTTCATGATTGCTGTGTTTTCGTAGTTGGTTGGCTACAAATTTGATAAACAGCATCACCTGAAGGACTGCAGATAGAAGTGTGAGTGTGTGGGGGTATTTTCTGACCAAATTGTATTTGACAAGCTGTTAACAGCAGCTCGTTCTGTACTTCAGCAAAATCAACTAGGCGTTGCAACTACCATATAAACAAGCACATCATAAATTTTCGCAGCGCCTTTTGTCTCATAAACCGAAATGCCGCCACAAATCTCAGCTAACCACAACTTTTGGCAACAAATTTGTAAATAAAATTGCGGCGCAAATTAAGCGTATAAATAAGCCACGTAGCCCAAGAGAGCCACATCCGGTAGTCATCCCCAGGACATCATTATCGTCATCATCATCATCATCATCATGTTTTGGCATTTTAATAGTCGCCAACCCTGCTCCTCCTCCTCCTCGCCAACAACTTGGAACTTTTGCGCTTTGGCAATTGATGGTGGTAGGCCTCAGCAAGGTCGCAGGACATCGTCCCAATCGTCGTCGCATCGTTATTAATTTATTATGAAAATCTAAACGACTTAAGTGGAATAATATGGGATAAATTATTAAAATTTATGTGCTTTCAAAGTGGCAGCAGCAGCAGCCATTCTAGTTTCGACGCCATCTCAGTGCTTTCTGAGAGCCATTTGAATGGCAGCCAAAGTTTTGTTTTTGCTGCTTTGAAGGTGCCTTTTGAATATTGCTCTTCCGAAGGAGTATTTGTGGCTCATCGTCCAGTATGTTTGCTTAGTAAAAAAAGATTTAAGATCTACGTTTTGTATATGATATGGTGCACCTAAATTCAAACAAAAAATCTCTTAGTTAAATCATCTTTAATTTGCTAGAGTATAAAACCTTTTCATAGGGTCGCATTTTCATGTTTTTTCTTGGATATACTCCACTTGAATTTCTGTTGGCAGATGCCTTTTCCGTTGCGGAAGTACGTAAAAGTTGAGTGATTAAGTGCGCCGCTTTTTGCTCCAACACTATATATATAACTTTTTTTTGCCATCTTCTTTACATAATTTGCCAAAGCCTAATCTTTGGTCTTGGCGCCCCAAATGAAATGTCTAAACTTTTAATTAAGATTTTACTGACCTTCTTACTGTCTTTTATGTACACGGACATTACTACAAAGCAACATATTGTCCACTTAAAATTTTTCGTTTTATTGAAATTAATCGAATTATACTGTAAAAGAAGGTAGAACGACCAAAACAACAGGACGCAACGTATTTTTATGGCGCACTTGTTTCGCGTTAATCGCAAATCGTAAACTAAGCATTTTTACGGCACCTGCGGTAATGGATTACTAAAGCAATGGCAGCTCCTCTACCCCTCCACCCCCTCCGCAATCGTCATTGGTTGGGAAAATTAATAAAGTTAAGTGTCGAGCACAATAAAAATGAAATTTCCGTCGGGCCTCGAGCGGCTTTCACCCTTAGTTATGTGAGTGTGTGTGTGCATGTGTGTGTGAGCCAACAAGTTAGCGAGGCGTGAAAAGTCTGGCCGTAGGCAATGTCAAGCACATGGGTTTGTCGGTTATTGCTTTGGTTTGCAATAATTGCAAAAGTGCAATAAATTTCTTTTATTTGAGGGTTTTAAAACTGAAAGCAAAACCAATAAAAATCTGCTTGAGAAGAAACAGCTGGGCGTTGCGTACCCAAACAGAATGTGCACCTGTGACCTGCTCAAAAATGCGGAAAATTTTTAATACTTGCGTGTAAGTGAGATGAGTGCGTGACAAACTGATGAATATTTTAGGTTCACATTAAATGTATGCCCCACACTGGGTGGCCGAAAAGAAATTCCTGAGAGCGATATTTGTACGAGCTTTTACTAGAAGCCATTACAATATATACTTCCCAAGGCTTCTTGTAAAAATAATAGAAAACTGAACTTTTCGTTTCTATGAAAACTTTAATAAAGACCTTTACCAGTTTCTAAACAACTTCAATCCTTCATTTGTCGCCATTTATATTTAGACTAGAATTTAAAATCCTTCTTGACCGCCATATTTAGAAATACTTTACAACATCGTTGGGCGCCAAGTCTTATAAAATGCAATCAGGCAACTTTATTGGGGCTATTCAGTATAATTTAGTTCCTTTATTGGCCTTGAGTGCTATTATAAAATGAGTTTCAGGGGTGTACACTCCTTGCTTCTGGAAGTGCATTGACCAATAAACATAAAAAGGATGGATCAAGTCACTTAATGCAAGATTTTTTGCCCATCTAGGGGACTTAATTCCATTGAAGCCGAATTCAACTTGAAATTTTGAATCAAATCATTTTATCACCAAAGGAAAATATTGTTCCAAGAGGAGCAACGTCGAACAAAAACTACTCCCACCACCCATACAATTCCCATGTTCTCATTATTAACCTAAATTCGATTATTATATGGAAGATATACGGAATATCCAACCGATTTTGATCAAACCTAGTGGATTTATGTAGAAAATTAAAAAAAATTGATAAGGTTCGAGCTTGGTGGTATTATTATTAAAAACAAAAAAGGCTTTCTAGTATTACTGACCGATCGTTCCTATAGTAGCTATACGCTATCCTTGAAACCGAATACTTTATCTCACCAGAAGCAGCTTTAAAGCGTAACGTTCCTATGACAGTCATCTCCTTTAGTCATCCTATCCTTCCGATTCCTACGCACGTGCACGACTTCATTTATTTTATGTGAAGATTTTAAAACTGCGGAGAAGATGGCAAATATTCAAGTGAACTTGATTGAAAATTGGTTAAACAAGAAAAATGAATGATGAACACATAAAATGGCTATGCGTAAGGCAAAAACGAATGCGCCTGATGCGTATAGCTGGCGGGCACCACTGCTATAAACCTTCCTCTTAAATATTCACGATAAAGTGGAAAGTGCGTATAGCATGTATACATATCATTCAATATTTTATACTTGAATATACGCTTTCTTAACAACAACAACATCTTCCACTTAATTAACATTCATGAATAAGGTTGAATTAAAATTTAACATTCTTCAATTTTTATAGATAAAGAAAAGAAAAGAGAAAACTTGACATATCAAGCAGAGCAGAGAAAACTTGACATATCAAGACCAAGCGTACAAAAAGTTGTTTTAGTTTTTTTCAGTAACACTTGAAGCTTTACGCAAAACGACTTATATCACGCTGCCATCTCTAATGTACGTCACCGCCTGAAATGCGTGTTGATTGACAATGGCTTCTCGCGCCTCGCTCTGATTGAAATTTATGGCACGTTTTGCACTTGATGCCATTGTTGGGATTGGAGCATAATTCGGGAGCATAATGCACAAGATGCAGGCACATTAGCCCCATATCAATGCCCTCACACACGTGCTCTTTCCGCTGTCAATTACACAGACAACACCCGGCCCCGGCCGACACCGAAACGGACATGGACATGAACCTGACCAGGGCTGAGAAATTAAATGAGTAAAGCACGAGCTGGCGCGAGCAGTGCACTCGCAAGCAATAAAAACGAGAGGCCATAAAATGGCACAAACCAAAAGAAGAACCCAAAAAAAAAACAGCGAACAGAAACACTTCGCTTCGTGAATGTGTGTGAGACTTAACACGCAGTCGATGGGCACATTTCCGGCGTAAAAATCTCCATGCCGCAGCGCATTGCGTTGCGTGCTGCGGCGGCGGCGGCAGCGGCGGCGGCGGCGGCCATTCGGGTAGACAGGCCAAGACAGGCGAACCATTGCATAAATCACACAATAAAACCCATAAATTTCGTATGCAGCACCAAGATGAGAAGTGCGCAAAGCGAAAAAGCGCAGCCAACGCAACGCAAGGAGCGACATACACAAAACAAAAGGCGAATGCTAGTATATTTCGCTATTTGGTATTGGTTGGGGAGAAGAAAAACAGACGTTTTGCTAAAGTATTATGTTTAAAGACACATTTCGAATGAGTGTAGAGTTTGAATTGTCGGGGTGACCACTACAGAAAATGACATGAAATGTTTGAAGAAAGCTTTTCCCGTCGAGGTCACCTACATGGTATTGTGTTAAAATGTTTATTCGTGTTCTTGAACGCTTAAATAAAGCATTCCACGTCGGGGTCACCAACACATGTTTGAAGCAAGCTTTAGACGTCGGGGTCACCAAGAACTGGTGTAATAGTGTCTTTGTAAGTTTGACCGACACTTTTATCCCAAGAAACCTGTAAGGGGGCTCAGAAAGCTTACAGAAAGCTTTTATGGTCGGAGTCACCACTCGTCTGGTAGGGTCCGGCCCGATCTTAAGAGTCGCTTTACTTAAGCCTCAAACTTCCAGCTAAATTCAAGACATCTTAAGACTTGAAAATGGGCCTTAAAACCGAGGGGCGCCCTAATATTCATTTAATAATTCTCCACATAGGATATCACAACTACACTCAGCCAAAAATTAATAACATTAATGACATCAAATTCAAAATTCTTGGCTTAAGAGCTAATTATTCGATCCAAGTTTGTATTTTAATTGCCAAATTTCTTGATTATTGATCTGTTAAGCTTTGCGTGCAGCCCTCGACTTTTTGAATATGTTTACCTCTTAAAAAACTGGAGTATCATATAAATTAGTTACTACCGGTACCGTAAGTCTCTCTGTAAAGAGCGCACTTTTCCCTCAATTTCAAAATCGATACAAAAACTAAATTTTAATACAGCCCCCACATTGGGCGCCAATTTCAAGATAATTTGTTGGTTCATTAATACTCCATTCGTTCTCAGTACATTACCGAAATCTAATTGTAAAACGTATTTAAAATTTAAGTATACAATTTGCAATTAATGCCAAGTCTCCCAGCACCAAGACAACCTGGCAAGGCTGTAACTGTCCCAGTTACTTGGCTATGCATTGCATACATTTCATTTGATTTCCTTGTTCTCGTCACCGTCAGCTGCTGCTGCTGCTGGAGTTTGGGATTGAAGCTGTTGCCCGCCACTAAACACATTGTGCGCAAATCCCTGGCCAAATCCCAGACGTACTGTTGCCTGGCTGCATTGGTAATGGCCAACTGCATTGGCATGTGAACTGCATTGACAGCATTTTATGGTGGGGTTTGAGAACTGGCATACCAGCCGAGTGGGTCAACAACGCCGCCTTCGGGCCAGGTGAGGCAAGGTGGGCGTGTGCCATTTTAGTGGCATGTTTGTGCTAATTTATTACGCCTGCGAAGCATAATGGTTGCCTCTTGGTGATACCAAGGGGACGACAACACGCTGGTGCGCCTTACAAAACGACTGACAGTGTGTTGAGGGGGTGGTGGTGGGGAGGAAGGGGGTAATCAAAGGCACTAGAGTTGAGAGCGTGATTGGATTTAGATTGATGAAAAAAAGATTTGTTTTCTTAATTTTAAGACATTTTACTAAATATTAGTTATTACATAGTCGAGGCTCAAACGGGCTCCAAAGAAGAACCAAAGCCCAAACTAAGCCGCATCATTTGCAAAAGAGGTTTGAAATTATTAAACTAGAATCGGTACAAGGAAAATAGTACCCTCTTTACATACTTTTCATCTCAACTTGAGGTTGTAGACAGTTTTTCTAAAAGATCTGTAAATTTATCTTATTTATTTCCTGCCAAACAAACTAAATCGATTTGTGCATAAATTCCATATCTCTCCACAGTGCAATCAAAGCTACAAATTAAATCCCATAATTGGCGCCCAATGTAGGGCCCTATTTCGTGTCACGATTTCATCCCCATGACTGACTGCCAGGAACCATTCCAGCCTGTCTGCCTGCCTCCAGGGGCTGCTGCAAATGAATGTCTAATTAATTAAAGTGCGAATTGCACTTTGCATGTTGCTGTTGTTGTTGTTGTTGTTGTTGGCTCTCGTTTTGGCAGTGGACATTAATTGCCAGGCGCATAACAGTAAACATGTTTAGTTTCCATTCCCAGCCCCGGTTTAGGCCAAAGCCAAATGTTTGATTTATAGAAATTGCACTGGCAATTTTCTATGCACACACACACACACACACGCATAGAATGCAATTTTTAGCAGAAAAATTATCATATTGCCTCCCTCCTCGGGGCATCTGCAGCGAAATCGCCGAAAAATTGTCGCGCAATGTTAGTTTTGGAGGCTCTTCCTCCGCAAAGCTTAACCGCACATAAATAATAAATTTGTAACGTTTGCATTTTGTGTAAGTGTGTGTATGTGTGTGTGTGTGTGTGTGTGTGTGCCGTCCTGACATTAACAATTTATCAGTGAATCGAAAAAGCAACAAGCCAATAAAAATCACTCCGTTTGACCGGTGACAACCCCGCACTCTTTTCATTTACCACATTCCTATGCGACAGCCTCTGCCGCTGCAGTGGAAGTAATTTTTTCGCCCGAATGTCGCAACAAATGTCAAATGGTATTGCAATATTGATGTTAGAATGCATGACTCGATTCTGTTTGTGGGTGTGTGTCTGTGAGGCCTCAGTACACTGCGAGAAAATAAGTGAAGCAGGCTCGAGTGGTTCATCACTGACTAATCATTTACATCTTTAGGTTGCAACCTTTCATGTTTTTTAACCAAAGACTTAGCATAAGCTAAGTTTCCCAAATATCGATAAATAAATTTGGCCGGATTTTGTAGGACTTTAAACTAAACTTCTTAACTTATGGGCCTATTTAGCCAGATTTGTTTTAAAAATTTTGTAGAATATTTCTTGCCATGATTAGTGATCAAGCAGGAAACCAAATTTGACAGATGAGGTTAGCCAATAAGAACTTTCGAAAAATTGATTCCTAGTTGTCTGTGTGAACTTAGCTTTAACCACATGTAGAAAAGCAGTACTAATTCTTATAGATTACTCTAATTTCTTCTGAGTCTGTCTGAGTGAACTAGCAAGCTCACTTATACACTGTTAAATGAGTAAATAAAATCTCCTTTTTATACCCTGTTCCCATTGAAAATGGGAAAAGGCGGATCATGAAGTTGTGCGAATGTATGTAACAGGGAGAAGGAAACATTTCCGACCCCATAAAGTATATATATTCTTGATCAGCATGAACAGTCGAGTCGATATAGCCATGTCCGTCTGTCCGACTGTCCGACTGTCCGACTGTCCGACTGTCCGACTGTCCGACTGTCCGACTGTCCGACTGTCCGTCTGTCCGTCTGTCTGTCTGTATGAACGCATCGATCTCAGAGACTAGAAGAGATAGAGCCACAAATTTTTGCATGAAGGTAGACTTATGCTGTACGTAGATCAATTTTGTTTCAGATTTGGAAAATTCCACCCCGTCCCCCTTTTATTCCCAAAATACCAAGACCTTCTCTGGCCATTCTAGACCAAAAAAACCGTCAGATCCACAAATTTTAAGTTAGAGCCTTGTGGCTAGGCTCAATATCTATCTATTCTGAAAAGTACAATCAGATCGGACAAAAAAAAACCGGAGTTATAAGCGAAACAGTTGAGCTGAAAAGAGCACCCCCCACCCCAGTTGTTGGTCAGGACTAGAAAAAAGTGTTGCCTACATTTGGGATGATAATTTTGTTACATTCATCTTCAAAAATTCAAAAACAAATAAATGAAAACATATGAACAGGGTATTTTGTGGTCCGGAAACTCGACTGCAGCGCCCTTACTTGTTACTCTTACATCCGTACCGACATTACAGTTATACCTCAGAGTAATACAAATTGTTATCGAGGAAGCATCATTGGAAAATTTCCTTTTTATCGAATTAAGTTTTTCACTTTATTTTCCACTTTATTGTTGAACCATCTAAAGGTCATTAGGAGGTGTATTTGTAAAACTTTCACCATTAAAGTCGCACATAATTTTGTTGTCTGAGGAATCCTTGCTAGATTTAAGGCAGCCTTGTTGGTAACGGAATGTCTTTTATTTATTAAAACAACCAAAGACAATAAAATAAAACAATTGTCACCATCTGATTGAAATGGCATTTCATTACATTTAGTTATTTGCTTAATTTCCCACTTTTATCCTTTAACTTAATAATTCATTAAACAGAAGGCGACGCTACCCACGCCAAAGTTTTTGTCATTGAACATAAATAACCATTCCAAAAAAAATTAACAAAATTAAATTGTTTACGATTTTTAAACGAAAAGGCAGATCTTATTTAATTTTCATTTAATTTTTTGTTTACTTTTTTCGTTAATATTTTCAAGGGGCGCACATGGGACTCCGAAAGTGTAAATTAATTTTAAAAAACGCTTACATTTGGTGCACATTATCGCTTTATTCCTAATTTCATTATAGTATCTGAAATATTCTTGTGTGTGGTGCAGCGTGTAGTGTGTGAGCCTGCCTCGACACATGATAAAGCTTTTTCTTTAAAAAACTGATATTCCCTTTCATCTTTACTAGCTATGGGCGACAGCTTTGAGGCCATTAAAAAGCTGCTCAAGCTTTGGCATTCGGATTTAGTGTTAAACTGCAGGTCCACTTCTCATGTGCGAAAATAAAAAAAAAACAAGCCAAGAGATTGAGAGGAGCTCAGCTTGGACTGGTAAAGGTCCAATACAAATTTTTTAAATTATTTGTTCTATTCTTACTATTATTGCGGGACTTTATTAAACTTATGGAGCTTTTCAGAGAGCTTTTAGTACCGAAAGTGCTGCCATCTAACGTTAAGTATCAACATTTTCACAACTCACTCAAAAGCTTTAAATTTCACTCAGTGACTTGCGAAGCTGGCCAAACTTTCACTCAAAATTAAACAAAATTTGTGTATATTATTTAATGATGTGTTTATTTATAATGATTTTTAGTTTGATTTTCTTAAATTTTTTTTATTAAAAATTCTCTACATTTATGTTCAATGTGTGTGTGTGTGTGTGTTCGTTTGTTTGTGTGTGTGTATTTGCTTGAAGTTTAACATGATTATACAATTTAACATCATGCACTAAATACACATTTATTCTGCTTATGCTGTTATTATTTAAATATTAGGTTGAATTTGTATGATCCTCTGAGGATAATGATAATGTTGCCACATTTTTTTGCTTTTCACAATTTCTCTCCAAGTCGTATCACAAAATATATATACTTAGAACTTGTTTAGGTGTAGGGATACCGCCCCCAAAGGGCAACTTTGGCCTTATTCAAAAAAGAGAACTAAAAAATAATGAACTAAACTAAATAAAAATAATAATCACACGTAAGAAAATTTGCTGGCTGCGCGTTAACATAATAATTGCTTCCTATCACAAGCGATTCTCTGTTCCCCCCTTCAACAAAACCCACGGCTTTTCACTGTATCACAATAATCCTTTGCCATATGAACCATAAACCAGATGATGGACCAACCCAATAGACTTAATTTCTAATAAAAGAGTAGAGCAGTTTCTGAAGTGGACCTTAAAAGGTGGTGGCTATATAGGGACGGAGCGAAGAAGAACGTTGGGAAAGAGAGTGTTAATTTTTGTTAAGAACAAACAGATTGGTGAGTGGAGTGCGGTGCTTCGTTTTGGTTTTTTTTTAGTTTTGGTAGCTACTATAAGAAATTTTTGCTATAATTTGTTTTCAACCTATTTAAGTTCAGACTCTTTTCTGCTTGGTCACAAGAATTATAATTTAATGGGGCGTCTACATGAGAATGGGAGCGCTATTTATATGTTAATATATATTGTATATATATATATGTATGTCTAGGGATATATATGTAAATTCCATTTGTTTTTTGTGTAATTCAAAGTTTTGTGGATCGTCTACTAAAATTTTTGTTTCGTTTTCTTTTGGTAGAACAGCTAATATATATGTATATATATCAAGATATCTACACGTACACATATATATATATTTAGAACCGCTGTATAAATATAAAAAGCCTGAACATAAAATCAAAATACATACTATGAACATTCTCTATGTACACAAAAAGACATTTAACTAAGTTAAACTTAATACTAAGAACCCCCGTTTTAACTTAGCGTATCATGTGCAATTTCCAACGTAACACAAAGTACGCAATAATGCGTAGGGCAAAGAAAATGCCTATCAGTGCAACAGCATCGACCCAAAAGTGTGCATCATCCATGGACATCTCTTCCAGAAACTTTTTGGGCACACGATAATGGCAATACATTTGATTGCATTGCATTTTGGCACGATCCATGCCATAGATGGCCACCATGGCGCCTGTGAAAGGAAAGTAACATGGATGATTATGCTCTTTTCTTTTGCAATATTGGAAGAGACATTTTATGTTCTAGGAAATCAAACGAAAGAGGCGACAGATAAAGCTTTTGGAAGAGGTGAAAACTCTAGCTCTGCCTTTAACATTTCGTTTGATTCTAATATAACTAATTAATCTACTCACCCTCAAACCCATACCGCACATAGCTAACATATGTCACCCATTGCAAATAACCCGGTATGGTATCAAAATTGACAAAGAATCCCGAAAACAATATGGTTGGTATTGTGGTAACAGGTCCCAGAAATACACCCGTCTCAATGTTCATGCCAGCACCAATCAGCAAGCCCAATGACTGAGCCACCAGTGAATTGAGCACACAAATTAACACAAACATTGAAATTCTTTCCAATTCCATGGGCTGTGAGGTTAGATAGTATACCACCAAGACATAAACGCTGGAGAAAACAATCTGGAAGTGAAGAGAAATGAGTATTAAAAATTTGCTTGTGTAATGTGCTGGTTAACCTACCTGAAAAGGCATATCAGCTAGGGTCTTGGCAAAGTAGAAGGCTTTTAGGGAGTACCAGTAGTTGAGATGCTCGCGTACAAATACCGACATCTCTGTGGGAACTGGAAAGGAAAGTAATGTTAAGTATGTTTTTAGTTGTCAAGGATTTTTTTGAGGAAATAGAAAAAAGAATCTTTAATTTAACAGAATTCAAGCTACTGACTTTGATGTGAAACGTGTTGTTATAACTGCATTGAAAAAATAAGAAGATCCAATTGGAATAGACAGTTTTTAATATTTTTTTTCCGTTTATATTTTATTTATATATCTTATGGCTGATTTTCAGCTCCGTCGGATGAGAACTTAAGACCCTTTTAACATTAAATAGATATTTTAATGTCCAAAAAAGGATACTAAAAAATATACATTCCAAATGGATACCAAAATCATCCAATGGGTGCCAGTGAGGGTTAAGTTTTCCAAATAAAGACTGAAATAAAATAAACATTGTCCTAATTTTGTGAAATGCATCAACATAGCATACTTTGAAGGGCGCTTATCACGATTTTGTGCTTGTCTTCCTAAGCTAACTTCGTCTGTGCGGAGTTTTTATACCCTTGCAATTGCTCGCTTAAATATTTTCAAAAAATACTCTTTTTACCATTTTCCGTATGGGAGCTATATGATATAGTCATCCGACTTGTCCAAAAATTTGTATAATTATGTGAAAGCATTTGAAACCAACAAATACAAAATTGCATGCTACAGAATGCTACCATTAAAAACAAAAAAGTTTCTCTAACTAAGACTGTTTTTCAGACCTATCTTTTGTATGGCAGCCATACCATATAGTTGTCCAATTTTAATAAAACTTGGTAGAAGTATAAAAAAACACAGAAATCCTATGATTACAAAGTTTGGAGACGTTTCCATTGAAAAGAAAAGAGTTTTTCAAACTTAAACTAGTTTTCCGACTGATTGTTTCTAAGGGAGCTATTAGATATAGTCATCCGATCCGGTCGGTTCCGACATATTGGTAGTGTGCAGCAAATAGAAGACTCTGTGCAAAATTTCAGCTCGATAGCTTTAAAACTGAGAGACTAGTTCGCGTAGAGACAGACAGACGGACGGACAATGCTCAATCGACTCAGCTCGTCACTCTGATCAAGAATATATATATAGTTTATGGGGTCGGAAATGAATATTTCTATGCAAACTTCTGGTCAAAATTGTAATACCCCTGTAAGGGTATAAAAAGCTTGCAAAGAAGTCTGTAAAATTTGGTCGATCAAAAATCGATCAAAAAAGTGGTGGATCTTGACACAGCTATACAGTCAAACAGCCTCCTTTGCGGTGTTGTGTCCTTGGCCCTATTTAAAGATATGCGAAAGCATAACATGACGCTTTCTTTCTATCATGCTCATGCTGCTTTATAATTCCCAAGCAGTTATGGCGTCGCTGGCATGAAGATTGGCAAGGACACTGATTATGATGGATCTTATGATGGATTATCGGTAGGCGTCTTTTGTGCCAGTTTGCTAGTTTATGGAAAAAAATATCTGTTTTTGATTAGATGTTGCTCAAATTTACTACTAGACTTTTACATTCTATATATGTCCTATCGATAAGATCAGTCAGAGCCTACTTTTACAAGCGTATTCTAACTTCGGCATATTCTTGTATTCGTTTTTCTAAGGTGTTTCTTTTGGGTAGTTTTTGGAAATTGGATCTGGCATCCGCTTAAATACATACAAAGCATTAAAATTGTTGTTTCGCTAAAAACTGCTTCGGCGGAAGTTTTGACAGTATGTTTTGAATTTTGAGTATTACATTATTCACATGATACAAATGTTTCACGCCAAAAATCATAAAAAATATTTTTGAAAAAATTGTACAAAACATTTCAAGACTAGGATTCACTTCATTAGCTTCAAAAACATCAAAATTGTTCCCCATTTTGCCACTTACATGTCAATATGGTGGGCATCATGGCCGTAAATGTGGTAAAAAGTGAGACAAAGAAAATGCATCCCGCATTGCTCATAATCTTGCTTGCCTCATTCCCCACATCATAATAGATCATGCCAATAATTGCACCCACTATGATATGTGAGGCCAGACGCATATGTGTCAACATGCGATCTCGCATGATGGTGCGAAACGAACGTTTCAATAAAATCCAAAACTGTGTCCAACCGCTGGTAGGGAAACCAGTCTTATTGGGCAGGGTGACAACACTCTCATGCGAGTCCAACAGCGATGTCATGCAACCCACCACTGAATTGGGTGCACCCACAGCCGGTACAGCGCCCTGGCTTTGTCCACCCTTCGAGGAGCTAAAACTGCAGCTATCCTCATTAGCGGTAGGCATATGGATGACACTGCAGTCCGAGTTCTGGGATTGCTGCGTCTCCAAGGTCTTCGGTGGTACTGGTGGTACTAGATGCTCTTCCAGTGCCAAAGTTGGCTTCTCGTTCTCCATGGAAAGTGTTGCAGCGGGAGCTGCTTTCATCAAATCATTCTTGGCATAATCCTTATGGGCGTATTTCTTGCATGCTCCAGTCTTGACAGCCTCAACCAGTTTTGGCACCGCTTCACCATACTCGCCGGAGGCCACCTCAAGCACATAATCAGCGGGATTGTGATACGAGGGGCACTCATAGCTCAACGAGGAGAGATAGGGCACCAAACCCTTAACTCTACCCTCGTACACACACTGACCCTGGGCCAGTAGATACAAGTGATCAAATTTCTCAAACAGACGTGCCGACGGCTGATGTATGGTACACACAATAGTGCGTCCACCTCGCGCCAAAGACTTGAGCAGTGATATCAGCTGAAAACAGGTCGAGCTATCCAGTCCCGAGGTGGGTTCATCAAAGAACATTACCGGTGGATTGTTGACCAACTCCAAGGCTATGGACAAACGTTTGCGCTGTCCACCTGACAGATTACAGGTGTAGGTATTCGCGGACTCTTTGAGACCTATGGTCTCTAAAATCTCCTCGACGACCACACGCTTGGCATAGGTAATCATGTTCTTGCCCAATTTCAAGTTGGCAGCCACCATCATGGCCTCGTGTACCGTGAGATTAGCGATTAAAACATCATCCTGCATAATGTAACAGGAAAGTTTACGAAAACGTCGAAGATTACGCTCCTTGCTGTTAATCAAAACCGAACCGCTAAGCTGGGAGGTTCTGTGGGGTACAAAAAGAGTAATTAGAGAAGGATTCCACGTTCTATAAGAAACAGTTACTTACTTATATCCTGCCAGAATATTCATCAGCGTACTCTTGCCTGCCCCCGAGGGTCCCATAATGGCCGTAATCTCGCCATTACGAAACTTGCCGGACACACTCTTCAGTATGGTCTTAAAACCACGCAAATGTCCCTCCGCCACCGAATAGGAGATATCACAGAATTCAATATCCACCGGAGGTCGTTGGGGTAAATGTGATAACGATATGGTACCCTTCTTCTGACCATTGGGACTGCTTTGGCTAGTGTTTAGCACTTTGGGAGCCAGAGCGGTTGGATGATGATTGGTAATGTTAACCAGACCATTGCACAGATTATTTTGAGAGCTGAAAGAGAGTACAAAAGGGGGGGTGTAAATGGTGTGGCCAGTATCAGGGTGGATGGAGTAAGCCTACTTGTACCAGCCGGGAGCCCCCTTCTCGTTACGCTGTAGGGCGCTCACACAGCCATTTTTGGTGAGTTTGGTAAGTAACTCGGCATGCACTTCGAAACAGGAATTCTGTATGCCATTGGCGCTATTCTCATCCGTGCTGCTGTAGCTGCGACTCAACGTCAGCTCCATGATGACGTTTATTGTAGGTAAAGGTCAATATTTTCGTATTCATTCATAAATTTCGAGTGCGTTCTCATCAAGTTCGAGGGATAAAAAGTATGCCGACCGACCGACTGGCCAATTAACACAACACAATTTTAACAAGTTCAGGAAATTGATTGATCGCTGGAGACCTCCATCCAGAGACTCGCATGCATATGCATATGCATGCTGTATGCCATTACAGCGCAAAGTTCAGTATAATTGCTGATACCCGTACTTAGTAGTCACACACAAAGGCATTTATCTGCCCACTAAAACAAAACTGTCTGAGATCAAATAGTCCGGAGGGGGGGTCAGAGTCCATTATGGAGGAACCAAACACCATCAATATGTGAAGCTCCAATTGAGCAAGAGATAAAGCTAGCGAGAGACAGACAGAGAGAGAGAGAGAGAGCGAGATAGAGTGCCTATAATTGTGCTCGATTTGTATAGTGAGTATTTATCTAGCAAATTGTTTTTTTGATTTCAAAAATTATTTTAATTTGCGGTCAGAGGCACAGCTCTGCACAGTGTGGCAAAAAAGCGAACTAATAATTCCTAACGAAGTTGGAATTACTGTATTGTTATTTACTTTATGTTCTTTTTGGTTCAGTAAGTTTTGTTCGGTTGAAAATACCCACAACAGCCTCAGGGACTATTCTTCTCAAATAGCTAAACTTATCAAGAATCTCTAGTTCCACTTAGCAAATAGTTCGTCAATGAACTATACTTTGTAAATGGCGGAAAGTATAGCTACAACTTTCTAGTTGTAAAGTCTTATCACCATGTAACCTCGTACTCTTGCCAACTACGTGCAATTTTAAGGGGTAATGAACCTGAAAGACCTGATATCTACATACAACGTTTATAAATCTTTACTTTGTTCTAAATTTGTCTTTCTATTATCTTTTTCTGTGAACAATTCATGACAACAACAGAACATTATCTATATTTACCGGACAATTCTCACATAACCAGCAGAAGAACAAATAAAATGGGCTGTAATGACTTCAATAGCTGAAAAAGGGTTTTCCGAAAGCCATGAAATAAATTGAAATTGAAGTGTCTAGAATTTACCTCATATAAGAGGTAAGAAAGTTGGTCAAGCCCGACTTTAATATATACTCTGTAGCAACGAAAGTGTATGCTCAGTATGAATAACGATGCTAAGCACCGCTCCTCATAGCTCGACTACCGCTTAACCGATCTTTAACTTTCCTTTGATAAATAATCCAGCTTACGAAATATGCCCAGAAAGTACGAACCTTCCATCTATAAAACTGTGGTAGATATAATGTTTTTATTAAAAGTCGGGGGGCGTGGCAAAAAATTGCGGTATATTTTATATAGAGAGCCAGATACAAAAACTGTCCTCTCTAAAGATCAACAATCCTTTAAAAGCAGGCAGGCGCATATTTTGAAAAAGGCAAAAAACTCAGGCTCGAAGCTCTCATTTAACTGTGTGCAATGGCCTACTGACTGACTGATTCACTCACGAAACACGAACAGATCACGGAAGCTCAAGCTAAACCTTTAAAACATCCAAAAGGATACAATCGAATATAAGGAGCGAATACATAAACCCAATTAATGAAACGAAACAGAACCATTTAGTCTGAATTGGAATATATCAAGTGAACTGATACAAATTTACTCGACGGCTAATGTAAGCTATTGCATAACGTTAAAAAATATATTATATAAAAATCAGGGCTACAAACCTCGAAAAAACTAGGAGGGGTTCACTACGGGCTCGAATCCGCGAAAAAGTTTGGGTTCGGATTTACGTAGTGGGTTCTTAAGGTCTCTAAACCCAGGTTCAGGTTCGAGCCATGACTCAAACATTATTTTGCTGTTTTTATTCTAAGGTCACAAATATTTGGTTTCTTGGATTCAAAAACTAAACAGATATTAGAATTGTGACTGAACTTAGAATGTGACAACGCTTTTCTTAACACTTTAATAAGATATTTCAGTATTATGCAGAAGACTTCAGAACCCGTGTGGGAAGAATGTGAAAGACAAATATTTTCGAACCGAAGGCTTTTTACAATTTTTTTGCTCCGGTTCGGGTTCGGGTTCGGCACGAAACAAATTTGTTGCTCCGGTTCGGGTTCGGTTCCGACTTTTAAAAAGACCCGGAGTCTCCGACTTCGGAGCGGTTCGTCTCCGAACCGGTTTGTATGATCCATCTCTATTTCATAACACACAACTAAAGATTTGTAAAAGCCTTAAACCTGTGTATGAAAAATATTTACTATGTAATTTGTTACAAATGTATCCACCATGTTTTCCCATAGCTTTCGCGCCACTGTACGATTAAGCAAAAAAAACAAAAATCAAATCAGAAATTAGCAGCCTGGCGCAATGCGAAAGAAAAACAAAACCCGTCAGACGACCACGACGACGACGAGCAAAAATTGCAGCAAATCCCCCAAATCAGCTGTTGGCCTGGCCTACAACCAGCCAGCACCCAGCTTTTTGTTAACCAACATAAACCAAAACAACAACAACAAAAACCACAATTTCAACGTCATCGTTGGTGCAAAAAAAAAAGAGAAAACAAATGTGAATGTCTGCTTTGCCTTCCGATAGATATGACTCGACTCTGTGCCACTGCCCCCTGGCTTCGGCCCCTACTCCAACCATTTGGTCGTGTATCGCAAAAACGTTTCCCGCCATTGGCTGAGTGCGAATGTACCCAGTTCTGGGTACATTTTAGGTGCGCATGTACTTGCTTTGCACTCAGAAAACACGATCTCGTGCTTCAATAAGCTGCATGTTAACGAACCAGCTGGCTGACTGACTGGATGGCGAAATGCAGTCGAAGCGCTAAGAAAATTGTAAACCAAATGCTGATACCAGCACTGTTGTTGTTTATCCTACTCCATATACCTGGGTATTGACTCAGCCAATTGGTGCCTGTGGCAGCCATTGAACTTTGTCGCAAAAATACAAAACAAAAACAAAAAGTATGATGTTACACACTGATTAGGTCTAAGCGGAAATAACAGCTCAGTTCAGCTCAGCTCAAATCATCTCAGTTTTCCAGCCTGGCATTAGATCATCCATTAACAACAATTAAGAGCGATTAGCTAGACTAGGAATAGTCATAACCAGTAGGCAGAAATAGGTTTAACCTTTGGCCAAACCTACGACAACATGAAAATAGTTTCCAGGACGAAATCAGGCTACTCTATCTGTCTCTCTCGATTGTCATTAACAATGTAGGTGTTTATGTGTGTGTGTGCGTGGGAGGTGTGTGCGTTCAAGGCTCCTTTGTCGTAGGACGTTGGGCACTCTCTTGATATGTGAAAAGGTCAATATGCTTGATAAATGAAACACCTTGCAGGATTCACACACAGTCTGTTCGCTTTTTGTTCTTTTGCTCTATCGGCGTCTCGCAGTCTGTTGGCTTGGTATTACATAACCGTTGTTTCACTTCACTTGCCAAAAAGCCAACAAACAAAACAAAACAGAAACACACACACACACACACTTTTTTTACTCCATTTTCTTGTGTTTCACTCTGTGTGCTTATTTTCTGCGCTACCGTTTTTTTTTTCTTAATATCCCACATAAATATTTATAAAAATAACAAAAAACAAAACCATGGTGAAGTGACTTTGTGCCCTGAAGCCGTACTAAACTCAACTGACTCTCGCTGAATGCGGCACAGAACTTTCGGACAGCTTGGCGGCTTGTTCGATTTTTCCCCCCAGTAGGCGGCGCCGCCAGGTCCTTGCTCCATACTCCCTCTCCCTCCAGCTCTGACAAGTCTTATGTGTGTGGCATACCCTGCTGCCGGAAGTGAAGTGGCTGAAGTTTCTAGTGGAAATTGTGCTTAGAATAAATATGAATATGTGTGCATATAGATTGTGGTTATCGCATTGAGGAAGTAGAAGTTTATAGAAACCTTCAAACTATGGGAAATGTCGAGGCTGTTTCGAATTAGTCTTATGTTTTTAAATTTTCTTAACAGTATATCATTATATTCGGTTAGATCTGGCCACTTTCATAAAAAGATTGGCATTTTTTAGCTCAGAAACTTACTGAAAACTTTTTGCTGACTGCAAAATGAATCATCACAAATGTGAGTAATTCGCTGACAAAGAACTTTTGAGCAAATGGTTATGTGCATCTTCTCATAAACAGGACAGTTTGAAAATTTGGTCATATTTTGTAAAGTTTGACTATTTTATTGACTAAATGCAAAATTGTAGGTTTTCCAAATTGAAAACAGAATTTAGTAGATTAAATAATAAGCTAAATGGGGTAGCAGTTCGGAAATATAATTATAAAAAAAGAACAAACCTTCGTGAATCAATAACTTATCGAACATACTGTAAGCCGAAAAATGTAAAAAGAAAAGCGCGTTTTTCTTTCAAGCACAAAGCAACGAAGCAACTTAAAACGAATCTGTTCTAGATCCTTCCAAATGGTTCTAACACCTTTCCTTTGAAGTGATGTAGCACTTTCTTCTTGGTCTTAGGACAATTCATGGCTTCTTGATCTTTTTAGAAGTCTTTGGCTTAAATTCTCTGTCGCATCAAGAAAAAAATTGGGAATAGCTTTCTAATTTTACTCTCTTAAGCCCACAACATTTTGTTCTTGCTCGAAGTGCTTTTATTGTGTTCCAAGAATGTATTGAGATTGACTTTAGAACTCATTAGAACTACCAAGAATGTGTAGTATTTATTTTAAAAGATACACGGTATTGCCTTAGTATTATTACCACCTAAAAGTATAATGGAAAAGATTTTATAAGAGTTTGATATATACTTATCGTACTCTAATACAGTCTTTGATAAAGTATTTCGGGATTTTAAACTATAATTGTTTCTACTTGACACCTTTTGTACTTAATACTTTTAAGTACAAAGTTTTTGATTCTTTTATGGACTAGTTTTAAAACTGATCGAGGGCCGTATCCAGCAGAACCGCATAGTTTCGGCTTTTGTGGGTCCCTCGAGCTTCTAATTATATAACCTTTCAAGCCAGATCCTCAGCTGGACTTCAGCTAACCTCGCACTGTTCAATGCATGAGATATGATGCTTAAATAGACTATGCACTTCATAATATTTCAACTATGAATTTGACAAACAAATGATTGAATTATTAAACAAAACTAAAGCTAAGATGTGTCAACATAACCGATTTGCTCAAATTTCGGCGATCCTAGAAGCAAGAATCATACTTTAAACCGGATCAAGATCCGAACGTGAAACTTTAAGAGGGATTCAAGCTTGCGTACGGAACCATCTGCAGAATCTAAGAGATATGGATGCTTCAAAATATGCGATTCAATTGAATGATACAAAGGTATTTAACCTTTAATTCATTATAAGGTGGCATTTTCTTAGTAAAGAGATTTGAGGTTCGTCAAATGGAAATTTGATAAGTTTAACTTTCAGAAAATCTTCAGAAATGCTCATTACATTTTCAAGCTAAAGTAATACTATCGATTAGAGTATTTCCAATTCGTTGTTCTTAACATGGCAGCTCATATTTTTTTCTTTCCCTCTACAATTTTGTTATTGTTCTGTCTGACTTTTGCTATTTGGCGTAGGCATTTCATTCACAGTTACATGTTGTAGGCCCTCCCTTCCTCATTCTCCCTCCGTTCCTTTCAGTATGTTTGTATGTCTGTGTGTGTGTGTGTGTAGGTGGCTTATTATTTATGACATTGCCGACAGGACGAACGTTGGTTGGTAGGGGCTAAGTTGAGCATTTAAAGCTTTCCTTGTGTATTTTTTTTCTTGCTTTTGTCCTACCTACACAACTGATTGTATGGATTGTTGTGGTCCTGGCAACGCCACAGGATTGGATGGGCCCCTTAGTAATTACATTGTGGGAGTCCTTCGGCTGCTGCACTTTTAGATTAAATTTTCTATTAGCATTTTAATTACACTGACTGACAAGCACACACATACACACACACACGCACACACACAGAGTATGGACAGTTGAAGGTCGCCATTGCGTTTTGCAGGTATTGCGTGGGGGGTGGTGGAGTGGGTGGGCCTTCACATGAACAGGATGCAAATGAAATTTCAAATGGCTTTTTTTCTACAACTGTGCATAATTTATTTGCTAAGGAAGGGGGCGTGGCCGGGCCTAGTTTCATGCCGACACGCGACTTTTGAGCTCATTTTTATATGTTGTATATTGATTTTTATTTACGCCGCGACAAAGAGGCGCACCTTATTGCGTGCAAAGAAATAAGGAAAAAATTACAGTAGATGATGTGCTAAATTTGACTTCCTACGTACCAGAAATAGGTATCACCGTCAGGCTATTGCGTCTTCGTTTGATTAATGTACGGAATGGAGGACAACGGAAGTGTCAGTTACAGTGATTTTGGTCACTAAACGTACAAAAAGTGTGACGAAGGTGATTAGTTAAATGATATCCACGGTTATATCATGATAAACTTGAAACACGCCCCCAAAAAATATTAATAGAAAATGTAACGCAAGCGGTGTACTTATGTGTATTACAAATTGTAGGTAGTTAGAACTATTAATAGAATAGGTTGGAATTTGGTGACCCGGGTACGTATGGAAAAGATTTTACGAAGAAAGAGTAGCACTTTGAAGCCAAATACGTATATTTGAAATTGGAAAATCTATATTTTTTGTCAATTTTTTTAAAATATGTGGAAGAGTGAAATCTTTAATTTCTTAGTCTCTCTCTCTCAGTTAATTAATTAAGGCCAGAACTCTTAAATGCTTCCATATGCTTGATTTAGATATCTATTGATTTATATTCATCTGATGATATTCCTTTAGAAATGATCCTTAAGATATCTTGATCTAAGCTTCATTTGACTCTATTTTACATACATTTAAAGTCACCAAATCCATATTTTCGAATGGAAATATGGAGAAAATTAACTTGAATTTTCATATAGATCTTTGATACAGATCAAAATGAGTTTGAAATGCTAAAAAAAGCTACATTAACTTAAGATTTACCAGAATTTCATATTCTAATAATAATCCATAATATTATGTTTGTTCCTTTGAAAATGAGTTTGATCCTTTGGAAAGTAAACTTTTGCCCATAGAGCCTTGAGCAACCATTTTCCATCCAAGAAGATGAATTTTCCGGAAGATTTTTACCTAATAGGCAATTACATATCAAAGTTTCACACATCCCACACCATCCTGCAAACCATTTTTAAACCAAAGCGGTTGGAAACCGAAACATAAACCTGAACCGCTTCCTATTAACAAAAACTATAAACATTCTAAGCTCTGACAGTTTCGTATTTTATGGGAGAGGAATGTTTGATGAAACTATCGAGCGGAGAGCGCAATCGATTTTTGAATTAAGAGTGAACAATCTTTCTATTGAACCTGATGAGCTCTTGATACAAGAACGAAACTTCATGCCTTTTGACAATATACTATGATTTTGATTCAATAATGAGTAGTCTTTGATTTGAGTACGTTTGACACTAGATTCAAGAATTTCTTATACTGAATTTATGAATTGACGCTGTACGGATCAAGAAAAACGAGATCATAAATTCATACTTGGATGAACAATTGTTATTTTTATCGAACTTCCGACATTAAACATTCTTGATACAATTATGAAATTCTGAATTTTTTCTAAGTGTAGTTTATTGAATATTGTGCTCCAGAGTCTCAAAATGTAATGAAGAGTACAATTAGAGCTTTCAATGGCATTGATACGGGACAGCATAGTTTTGGACATCTTATCTATGTAAACAGTTAAGAGTTTACTTTTTCATTCTTAGATTTATTGTCCAACAATTTCACTGCATTGGATTTATAACATCAAAGTTAAAAGTTCCTTTTAAATATACAGAAATAAAGAAATAGAATTGTGAATATTCAGCATATGGTTTTCTATTTCATCTAGGAATACCAAGGTTTCTTTGCTCAAAACCCTGAACCTTAATTATCCGCGCTCTAAACATTGATCAATTTTGGTGCAAACCCGCCAATCGAAGGTCTGAATCAATTTTGTATGGCTTGCTGGTCTGCCCACAACTATTTTCTGCGAATTGTTTACCTTTTTTGCTACATAATTTCCCAAAATCTGATGGCATTACTGTGATAGATTCAGCTTCCTATCTCGTACGGTTTGGACTGTGCGGACCACAGCAGCGTGACTAACCAGTCAGTCAGTCATCCAGATCGTTTATAAATATATATAGATGAATTAAGTGTACTTTGTCCACATAAATTAGAGTTATCAGTTTAGATACAAGTTTGTTGAAAAAGACATTGTATCGCTAAACTTTGTTTAGAAATGAAAGGGAACTTTAGCCAAACAAGTTCAAGAACCTTAAGATTCAAACTCTTCTTAAAGAATCATCTATTCATTTCAAGCCTTTAGTGTTTGTTTTGAAATTATATCGAGTTGTATTGGATTGAATTCCGATCCCCAAACGTTTGAGAACGTGCTAGGGCCTATACTATTCAGGGATCAAATTAATATTATTCAACTAGGTTTAAGAATTTCCGAAACTATTTACCGCTTGGGATTGATTTCATTTCTCCATTCGAGGTGTAGATTTGATCGAAAGAATAAGCTAATTCCAGCTTAGTTAGCTTTTCTCCCTGTGCACGGTTTAAGGTGCATCTGGCCTTGATGTATTCAAAATGTATTTAAGTATATCGAGTTACCACTCACTTATCCTTGACAACAACGACAGTTGGTTTCCTTTCACCCCACCCGCTGCTGGGCCCCAAAACTAAGCTAATCCTATTAACGTGTGTGCTGGAAATACTCACCCATTTTGTGTCGTATTGCATTGCTTGAGGTCATTGTTCGTCATCTTTTGCAGTGGCAGAATCTGCAGTTGATTTAGCAGAGGCACTGGCTCCGCACTGGTATGATTTTCACTCTTATAGAGTACCGTTGCACTGGGTGTTGTCGTTGTTGTTGTATTTGTTGGCAATATAATTGCAGATGAGGTGCACTTGTCCACCAGCGGCACCTCCATTTCGCTTGAGAATTTTACTGCTTCAATTGGCATTTGGGGTATGCGTCAGCATTTGGCTGTAGTTTCCTTATTATTTACATATATACATACGTATGTGTGTGCATGTATGTATATATTTATTTATTGTACGCTTCCTTACACGGATGCATAATTTATTGTTTATTGTTTATTAGGTTTTGGCATTTCTAATGTGGAAGTTGATAAATAATGGAGATTGGCTCGGCGATTCTCCTGCAAAGAAATGGAAATCGTGTTGATTGAAATTAGCAAGTTGAGGCATACAAATCGTATAATTTAAATTACATTGCATTGCACAATATTGCCCCAAGCCCCCAAGGAAGTGCGCGTGGCATGAACATCCATACATACATGATTCTAATGCCCATTCAAGAACAATACCAACGACGCGTCGCCACGTTTGTTGGTATTGCTCAATGGCAGGGAAAAAAAAAACACTCAACATGAATTTCTAATTACTAAAGAATACCCACAAATAAAAATAGCACACGACGAGACATCCGACCAATAGAGCTTAGCTCAATGTTGAAATGCAGAGTCGTCGCGGCTGGGGAAGGGGAGTAAAGTAACTTGATCCAATTTGAAAGAAGCGTAGGTGGTGTTTGACAGTTCTGATTTACTCTTCCTTTTCTTATCAATTCTGTGGAAATTCGATTTGCTTTTGTGTGTGCCAATGGCGCATCTGAGGATGATGGTTCCATATGCCCAGCAGAACCACCAGGTAACAATAGAAAGTTAGAAGAAGTATCTGCTCTAATCAGTACGGAGGAACTGTTGGTGATACTTCTGGGAAACTAGGTCAGGTGCGGTTCAATGATTCGAGTAACTTTTAAACCTCTAGATCGGTTCATTACATAAACCGCCGTTTCGATTCGGCTATTCGATAACCATTGTCTCGGAACCTTTTCTTATGTTATCTGTGCGAAAAAAGATGAAAATCGTCAGATATAGGTGTAGGTACTATTGAATACTATTAAATAGAATATGGTATGAGATCCTCAATATGATAATTTTGTAGAATAAGTCGCATAATTGGATCAGTCACAAGAAGCGACACATTAGTAATAAGTATGTTAAATATATTTACGATATTATTTGAGCCTGCGAACTTTCCAAATCTAAAGCGATTTCAATTTGTCAAGATTTTTTGAATAGATGGAAAAGTTCTGAAGAAATAATAGAATAATATGCAAAATAATCATCTGGTGGCGCAGTAGGCGGTCGTATCATTTAAAAGATCAGAATATTTTCTTTTTTTATTTCTCTATGTTTTTCAGTTGTCTTACGAATTCCAATGTATTGATTTTTTTGTCGTTTTTCGATTATCACGATAACGGTAAAATAGAAGGTGCAAATCTGACTGTCGAAAGAAATTTACCAGTACTAGAAAGTAATATTCTAAAATTACCAAAATAATGAATAAAACGCCAGCCGAACCAAGGTACGAACCAAATGCAGGTGCATTCAATAATCTTGAACCTAAAATTGTAAAACATTAACCGGTGGAGCACCTCAAATGCAGCCATTCTAAATTCGAATTATCTTAGTCTTATGGCTTCCCGAACCTAAACCTGAACCAACGCTTATCTGTTTAGAAAAGGTTTCTGCTATAATATATACAATTTTCTGTGCATTATTCAGTCTAGAGGTGGGTTCAATCTTCAATCGCTGTTTTATATGAAAGTAAGCAAAATTCAGGTTGTGATATTTCAATATTAAAGCAGCACAGAGAAAATAGGACCCTGATTTTATTGTTAAAGTCAAGAAAGCTATGGAAGTAGCCTGGTTTTGGTCTAGAAGTGTTTTTCTTAATAAAAATAAAGCTGAATCTTTTACAAATTTCTTTAAAATTTACTGAAAATGCAGAAAGATGTAATGATTCAAGTTCCCTACCAAAGCTTTAGGTTTGACATGCTCAGGAAATGGAACTTTTAGTATAAAAAAACTTTAATAAACCGAAAAACCAAAGCTTTTTATGAACCGAACCGGTGATGTAAAACCCTAGAACCACTTAAGACAAGCAGACTTATTTCTCACAGTCGGAGGAACCATAAGTCACAAAAATTATGCAAGTAAAGTTCATCTTAAAATTTCCCATTTGAGTGTATCGTTTGTTTTCCCTCAACATGCTTTATCAAACAACGAAGGTTTTTTTGGCTATGAAAGAAAAGCTTGTTATACGAGTGTATTGAGTGCTAAGTGTGTTCAATGTTGACGTCCCCCCCTAAAAACTACGCTCGTATGCAAAGGGCTGTGTCTCAAGGGGTTACAAGCTTTATTCTAAACGATAAATTCAATGTCAGCCATTTGAGTGTGCTTTGGGTAAGCCAAGGGGGGGGCATATCAATTTTTTTTTTGTAGCAGCTGTAAAGACTTGGAACTACAAAGTCGTTAGCTAGGCTAGTGCAAATGGACTCTGTTCGCCGCCTGATCTGCAGCGCAGTGACAGCACGCGCCTTCTAATCAACTCGTTTTGGGTTTGCCTGCACTGAGGATGCTTTTTGCAGGTGGCTGGGCTATTAAGCCGATAAGATTTCAACATTTTCAGTCATACATATTTATTTCAGATCTGTATGTAGCCACAATCATGATGATAAGCTACTTTAATGGGCTTCCTTTTTTTTCCAGCTTAATCGGAGATGTGTGCTAATCGTTGGCATTTACCGGCTGATGTGGTTCAGAGAAACTTTTATCAGTCAATGGCGACACTTGATTAAAACAGAACACAAATGGGAGGAAAAAAAAAAACGTGGTCCCAACCCTTGGGTGAAATGAATCTGGTTTTGAAAGAGGTAAACTAGGTCAGTATTTTGGGTAGTCGAAAGTTCATCGAAAACCCAAATCTAGGTCAGTATGCAAAATAGTTGACCGTTTAAGTCATAGATTTATATTTGGATGCAGAGTGTTTTAAACAAATTTGCGAGCATAAACAATTTATTTGTGATTTTCTACAACAAACACGACCTCCCCCCACCCACTGCCACCGCCAAAAACAGTGAGCGGAGCAAGAGCGCGCTCTCACTCTCCCTCTCGCTCTCTCTCTCTCTCTCTCTAGATACAAACACAGTTTTTAAGGGGAGTGAGGCGAGGGGGGATAGCTAAACATTTATAAGATACATATGACATTAAATGCTGTTTCACCAAACAAATTCTTTCAGGGTGGAATCTAAGTAAACTGCGTACTGCCCGCTGTTGGTCTCACCTCTTTGATATTATGTTTTAGGTTTACGTGTGCTTCTGGGAAGGCATAGAACGTGTTTTTTGTTATTTTTTTTTTTTTCGATTTTATGTTTATAGAAATTCACTTTAATTTGGTAGATTCTTTTCTCTGATTTGACACTCGCCACTCTCTACGCTAAAGTTTACTCTTTAAGAACGTGTTTCCTGTTTTTATATTTTTTTGTTCTTTCTTTGTATTTGTATTTTTTTTAGTTCGCGCGACGAGTTCTCCCCCTTAATTTTTTTTGTGTTTTTGGCTCTTCCAAGTGGAGGCAACTTTTGCTGCGAACGTTTGAAAAAGAACTGAAACTGTGAGCTTGACTGAGGCTGCTGCTTAGCTACGCGATGCCAGGCAGCAGCTGACTCTCCCCACTCGGCGTAGATACTTCTCTCTCGGCGCCTCGCTCTTTGTCTGGTCGTTCAATGTGAATGTAGCCGTAGCCATTCAATTTGGTTGGTGGTGTGTGTGCTGCGCATGTGGCAATTGCATTGTGTGCGTTGGCGTACTGCTGGCCAAAACAGCTGATTGTAAACACATCTGATAGCGTGCCCTGTGTTCAATTTGGCGTGTGCACTAAGTGCAAGTGCACCCGAAACAGGCGGTACGCAGCCTTGGGTCGCTGGTTTGGTACCCCTTAAATGGGTGGGTATATAAATGGGAAAACAGAGGAAAATGAAGTCCATTTTTGGATATTAAAATATCCATTTAATGTGAAACGGATCTTAGATTATCATCCAAAAGAGCTGAAAATCATCTAAAGGATATGAAAAAAGGGATATTTTTATAAATAAAAGGACATTACAAAATATTCATTCCAAATGAATCTTATTTTCTGTAAATTTATTTTGATAATGTACGGTTTAAGGCAATTTGTCTCGATTATATAAATAAGGCTGCCTTTGGACCCAAAACTCGCCAAAAGTCAGTGATAACTGTTAAACCAAACCTTCTTAACCAACAATTAGCAGTTAATGATCCGCAATTCAGCGCAAAAAGTAATAAAATATAAGAAAAATTCATAAAAACCAAGTTTAAGTGGCACACCACTTCTTAGGGTCTGGGTGAAAAACAACAAAATAATAAAAATAAAAATAATTAAGAATTTTTATGAAAACCTATTGTCAAATACTCTGTACCTGCTAAATTTTAAAATGCGTGATACAAAAATGTTCATATTGGATTGGAAGGTATTAAATATGCGTTTTCTGATAATAAATTAACCATTTTTCATATCCCTTGGATGATTTTCAGCTCAGTGGGATGATAATGGAAGATCCATTTAACATTAAATGGATATTTTATTGTCCAAAATCGGATATTATATAAATTATAAATACAATCATAAGATACAGTCAATATAATTACATATTTTAGAATTTATAAATAATTTTTTAGAATTCTAAGAATTTTTCTTAAAAAAAAGGTAAATTCTTCTAGAACCGGTTCGACTTGAACCGGACCATGAACCAAAACATCAAATTTATAGTTCCTCAAACCTGAACCCGAACCTGAACAAAGTTCGGTTAAAAAAAACTACTTAGGTCCTTTTTTTTAGCTTCTTGTATAAGAATTTTTAAAATTTTCTGTTCGATTCGATGTTTTGATTTTAAAGTCATGTAAATATTTGGTGTATTAAGAATTTGAGAAGAAAAACAAGAACATAACATACTCTGTACCAACGAAATTATACGCTTAGCATAAATTTTGATGCTGCAGTAGCAGCTGATAGCAGCGCTGCTACTGCGCTGCAGCAGCGAACAGTCTTTTGAACATAACTCGTAAACCGTTCATCCGATCTTCATCATTCCTTTAACGGATCGATAAGTTATCCTTATTACTAAACATGTCTTAAAAGAACGGACCATCTGTTTTTAAAACTGTGATAGATATGACGTGTTTTTTTTCAAATTGCGGGGGCGGGAAGGGAATCAATCATTCCGGGAACCATAAGTTGACAGTATCACAAGAAATGAATAAGAGCGGAGTCAGGATGTTGGTTCACTTATCAAAGCTCGCACATTTCAAAATCTCTTAAGAGTCTTGATAAAAAATTCTACCGGTCGTGTCTTTCATGAGTTCTTCCTGAGGAAAAGCTCACCGATCAACTAGCTCTTTCGCGCTCTCTGCATTAACTCTGCAAGTTACTTTAATTTAAATATATTTGTTGTTTTAGTATTGACTTAAGAAAAAATATTAAGCTTCAAGGCGAAATGATAAGATATAACGAGCCCTTGAATATAATTAAGCAAAATGTAGATAAATACTAGAAATCAGTAACGTTTGATTTTCCATTGAGTTCACTTGATTTACCTTATTTATTATTTCTCTTACAATTTAGTCATTTAGTTCAAAGATCAGATTTTCTCTCACACCCCTTAAATTCATGTGGAAGCAGCACTTTCATTGCCTTCCCACTTTAGCTTGACTAACCTTTGAACTTTACACAAACGTGGTCGCACACAAAGAGCACGGAACAAAGCAAATAATGTAGGAGTCGCCGCTGTCTGATCGCTGTATGAGCAATCCACACTTCGAATTACTCAAAACGACGATTTCAGTTTCTACACCACATGCACATTTCATTCAACTGGCTGAAATTGAAAACAAAGCCTCATCGTGGATTTACGTAGGAAAATGCGCAATCAAAGTGTACCCGAAACGTATTCATCTAATCTCTCTCCCAGTGACCTTAATATAATGTATTCAATTTACATATACATAGTTTATCAATGATAATGTTGTTTTTTACTATTGCAAGTATTTGGCAAAAACTTTGAGACTGATGGTGCTATGGTGTTATCATTCAATTCGTTTCCCTTACCCCAATCCAACCCCTATTAATGCATCAAAGCGGCATCTTTGGCGAGTGCAAAGCATTTAGTCGAAACTTGAGGTTATATCAATTGAACCTGCCCCAAATGGAGGTGGGCTTAAGTCCAAGTACGCTTGGCGCGTTTACAGAAATTACAGTTGGGTGCATACAGGTGTTTGGTTTCAATTCTCCAGTACCTTCTTGTGGGCGGGGAGGAGGGGGCACTTGCACTCGCCAACTGTCGCAAAACGCTGGTGCATATTTATGAATGCAATCGATAATAGCAATTTCCATCAGTCAAAATTGGCGAGGCATAACTTTTGATGGGGCAATTAGTTTGTTAACCGGAAAGTGAGTAATGAGTATTGGAAATACCCTGGGAAGATAAAAGGATGGAAGCTTTTCAATTATTTTGATCTTTTGATCTTATCTCAAAAGCTTCCAACTTTTGATAATTTAAAAAAAATTTCTAGTTAATTCTTAATTTTCGGAAATATTTTTCGAATTTCTGAAGTGAAAACGGTTCTATTTTTCAAAGCTTCTGATTCACAGCTAGATATTAGACAAGTGCCTTTGACCTGTATCAAATGATTTCGGATGCGCGGGGCTTCCAAAAATAGTCTAAGCCAAACATCCCTTAAAAAAGGACCAAATTTGTGAGTAATTATGTGGGGGGCAAAACCAAATTTTCAAAAACTAAAGCAAAATCTAAGTTAGGAATCATACAACTTCAAGCATTGAGCTAATCACTCTCAAACAATTGTGATTTATCCAACTTATTACGATCGCAATGAAGGAAAGTACCAAGAAATAAGAGTGGGAAATTAAATTTCAAGCCCCTTCAGTCCTTACCAAAATTTCCCTCTATTCCGTTACGTTCCTATCTCAAGCACAAAATTCTTAATTTGATTTAGTACGGATCCCAAACCATTAAACAACAATCAAGGTTGGGAGCTCAGCGAAGTACGCAAAACGTGCAGTGTTTTGCGTACTCTTGAAGCGTAAGGATCGTCGCGCAAAAGCTCAGTACCTTAATACATTACCTTCTTTGTTGTATCATGTCCCAAAGTTTAGGGCCCTAACAAATTTTTTTACTCTTTTACGATCTGATCCCTGGCTCAAACCATTTTAAATATAATATATACCCTCCGATCCCTTGGACTGGTCTTAGAATTAGTTAAGAAGTTTAGGAAAAGTAATCTTATATTTTAATTTTTTATTCGAGTTCTCTGGTGAACTGTGAAGCTCTTAAATTTTAAATCAGGAAGGCTTACAAAAAGATGTTCTTGCTGAGACCCATTATCTGACAGATCAGTTATCCGAAAGCCTAAAACTATAAGCATTTTAGGAAAAAGACATTTTTCGATCTTCAATATTTTATCACAAACTGCCAAAGCTGGAACCAAAACTACATATAACGTTCCTTGAACCAAGTCAAAGGCTATTCGAACAGTCTCTGTGGGGTAACAGGAGCCTTGGAAGTACAAAATTGATCAACTTTAGAACTTGAGCGTAGAATTAAAGCGAAACTGTACAAAATTAAAATTTTGACACTTTAGAATACCCGGAAATTCTAGTAGCAGGTCTGTTCTCTTTTCTCTTTTCTAAATTCGATCGAAGTTGGTAAGATGTTTGGATATAGAGAATTCAGTTGAATATATTAGGCACCAAACCAGTTGAATGAATATTTATGGAAATTAGAAGTGAAAGGCCGAATCACGTAAAGGATTTTGGAAAAAGGGATGACTTACGAACTTAGATGCCGCTCAACAGATAACAGACCGACAAAAATTGCAAGACATCCACTATTAACAACTTTTCCCGCAGACACCTCTACCCTCAACTGAACCTTTGCACAAAGTTTTATGGGTTTTGCAGCCATGAATGAAATATACTTTGATTTCGAAATGTAACGCCTTAAACTGAACAATTATAGCTTTGAAAGCTTTTTTAACGAAAGAAAGCTTTAAGAGTGCTGCCTATAAGGCGGGTGATTTGAATGATAAGAATAAAATGAAAGAGCCTATTACAATGTCTATTGAAAAGAAAGTGCTATTCTTTATGCGAATGTAAATAGTGCTTCGGTGCCTGGAGAGAGGATCACAGTCTACGAACTAGTAACAAGTTTGTAAATTTTTGGTTTATGGACTAAAATTGGAAAGATTTCAACAATTCGAACTTGCCTTAAACATTCACTTCCATATTGAAAAATAGTGTTGGAATATAAGACTGTGCGAAGTACGACCATCCACGCCCTGTGCGAACACCACAAGCCATTAATACCATAAAAGATGGAATTTGTCGAAATCCACTGCGCAAACAGAAATCCCGTCTTGTGAGATGCATTTTAGCATCATAAAATGCGACTTGCTCACAACAGCATTGAAACACAAACGCAAGACAAAACACAATCAAATTCTGTTAACAACGAGAAAATGTTCACCATAGAAGAATCGTTAAACAGAACAACACAGTGTATGCCATCAAACCAAGCCTCCGAACTCAGTCCAAGAGATTAGAGGTCACCATTCGGCTTAGATGATGATTTAATAAAGAGTCGACTCTGATGATTTTTGTGAAAAAGGAGGCAATCTTTCGGCGAAAGTGTAACAATTTTGGAAAAGGTTATGAGGCCTCTTAATAGGACATTGTTTACACGGAGTTCTGTCTCTTTAGCATTAAAAAAGCTAATTTTGCTGGCAGAAAGATTTAAAATGCTAAATGTTAGTCCCACCAAGTTACCCAATTTCGATTCTAAAATCTAAAGAAAACATTTCTTTAAAGTTCGTCCCTTTGGTTGAGTGAGATTCGTCAACTCACTCCTATGACCTTATCATAATCTAACACACCAGATAACATAATCTTTGTCTCGATTAGACTCTCACACATACACTTAATTTATTTGCTCGAAATAAACAGAAACAGAAAATATACATTAAATGTTAGCGCTAAGATGTGATTTTTTTTTAGACTTCTACCGCCGGGAGGGGAATTACCTATTCACTATGCTAGGTATGTATACTGACACAACTGATTATACAGATTAAGGAGTATATATGTACGAATATGTATAAGAGATATATAGATATTACTGAACAATTTGCTAAAGCATCAACTTTTTCATTTAGTTTTTGAATATTTTTGCTACCTAATCTTGTTTCTTTTGTGCGGCTGTCTTTTTGGTTGCTGTTGTTGTTGTTGTAGTTGTTGTTGGGGACGTCGTCGTCGTTGGGGCTTCAATGGCCGCTCCACCATTGGCCAACTGCTTCTGCTCCTCCATTTCACCAGAGAAGCCGAACTCGTTGACACGCTTGAGATCAACACGATATTGCCAACGCTGATAGAGGAACACAAAGAAGATAATGTCATCGCGGAAGCAGCCCAGGCGATACATGGTGGGCATTTTGATGACAAAGGCAAAGATGTCATCAATGAAGGTGTTCAGGAACTTGTAGGTCATCATGCGCCAAGGCATATGGGCCACGGACTTCAATTTGTAGTTGATGAACAATTGCGGTGTCATTAGTATAAAACCAAAGGTGAGCAGATAACTATACAGCATATTCAAAACGAAGGAGTACCAGCCCTTGTGTTCGTTGTACAGCAACGAATAGATGAAATAGGCCACCAGCAGGGGGAAACAGAGCCAGCCCAGATATTTGAAGGCCAGCTTATCGTACTCCTTGGTGGAGCTCTCCGAGTAGGAGCCTTTGTCCTGCAAAATGAAAGCGATTAGAGTGCTTGAAAACCCCTCACATAGATCTACTTACCTTAAAACTAATTGCTGGAAATATGCCCAGAATCTTTCTCTCTCGATTATACTTTACATCCACCACTTTGTGTATCTTCCACACCTCAATGCCCAGTCCCACAAAGCAAGATATGCGTATCATAATGTTGGTCTCATTGTCCATCACATACAGCAGTATGATCAACGATTGGAACACACCAAAGAAGACCGAACGCACCGACAGGCCCTCCAACGAGTTACGATTATTCCAGAATTGAATGTCATTCTTGAAGGCCAACAGCTCGAACACCGAGTGCAGAATGGATACAGCAACCGTGAGACCCAGCAAATAGATATTTGTATCCAGCAGAGTCTCCTTCAACGAATCCTGATCCTCATCCGTTTCCTCGGTGGCGCCCGCGGCCATTATTTCGCCCAAAACATTGCCCGCCCATTTGTTCCTCATTTGCTTGGCCGCATACAGTTGCCATTTGAACATGCCCAGCGGCTGGAAGGTCAACTGTAGCTGCAGCTCAGGTGTGGTCTCATTTATGGGCTGGTATTCGCGTTGTAGATTCCAATAATCGTTCACAAACACAATGGGCAAATAGGTTTTGCCACCATCCACAAATTTCACATACTCATCCAGTGGCGGCGGTACTGCCCCCTGAGCCCAATTCGTTTGATCCACCACAAGGTTAATAGTTAAATTGGGATGCCAATGCGATACAATTTGATCCTTGAGATTTGCATGCTTCAGTTCGTGTTCCAGCTTCTCCTTCTCGCTGGCCAACAGATTGAAGTTGCGATTTACGCGCAAACGCTTAAACTTGTTCAACTGCTGCTGCTGATGACCCATGTGTCCGTTTGCCGCATAGTTGGGGTCAGCGGGATCCGGACTGTCGCCTCGGCGGGTCACAAACGCATGCAAGTAGACACTGCCATTGTTCATTAAATGCTGACTGGCCTTGATTTTCAATGAATGGGTGTAGATGCCGTTTTGCTCGGGTCCCGACATCCAGTCCCCGTAGGTCAGATCCTCCTGCAGCCACAAAAGATTCGACTTTTGCTGGAAATTCACCAAGTCTGGCTGCTCGGACAACCAGACATGCAAATCAAATTCGGTGCCGTTCTCAAAAAAGTTCCAAGCCGTGATTTTGGGACCTGCATTGCCAACGGCCGTCTTATCCTGGGCGGCGCCGGTATTACTTGCCGGACGCCGAAAAAAGGAACTGACAAAGTAGATGATCAAGGCACGTAGAATTAGGGATTTGGTCATGGCGAAAAACGATTCCATGCGTGTAGGCTGGTTCGGCGGTGGTTGTTGCTGTTCACCCGCATTTTGGGCCAGCTCAGCGTTTTCGTTTTCCCCGGTCGCGTTCTCATTCTCACCAGCGACCACCTTAGAAAGATAATTAAACTGCTCGTCTCAGGAGGTAAAGGGGTTTTAATGTGCAAAACTTACCGTTCCCGTCTCGGGCTGGCCATCCCCAGTGTTTGACATACTTGTGTTTGTGATTTAAACGAAATTGATTAATTAATTTTCTTTCCCTGTTCGTTACATTCACATTCATTCAATGTACATTCTGCTTCTCACTCTCCATGCTTGTCACATGAAATTCTAGAGATGAGAGGTCGATGGCAATGGCCAGTCACAGTCGCAGTTACATAAAAAAAACAGCCATGATTTGTAACGAGTCTTTTAGCTTAGCTATATTCTAGCTTTTAGATGGCTCTTTTACTAGAGCTAGAGTGATTATTTAGTGATATTTTGATTCGAATATGTTGGCAAAAGCCGCGATTCATAGCAATTCTATTTCTAACCTTTAATACCAAAATTAAGTTCGAACGCTTTTAACTGTTCTGTCTGTTGTGGAATCGGTCTTAAAACAATAAAGAAGCCAGATCAATAAAATCAACCCAAGAACCGAGTGTTCAGTTTATAGCCTTAACAATTTCAGAGAGAAACTAAATTTGCAGTTAATAGGAACTTTATATGAGTTCAATTTTAGTGATTCTCTGCGACAACATTGTATATACGGTGGAAATGCCAACATATCCGAATTTGTAACATTTACTATTTCCTTTAGGTCTTATCACCCATTATGTAAGTTTTGAACTTGCCTCTCAATATTACCATATTCTAGCTGTTACTGTGACCGGTGACAAGTAGCAGATATTTGACAGTTGCTCATCACTATACCCGATTGCCGATTACTTTAACACCAGTGTTGCTAAACACGCGTCAGTTCAGTAGTTGACAACAACATGAACGCGTCGCGTTTTTTCCTGAGCGCGACAGAAAAACAAAAGTAAATTACATAGATACACATATACATATAGGCAACAACGCCACGCTCGACGGATTTATTACTCTGCTGCCATTTGTTTTTACGGTAATTGTGCGAATATTCTAATATCTTTCGGCATCGTCCAACAAGTGTGTGAAGAAAATACAAAAAAAAAAAAACTAGCGTCGGCAAACGAAGCGGCGGCCAGAATACATATAACTGAATTAACTTGTGAATTTAATTGAAAACAAACATATAAAACATATATAAACATATGCAAATGCATGAGTCATTCTTACGCTGGGCTAACAATTTGTTCTTGCAGATAACACACACACACGCGTAAATACCCACCCACGACAGCCTCAACTGAAGTTGTGTACTTGAAAGTAAGAACAATAAAAACAACAACGGAAGCCATTAAAGTTGGCCAATAAATATTCATTTTGCTAGTAATTAAACAACAAGCGCAGCTATGTACATACATACTTACTTACATGCACATGCATGTCATTTGAATACACGCAGACACATTCGTTCGTTCGTTTTTTCATTCGTTCTTGACTGTGTTTGTGCAGCGACACAAGCTGCTGCGAGTTCATTAACATTTGAAAAGCGGCATAAGACCTAAAATCTCACAACATTCATAATAGGCCAAGCCCAGCCCCGGGCCCACTTACAAAATGTACATTTTCTTTTTATAAGTATTAATTATGATACAATTTGGCCCGTTTGTGTGTACATTTGTGTAGAGACGTGAGTGTGAGTGTTTGTGCTCAAAAGATGTTGGCCAAAGTTTCTTTTGCCCGCCCACCACAAACTCTCAAATCTGGCCACAACTTGTTCGACAAGTTTTGTAAGTTGAGATTCATGCTGTGAGCCTGCGAGATGTCTAAGCACTATTTCTTTTTCGCTACAATTATTTATAGATACATACATACACAGATACAGACAAACATATGTTTTACATACATCGCTCTGCTGTACAAGCATAAGAAGAGGGTCATTTTAAAAGTAACTGACGTAGAATGCAATAATATGCTCGATCGGTCTGGTTCCATTCCGTTAATGTCCCCATCTTCATATCCAATTTCTAATTCAATCCTGTGCCACAGACCTTAAACCTTTCCAAAAAAAAATTCTAAAATATTTTCTTTGTAGTTTTCGGGTTTAATGACCTTTTTTAATATTTTAAATAAGTTTTTGGGTCTTAGCCGGCTCCGGCACAGAACCTGGAGCCGGCTAGGACTCAATAACTTTTTTATTTTATATATAATTCAGTATGAACCTGATCTGTTTTCTTTATGTAATGGTTAAAACTGTATTGGAAATGGTTCTGAATCTGTTTAGAACACTAAACTTATCAGAAAATTTCCAATTTCTGAAACATTTCCGATCTGAACCACTTAAAATAGGGAGGGGAAGGGACAATATATCAAAAGCTAAACTTTAACGCTTTTCAAGTGGTATGTAACGTTAAATCGTTAATTTAAAGTAAAATTTTACATAATTTTGTGCCGATTGCTCATCTTCTAGCTAGAGCTATCTGTCGCATAGGCTTACAAATAACAGAAAAGATGAGATAATGGAATATAAGACATCAGACCTTAGTGATTTCCCATCACGTCTCGAATTTTTGGTTTTTTATTTGATTATTAATTTTATATATTATTAACAGAAATATAATATATATAAAATTGTTTCTTCAAAAATTCCATTTGTTGTTCGATGGGAGCAGACGCCTTAGATTTGGGTTTTGAGGTTTTGTTTCCTTGATTCTATAAAACATTGGCTAAGTCGAGCTTGTAATCCATAAAGATATGTCCCCTATTTTCGAACGTCACAATGTGAGATCCGCTTATAGCTTAATCCAAAATCCATAAATTTTTTCCTAGCTGAGTCTTAAATGTTTTTGAAAGAGGAACAATTTTACCTGATTTAAATTTTTGGAATTTTCGGTGAATTGTCTTGTAAAGAAGATTTTTTAGAAAAGCATAAGTAGCATAATTACCAACTCAGGGTTCGTAAAGTACTCCCAATCAATGTCGTCTACGAGAGATTCTCGGATAAAACTATTAAACACAAACGGAAAGTTAATCCTACCAGACTAAACATACAGATTAACGACTTGGTTATTGATACTTCTCTAAAAGTACCATACTACAACTTTTTGTTCGAAAAGTCCCATCTTTAAGTACGTTTCTGAACATTTATTCAATATGTTATTAATTGAGATTATTACGATATTTGAACCAAGATTCGACAGGCTACGGAACCGGTCTGCAAACCGAATCTTAGACTTTTACTGTTAATGTATTGTAAAATTTATGGAGTACATAAGGATTTTACAGCGGTTGGACTGTTTCAATTGAAAATGAAATTAGTCTGCCGGCTAAAGTTGCATTAAAATGAAGAAGCAATAACGTAGATTTAGGGCCGATTTCACATCTTCTACATAGCTGCTATGTGTCAAATAAACATTGATTTAGCTCTGTTATTTGTAGTTTTATGTGACAGATAGCTCTATTTAGAAGATTAGAAATCGGCTCTTAATGGAATAAACTCTCAAATCAGAGCAGATGTTTCATGAAGGTCTTCAAGTAAACCCCAAAGGCCACATTAATTCAGCTTACTTAGTTAATCTTTTCGGTGTATTTCGGTGGTCATTCATGTTTTCAAAGGAAGTTGTCTAAAACTTATGCGAAAGAAGGGATTAATATTTTCCAATTTTTAATGTTTGATCACTATAACGTTTTAAGAAATCTTACTCGTAAATAGTATCGCTTTGGTTTCCGGTTTGTTTTATCAGCTGGAATTAGCAGTTCGGTTTTAGGGCTGATTTTAAGGCAAGCGACTTATAAAAAGATACAAAAACTTAGCTACGATTTCTTAAGTGAATTCTAAATAACGAAATTATCACACATTTCTCGAACGTGATCCAGGCTCAGTTGGTATGCTTTTCCTATGAATTGTACCTGCCTGCCTGGCTAACATGCTACCTGCTTTATTTTTATGACATAGATGCACATTTTACAAATTTATTTTGTCAGGTAAGACCAATTAATATTCCGTTTACGTCTTTTGCAGATACAATTCAACTAACTATACCTAGAACGACGACAACATGTTAAAGTTCATACGTGGAAAGGGTCAACAGCCAACAGCGGAACGACAACGTTTGCAAAAGGATCTATTCGCCTATCGCAAGGTATGCCAGAGATTAATGTTAACTTTTGATGAATTATCACAGGAAGCCAATTGTAAAGTGTTCCGTTTGCATTGTTTTGGGTGTTTTTTTTTGTAGAGCAACAACTGCAACGGGCGGGGTGACGCTTGGGTGAGCCCACATATGTCAAAGCCGCTGCGCTTCACACTCTAATTAATATATTGTAATATTTCACACATTTGTGGACCCCAAAAACCAGTTCATACGGGTTGATTTACGCACTGATTATGTGAAACTGCTTAGACAGCTCTAACCAAATGTGACGGGGCTTTAAGAAAAATATTTACAAATTCTGTTAGACTAATTCTGGCAAATGAAGCCATAGATAATACTAACCAACCACAATAAATAGTTGTACAAATGAGTGAAAGTCAATTTTGATGACTAGAAACTGTGGAAAATGTTGGCCTTTCTATGAACCATTTGTTCATTGTTGATATTATTACCACATATTTTAGGAATTTTGCTTTTGTTATGAGGCGGCCCCCCCTTATCAGTTTGCGGCCATTTCGAAATTAGTCATTTGTACCCATTTAGCCAGACGACAGTTTTAGTTAAATTAAGGTACGCCACGCTCTCTCGACTTAACCTCTGTAAAATGGTTCTTCTTCCTCCACACCAGGCCACACATATGTGTGGATACAAACAAGAAGCATACACACTTGGATGGGTGTGTCAATTGACTTAATAAGTTGCCGGGTCGGCTAATTTCATTGACAATTTGCGTGCGTTCGCCATTTTCTTTATATATATATATATGTCTATACAGAAGTATAGAAGTAAAGTCAATGAATCACTAAACAGCTACCATATAAACTGGGTCAAGTGAATTTTGTCAAATTTTCGCTGATGAAAAGTGAGAACTAGAAGAGAACCTGGTTGATGGCTCAATGCCGGTGCCGACATCAACAAAACTCAATGACATCATTCGTCATTTTGATAGTGCGTCATCGTCGTCACCTTGCGGCCGGCCGGCCTGGCCGGGAGTGTAACGGTTCTGGCTTAGCCCAAATGAAATGGAGAACCCCATTTCGCAAACGCAGATACTTGATCTTTCCCACTCATCGATCGATCCCATACAAAACACATTTATTGTCATCGAGCAAAATTAATCATTGTGTGTACAAAAGGTACAAAGGAAGACGACAAACTTGTTGATAAGATTAAGTTGTGTTTGTTTTATGTACTTGTTGGTGTGGTGTGTAAATGGTACGGCCAAACCATGTACCGCACATAGACGGTCGTAATATCTGCCCACCGCAGATAAGATTGTGTTGTGACACACACACACACCCACCGACCCTACAAGCAACATATCGTTTTGTAGGGAGCAGCGAACAGAACTCTGTGAAATGCTGCACCTGTAAATTGGGTCGAATTGTGTGGCAACCCCACCTACGGCCGACTCTTATCACATTAGTTAAACCCCCTTCCTTTGATTTATATATGTATATACACAAACTAACCTCACCATACTTAGCTGACATAAAAATTGATCGAGCGGGTACCGTATACCACAATTGAAGGTCAGTTTGTAACCATTTTTTCCTTGAGTAAAGGGCGTGGCACTAAATTCACTCATACTTCGATTCGTATCTGTTTTAAAACACTTTTTTATGATATTTTTTCCCCCATACAATTACTAAGCATTGTTGGGTTGTATATTGATAGTCTTATCTTAGTTATGACTCATAGATAGATCAAAAGAAAAGCTAACTTTGATTGACATTATCAAAAATGAGAAACGAAATTATTTTAGAACTCCAGGAAGCGGGAGAAGATATTTGATATTTTAGCGTTTTTCTAAAAGGTTTCGAAACAGGAAGAAAACAAATTAGCTTAGTAAGTTTATGGAGCAAAGATTAATGTGTATCATACTTTTATTTCACTGTATCATCTTCCACTAAATATGCTTAAAATGTTGAATCAAAGTTCCCCTTGACTTTAATACTGATTGGATCAATCTATGCACTTCTACTCAAAGCTCAAAAAATTGATCAATCATTGAATTATAGCTTATGACAGGGGCTTGATCTATATGAACTGTTTGAAATGATTAAGATCAGATCACTTTATATCCGGAATCCGAAAAACGACATTCCATACGATATTCGGCAACGTTAAACTTTTTAAAACTAAATTAACAATTTTCAAGGCAACGATAATCATCTTTTACAAATTTTTATTGTTTTATGTCAAAAAAGGTGAAATAAGCTGATTAGTTTATTACAATGTCTTGTCCCTTAAAAGGTCTATTAAAACGACACTTTTTTTAACAAATTTATTTGGTTGACGAGTTTTTTATACCCTTGCAAAGGGTATAATAATTTTGCCCAGAAGTTTGCAACGCATAGAAATATTTATTTCCGACCCAATAAACTATATATATTCTTGATCAGGGTGACGAGCTGAGTCGCTTGAGCTTTGTCCGTCAGTGTGTCCGATTCTACGCGAACTAATCACTCAGTTTTGAAGCTATAGAGCTGAAATTTTGCACAGATTCTTATTTTTGCTGGACGCTACTAATATATCGGAATCGACCGCATCGGATGACTATATCTCATAGCTCCTATAGGAACAATCGGTCCGAAAACTAGTTTTAGTATGAAAAACTCTTTTCTTTTCAATGGAAACGTCTGCAAACTATGTAATCATAGGTTTACTATGTTTTTCATACTTCTACCAAGTTTTATTCAAATCGGACAACTATATGGTATAGCTGCCATGCAAAAGATAGGTCTGAAAAACAATCTTAGCTAGAAAAACTTTTTTGTTTTTAATGGTAGCATCCTGCAATTTTGTATTTGTTTGTTTCACATGCTTTCACCTAATTTTACAAAGTTTTGGCGAAATCGGATGACTGTATCGTATAGCTCCAATACGAACGATCGGTCGGAAAATGGGAAAAACTAAAACTTCGGCACAGACGAAGTTAGCTTAGCTTTCTCGTTATGACTGTCATTGTCTACAGCACAGCAGTATCTTGATTTTATCATAATGAATATGAGCTGACTATTTCGAATGAAAAATATTTTAGACTCGATTTATTTGAATATTATTTTCAAAGGACACTTTGACTCTCTTTATGTCCGGGGTCTAATGTTTTCATCACATCATCATCATCATCTGTGAACCCATAGATCTTAGAGAAGGATTTTGCTAGAGATACCAAATTTGGTATGTAAACTCCTTATATCTGCCGAAAGAGCGTGGTTATGTTTAATCTCGTATCTTCCCACGATCCTACATATTTAAACTTAAAATAAACATAGAAGTCAACTCCTTTAATCTAGAATACGTTGCCTAGTGTATTATATCAGCGAATGGGATCCAATGGCCCGTTGCGCCCTTGACTTCGCATCGTTATTTCTTCACTTTAATACAAACAACTGAAAAAATACGAGCACAGCGCATCTGTGTACATGTACTTAAGAAGCGTTGGCTTGCTCGAAATACCATTCTTGGCCTTTAATGTGGCATGTTGACTCGATAAGTTCACTGAGTTGTTGGTCTCAGCGTTTACACAAAAGTGCTGAAACTCTTTCGGATTGCTTGAAAACATATTCTAACACTTCTTTAAAGTTGTACTCAGTTACTGAAATCATTTTGAGGGACTCGCAACCTGTTTCATTACATTTTCGACATTTCTTTTTTCCTAAATCTTTGTGAAGTAATTACAAAGTACAAAGTAGGAAGTATTAAATTTGATACAGCCGTTTTAAGGTTTAAAGCATGCTTACAATCTAATATCCATTTAAATATATACAGATAAATTGGTTTTAATTTTTTTTTCATTCAAACAGCTAACTTTTTGCTATTGCCTGGTCCGCGCTTTTTTCGAAAAGGCCGCTCAGATAAATATGAAAGTTTTTTGAGTGTCTGAGAACAAGAGGCATTGCGGCACCCATCGCCCTCATTTCAATTTCAGAACTAATTAGGCAAGTAAAATGTGTTGTACCCTCTTATATTTCATCGAACGTCCCGTATTTTTCCATGGATTTGCTTGAACGTTTGGAGCTGGTACAACCAGTTCTTAATCATTGAAATTGAGGTCAGAGCTACCCTTTCCTCATGATGGTTTTCTTACGCCGCTAAAACTAAACCTTTTAAATTCACGTACTTCCATTTTTGCTTTCAATTTGACCAGTTGATGGCTTCTCTTATTAAAAGCGCTCGCAGCCCTGAACTTTAACCAACGAATCCCCAATGGTTAACCATGTTACAAGACATCATTCAACAGAATGGATGAAGTGAAGCCAAACACAAACAAAAGAGAGATAAACACACAATATGAAGGCAAAGAAAAGACAAAAGCTTCAACGCTTGGCTTTGGACTTGGCTTTTGTGAGCCGGCGGCAGCGGCTTGGTTGGTTGGTTTTTTCGGTTCTTCTTCTGTCTTGAATTGGGTCGTATGGCAAAGTTCTTCACGGTCCACGATTTGTAGCTGTTTCGGTCGGTTTCTATGGTGCTGCCACACAAGTATGAGGTTTTGTTTGTGTGGCCGCTAGGCAAATTTTCGTTATTGTAGCGTAGAAACTCTCCAGAAAATTTTTGAGCTTGATTCGACGTTCCGCAAGCTCAGTTTAGCCATGCTATTTTATACGGAAGGTTTGCATAGCAAAGGTACGCTTAAGACAGAGGAAAGGAATGCCAGGAAGGTAGTCAAAATCAATCAGATATCCATCAAGAATCTAATATCTATATGTATGTGCCTTCTTACAGACCGCTCAGCATGGCTTTCCACACAAACCCTCGGCGCTGGCCTATGACCCGGTGTCCAAACTAATGGCAATTGGCACACAAACGGGCGCCATCAAAGTCTTTGGACAGCCGGGCGTTGAACTGTATGCCCAGCACACTTTGGTTAACAACTCGGCAGCGGAACTCAATGTACAACTCTTGGAATGGGTGTATGGAACTGGTCGTATACTCTCCCTAACAGCTGCCAATCAGTTGATCCTGTGGGAACCGGTGGGCACCACACTGGTGGCCATTAAAACCCTACCATTCGATGGCAAACTGAAAAAGGTGTCTTCCCTATGCTGTTCCCGCAACAAGGATGTGCTCTGGATCGGCACTGAGGGTGGAAATATTTATCAATTTGATTTGAAATCGTTTAGCATACGTGAACCGGTTATCTATCATGATGTGGTGCTGGAACAGGTGCCACCCACTTATAAGCTGAATCCAGGAGCCATTGAGTCCATACGTCAGCTACCGAATGCCTTGAATAAGCTGCTTATAGCCTACAATCGTGGTTTGTGTGTGCTGTGGGATTTGGACACATCGTCGGTGGAACGTGCATTTATAGCTCCTGGTCATGGACAAAGTGTGGGTCTGTATGTGAATCACTCGGGAACCGAATTCAATTGGTATCATGCGGATGGATCGTATGCTAACTGGAGCATAGCCAGTGGAGAGCCACCGCAGAATGTGAATTATGTACCCTATGGCCCAGATCCTTGCAAGAGCATCAATCGCTTGTATCAGGGCAAAAGAGCTGGGTAAGTTTAAGGCATAAATCTTGGAAGAATCAACTTAAATCTTTACTTTGCTCTTTAGGAATCACGATGTCATCATCTTCTCGGGCGGCATGCCACGCTCTGCCTATGGTGATCACAACTGCGTCTCGGTACACGGCAGCGATGGACAAAAAGTGTGTTTAGATTTCACTTCCAAAGTGATTGATTTCTTTGTCACCTACAAGGAGCAGGATCAAAGTGCTGCAGAGGTATTAATTGTACTTTTGGAAGAGGAGCTGTGCGCCTATGATCTCACCGATCCCAAAGTGTCACCCATTAAGGCTCCCTATTTGCATTCAGTGCATGCCTCTGCCGTTACCTGTAACTATTTGGCCTCCCAGGTGGCTCACGATGTCTATGAGCGTATCCTAAATGCAGGTCAAAAGCAGGATGTGGATTTAAGTAACCTGGATTGGCCCATTACAGGCGGTATGCTTACCGAAGAAGAGCCCGAAGCAGCTGAAGATGAGGAATCACTACATGAGATTCTCCTAACTGGACATGAGGATGGCTCTGTCAAGTTTTGGGACTGCACCGGAGTGTTGCTTAAGCCCATCTACAATTTTAAGACTTCCAACATATTTGGTCAAGATGAACTGGAAATTGAGCCGCTACCCGCGCAGCAGGAGCAGGAAGAAAATGTGGATGAGGGTGAACCACCGTTTCGTAAGGCTGGTCTTTTCGATCCCTATTCAGATGATCCGCGTCTAGCTGTGAAAAAGATTGCCCTGTGCCCCAAGACGGGACAGTTGATTGTGGGTGGCACAGCAGGACAAATTGTAATAGCAGATTTCGAGACAGTTGAGGCTTCGCCATTGAAATATAGCTCCATGAATTTGGTAAGCGATCGGGATGGATTTGTGTGGAAGGGTCACGATCAGCTGAATGTACGTCCACAACTGTTGGAGGAGGAGGCCAAGCCACTGAGCGAGCATGGTGTGAATATAACGGGAGTGCTGCAAGTTCTACCCCCCGCCAGCATTACCTGCATGGCTCTGGAGGCCAATTGGGGTGTGGTATCTGGTGGTACGGCTCATGGTTTGGTGTTGTTTGACTTTAAGAATTTTGTACCCGTTTTCCATCGTTGCACCTTGAATCCAAATGACTTGACCGGGGCGGGAGAGCAGCTGTCGCGTCGCAAATCGTTTAAAAAATCGTTGCGCGAATCCTTCCGTAAGCTGCGCAAAGGACGCTCGACACGTAACAATCCCACAAATCAGGTGCCCACCACGGTAAGTAGTTCAAGGGATTCAAATGTTTACTTTCTTGCTAACCATTGTTAATTACAGTTGGAGGCACGTCCTGTGGAGCGTCAGATTGAGGCACGTTCGACCGATGATGGCATGGGTTCCATGGTTCGTTGCTTGCTCTTTGCCAAGACCTACCTAACAAATGGTTTGTTAACTTGCCCCATTTCTGCTTACACACATTAATGTACTTTTATTTGCTTTGCAGTCAACATCACCTCGCCCACTCTGTGGTCTGCCACTAATGCCAGCACTGTGTCGGTATTCCTGCTTCATTTGCCGCCGGCACAAACGGCTGCCACCGCTGGTCCACCGGCTAGCGGTAATCTAACACCTCAACCACCACGTCGCATTTCCGCCCAGCTGGCCAAAGAGATTCAGCTTAAACATCGTGCTCCCGTTGTGGGCATTTCAATTTTCGATCAAACCGGCTGCCCCGTTGATCAGTTTAATGCCGGCGAGAATGGTACGCCACCGCATCGTGTTCTTATTGCCTCTGAGGAGCAGTTTAAGGTCTTTTCGCTGCCACAACTAAAACCTATCAATAAGTACAAGCTGACTGCGCATGAGGGAGCTCGCATACGTCGCATACACTTTGGTTCGTTCAGTTGTCGCGTGTCACCGGAGTTGCTGCAGAGTCTGCAGGCTGGCGGCAGTAGCCCCACCAAGTCCACCACACGTTCCGAAGGTGCTTCTTCAGAGACATACCAGGAGATGGCTCTTATTTGTCTGACCAATATGGGCGATATTATGGTGTTGTCGGTGCCTGAGCTAAAGCGTCAGTTGAATGCTGCCGCCGTTAGACGCGAGGATATCAAGTAAGCTGCATAAGTTTCCATTCGCAGATGGTTTGCCTAATTCTCTATTCCCTAGTGGCATTTCCTCGCTCTGTTTTACCAATGGCGGCGAGGCCTTGTACATGATGTCCTCCTCCGAACTGCAACGTATTGCCTTGGCCACTTCCAAGGTGGTGCAACCAACTGGTATTGTCGAAGTCGAAGAATTGGAGACCGAAGACAACGAATCCACGTTGCAGGGCAACGAAGATGATGAGGATGAGAGTGTGGCCGGCAAGGAGGAAACTGCCGTGGCTGTGGCCATTTCGGATATGAGCGAGCCTCCGGTGGTCAAGCAACGCCAGCCCACCGAACCCCTTACCAACGGCCTAAACAACAACAGCAACTCGCCAAATCGTGCCAATGAGACCATTACCAGCTCTATTGGTGATATAACCGTTGATTCGGTGCGCGATCATTTAAATACCACCACCACCACTTTGTGTTCCACGACAACAGAGGAAACTGTCGGTAAGTGGGGAAAGAAAATGTGTAACGAAAAGTCGCTTGTGTCTCTTGTCCATATTAATCCATACAGTCTGTGTCTTTACTGCAAGTAGCGTTCGTTGTGTGTTTGTTGTTGTTGTGTAAGTTTAGGGCTGACAAACTATTAGCTTCTAGAGATAACTATTTAGCAAGCCAATATTGATGGAGTGTAGAGAAGTAGGTCAGCAGTTGTGCGGTTTAATACAAGCATCGTTAACAGGACAGTGCAAAAAGTACTTGTATTGGTCGTAAAACAATCTTATCTTCATGGAACAGCACGGTCGCCACAAACAAAATCCTATTTCTTGGATTATTTCCAATTTTTAAGAACCGAAAACTTTCACATAATAATGGTGAGCTTCTTTTAGTTACAATATAGCCAAATAATCTTTGTAATATATAGGAGGGTGGATACATAAGATCCAGTGTTATGTGGTCTCCTATAAACATTAAATTCTCGCCTCTAACTTTATGCATAAGCAAGCTTTTCTTTCCTTACTTCTACTTTGATCCATTCTTTATGTTGGAAAGCAAAATGAACACTCCGGGGAGTCAATTCCGGCGAGTACAGGCAATGACGAATATAGTTTATTCCTTTTGGATGTACTTAAACGTCAAGCCGCTTATCTTGAGTCTTGAGTAAAAATCCATTGACTTGACTGTTCCTTTGTCTGCGGATTAAATTAATGAATCTACCCATAGGTTTCATCAAAATGTATTTAAAATGTAGCCTATACCAGTACACATAATGCTTTAAGAGCGATATTGTCCATATATGGTAAGCCATCGGGCGATTTTGTTAGGAAAAGAAACACATTTCTTACAGAGATCGAATTTGTATACTAAAATTCAATGAATTGCAAGCGCTGTTTGTTTGTTAGTCTCTATATGTTGAAATGGCAAACCTTACTGAGCATTTTTGGTAATGCTATATGCCATAAAACACACGCGTCAAAAAATGTACTGTAACAAAACAAATTGCATAAAAATCACAATATATTATCAGATCGATCTTTCATGTAGGACAAAGTCCGCCGTGTTACAAACGACAAATCTCCTCGAGGAGATATCTAGGACATACACTGCTAAAAAATGAGAATAATATCGCTAGGAAGGCAATGAAATAGATTTCAATGGACAAAGTAGGACGGACAACTGACAGGCCGAAAGAAACTTGAATTAAGACTGTCAGTAGAGCAGGGGAAAACATCGGGAAAAGTTGGGGAGAACTCAAAGCGATGTCTAATAACAGAGTTCGATGAAAGAGAGGGGTAAGCCATGACTTATGTTGCACAGGTGATTGGAACTAGAAGAAATTGTCGCGATAAATTATGTAAATTTGGTGGAAGTCAACAACTTTTAGATTTTGCTCAAGGGTTTTCCTTAACATACAAATTCTAAAAGTCTTTTAAAAACTAAAGAAACTATCTAGTTGATTTGGGCAACGTTAAGATGTATTGTACTTGTATATCATAGCTATCCGGGCTTAAAAAACACAGCAGAACCAGCAGCAATCGGTTTAACAGAGATAGCTTTGTCTTAGCAGTTGCTACAATAGATTGCATATAAATATTCCCGATTTCATGCTAATATTAATACTTTGTCAGCTCTAAATGTTGTTAGATGTGTTTTCTTTTTTTGTTTGCTTCTTGAATTTCAAAGCCTGATCGTTTATCCCTTTTGTTTTTAGGTGTACGTTTACGGCAGTAATAATTGCACATAAATGCAAAAAAGTAAACTAATCAAATTTATTGTTAGTCTTAAGGCAAGAAGCACACACACACGCACCCGCCCCCCCAGTGACCAGAGACCATTTGCATGCCTTTGGATATCGTCGTTACCCCCCACCCACCCCACCCTTTACTTGCACTCTTATATCAAATATTTTATTAAATTAATTGAAATCTATTCGGAACATTGATAGGTCGCCTTTCCGTACTAAGCACGCAGACAAATCAAACTGTCACCAGCGTTAATATGAAGGATATACCCGATATTAATGTGGCCAATTTAATGGATCTGTCACCGAAAAGGTAAGTGCTCTAGCGACAAGTTAAGAAAAGACCAAAAACTAATCAAAAAAATTCTCTTGTTTCGACAGCAACACCACGGAGACCAACACCAGTTCGGTGGTCATCAAATCCATCATTACCAGCATATCACACGAAAAGACAAACGGCGAGAGCGAACCCGAACGCGAAACCGTGACCACCAAGCAAACCACACACGAAGAGAGCCAATTCTAAGAATTTACAGAGTTCGATTGTCGGCTTTCTGCATATTCAATTATCATTTCAAAATGCATGTTATCTTTTGTACTAAAACTTTTGCAATTCGAATTAGAGTTAAGTTTATGTTAAGTAAGTGAATTTACAAATGTTTTATTTGTATGCGTTTTTTTACCTGCACGATTAATGTCCGACAACAGCATTTCCATATTTAACGTTCGACGACGCAAGTACAATACGATGGATGCCTTACAAAACGATTTTTATACAACAAAAAACGAAGTATTAAACGAGCAGATCAACCATTTACAACAAATTATATACGATATATATATATATGTATGTGTGTGTATGTATACATGTATGCATGTTACTTTTATACAACAAACGATTTGTAATTTCGAAATTTTTCAATGTGACCAATTTATTTTCTTGAACTGTTAAAGCAACAATTGATTGTTAATTGTTTAAGTAATAATTATATTAATAAAATACATACATAAGTATCTATGTTTTTTATACAACAATTTGATTAGCTAAACTATCTGTTATGGGAATCGTCATTGGTAGAGGCAGGGACATCGAACCACAAGATGCAGGAATGTCAGGGAAATTTGTGGACCTTCATTTTTACATATGTGTGCTGCCTGTGCCCAAAAGATTGTTCGACACATTGAAAGAAGTGGCCAACACATTCTCTTCTAACTACCAGAAGTACATTCGTCTGATGTGAAACTACACTAAGAAGCCTCAAGACCCATGCGATGGACGACAAAGGTTCAAGGTAACCGCTCTTGGGCAATCATCTACCAGTTTAGAATAAATCAAAATGTGAGTTCTTTTGGAAGAGTGCGAGTGCGCACAGTGTGCTGTTAACGTACAATTCACACCTTTCTGTCCACCAATAACCAACGAATCTCCACTATGAAGTTCGACTAAGGCAACCAACAACGTGTTCAACCATATCCAGCCAACTTTTTCAACGAAGTCTGCAGATTATACGAGATATGCTAGCTGCTAAAAAACCACCCTTTATTTGAGACAGATATTTTTTCTCTGCTCTCCGTTTTAGCAAACGGTACTTTATTTCTGTGAACGCAGTCTGCTTTGTCGATTTCTTGTTTCATTTTGTTATTCTCTACATATTCGTTGTACCGTTAGCTGGAAATTGATTGCAGTTATTTATGTACAATAAAGACTACTGCATTACGTTCACCGCCGCCGCTCGATTGTTGGCTTTTAAAAAGATTAATTGCAGATACATATTTATTTAGTAAATTAAGACGTACATAAATATATGTGTTTTAGGGCGCCTCTTGGAACGAGCCTTTCGCAGCATGACCTAGGTTTTAAAATCCAAGAGTATATGGGACAACACCACGCAGCAGACGGAAAACCGATATTGACACTCGATGCAAACGTCAGTCAACAAAATAGCCGCAGCTCAAGATCCTGCCAAATATTAACAGCTAGTTAAGTCCCCATGTAATTATTGATATTGTTATCGATAGACAAGCAGGTAGCCCTAACACTTGCATTGTTTACTTTAATAATTGCTGCAATGAAATGGAATTCGAATAGGCAAAGAAACGAATAAATAATGCAAAATAGAACAGGATGATTCCTTTACTTCATCCAGCGATGGGCATCGCTCGGCCCGCCTTTCCCTCGCAGCCCAAACCGTTATTCTGTGTAAAAGCAATGTGCGATAAAATACTCGGCTGCCAAAAAAGCGGCCACAAGAATCTGCTGCTCAATTAAAGTAGCCCTCTGGTTGCCTTTGGTGTCCTTAGCTAATCTGAATGATGAAGTTGATGATGTCAGCTTTCCTTCGGTAGGACGTACAGGTAGGCAAGAATCCCCCGCTAGCAATATTATTCGACTTTTTCGCAAGATTATGGCCAGCAACATATAAAAGCAATAATAAATAAAATCATAACAAGAATACCTAATCCGTTGACATTGTCTGGTCACACTGCTGCAGCTAATTAAATTTACCGATGTCTGGTGAAACCGTAAATGAGAAATTTAACGGTGGTTAATTAAGTTGAGCTGAAACATTAAGTCCGGACTAAAGCTGTGCGCGTGAGCGAATCTTCTATCATGGCACGAACAACTCACGAAATATTACTCTCCTTATGTATGATTCACTTCATAATTTTTTAAGCTTTTTGCGTCACTCACGATTATTTGCTTCTTCATAAAAATGGATTCAACAAAATGCATCCCAGTTATGTATAAACATACGCACAACCACTTATTGCAGTTAAGGCAATATTCTACGATTTCCATTGGTTTTTCTTGAAAGCAGCGCTAAGAGGAACATGACAACACCACTTTGCATGGGCGATGCCATCAATTTCTCGCACATCTCCCATGTTTTTGATACAACGAAAATTCACGCACTTATGGCTGTGTTTGCTCACGTTCGCGATGCACATCACGGGTGCACCACATCGGTGGGGAAATCCAAGTTCGGCATCGAACATTCTTTTCCCCCTTTGCGTGAGATCCTTGCGATAGAAATCTTTTATACATTCAATCCTTTTCTGCATTGGTAAAGACAAGTGTTCCATGTTATAAATGTCGATTAAGTTTATTGGGTATTGAACTCTTCTTGCGGAAGTTTTCTGTTCTGTTACATTACATAAATCTTGCAAATTTGAGCTTTTTGTGTTGCCAACTCTGTATTTTTTTTGTTTTGAAATTTAGTTGTCCTGTTTTTTGTTTTTGCATTTTGATTGATCTAAAATATTATACCTGGTCTTAGCTTTTCATTACACAAACATTTTACATGTATTTTTGAAATATATTTTTGTAAAGGAAAATACATTATTTTTTTTTTAGTTGTTATATAGCACAAAGTACAAAGTGTTAAGTATGTAATGTACAATAAGGTTGTTGTTTGTTTTTGTTGGTTTTAGTGTTGTTTTTTTTGTTTTGTTATGTTTTGGCTGTGGGTAAAATAAACATAGAAAGGGCACACACACCAATTACATTGAGGACAACACATAATTGCAATAATAAATCAAAAATTTTGTGTACAATTTTAAAAAAATATTAAGAACTTTTTATACAATTTTTCAGAGTTGAGGAGAAACTACCACAGGGTAAACTGACCGACATATCTTTATGTCTATGTGTTTATGTATAACTAGAGCTCCTCTCTATGGGTAGCAGAGCTGTCTAAGTTAAGTAAATTAATGCAGATAGTTAGCATGACGATGACGACGGCGACGACAACTACAACTAAACGAGTGTGTGTGTGTGTGTGTGTGTGTGGGTGAAGGCGCCACACATCAGCGAACGGGTTGGTTTCGTGTTAAATTAGGATGACAAAACAAAGCAAACTTAAAAATTACGTTGCTGTTGTCGGCTGTGTTGGTTCCGTTGATGTCCTTAACCTTTTAGCACACGGGGACTGCGGCAGCGGTTGGTCAGCGTCTAGTCAATTAATTTCCAAATGCTTAGCCTGCTCCCATGAGAAACCGTCACGTCCAAAGTGTCCGTAAGTGCTGGTGCGCTGGTAAATGGGCTGACGCAGATTCAAGTCCCTGTAAGGAGAGCAACGCATGAGAAACTCTGTTCTTAAAGTCCTTTACTAAACTCTATACTCACTTGACAATCATGCCGGGTCTGAGGTCAAAGTTGCGCTTGATAATTTCCAGCAGCTCCTTTTGTGACTTGTGCGAGGTGCCATAATCGAAGACGGTAATGGACAGAGGTTCGGCCAGACCAATGGCATAGGAGACCTGCACCAAACAACGCTTGCACAGATCCGCCTTGACCAGCGATTTGGCCACCCAGCGTGCTGCATATGCCGCCGATCTGTCCACTTTGGTGAAATCCTTGCCCGAGAAGGCACCACCACCATGTGCACCCCAGCCTCCGTAGGTATCCACAATGATTTTACGTCCCGTCAGACCAGCATCACCCATTGGACCGCCGATCACGAACAGGCCGCAAGGATTAATATGCACAATTGTGTTGGCATCAAAGTATTTGGCGGGAATGACAACTTTCACAACTTTCTCCATAACCTCCGAGCGCAGCGTCTCCAGTGAAATCTTTTCCGAGTGCTGCATTGAGACGACTATGGTATGCACCCGCTTGGGCACTGCCGAGCCTTGGTTAAACAGATATTCGCAGGTGACTTGTGTCTTGGAATCGGGACGTGCCCACCAGAAGACATCGGAGCGACGCAATTCGGCGATTTTTTCATTCAATTTGTGGGCCAGGACAACGGTAAGTGGCATACACTCCTCGGTCTCATCGGTGGCATATCCAAACATGATGCCCTGTAAACGGCGAAAGGTGAATATTAGTATACAAATCCAGGCAGTTGGTTACAACAACGGATTATATATTTAAAGACCAGTACCAAAAAGAGATTAGTCCAAACCAATGAGAGGTTAGTGGATGAAGAAGCAAAACAAACAATATGGCATGAGAAATGAGAGGGTAGATTACGAGTATTCCAAATGCTAAGCTGTCTAGGGAAATGCTAAATGTGTGTGGGGATAGGCCAATTTTGAAAGAAAGAAAGATAAATGTTTGTTTCGTAGACAACAAACAAGACTACAAAATGATATTCAAAATAATTAGCATCTGATTGAAGTGTGAAATAAACTATCTTTTAGTTACGCATAGAAACAATAATAGTAGGTACAATATTTAAATCAGCGGTGGGCACTCATATCGGAAACAAGCACTGGAGCACCCATCACCAATGTAAATGCAAGCCCTTTCCAAGGGGAAACCGCCCAGAAAATGCAGGCTAAGAAACTGGTTTAAAAGTCAGCTGCCTGCTCAAAATTGTGCTTTTTGGGTCTCCAAGTTTTTGGAAAGGGCACACACTCGGCCTTGCCGAGATTTGTTATTAGCTTTGATTTGTTGTTTGTTTGAATATTGTTCACACCTGATCTCCGGCACCGATCTCTTCCTCGGGGCGATTAACATGCACTCCGGCCGCAATTTCAGGCGATTGTTGATCCAATGCCAAGAGTACGTTGCACGTTTTAAAATCGAAACCTTTTTGTAGGCCCAAGTTTTGTTTATTGATAAAACAGCAAAAAAAAATATACAGAGAGAGAGAGAGAAAAGACAGCGTGGCACACACTTGGGTAAGTAATGGTTCATTTATGATTCGATTTAAGGCCCACAAATAATGCACAAAACACAATACATCGACCCTCTTTTGACGACACGTGCAATCCATTCAAATGAAGCCTCCTATTGTTGTTGATCTCGTGGATGGAAGAACTCTTTCTCTCTCTCCTTTGTGTGATCTTCCTGTGGGTTTGGGTGGAGGAGGAGGTTGGGAGGTGGGGGGTGGTGGGTGGTGGATAGGGATAAAGGATATAATGTGGCATGCTTCATGCACGTTTCTGCCATAAATGTGATTGGTTGTATGTATTTAGTTGTTAGATTTAACCCAATTTGAGTTCCATTATGGTGTGTATGAACGGTGAGTAAAAATGTTTCTAATGCCCAATTTCTTTGCCCTAAAAACTGCTCCATTTTGAAGTTAACTCGAATTTAAAGAAAGATTTCTTAAGATATGAAGGCAAACAAATTAAGTCCAATTCATCTTAATTTTGGTTAAGTCAAAACTCTCTGGACCTCCAAAATCGATTCGGAACTGTCATTATCTTATCGATAAATCGATGTATCGATATATTAGTTAGCCGAGTTAGGCCGAGTGTGGTGCACAGGGTAGTGTGTGTACCTGCTGTGAATACGTTTAATTCTGCCTTGGAATCTAATAAAAAAGGTTTTTTTCTTTGAAGATTTAAACACCCGGTTATCTTCGCTAGCTATTGCCGCCAGGTTCGGCGTAACTAGCCATAATAATGTCTTCCAACTTTTGTAACCTTTGCGAAAGTAAAAATGAGAGCTGTGTATATAAGATAAATATCATCATGTATCCTCATGCCATGGATATTATAATAACTAATACAAAACTAAGACCCGATTCCTCATCTTCTGTATACATAGTTTATAAGACATCTAGGGCTATGTAGAACATGTAAAATCGTTAAAAGGTCTTCTTTAAAGATGGTCCTAGGGTTCTGTTTATGCCTTTGGGTTCCAATACCCATCCCAATCATTTCTTCTACCATATTAAAGTCCCTCTCTTCGATTTATTCGCCTGTTTGATTCTATTTAAGGGTCATATTTTTCAAAAATAAGCAGGCTTTGCCGATTTAAAGCTTATTTAAGATCATAAATATTACAAAAGATGGGACTAGCTTTAGAAATATCCTTAGAGAGAACACTTTAAATGGATATTCATAGTTTTATGACAGGTACCGGTTAAAACTCAGTACCAGAGCTCGAAACCATTATTTGCACCTATACACATGAAAAGTGCATTATAGTTTGACCCAAAAGTTTGAAAGGAATCGTCTCCGAACTTATTAAGTATATATGTATATTCTTGATTAGCAGGACGAGCTGAGTTGATTGAACTTTGTTCGTTCGTCTGTCTGTTTCTACCCAATCTTGTCCCTCAGTTTGAAAGTTATCAAGTTAACGGGTATCTCTAAGCCTGCACACTGCTACTATGTCGAATAAGATGGTTACTTCATATAGCTGCCATAGGAATAATCTCTTTCATGTGTATAAAAACCTAAATAAAGCAAATTTAAAGCGCTTAAAGTTCTGATGAAGAACCTTAACAGTTTACCAGTACAGTTTCTAGCTAGACTGCACTTAGTTTTGAAGGACTTCTATGCAAATCAAAAGATTCTGACCTACTTAAGCTTTTGTATACTAAAGTATATAGGAAATCCCGCAACAAGACTATAAATGATGCATTGCTGTGGGGCATTTTCGTTTTGTACCCTCATTATAATGCCTTTCTAACTACTAAATACTACTAATGTATTTCTCCTCATGTGTTTCATTTGCTTATTAAAAAAAGTCTACGAATTATCGCACAATCTCGTCTGGAGCACAACTGTCATATGTGGGAAAACTTTTTATTTTTCACTCGGACTATATATAAAATTGTCAGTAAAATGTTACATAGGAAATTTCGGCCTCGCGAGCTCAGAACCCATGTTTATTGATTAACTTTAAAAGCCAAGTAAGTGAGAGTTGCTCGACTTGATTCTTTGGGCTTTCGAAATAAGTATAAAAGTAGGAGATTTTATAATATATTCGATTGGAAAGGCGAAGAATTTTCAAATTCTTCAGCTTAGAGAATCAAACTATCAGGCCAAGGCAAGAAAGCTTGCACCTTGCAGTACCTTAAATCTATCTAACGTATCTAAAACACCCCTTAAACTGGACTTCAAATTTACAAAATCCTGCATGAGCAGAGTTTTCGTCTCACTGGTTAAAACTTAATATCTAAATCCTGACAAACAAGATCCCTAAAGATCTCTTATGGTTAATACTAAGGGGAATGATGTTTTTCAGGTTGGAATAGGAGTAGGAGCAGCAGAGTAAATGGTGAGGAAAAAGAGAAACACGAACATTTAACGAACGTAACGAATGCAATACACATTCCCGCTTCATCACTAACAGATAGTGTGTTGGCGGGACAGTGTTCGAGTAGTTGGTGGTAAATGGAACCGGATGGATAGGGGAGGAGCATAAACTTTGCTATACCTGATCACCAGCGCCGACATCCTCTTCTTCGCGGTTAACGTGCACACCGTTGGCAATATCTGGAGACTGTTGTTCAATGGCGACAAGCAGATTTAGCGTTTTCCAATCGAAACCTTTGTGTTTTTTTATTTTGGAGTTTTATATAGTTTTTTGGTGGTGGTAAGGATAGGGGGGGTTTAGATAAATGTGCAGCCGGCTTAGGCTGAAACCCGCCCATTAGGGGAACACATGTACAATTACCATACACTTACCCTTTGAGGAGTCATCGTAGCCAATGTGCTGGACAGTTTCGCGTACCACCTTTTGATAGTCGACGACGGCCTTGGATGTGATCTCACCGCACAGCAGAATCATGCCCGTTTTAGCCACAGTTTCTGTTAGGGGAAAGAATCCAATTAGAGTTTATACAAATAATTTTCAAAGCGGTTGAGATGAGCAACAGCAGCAACAACAACAGGCCTAGGATTCTTCCAAAATTTCCCATTTAAATCACTTAATTTGGCGCTAACCGCCTTCAGTTCGGCTACCCTTTGATGATGTTGATAGATTTCGTTTGCCCAGTCTGATGATTCCAATGCATCTTCGCTCCCTTTTGGTTTTGTTTATTTGTCAACTGTCGCCGTTGGTGGGTTAGCAAATAAAACAAATCAGAAACAAAAATGGCATTGCACACGCGTCAATTCTTGCGCCAATGTTTACTTTACTCGAGCGTTTATTTTCTGATCGTCTGCCCCAGAGAGATTTATATAAATAGATGTTCCTCTTTTTCGGCGGCGACGTTTCACTCAAAATCTGGCCCGTTGCCTGTTGCTCTGTCATCTCAATTTGGCGCTTACCACATGCCACCTTTGCGTTGGGATCTTGTTTTAGGTGTGCATCTAGAATGGCGTCACTGATCTGGTCGCACATTTTGTCTGTAAATACAAGAAGAAAATAATTGTAAATATCATTTAACAGTTCGGAGGAGGGGAAAGACGAGATGCCTAGACGCGCCTTTGGCTTAATTTTTGCCAGGCCTTGCAGTTTATTTTCATTTTCATTCTGCAATTGACAGCGAAATTCAATGCCATTTGTTGTCGACACATAAAAAAGGCAAAAAGCAATAAAAAAAAAAAGTTGAGTGTTGCCAGGCGCGCACATGACTCCTTGGTAAACCATATGACACCCGTCCCGATGCCAATCATTGCCCAAATATTGTGGCGACTGTAAGGCGAAACATTATTGAACTCGAAACTAGTCGAAGGCGGTAAAAACACGAAAACACAAAACCAAAGAAAACTGTTAAATCATTTGAATGGCGTAGCGGCGTCTCGATTACAGGCTGGGAAAGTGTCAAGCATGAGAGCATGGAAGTGGAAAGGTTAAACAACCTAATCATTTAGGGACCAACCCATGACTGATAACCCCGAGACGATGTGTGCGAAAACTGCCAAATCATATCCGTTGTTGGATTAGCGATAAGCTAAATTGAACTTGAATATTTGGGGGCAGGGCTCTTCTGAAGGGAGAGCTCAGCAACCAGAACAGGTATTAAAAAGCAAAAATATAAAACATAAACTGTGCACAAACCATTAGGCGGCGTCATATCTCCTTGGTTTCGGTCGGAATTTTTACAATATGACAAAACTTCATAAAATTTTCTGGCATGTAACTGGTTTTTTTGTGACCTTTATACTAAGTAAGCCATGTCATGGTCATGTTATGCTTTCGCAAATGGCGAGAGAATCAGGTGAGATTCTATAGTTAAGATCTATTAATTTATCTTGAATTTCTGGTCTTCTAAAACAATTTGTTGTTTGGGATTCTCTACCTTCCTATAAAACATTATTTCCAAAATATCCGGCTCGAAGGACCACGCTGTATTTTAAAGTTCGCTCTGTAAATTCGAAAACAGCAACAGTCGCCATAATGTAGTAAGTGGAAACCACAGAAAAGATTCAAAGCCACTGTTTTCCCCATGTTATGAAACGAACCCGAGGTTTAAAGTGTTTGTTAGTCACTAAACCGAACCAATTCGAACTATCGAGCGGCTTTCAGTAAATAGCTTAATAGAAAGTTATATCCACTATCCATGGCAACAATATATCAAACATTTAAAAGATCTGAACATCTTAATAATGGTCCTAATCATTCTAATCATCGACCAAGGCCTCAGTGTTTCACATAAAACTGTGTTTTTCATTTCAAACGTATGGAAATGCTTCATATTAGTTGGAATATCATACACCTATATTTTAAATTTATAGTTAAGTTGGTTAAAAAATGGTCCATACCAAGGCTCTAGAGCAAATCTAGCAAAAAACTCTAAATTCAAACTTTTAAACCTTAAAAGTCGGCAAATTTTAGATGAAGCCCGAGAATCTTACACTTTAGGGCGGGTTCAAAGCCCCCAGCCTGAACCTTCATCAAAATTTTAGAGGTTTGCGGCGAATGGCAAGCAGATTTGGTAGAGAAAGGCTTTTGAAAGCTTAATAACTTTAATCAAGGACAAACTGATTCCCATATTCTAAATGAAATTAAAAGTTTATTTATGTAAGGAGCTGAAAATCTTAATGGGGGAGTATCTAGTGATCTAGTTTCGTAAACCAATATTGAACTAAACTAGGAGAAGTTTGGATGGAAAGTGACAAAAAAAATGCCGACTACTAGATTCTAGAGAAGAAAAGCCGTACGCATCAAATTTACTTGGCCTTAAACAGTCGTTTTATAATCTCTCAACTTCAGCCTCAGCTTTTTGGTGACATTTCACTTATACAGGTAAGCCGATTTAGTTCAATATGTATCGGATTATACAAAAATCTCTAGAGATTTCAAAGACACTTCAGAATAGAATTCTTAGATTTAACTGACATTTTTAGTTTTCAAACATAAAGATCAATTGATTTAGTAAAACTTCCCAGAAATCAAAACATTCAAATCGCTTGATCAATAGAATCATTCATCTATTTATCAGCTTCAGCGGATTTAGAATTTCAATGCTTCTAAAGATGTCAACGCCTTATATATAAAATGGTACTATATCTTTCGAAAAAGAACTGAACTACAACTGAAAGTGATAGTTTACAAAGGAATGTAAAGATGGTTGGCTATTCATTAATTATTCGCATAATTATTGTACCAACTGTAGCCTATACTACGTAGTCGCATACCAAAATAATCTCATATCAAAATTGGCCACAATACGGCGGCAACCAAGTCATCGTCGGGGGAAGTCATGTCAAATTTAATGACGACTTTTCATGGCCATGCTCTTAGACATTATTCTGGCCCGCTTATCAACTTTCTAATTAACATTGAAATATGATGAAAAGCAATCAATGCGTCGTACCAAAATATGTTGACTCTCTCTTATCATCAGAAGTACAGACATTCACACAAATAAATAAATATTAAGGCATGGGATCGGATCTGCGGCGCAACTTGAGCGAAACACGTGTTTGATTTCGCCAATTTGGCGCGCAGATAAGCTTTGTCGAGAACTGAGTAATACAATCCGATGTGATATTATTACATGCCAGAACGGTCAGAGGGTTTTCAATTATTTTTGGCCCTTGTTTTGATCGCTAGGTGTGTACATACATACATACATACATACGTATGTATCTCCAAAGAGATCAAAGAAAAAGCACATGGTGCGCATGACTCAAAGCCCGCTAGTGTGTGAGAGAGCTGCTCGGGGGTACTATAACCAGTCTACGAGTGCGAGAATACAACACAACACAGCTGCAAGAGTGGGAGAGCGTTTAAGGGTGACCAGCTGCTGCTAAGACAATATACAATTGGATGCCAGCTGACCTCAGGCACAGTGGGCAGGTGACAAGTGGACTTATGAGCTGCAAGCAAACGGGGCAATCATTTAAAAAAGTAGTTCAAAACTTTTAAATAAATTAACTCTATAACTCTAAGCAGCATTATCTGTATTTGGGTAAAGGTTCGGTTGAAATAAAACTTTCGTAAAATCTTCCCTTTGGTTTAAACAATTCTTCAATAACTTTAAAGATGATATTATATTTATCAGATTAATTTAGTTTCTTTTTAAATTGGGTACAAATAAATGGATCAATGATTCTAGGAGCAGTATTTCGCTGGTTTGAAAACTTGCTAACAATATTCAAGCTAAAAGGATGACTACAGGTATGGGATAATGATCGGAATTGAATACTTTACAAGGGACTAGCAGTAATTCAAAGCAAATCTGTAGTTAATCGACAAATTCTCAAAAGTTTTCGGATAATTCCTAATAATAAGGATTTTTCAATTTCCTAATTCTTTCTTTGATTTTATTTCGTACTCTCTCATCCAATTTCCTTTCCTTTTATCCAGTTTTTCTTTTGAAGCTGCTCATACCGTTTGAACTGAATTTTCATCTTATGTGTTTCTATGTCAGATTTTTGACATTTTGGAGAGCTGAGTAAAAACGAAGTAGAGAAATCAAGGCAGAAATAAGCCAAAACAAATTTACAGAAGCCTGAACTTTTTAGTTATATGATTATCCTGGATTTTGCATTATTTTGAAAATTTCAAAACTGAAAGTTGATTTTTTCTCATTACAACTCACTCCTTTCACCACTGTGCCTTTGGCCTGCCGGCACGCGAGCTGGCCACCCTAATATTTTTGCGTTACCGCTGAGTAAACAAGCACGTTTTAATTTTTTTTCTCACTGCAATATACTATACTAATAGGGATAGGTCCGGCCGTCTGATCTGGCGCCATTTTGTTAGAACTGAGCGGAAGGAACAGTACACAGGTTCAACTTCAATCGGCAGCCGTTCCAGGAGAATCAAATTTCGTTAGGTTAGGGAACAGACGCAGACGCCAAGTGTGTGTACACCAAGTTTATGATGCAATCGCAATGCATTTGCATGTATACAGAACTCACCTGGATGTCCCTCGCCCACAGACTCCGACGTGAAAAGGAATGTTTGGCCATCTTCCATGTCGTAGGAGTTGCCATTGCCGCTGCCGTTGAAGCCGTTGGTGGCGGAGCCGTGACCGTTTGTCTTTTGTTGCGGCATGTTTTGTTTGTTGGGCTTACGTTGGTGGTTGATGGATCTGTAGGGAGCAGAGTGAACATAAATATATTTATAGTTGCTCTTCACGGTTTCGGTTAATTGATTTTCCGCAGCTGCGTGAGCTGCTATTCTTTGCTATTGTGAGCATTTTTTTATATAATCACATTTTTCTATTTGGATTTCACAAAACGCACAACACGTCCAATCTTCGTGACGGTTCTTCACGTTCTCGGGTAATTGATTTTCCGCAGTTGCGTGTGCTCTTCAGCCAACTCCACGTTTTTCTGTTTCTTTCCTTTTGTTTTGTGGCCGTCGCTCGCTGGTCAGCTGTTTCTTGAGCGTTGCCATCCTGTTGGAAAACTTAAGCACTATTCGCTGCTTCCCCACTTACTTTTCAAAATGTGATCGCAGTTGGGCAGGATCTTGTCCGTTGCTCGCACTTAATTCGACTGTGGCTGAGCACGCAAGCTGTCAACAAATTTATAAATAATTTTTGCTTCCATCCATAATTTGAGCAGATGAGCAGGCAAAAAGTTCAAACCTTATCAGTGAAACGCAAACTATATGTTACACTTTTCTACTGATAACTTGAAAATCAATTAAAAAACATGAATAAAACAATTGTATAAAAGTTTTAAAAACAAAAACAACATTTTTGTTGGAAATATTTTAAGACAAAACATGAAAATCATTCAGAAATCTGCAGTTTGTGTAATGGGTGGGGATTATTGCAATTCGGGCTAGATGTGTGGTTATCTGAACTTTTGAAAGATGTGAAAGTGTGCCGAGGGTGGTTCAATGAGTGTAAGAAACGTATTTTTGTTAAGATTTTTTTAAATTACATAGGTAATGGTAAGGAAATGGAATTTAAATTAAGAGTGAATTCAATTTAGAATGTTTCCAAGTGAAGTATTTATTGATCCACCCTCGAATTATTTGTTATCTGTGCATTGATGTTGTCTAAGCAAATGGACCAGCAGAAGTTGTTGGTTTTAATTTATAATATATGACTATCACACGAGTCTCAGTCATTAAGTTTAGCAAAATTATACAAAGAATTTATAGATTTAAATGTTAATTTAATTGGGGACCATTTACCATGTACATAGTGAATACTTCGAAATGTTTATGACCAAACTTAATTCTTGGTATGTTATTCGATCCGGAAACCAAAAACTGATGTTACTAGAATATACTCTTTTAGTTTTAATTCTCAAATCTAAGATTAATGGCACGAAATTTCTCATATTTCCACCTATGTATATATTGGAGTATTTACCTTACAAACATAGTGACCAAATGGTGAAGGCGTGGGCTTCTTGGTACAGCAAATAAGATTTTTGAAATTAACATTTGTCTTAAAGTTTTGCATCGTAAACAAATGAACGTTTTGTCTACATAAATAGCTGTAAAGGAACAAATGAAGATTTTTCTCGGCATAAAATGCTCAGATTGCTTTGATTTCAATAAAGTTTGCCCAAGAAAATGAAAATGGTTGACTACTTTGTTAAGGGTATACCCTTTATAAAAGTAATAAGGGGAATTTTCGATAAAAAAAAAGGTAATTTAATACAAAATTTCTAAGAAATACAAGAGAAAATGTATTTTCAAACATGAAATCAATGATTCGTTTATAAACTTTAAATATATCTTATTAAAATAAATCAATCCATGTAGGAAATGACCATTCTTAATATTCAACTATTGTGTAGAATTTCCCTATGTCATTTGATTGCTAATCAGAGTGCGCGCATGTGATCACATTTTAAAAAGTGATACTTCAATATTTTCCTAAAATTGATAACCAACACTCTCGCACGGGTTCAAAACCGGGCATTGGAATTGGATGACAACCAACAATGCCATTACAAATCTATTGGGAAGGGGGGGGTGTTTCAAAAAAAGTGTACATATACACACATACAGATGCCCACGTCACGTCGTGTGCTGACTTGTGGAGGCACACACAAAAACAAGGTCTCCCAAGATCAAGGCGCTTGTCCGGTAATCAGCTTTCTGCATAATAAATATAGTCACAAATTCTAAACAAAATTGAAATCTATTGAAAGTGTCCGAAAACAACACGCTATACAAAATCATTATCGTTCAAATGTTGATATTGACCCCCCCGCGTGACGAGCTGACGACAAGCCTCGGAAATGAGATGAGTTTGGGGCGAAACGTAGTTTTAACGCCATAAAAGTATCCTCTTTGACCATATTTTCAATTTCATTTGCCTTTTGTTATCAGTGCTAGGTGACCCGTATGATCGGAATGATGACGTGGCAAAAATTTCAAAGAATTGCCTTGCCAACCGATGATTAATAATCTTGTTTTTGTCTCAAATCGACAATTAAACGGTATTACAGGCACAAGTTTTCAAAATTACAGGAAATGACTCAAATATTTCAAGTCATCAGATGATTGTTCAAATTCTGTAACTACTAGCTATGCAAAAATGATTTTGTAAATCTGAAATCTTAAAAAAAAACCTTAGAACATTTTTTTTTTTCGGAAAAATGTTTAGTAAATGTTGACCGATTTCAAAGGTAACCTAATTGATTTCTTCTAGTAACCAATATGTTCGTGTTGGTCTCAGGGAACAGAAGAGGCGTAGATAACATTTCGAAATGGGTATTTTATTTACTTAAGCTATGCTTTTACTTAGTTTTAAATGAAGCGGCCCATTAAATTTAACAGAGTGGCAACGCCACTATCTAACAGCTTTTCCTATTGTGGACTTCTTTTGAGTTTGATAGCATATCGATAACAATAAATTCTAGCTTTTTGTGGAAAAAGGCTAGAATATTTAGTATTTGGCTTGCTCATCTTTCACAGTGGATCAGCCGAGTGGACATTTTTTTTTATGCTGGAATACACAGAAAGTATGGTCATGCCAGGTTTTTAGCTTCTGGTTTCGCATGATTTTTCTGCCCACCTGACATAGATGTTTAAAAGCTTAGAGAACAACATATTTCACTGAACTACTTACATGTTGAACCTCCATCTCTTAGGCGCCCTTGCGGCTTGCCTATCGAACCTGACCTAACTATCGTTGGAGACGATAAATATAACTGCATTCGCTGACTCGTTTCTTATTACTGCAACTGGTACGTAACTAAAGCTCATCTCTAATTGAGGTAATTTGAAATGAAAAGCGAACTTCAAGTACAAAAACCTGAATAAGCATTTTATAAAATGTGTCCATACAAGTCCGAAGCCATTTTTCTTCTTTCCTACCTATAAATTATCATGTTATAGATTCTTTTTCAGGAATGTGTATCGTTTGTTTATTAACAGAGTTGTTATTTTTATTAGCAAGCTCGACTGCCTAAACATAGTTTCTTGCGGGCTTCGTTGCAAAATGCTTGACCCTCCAGCAGAAATTTTTTTGTGTGAGTTGTCACTTCTGGGTATTGATGTTGGCCAATACATTGATATTCACATTTAAAAATAATTTTAAGCTTGGCGGCTGAAATTAATACCGATAACGATGACAACAAAATACGCTGACTCGTTACTTGCACGTATCTGAAGCGCATCTCTAAACCACTCAAATCTCCCCACAAAAAAATAAGGAACACGTAAGCCAAAAGAACGGACCCAAAAGGATCCCAAAATGCCATGCCCGCGCCGCTTAGTGTATGTTACTTTAATACTCACCACTTGCCTGACAGTCCCTGGCTGGGCCGACAAGCCGGTACCCACGCCACCGCCTTGTAAAAGCTGCCGCTTGCTTGCCGATTCCTTTAAACTGGGTCTGGAACGCACTAAGCGGGGACATGGCGGTGGGGATACCGCTTGGGAGGAGGAGAATCTACGTTCCTACAAACAGAGTGAAGTACGTCTGGTGGAGATACAGGAACGCTTGTGCTCCGAGCCGGAGGTACTCAACAAGGATCACTGCCATAATTTGGCCAATGAGCATGAAGCCTTAATCGAGGATTGGTTCACGCACAAGCAGGACGAAAGTCCCGACTTGCACAATTGGCTGTGCATTGAACAGTTGTCGCTGTGCTGTCCGCCGCAGAACTATGGACCCGAATGTCAGCCCTGTCCCGATTGCCAGGGAAATGGTAGGTCAAGGAGTAGGGGAGAAATGGAAGATCCAGTTTTAATCTATATTTGCAGGCAAGTGCAAGGGTGCAGGCACACGCAAAGGCAATGGCAAGTGCCTGTGTGACAAGGGCTATGCGGGCTCCAATTGCCAGGATTGCTCGCTGCAGTATTACGAATCCTTTCGCGATGCCACCAAATTGCTGTGTTCGCCCTGCCATGCGGCCTGTGGTGAGGGTGGCTGCACCGCCTCCGGGCCCAAGAGTTGCCGGAAATGTAAGCCAGGCTGGCACATGGACTCTGAGAACGGCTGTGTGGATGTCAATGAATGTGTGGAGCGGCAGGGTGCCTGCCAACCTCAACAGTTTTGTGTTAACAACGAGGGCTCCTTCACCTGCCTGGAATGTGATCGCTCGTGCAATGGCTGTGACGGCGATGGCCCGGACATGTGCCGGAAATGTGCCGATGGCTTCAAGCTCAAGGATGGAAAATGCCAAGGTGACTAGATTTTAGTTTTATCAACTGTTTGCCTGAACTTTCAATTCCCCACCAAAAAGATTTGTCCGCCGAGCAACGCGATTCCTATGTGAATTTGACCAGATTCCTCACCTACTTTGGCATGTGCGTGGCCACCTGTGTCATCTTCCAAAGCTCCACACACATTGCTTATATTGTGGGCGGAGCGGTGGCCATCTATATAGCCGCCTCCGAGTACTGGCTGAACGCAACGGGTCAGCCAGGTGGCGGAGGCGGCGGCATGAGGCCCGAAATCGATACCAAGCAGCTAGAAGAATTGATTATGAAGTCGTTATAAAAATAATGAGCCCAGCATTTTATTCTGTGAATAACTCGTCGCTCCCATCACTTTTTCATTTAACAATTTGTTTGCAGATTCAGAGTTGGAGGAGCACCAGGAACTGTAAGCTGTAAGCGCGCGCACATAGTCAATTTTAGTTTTTAATAGGTTTCCGTGCTTAGTATTATGTATTATATAATTTGTGTAAAATGAATTTGGCCAAAGTGAGAAATTAAAGAGAATTGTTAAATTGTAGAATTTTCAATTGATTTCGTTTTTTTTTCTTATGATTTTTGTAGTTGTACGTATCACAATATATTTAGATATATTTAAATGTTTTTTTTTTTGTTTTTTTGGTTTTCACAGCGATAATAGTAGCAAATACACAATAAATTAATTATAAAGGAAAAACAAAACATAACAATTCATCGTCCATCGGTGACTCTTAAAATGGCTGTTTTAATGTCCCCCCAGAAAAATAAGAAGAAAATAATGTTCCGAAGTGCTTGGAAGGGTCATCATTATAGTTAGTTGGAAACTTTAGGTCTTAGCCTGTTGGTGGTGTAATACTTAATTTAACATTTGGAGAAGATCAAAAACTACCCCTTCAAATTCTAAATTTGCTAAGAACCCTCAAGAAATCAAGCCATAAAATGGAGCAGCTGAAAGGTCTTTAAGACTTCGCCTTGATCAATGGTGAGCAGTAAATGTGAATTTTGGAAGCAAGCCAATAAAAACAATAGAAGAAAGTTAACTGCGGCTCGGCCGAAGTTTGTATACCCTTGCAGCACGTATTTCTAACTAAGACTACTTTTCGGTCCTTGCTTTTCTATGGGAGCTATACTATATAAATGTTCGATTTTGACCTTTGACTTAGTGGAGTTATGCAAAAGCCTAACAAACTAACATGTTACCAATTTGGAGTCGATATGCCAACTTTTAAGACATTTCCACTGAAAACCATCAAGTCTTTTTCGCTAAGAATACTTTTCTGACTCTACTTTTCTATGACAGCTATACTATACAGATGTACAATTTCGACCAAACTTAGTGGAATCATGGGAAAGCACAGCAAACTTAGAAATACAAAGTTAGGAGGCGTTTTCTTTGAGAACAAAAAAGTTTTTCTCACTAAATCTAGTTTCTCGACCGATCATTCCTATGGCAGCTATAACCTATAGTCATTCGATTTTAACATAACTTTGTGGAATTGTGTGAAAGCTTAGAAATTAAATATTTGCCAATTTAAAAGAGGTTTACATTGAAACGAAAAAAGTTTTTTATACTAAGACTATTTTTCGAACCCAACTTTTCAATGGCAGCTATACTATATAGATGTCCGATTTCCACCAAACTTGGCAGAATCATGGAGAAGCATTGAAAACTAGTTAATACAGAGTTTGAAGACATTTGCATGAAAAACAAAAAAGTTTTTCTCACTAGAGCTAGTTTTTGGACCGATAATTTCTATGACAGCTATATGCTATAGTCATACGATCCGGCCGTTTCCGACAAATGTGCAGCGTATTTGTACTAAAAGAATTCGTGCAAAGTTTGGTGAAGAAAGCTTTTAAACTGATGGAGGAGATAGCCTAGAAACGGACGGACGGACTGAGAGACATGGCTAAATCAACACAGCTCGTCATGCTGTTCAAGAATATATTATATATACTTTATGTGGTCGGAAATTCTTCTTTCTATGCGTTACAAACATGCAGACAATTTTATAATTCGCTCTGCAAGGGTATAAAAACTACCCCTTTAGTAAGGCTCTATACAACATGCCACCCCGCAGAGAAACTGTCGACAAATAACCAAACAAAACTGTCCAAGAGCAATGACTGTGTTGTGAGAGATTTATGAAATAAGTGCTTATAGTCCAACTGGTATGAAACTGGTTGCAAAGGGCTGCTGCAGTGGTTTAAATTGGCATTAAACTGGTTGCAAAGGGCTGCTGCCGGGAATAATTGACTCCACTTCATTGATTTGCCAAAAGTGTAGATCTAATTAAGCATTTACAAAAACAATTTTGGGTTCAGCCCACGAAAATCATATAGAATCGCAAGTAACTCTTGAATATACCAATGGACCCATCAAACTATGAATGTTATGTCTTGAAAGGGACCGTCATTCTGCCAATTTTAAGCTCATTTAATTCAAAACAAGAGTCTTTTCCATGTCTGCACTCTACTAATATGTTGAAATCAAAGATTCTCGAGCAAACAAGATGACTAAAGTCCATACAACTAAATGACAAAGGATAACTTCAATGTGGACCCACCTTTTAACATGATTATGCTGTAGGTGTGCAAGTCTGCCAAACAAACTTTGCACACAGGCAGCGCACATATGTCAAATCGAAGGTCCACATTATAAATTTCGTCTTAAATCTTCCTGACAGTCACTTGACAACTGACTCACAATATTCAATAATTTTAGAAATCTTGCTGAAGTTCTTTATTTGGTCACTTAGGTAATAAAGAGCTGTCCTGATTTTGTATAAATTTATATAAACAAATACCTGTATAAAATACTTTTGCACACCATTGTGACACATTTTGTGGGGTCTAATACTTGAATTGGCCAGCTTTGGTCTTTTACTTGAACTGAAGTTGAGTTGTCTAATACTCAAACCGATCAAGATAGCATCACGACTTAGTATGAGACCAGGTTTAACAACTGATCCGTCCTACAATATTATTATAAATCATAGCTAAAAACAAAATAATAAACAACAAACTTTCCGATTATGTACACCCCGCCACCCGCCTAAAGACTAGAACTAGAAATATATCAATTTATCTAGGGAAAAAACACATTCACACACACTTCGGCTGGCTGTAAATCCTAAATCTATGAGCGAGCCAGTTGACTTTGACTTGTCGTTGAGGACAAACCAATCTCTTCGTCCGATTCATCGGAATCCAGAGGACTAACCCTGATGGCCTGATACCATTTGTTGGTCAAATCGGCCATTTGTGACTTGCATTCGTGCAGCTCCTGACTGTTGAAGCGGCGCGTAAAGAAGGGTATAAAATATTTGCGATCCAAGCGGCCGAATCGATCGCGTGCCTGTGTAAAGGACACATCCTCCTCCTCGGTCAGTTCGGACAAATGTTCCGAATCGATGGCCTGTCCCCATTCGCGTGTCTTTGATAAAGAAATGGATTTGCTACGCTTACGGCTAGTGCCAGGTGTGCCCGGAGTTGAGGAGCGTTGTCCGCTGACGCTGCCGCCCCGTGCTCGCCTCTTTTTGCCCGGCTTGAGATACTTAAGCAGCGGCATGGTAGAGCCTCCCAACACCAAAGTGGTAAAGAGCACAATGATTAAGGTGGTGGTAATGATAACATGCCGCTTCTCCTCGCTGTCCAAATGTAAATGCAGGGACAAGGCATAGGAAATGGCACCACGTAGACCCGAAAACCACATGATGAATTGCATTTTGTTGTTAATCTTATGCTCACGGAACTTGTTGACCAACCAGGCCAGGGGGAAAATGTTGCAGGCACGTCCAATGAGGCACAAAACAATGGCCCAGATAACGAAGGACAATTCCACCTGATGTTTGAAGGAGAATATGGCCAGGCCTAGGTAGGCAAAGACACAGGTTTCCGCTATAAACGCAAGGGTGCGCATGGTTTGTTGCATGGTGATTTGGGTAACGGTGGATAAGTTGAAATGTGTGTAGTGGGACATCACAATGCCACAGAACAGTATGGCCATGATACCTGTAAAGGAAATGACAACATTATAGGGAAAGATCAGAATCGGAGGAGCTGTTAACCTACCACTTAAGTGTATACCCTCAGCCAAAACATAGGGAGCGTAGGTAAACATCAGCATCATGGCAAACTCCAGGGAAGGATGCTTTCTCAAGTCAATGTGCTTCAACAACAAGGCCGAGATCAAGGCAAAGATTACACCAATGCCCGCCGAGGCAAAGAACATCATGCAAAATGTACGCAAAGCCATGGCCATGGCTTCACCAGTACCCACCTCAGCATTGGCATTGGCACTGGCCGATTGTGAAATAGAGGCGGTCAGCACAATAGAAATGGCATCATTCAGTATACTCTCGCCAAACACCAACATGTTCAGTATAGGATCCACATCCAGGGCATGAAAAATAGCCACCGTGGCCACTGGATCCACAGCGGAGATCAACGAACCAAAGGCAAACGATTCCGAGAAGCTGAGCCTATTCCAAGAAGACAATTATCAGTAAGAGCTAGAAACAGCTTACATCTCACTACTCACCGAAAGGCCACCTCTGCCAGTCCAAGCAAATAAATGCCCGCTCCTATGATCAAAGCCGAAATCGTGGTACCAAAAATGGCAAACACCAAAATCGAACCAATATTCTGGAAAAAGTTACCCTTGTGCAGATTATAGCCCGACTCAAATATAATAGGCGGAAGCAGGACAAGAAAGAAACCCATGGGTGAGAACACTTCCTCGCGCTTCCAGCTGCCAGTTTCGCTGGACATCACATTCAGGGAGAGTCCAATGAAGGCGCCCAGGAATACCACCACAATGCTCTCGGGTAGATACTGGAAGCCAGTTTGCAGCATTGAGTGAATTAGCAAAATGCCCAGCATAATCACACAGATGACGAAAAATAGCGAGAGACTGGAATTGTGCTCCTGCTCCACCGCATGCGGATCAATTAGTGGCGGTTCGGTTATTTTGGTGCTGCTGACATTGAGCTTAGTAGCTGGAGGCGCAGCAGCTGTCGATGCGGTAGAAACATTCACCAGTGGACTCTGACTGCTGGAAACAGGATTTGGATTGGGATTGGGATTGGGCTGTGGTTGCTGCTCCTCTGCAGCGACAATTGCTAGGACCGCAATGGCCCATAGCAACAGCAAACTTTTCAATCTCATGTTGACCTAAAATTATGGATTCATTCGATTAATTATTAATATTTATTTATTTTTCATTTTAATACGTACAACCGAAACACGTCATGAGCGGCAGCTGTTAATCGTTCGACTGTGTGGCCATACCGATTTCTTACAGCGTTGCCACCTGGGCATCATTAGAAGTAACGGCTGAGAGGTTTTGAATTTGGCATCAAATGGGAATAGGAAGGGAAGTTTAAATCAGTTGAAAAAAGACTAACAGTTCTAGCTCTTTTACTAAATATAGATACAAAAAGTTGTTGAGATAGTTCAGAGTTAGACTCTATTTAACTTTACTAGCTAAATGCTTCACAGGCACTTTACATAGATAATGACAAGTCTTCGAAAAATATTTCCCAATTGGCATGAAATTATTAAATGGTGTACATAAAAACGAGTAAGCAAAACTAACTAAGTCCTTGCCGAAGTCTGAATAGACTTTAAACAGATCATTGCTTTAGTAGACTTTGTTGAATATAAATAGCTGCATTCTATTTTTTTGGTTTAATATTTCAAAGAGTAGTACAATTTTAGAGCATGAAAGTGCCGCTCTAGGTATAATAGATGAGCAACATTCTCTTATACCCCACACTTGGAAAGAACTTATTTGTTTGATCAACTGTTTAGTCTTATCTAATTTGTCATTAAACTCAATAAAGTTTTATGTTATATCAGACCATGGAATTTACGAAAACCTAAGCCACTGACTCTGACTCGTTGTGAACGCAAAATAGGTATTTCAAAAATCTATTTTTGGTATAATAATAGCAAAAATTACACAAAACTTCATACGTAACTATTATCACAAACATTTTAATCAGCCATACCAATTGTTGTATGTTAGACTACTGATTGTATCTGTTTGCTTGTTGATTGAGCTATTCCACTAGTTCACATCTACACACACACACACCACATCTCTCCCGCATATCATCATTTAAGAATCAAGCCGACTATTTACCCATCGTAACGCGAACACACGACTAGAAATGAAAATGATTCAAATGTTATCAGTGTGAGGGCCCTTGAGTGAATTTTCGCGCAACCCGAAAGCCAAGTAAAAGCGTTATGGTTTCGGTTCATCGGTGCCATTCCGCTAGAGTGAGTGCAGCGGTACACAACACCCCAAATTTAGATATGGGAGAGGTGCCAAAAATTACGGATCTGCAGAAAGTGCTGGAGCCGCATTTGCCTGTGGGCTCGACACTGGAGGCATATAAGAGTCGTTATCTAACCAAACCGGGCGATAACTATGGCAGTATTATGCTGGCTATTGAAGCACAAATCAAACGATCGGATGGTGTGATAAATGAAATGTCATTCATTGCGAAATTGCCACCGCTGACCAACGATATTTACTGGCAAATATTCAAGCCCGAACGCACTTGCCTCTCCGAGAATGCGGTGTACCAGTATTTGGCACCTGAAATAAAGAAACTACAACTGGAAGCTGGTGTGTTGCCTACTCAGCTATTCGATGGTTTTCCCCGCTACCTGGGATCCCGGATATCACTTAAGGAAACAGCGGAGACAGTCGATCGTGATGCTGTCTTGTTGCAGGAAAATCTTACACTACGCGGCTACAGGCCCGGGAATAGACACGAGCCCTATAATCTGGCACAAACTGTACTGACAATGCACTACATGGCCCAGTATCATGCCTTGCCCATTGCTTTGCGTCTGAAGAAGCCGCAGGTATACGAGCAAAAGGTGCGACCCTATTTCAAAAAGTTCAATATGAATGACAATATGGGAGAGGATAGTTTGAAGACCATGAATGCAGAGACTTTGTTGGACATTGAAGCCATTAGTGGAGGTAATCAGAGGGATGTGGAGCGTGTCAGAGAGTTACTAGATATATTAGATGCTTTTCATGCGGCAGCAGATGAGGAGGATGGACCGTTCACCACAGTGGTACACGGTGACCTGTGGATTAATAATCTTATGTTAAAGTATGATGGTAAGTTTTGAGTTTATAAATACAAATAGCGGTGACTATTTCACACACTAACCCATAACAGATGATGGAGATGTGGAGTGTCCCTCTAAGCTGAAAATTGTGGACTTCCAGGTGGCGGAATATGGTTCTGTGGTGCATGATATTATTTTTGTGCTATTCTCAAGTGTGGATAATAAAGTGTTGGAGGAGAACTATTTCAATTTTCTGCAAATGTACTATACAGAGTTTATCAGAAGCTTGAAAAGCGTTCTGGTGGATACCAGCAACTATACATACGAGGGGTGAGTGAACAGAAATATATTTTAATTTGGAATATTTATCAATATATCGAACTCAAAGTTACTTTAATAGTAAATGTTCTTAATCCAAGAGCAAATTTCCTAATACAACAACGAGCTTTTTTCAAAATTTTTGATCTGCAAGATATTTTTGACTTTTTTCAATGAACCTATTTACCGATAAGGCTAGATTTATACATTTTGGAACTAGAGTTTTAACAAGGAAGAGAAATCCGAATCCCTACCATTTTGATAGAAATCGAATAAAACTAACAAAAAATAAAGGGCTAAGTCTTTTGAAGTTGAAAAAACAAATTTCACTTAAACTTCTTAGTTACTTCTCTGAGTTTTCTTTAAAGCTTCCAAAATATGGGTCTTTACGGTAAAATATACAAAAAAAAAGATTTGTTTTGAATATATATAATGTATTATGATTATTTTTTGTATTGCAAAGTGATGCCAGTATATAAAATATTTACTACCGAGTTACGAATTTAAATATAAAAAATTACACTGTATATAAAAAAGTACACATTTTGAGTATAAAAGAAAAAAATGATACCTAGAAGCTTTAAATTTGAGATAGCACGATCGTTAGAGTAACTAACTAAAATGACAAGAAAGGGTTTCGTTGAAAATCTACTTGCTTTTCTACAGCCCGTTTCATATCCTAAAATCTGTCATCTGATCTACTTACCGATAATATTCACATATAAAGGCAAACATTCCTTACTTTAAAAGCATGAGTTTATAGGAAAACCCCCAGAGAGTTCTGGGATAAAACAACAGACTAAATTGTTAATTATCTAAAATAATAAGTCCGCCCAAATCGATCTTTTTAAGCAAAAGAATTATAAGGCTAATAAAAAATTCGTCCAATCAACTCTGAAAAGCGTGCTTGAAATGAGAATTTTTTACTTGAATCGTACTTACCTTACTATTGTTGAAGTGTGTACTATATTTAAGTAGAAAATTATAGATTATGTTGTCTGAGTGAGGGTATCTGTCAACATATCAATTGAAACCTAAAATTCTATAAGGTCCTTCAAAGATTTGAAAATTTCATGAATTTATTTCGTCATTAACACGTTTCCTTTTAAAGTCCATACACATTTGTATACCGTGAAGATCGGGTATTTGGGTATTGTTTGCTGTTATTAACATATACCGAAGCTGGTCGCTTTCTTCTCATCAAAAATATACATAATTTTTCTTTCGAACCACAACTTAAAGATTGCGAAGTATTGGAACAGGTTCGAGAAACGAACTTAAGACTTTCCATAGGACTCGAACCCCCGGACCTTACCTTTTCCATAACTTTAGATATCTTTGATCCCTTGATTTTAAGGCTTCGTGAGAATGTAATTTTTTAAACGATTCAAATGACATCTAATTACTCTACTAGGCCTGATTATTCTAAAATAATTTGTAATTTTTATCAAAATTTCAAAACTTTCGATAATATCGATATTTTTTACACATATTTTTTTGCCCAGCTTATCAAAAACGTGATTTTTCTTATCTAAGATATTTGTTCAAGTCTACGTAACACATATTTTGTGTACTTACCTTATGTTATTATATCAACTGGCACCACCCAGTGTACAGCTTATCACAATGATTCTTAAGTTTTTGCGATAATTAATAACAATATTATTATTTCCTTTACCTTATCTTCTTTAGATTTCTCGATGAGGTTCAACGGGTGGCGCATGTTCAAATACCCCATGCCATATTTATGACGAAAATTATAATGGCCGATAATTCTACTATACCAGAGGATTACAAAGATGTGGATATGAGCGTGATGACCAAAAATACAGGGGTAGAGAAAATTAAGATAAAAATGAGTGAAATTTTGCGCTTGGCCAAAAAGTTTCACATATTTTATTAGTTTAATAAGAATAAAAAAAATTGTTATAAATAGAAATCCATTGTATTTACTCTAAGAAAATACTACTTTTGCCCTAATCAACCTAAAGATTAGATACAGAAACAGTTGTGAGTGGAGTGTACCAGAAGTTAGAACAAATAGTCACTCTAATAACGCTCGTAACACATGGAGGGGGAGCGGTTACCCGAGATTCTTGATCTAGCTAAGGTTTTGTTGGTTGAACCGAAACTAATTGGTTACCAGGCGAGCCGTCTAACTCAACCGGGTGATAATTATGGCAGCTTTTTAGTGGCCTTACGTGTGGAGCTAAAACGTGCAGAAAACGAGGAGTTGTACGTGGAGCAACTGGTGGGCAAGATGCCGCCCTTGGATGCCAAATTTTGGGAATTTATACAGCCAGAAAGAACTTGTCGTATAGAGAATGCCATCTATCAGAATTTAGCTCCAGCTTTAAAGAAACTACAAGTGGACGCGGGATTGCCTGTGACTAAGCATTTTGATGGATTTGCTCGGTACTATGGTTCACGCTTATCGCTAGATAGTGATCAGGTAGATCAAAATGCCATTTTAATATTGGAAAATTTAAAAGCTAGTGATTTTCAACCGGGTCAGCGTTTAAAACCCTTCGATCTGTCACATACTCTACTTGCTCTAAAATACATGGCTCAATTTCATGCTTTACCCATAGCTTTGCGTATGCTAAAACCGCAGATATTTGATTCAGAAATTAGACCATTTTTTGGTAAATTTGATTGGCATGCCGCGGCACCCGAATCGAAAGCTTTGATGATAGCCGAAACATTAGAGGATATACGCAAAGCCACACAAGACAATGAAATTTTAGTGGCACGAATTCGGCGCTTAGCCGATGAGTTCTTTGAGTTCTTGGCAGCACCAACTGAACAGCCTAATGGATCCTTCACTAGCCTGATACACTGCGATTACTGGATCAATAATCTAATGTTTAAATATGGTAAGTTAAAGATGTATGGACTGAACTATTACTCAACTATTTTCCATCTAACCACAGATCCTGCCAGCGGTCAGCCAACACAAATGAAAATTATTGATTTTCAAACCACTCAATATGATTCGGTGGCGCATGATATAGTCGCGTTTTTGTTATCAAGCGTCAATACCAACACTTTGGAAGTACACTATGAGCATCTATTGGAAAGCTACTATGGGGCTTTCATCAGTTGTCTGCAGGGAGTGGGAATGGACACCGGCAGCGCATATAGCTATGAAGGGTAAGTGTTACCATTTGGTAAATACTCTCTAGTTTGTCTTTATACCACAGTTTTCGAGCGGAGTTAAAGCGTGTGGCCTACCTACAAGTACCTCATGCCATATTCATATAAATGTCTTTGCTTAAATAGAATGTTGTAAAAAGAAACCAATGTTGCATACTTTTATGCTTATTAATCATGATTAATTTGGTAGCTCTATCTAGAAAGTGATAAATCAGCTCTAAGATCAAGAAATAAATCAGTTGAAATAAAACGACTAAAACTCAGAGCCATAGCCGGAACATTTATAATAGATTTTTCAAGATCCCAGTATATCACAGCTGAAAATGTTATATAATTAATTCGCAAAATAAGACTTTTGTGAGTAAATTGAAGGATTGTTGGTGTTTTCGGAAATGTAGAAACATGTCTAAATTTATAGTAATCTGATGCCCATTTGGACATTTTTTAAAACCATTTTATGTCAAAGCAATACTGTTGCATAAGCTCTCTTAGAAATTATCGTACAGTATTATTCCTCAAACTTAAAATAAACTTTCTTAAATATTTCTGCGATTTTTTTAAGCGATGACATGTTATTTTGAACACATGTATTGAATAGTCCACTGTCCAAAAATAGACTCGGATACCTCATCTGTGATTGCGTAATATGTGGCAAAGCTAAAAATGCTCAGTAAGGTTTGCAGTTGCCAAAAAGCTTTGTATATAAAGAAAACAGCTTGGCAACTTTTGACCTGCCTCTGGCTACACTTTAGATCAAAATCAGCAATATTGTTGTTTGAGGATCCCATTGAGCCAAAAAGGAGAACATTTTTCGATAAAAAGTGAATCTTCATGCAGCTTTTTTAAAGCCATTCAATCCAATGACAGTGTGGAAGTTCACACGGCTTTATGTTCTTACACCAGCTGTATTTTATATTGTTTATCACAGAGCACGAATTTTGTAAATAAAATTCAATGATTTAGTATATTCATAGTGTGATAGCAAACCTTACAGAGCATTTTAAAGGTTGCCACATCTTAGGAGTCACTGAAAAACTAAATATCATAAAAAATCATGAAAGAGAGAGTTCTTTAAGCCAGAACCCTTTGTAGCCAAGGCTTAACCTTTGTGATCCAGTGTGACCTGTTACACTACTCACATTAGTAGTTGGTCTCAAACTACCTTCCATTTGCTAACTGATGATGATGAGGGTAATCTTTCCAAATGATGTGCTAATTGTCAAGTATCCATAATGCGTTGCTAATTATTTTATTTGGATAACGAAAGCCACTTCAAATTTAGTCATTGACATGCGTTGTACCGGTACTAATCTACTTTATGTGGTCGCACTCTGTGTATGGCTTTGGTTGGGTAGCTGCTCAAGCAAAGAGGTTCGTAGTCTTTATGCTGTTCTACTCCATAAAAATTTATTAATTTATCAATTTCACAGAGCTGCTATTTTGTGAATTTTGTGTACACCAACTGGACCGATACTCGTCCACGTTTTGAGGTGAACATGACATTTCCGAATCTATCGGGTATAGCCTCCACCACCACCATCAATGAGGAGATACCTTCACCAATTACACGTCTGCTGATCCAACAGCAGGGTATGGGTGAAAAGCCACGCACCATTTACAATGCCACCACCAAATTATGTGATATGCAAGCGGTGGTCAATTCGGTGCCCATTTTTAAGGCGGCCAAGAATAGCTTTTTAAAGCAAAGCAATTACTCCTTCAGCTGCCCCTTGACCAAGGGCACGTATGTGATGAACAATATGCGGCTACATCCAAAGAATCCTATATTAAGCATGATGTACCAGCCGAAACGCACTTTTGTGGTTGTGGGTGGATTGTACGAAGAGTTGACGGGTGGGGAAGTTAGCCCCTTGTCCACTTACTATTTGGTGGGCAGAGTGATTAAAAGGGTGTGCGGTTCGAATGAATAAGTATGAAAAGTAAAAATAAATAAATGTTTACCATGAACTGCTGAAAAAGTTTGCTCAAAAGCATGCAAGAAAAAGTCTCCGAAAAAGTAATCAGTTGAGTCAACGTTTCATTTTCGCCCAGCCAAAAAGTAGGCAACGAAATTGCAATCCTTCTGCTGGCACTAACAATAATGTTAAAACAAACTGACAAAGATCAATATAAAGTGTTGGTATCAAGCGAGTTTCTTAAATTTATACTTTGCTTTAGTGATTGTTAAATTTATATTTTTAGTTGAGAATTTGTCTTCAGTCATCTTCTGTGGAGCAGTGCGTGCTGACATCGTTTGGAAAGCAAAAGTGGGCTTAATTAAAGCTCTTAAGTTGCTCAATTTCAATTTCATCCATCTTAATTAAGATTTCGGTTAATGTTTGAAGAATTAATGCTCAATTTAAATGGATTCTGCAGTGACAACAGAGGTCGCTCGACCCAAAATGTGGCCGAACATTGAACTCCACACACGTCAATCTTTCGTAATGTCAATGTTGAGCTTTAATTAACTCATAAAAGCACAAATGTATAGAGAGTGGTTCAATAATTCCTAACAAGATGTGACTTGAAGAGGCCAAGTCATGTTGAAATGGATACGAAAATATAATTCTGTTTAGTTCAAAAATTGAATAGAAGCTTCTTGTAAAAACAAAAAATGTTTGATTTAATGCAGCAGCTGTGGCTGCTCTTTTAAGTCTTCCTCTTTAGTATTGGCTTGCCTAATGAACTTATATGACCGTTCATTTACATTGTATATATGGAAGGGATGTTATTGATGTTTGACTGATTGCCTCATTCGCTGGTGGAGAGTGAATGAACTGAAATTAATTGTGCAGCAAAAACTTTATTGATACCCTAACAAAGCAGGGTATTGTTTTGATGACATTTTCATGCATATAGTGAAATTTAGAATTAATTTTGGCTTCTTAGAAATACTTAAGCAAATTGTCACAGAAAAGGTGGAAGTTGTTTATTTGCTAGGTGTGATTCAATGGAATGTGCCAGGGGTGAACACCGTGACATATATGTAAAACTACTAAGGGTTTCTGTTAAGAAACATGACTTTAGATATACCAAAATTACACAAGGCAACAAAAAAATACTTTTTCCAGCATAAAAGTAAAAGCAAAGGGTTGTTTGGTGATTCTGGATGATGATCCTGAGCTGAGCACGAATCAGTTTTCAGAAATTATTCTAGATATGTGGAAATTTGAGCTGAGAGCGGCTTGAACTTACTAATTGGACCCTTTTATTACACGTTTTTTGGCAAACTCATAGTATTCTTTAAAATCTCTTTAATATTTTCGCAAACTATTACTTCTTAAGTTTAAACCAAACTATTCCAAACAATTTTGCGATTTTCCTTAGCGAAGATATAGCATTTTGAACTATTAAACTGTCTACAGCCCAAAAATATGCTATGCAAATTTACAACAGGCGGCTTATAATTTGAATAAAATCTGTTGAAAATTGCATATCTATGGGCGGTACAAAATATGATAATTTTGAACTCATGTACTTAAAATAGTATATCTTAGCTTAAAGAAAATCCCAGATTTATTGGGGATAGCTGATTGTAAAGCTTTGAATTTGGTCTTTTCGAAAATCCAAAACAAACGAGGAAGTTCCCCATAGAACTAGGTAAAAATATGACCTTTTCTTTAGCAGCTTTAAGCTCACATTACCCTAAGATGGAACATTTTTGATAACAGATTGGCGCATGACATTTTTTTTTGAGTCCCTACCAGCTCTTTAGTATACTAGGCCTTGTTGACTAGTGTAAGTATCGCAAATATATAAAGTCCGATATTAAGGTATTGTCCAAGAGGATATAAGAGATAAATAAATAGAGATAGAATATAACGACTTCTTAAGATGAGTTAAGGTCAAGAAACAGGACAGCATATTGAAAACATGGTCCCTTAAAGGCAACGGAATTCACAGGAAGGAAATCACTCAAAACTTTGAGGTTTGCAGTTTTTTTTTTTCAGCGACTTCGAAAGGAAGCCGGTCCATTATAATAAATTAAAAGTGAACTACTGAGCCGAACCAAAACCGCGGTTCAGTTGGCTTCAAAACCCCTGAACCGAACCACAGGATTGCGAAAACTTTCTGAACCACTGAACCGAACCAATTCTTATGTACAAGTGGTTTCTTTTTTTTTTCTTTTTTAAAATTTGTCAGTGTATACAACCTTCGCTATAACCGTCTAATGTTTTTTCCTTTGGTGACTTTTTTCTGTTATCATTTTATTCAATTCAGAAAACACAAAGAAATTAAAAAGTCTGGATAGTTCAGTCAACTTTGATATCATGTAAGAATGGGTGGATGCATTTGCCGTCTGGTTTGCAGTAAACAGATTTGTGTTCGCTTATCAGGTATACCCCCTTATCGGGCCAGACAAAAAAAATAACACAATGCATTTATCAGTTACAGCTCAGAAATGAATGGTTAGATAGGTGACAGTTGGCATTCAAGTTGCATTTCAAGAGCAAGTTTAATAACGCATACTGCGCTCTGATAGTTCACTTGGTTCAGTCTTTGGATTGGGTATTAGTTTATTGTGTTCTGAGTTAGGATTTGAATAGTTCTGATTCTAAATATATATAAGTACTTAGTAGCCATCACAGTTTCGGTTAGGTTTCTTTATAAATCGTGAAATCCTTTTGAAGGACAATGCACCAATTTGGTTTTCTTTAAGTCTCGAGAGACACATATTTATACTTAAGTAACACGACTCAGCATTCATAACTCCAATTCACATTTATCCTTAAAACTGTTGGAAGAAGTATAATTTATTATAGTAAATGACATTAAAAAATATCCATTGGATGTTTTTTCGTATTTATTAAAACTGAAAATGTTTTAAATATTCTTTTAATCATCCAAGAACATCCCAAGGATACTCAAAAACGATCATCCTTTATACAAGTTAAATCTTTTCAAGAGTGTCCAGGTTCGATTGATCACATTTACTAAAAAACTTGATACTGTTTACTAGCACAAACAAACAAACCATTTCTCAATTGAAGCTAATCATCAAAGGTGATACCTGTCATTGCAAATCTCTCGCTTACATCTCAGCTGTCATCCACAACGATCTTTCAAACTAAACACGTTTCAAGATTATAGAGCATTGGTAAAAGCAAGGTTATTTAATTTTTTTGTTTTATTATTTTTCAGCCTGTCGCTTAACTCGGTCAATATAAGTAGTAGAATGACGACGACAACGTCCGGGCTATCAGTACCCTCGAACGTTATCACGGCACTCATAAATCATACCTATAAATACATATACACCAATTGTTGTTGTTGTTGTTTTTTGTTTGGTTCTTGCGAATTTAAATGGATGTAATCCAGCAGAAGAAGGAAGAAAACATAAATATTTGAAATTGGCACACGCCCAAGCAGCGTGATATGCGAATTTTCCCACCGCACGAAATTGGGTCAATAGAAAGCGAAAATTGCCAAGGAATCGCCCCCCTCCCGCCCGAATAATCCAGTGATAACACCTGATTTACAGCTACCATACAACGCGCTTACACGTCAGACCTAATAAAAATAAAACCCATTTATGTTCGGTTGTCGTTGCTAATTGGGAAACTTTTATTATTTCAATTGGTTTCACAGCTGGTCATTAAGATTAGGGCTACTAATAGCCTCCTCACCCACTCCTGAGTGAAGTGCCGGATTAACCTGGCCGGCCATTCCAGAGATTATGCAAACTAAAAGAGGCGCTCAAGTAGTGGCATCCTGTGACTGAATGACTGAGTTGTAATCGATCACGTAGCTTGTTCCAATGACTGTTATTTTTTATCTAAAATAAGAATGAGTGGACTTATTATTATCTAATTTCATAAACACTTCACGCTTTGTTCATTTGTTATGGTCGTGCTAGACGCATGGAAATGGGTGGCCTCTGTTTTTGTTTGAGAATTTTCCAACATCACAAAATATAAAAAAAAAACAAACAACAAAAATATGTATGAATGACTTCCTCACACTCTCATTCAATTTATTGCACTCTCTGGCGGTGGCGGTTTTGCGGAAAGTGTCGTTGCTCTACGTCGCACATATAACACATATATACAGACTTTGCGTCATGGTTCGCACGCGTCTACCAAGTGATCTTGTTCTTTTCCCTGATTGGCACATTGAACCAAACAAAGATCAATGCGCAACTCGTGATGATGCTGATGTCCAAAGTTTATCAGTTTCTTTTTTTTTTTTGGGAATTTTAATTTACGTTTTAGTAACTGAAAGAATTTAAGACCACAACAGTTAATTTCGTTAATTAGTTTCTTTTTAAAAATCCCTAAGGAAGCTTTGGATTATTCACAATTGATGATTGAACAGTATATAAATTGGTGCATGAGCGAAGTCTTCCGAACAAACTTTGCACACAGACAGCACACATTTGTTAAATCGAGGGTCCATATTGCAAATATACCTTCAAATTTCCCTGACATTGACTTGACTGTCCGTTACTCATCTAGGATCTTTGATCAAACCTATCGACCTTTTTATGGTACACAGAGAATATTGGGTTAGTGCACATGTATGCAACATCCAGAAGGAATCATCTCCGACTTCATTTTACAAATATATAAATCTTTTGTTCCGACTTTCGATTGGTTCGAAGTGAATGAAAAGTTTGTATGGGGGCAGTTTTTTTTCGTCGGGTTTACTTGAAACTCAGAGCGCAAAATAATTCGACACTTATTTCCCCGATTTTAAAAATTTCATCCACAGTGTTAGAAAGCTACCTGATAATTTTGTTGAGGAAAATCTATTATTATCCGATTGATTTGAATGTCGGTTTAAGAGCTTAGTATGCAAAAATATTTTGGGATGTATTCTTAGATATTGAAAAGGAAGAAAAAAGTGCACGGAAGTCGTTATTTTGGGACGATCTTAACGAATCTCAGCTTGTAAGCTGCTTGACTCAAATAAATAGGATGATACGGAATGGAATTTATTACTACAAGATATAAAGTAATTTGTTATTTTTGGGATTTTTCAAATCGATTTATTTGTAATACTTTAAAGATTTCTTAAACTTTTTTTTAGAAAGGTTTTTAAAATAGTTTTTATCAAAATTTTTGTTATTAATTGTAAGTAACTTATCCCTGATTAGTGGTTGGTTTTTTTTTATATTTCTGTTTTTTAAACTGTTTCCGAAACGTATCAGAAAGAAATTCTAATCACAACTACTTCGACTTTTATACTCCTACAGCAAATAGATGAAATTATTTAGAATTAGCCATCGATAGCATTTGAACTAAGCTAGATGCTAGACAGCAAATGAAATACTTCCGTCTGGGTATGACAAATTTTCTAAATTCTAATATAATTGATAAGAAGAATAAAAGTATAAAAAGGCCACCATAACCCCACAATTGTAGGTACAAATCTAGATGGCACTCTAATTAAGCTAATGTGGAAACAAAAAAGCCTTCAAGCCAAGCCACGCGCTAGTCTGCAATAAACCAAAAATGTCTGATATTCTCCGAAGGCGAAGGGTACTTGAGAAAGATTATTTTTGGTTGGTTTGTTGGCGCTTATCAATCTTCATTTTGGACTTTCGACGACGGCTAAGTTGATTTTGGCAGATTGATATAATTATGTATACAACACATAATGACATTTCTAATGATTATATAATCGGAACTGTAATCTACACACACATTATGTACCCTAATTTTGATGTTTAGTCTTGTGACTTTTTTTTTTTAATTTTTATTATTATGGCGGTTTCATTAAGACATTTAATTTTAGACCATGTTTAGAGCCGCTATGAATATTTATAGTTGAAAGCGCTTTAAAGTTCAGCGCTTGGGTTTCAGGGTAAATCAAAAGGAAAACATTTCTTTCGCGATAACATTCGAAGTGCCTTATCATCGCCATATTATGCAAATCTTCTACGATTGAAGCACATGTGTATGTACATAACTGGAACTCGAAAGACCTGCACTGTAAGATTTGAGTGTTGACAAACATGAAACTAGTTTCTTGAATATTTCTGTATTTAGTTTCATTAATGATCTGGTCTCTGGTATTCGGTGCGGAACTGAAGGCGTGTAGGATTGTTTATGACCAACTAGTTTTTCTGCCTATAAAACAAAACACAATAATATGCATATCAGTGTTTCAAGTGATTATAAATGAAAATTCGCCTTATCTAGCGACTCGCTGCGTTGGCCTCATTACAGGTTGTATGCGTGCATGTTGCAGTTTTGTGCAGGGACGTTTCTTGGACTGAGCGCCCTTTAAAATTGGGTGCTTAACTATTTATGAAATTGGAGGAATTTAAAGTTTGGCCAAATTTGGCCAGTTATCTTTTTGATTGAAGTCTAAGATATCTTCAACGTTATAGTAGCCGAACCAAAAACATGCATAGCGGCCAAATTCGCCATATGGACCTACAATTTTTCATTTGTGTGCTGCAGCGGGATATATTTATACATGTGATTCACATCATATCATCTCAGAACTTGAACATAATGAGTTAAATAATGTATCAACAACGTAGCTAGTATATTAGACTGGACTGGAGACTGGAACGATTTTCAACAGTTGCCTTTAAGAGAAGGTTTCAAGGTTACCCAATCGGTTATACTGACACACTTCCAGAGTAGCAACAAATATTGATTTTTATTTCAAAACTAAAAGAGAAGTCATTAGAACTATCAGAAGTAAGTCGTCAACTAAGAGGGGGGACCTCTACTAAAAGCTCTTCATTCTAGGTTTGTCAAGTGTAAATGTCTGATGATATCACTCAATACACCTGACAACACCTTTTAGACGATGCACAGTGGTTGAACTTTTATGCATAAAAGCTTTTAAAAGGAGACTACTTCTAAATTATCATTGGATACAATTGGAATTCATGTAAAAGTAACTTATAATATAAATAGATGAATGATTTCACGTACTGATCAATGATATATATATGAACTGTACGTAGACAAATCTTAAATAAAATGATCATCATCTTATATTCGTTTTTCTTTTTTAATTTTAGTGTTAACAAGTTGTTAAAATGTTACTCACATTGGAAACCGGCCTGTATTTGGCGATTGCTTACACAACAATCAACCAGGCAACTTGTTTATCCACTTTCAATGCTATTTTTAGAAAGCCCCGTTAGAATTAAACCCAAAATAAAGCCATAGAGGGGCGTGTTCTTATGTAAAATTGTTAGCATTTCATTGATCATTGATTTTTCATTATTATTGCCCCATGGCAGCGACCTCTGTAAGCAAATAGGGTAGGGTTCGTTAAGTGAAAGGATTATGGCGCCCACTTTTGGCCCCTCCCCTCCACCCCCCAAGTGCGGTACTGGTCTTGAATATATTGCTCGTGTCTATATATGCCGTCCAGCTATTTCCATTAAGGGCAAAAGGTGCCATAAAAAACAAAAAAAAAAACTAGGAAAAACGTGTGTGCGCACACTGCAATACATGTAAACAAATATTTGTGCAATCTACAAGTAAAGCCGGGTGCAGCCAGTATCAGAACATTGAGCTGCCAGCGACTTCGTAAGTATTATCGCCCCGTCGATGTAAGTAGCAGCACCACAAACAAGTGTTGTGTCAGTCCAAGGTGAAGTGCATTGAATGAGTGAACACCCTTTTGAAAGCGATTAAGGTCATCTGTTGTTGTGTTAAGCCATGCTATAAGCGAAATGAATGCCCCCTAGGGAATATTAGTGATAAGATTCATACATAGTATGCACAAGTACATACGATGGTGGTTAATCCTTTAAAGCGTTTTCAAGTTGTTGTTTTACTTTGTAGACTTTTAAAAGCATATACGTATTTTCTTTGCTGGATTTGCTAATATATTGTTATTTTTTTCATTTTTCTGCCATGTTTTTTAAGGTTTATGAAGCTAGTCACGTTTAAGGTTCAGCTTGATAAAATCTTCATACTGGAATTCCGCCAGCTGTGCTTATGATAGCCTTGTAAAAATGGTAATAGACGCACAGAGCAAACAATTTACTATAAAGATCAATTCAGCCCCTTTTTTACCGAATACTTGCGGAAAGTTTGATTTGAGCTTTAGATCAACTAAGATCGCTTTAAAATATTCACTGGTTTACTCTTAGCTTATTATCAGGCCTGTTTCTTGGTTTTGAATTTCAAAATATCAAAATCGTACTTGAAATAAGTATTTTGTGGTACTATTGAAACAGGTTATACTTGAGACAAGTGCAAAGTATTAGACTTTTTTCAGTGTGTACCAATGACTGATATCTTATGCGGTTTAGTTCAGTTCGGTTCGGACTTGGTTCGGTTTGGTTCAGAATCGGTATTCCTCTCTTCTTGGTTCCCATTAAGTAAAAGCTCATGCTCATGAAGAGAGTCGAAAAAAGTAATAAAAAGTTGAAAGCCCCATATAGGCAAATATTCATTGATTATGAATGGTGCTTAAAAGCGACCTAAAAACCTCATACGACATATATATATTTTCGAATTTCCAGAAACAAAGAAAAGGATTCTGAGGAAACAACTTGCATTAACAAAGGCCAACTGGTAAGCGCATTGGTATTAAAGCTCACTTTGAAAACTTCTTACTCAATTTATATTGATAATAACGATTTGAAGTTTCAGGTTTTATATGCTGAAAAGAGAAGGACACTTTATACCTTCTTAGGAAATTTTATTTACTTTTCATTCGAATAATAGGAACCAAATAATGGCATCAAAGAATGAAATAAACTGCTTTGAAATGGAAAAATCTATTTTTTTTTTATGAGAAATCACTAAGAGATAACCAAAGTAAACAAACAAACAAAACACGAATCAATGAAAACAATGTACATACTTATATAAAAAGTTGAAAAACAAATTTTCTTTTAAACTTTCCTGTCCCACTTCTTGTGTTGGCGCGTGTGTTTTTTAGAATATCCAGCCGGCTGATCTATCTATATATAATAAATAAGGTCAGTGTCATGATAAATATTCCAATAGCATACAACTTGTGTTCGTGTGTGTGTTTTTGCTTCCCACACCATTAACAATATTTTGTTTTTGTTTTGATTCCCACTCCCTGTACATATTTCTATGTGTCATTACAGCGAGGCTGCATTTTAGTTTTTGTTTTTTGTTTTGAAATGTTGCCAAATGAAAACCACATTTTGTTAGTAATATCATTAGATTTTGTGCTTGTTTTATTTGTACGTAAGTATTTTTTTTTTTTTTTGCTTTTTTCTATTTAAATGTTCTTGATAATTGAATGCACAGTTGAGCTCACTTAATAATAAAATTGGTATGCATAGATTTCTCTCATTTCTCAAAATTTTGGTTGTATCAACAATTTCTACGTAACAATTAGACTTTGGATGAGATATATATGTTAATGAAATGTATTTGTGGTAGATAATTTCCAAAACTCTTTTCTTCTCGCTTTTTTTTTTTTAATTATAACATAAACATAAAGTTAAAGTTAAATTTAGGAATAAAATTTTTAAAACAACATTAAAATTTAATCAAGGGCAGAACAAGTCGCTTTGCTCTTAAATGCTACACGTGCTAGGGCAAACGGATTTCGTCTTTTATACACACATCGAACACTAGCAAAATAACGGGTATTTGCCAGCCAAACTATATACACTTGATGCTATATATGTGATGGAAAAGTGCCTTACTCGTTCAGCAGGCAGGTGCGCACCAGGGCACCACAAACGGCATACGGATCGCAGTTCGAGCTGGGTCGACGATCCTCGAAGTAGCCTTTACCTGCACTGGCCACACCACGGGGCACACGCACACTCACCGCCCGATTGGCCACACCCCAGGAGAACTTGTCTATGCTAGAGGTTTCCAGGCGTCCGACCAGACGACGCTCATTGTCCTTACCCTCCTTGGGATCATAGGCTTTGATATGACGTTCGTGTTGTTTACTCAGTTTTTCGATGGCCTGTTCAATGGCCTTCATGCCGCCATCGGCACGCATGGCCTTGGTGGAGAAATTGGTATGAGCACCGGCTCCATTCCACTGACCCTCCATGGGCTTGGGATCGAAGGTAACCACCACACCATACTCCTCGGCAATGCGTTGCAGGATATAACGCGAAACCCACAGATCATCGCTGGCCTTCATACCATTACTGGGTCCCACCTGGTACTCCCACTGAGCGGGCATCACCTCGGCATTGGTGCCAGCAAAGTCGATGCCTGCATACAGACAGGCAATGGCATGAGCCTCGACCAGATCCCGAGCATACACACGATCGGCACCCACACCGCAATAGTAGGGACCCTGGGGCGCTGGGAAACCATTATCGGGCCAGCCAAAAGGACGTCCGTCCACATCGAGCAGTGTGTATTCCTGTTCAATGCCAAACCAGGGCTCCTGCTCACCAATCTTATCCACAGCAGCCTGGAAGGAGGCTCTCTTATTCGAAGGAGTGGGTTTACCATCCGCACTGTACGTATCACAGAGCACCAAAATGTCATTCTTGCCAGGTTTGAAGGGGTCACGGTACAGGGCGCGTGGTTTCAGAGTGGTATCGGAATTTTCACCCTGAGCCTGATATGTAGAACTGCCATCGTATTGCCAATCGGGTAGATCAGCCACACCACTGGGTACTTTATCCAGAACACGATCCTTCAGCCGAATATTCTCACCGGTGCCATCAATCCAGAGATAGGTGGCCTGTACACGATTGGCGGGTGTTTCCAAATTGCGATAACGCTGCAATATGCTCTTGTCCAGAGCGGTGTTTGGAGAATTGCATAGGAATTGAGATTTCAAACGCAATTGCTGTTGCACTGCGGCGGGCTTACAAAGCTCCTTTCTCAGGAAGAGTCCGGCGACGCGGAGAGCCATGAGGATGCTTTTGGTTTTAGGTGGGTTCTTGAATGAGAAATGTGGAGTGTTTACATGAATATAACATTATCATAATTGGTATATTTAACTTAAGGAATCAAGTCAGCCAACCTATCGGTTTTGGTTTGAGTTTGGTTCATAGTATTTCTTAATATTTGACAGATTTTTGGTACTAATTTCAACTTCTTTGTTTATGAGGACACAGCTGGAGAGCCCAGCTCTTACAAATGTAAATCTGTAGTCGAATGGAATCCAACAACTGTCTTTAGAACTGGAAGGATTATTTTTAAAATTTTTAAATTGTTTTATTGTTTATTGTTTTTTCCCGTCAATTTATTGAGGACAATGAGGATGATTATTTGAACCTAACAGCTTTCCATAGTTCTATTCCGATTAGGGTTAAAGCTTTAAGATGAGAAGGTTCGGCTCAAAATCGGGTTTCAGCCTAAATCTCAAATTTTATTATGGATTGCTTTGAACTAATCTTGAAAGATCAAGATCGGTTTTAGTTAGGGATGCAGGCTGGTTTTAAATCACTCTAAATTAATATTTCTTAAATTTTCAAGAAACCAACGCTTAAAAAATCAAATTTTAGAAAACTATTTAACCACAAAGGGTTCGAACTGAAGAACAGAACCTCGCATAATAATATATCAAGGCAGAAACCATTAAAGTTTGCCCTAAAAATTTGGTTGTAAGCCGAGTCGATGTTTTAAAACCTTAACCGAAACTGTATTAGTGTCCAAAAGGATTAAATTAGTGTTTTAAACTGCTAATAAATTAAATTTTTTGAATGATTTTTAATTGGAGATAAAAATTGAACTCATGATTGCAGACCAGAAACCAAGGAAACAATCGAAAAAACGGACAGTTCCAGGGGGATCTTGTGAGGGTTGCCTGTGGCATAATTTACTCCGTAAAATACAAAATTGAGCTTTTTTGAATAAATAACAAAATTAACGCACTTGTCATAAAAAAATGTATTATTATTATTACAAAATTTTTGCTCTCCTCACTTGGAAAAAAAAAAACAAATTTCTCCTAAGAAAAAAATTAAGAGCTCGTCCATGAAACGGATGCGTATATTAATAATGTGAAAGGGGATACAACAATTTTTTTCTAAAAGAAGATTAAATTGAAATATAATTGAATAGTAGTGGCTTTTTTGTCCAATGATTTTGAGCAGTTTAATTTATATAGTTAAACTACTAAAAATTTAACTAATTAAAGAATTTATGTAAGTTTTCAAAATTGATTTATATTCATCCAAAGATTCGAGTTCCTGGCAAGTTCAAAAATTTGCAAATGAAAATAAAAATATCATAATTATGGCATTTTTTGTTTCAAAGCCATAAATCCCATAGATTTGGTCAAAATATATATGCCGACGACTGTGTACATTAAATTTCAAGGATTTTACAGATTTTTCTTCTTGCGAAAAAAAAATATTGCTTTCAGGTTGCAGACTACAATACAATTTTACACAGTACTGCACTTTTGTTTTGAGTATTTTTATTTTTTATTTTATTTTATATAATTGCACTTGTTTTTGTTGTTTTTCTTGTCAACTTACATTGCACTTTGCACTTTACAGTTATTAAGTTTTTACACAATTTTTTTTGGCACTGCGCGTTTTTATGTTGCTGCTGTTGCTGCTGCTGCTGCTGTTGCTGCCTGCCTACACGAAGTTAGGAAGGTTTGTGAGCAAAATACGTGCGACAACATTCACTTTTCTCGTTTTGCTCGAGTCTCGATTTTTCTTTATCGCGTTTGCAGTCGACGCTGACAGCGGCAGCGCGCGCATTGATACGCACCAAAGGAATCGGTAGGAGAGAGTAAGTCCAAAAAGCAAAAACAAAACAGACACCAAAACAAACCGCATATGCGCAGCACCCACACATGCAAACACAAAGAGCGCACTGTTTGACGCTCTCTCGGCGATTAGTCGCAGCTTGATACCGTTACTTGGGCGATTATGACACAGACATGGCAATGTGTTTATTTAGTATGAGTGATAAGCGTGAATGTTCTGTTATCAAATTCACTGTAACTTGACTGCTGTTTGTGGGCATACGCATATTGTTGTTAGGCACTGTAGCATACTAACAAAAATAAAATGTAAACAATACACATACAAAAGCTCTCTTGCATGCGCATACTCTCATCATAAGGCAACGCACAGTGGTGTAATGCCACCATATTTAGTAGATAATGTGTGCCTAGTATGGAATGTACTAGTCGCACTCAATTATGCGGTTTAAATGGGCTTTGGGCATTTCCCATTTAGATTGGGCCAATGAGGGGGCTTTCAATTTTGACCAAAAGCCCTGCCATCCTGATAAATCGACTGATGGATATTGTGCTTTGGTCAATTTTCTAATGGGTTTTATTAAAAGTTTTGTTTTGTATGTGTATTTGTATTATGATCCAAATTTTTTGTACATCCTTAAGAAGTATTCATTCAATTGCATTTGTTGTGACTTTATTTCTCTGTAAATATTGTTTTAAATTATTTTTCCCTTTAAAATTCAATGGTTTCTTTTTTTATAGCATACATATTTCCTTTCAGCCCTTAAGTAGGCTACATTTTTTGAGCTTCAGCTCACCGCAATTCCATCTTAACAGAGCATGAAATAGGATAGCATACTTTTGAGATACATATTTGAGTCATCTGTCAGTTGTTTTATACCGCAGTAATTAAAGTCAAGACGTCTGCCAACTGCTACCACTGCTGCGACCTTGGTACTGGCGGTCTCTATGGTGCACTCCGATTCGCCGCATCAGTTGTTACCCAACTGTAACCCTTGACCCCACGGTGGAGCGCGTCTTGGTGCTCTCTTTTTTTCCAGCATGCAAAAACAAAAAGGACGCGGCACTTCCACTACCGCTGTTTGACCTCTAAGAACGCCGTATATACATAGATGTAAGATAACAATACACAAAAGCATTTCCTATATCTCTCTCTCTGAGAATGCAGCTATGTGCGGTTGAGAGGCTGTGAAAAGTGTGAGAATATTTTAGCAGAGAGGACGGCAAATGTGTGAATGTATTGTTTAGCAATACACAGTGAACATTTTATAAGTAACAAAGGAATTATGATGACAATTTAAGTTAAAAACGGTAATCGTTTGATCCACGTGTTAGAAATGATTACAAAAATATAATAAAATTCATTTTTATAGCACATTAAAGTTGGGACTGCGATGTACTTTGCATTTTGAGAGTAGGTTCTTAGAAAACTATTTATATTCAAGTCTCAACTGGCTGCATCTCAATATTAACATTTATACACTACCAAAATTGTTTGAACCTAGTCTCAAGTCTAACACTTCCATATTAAACCAGAAAACCAATGTGAACCTAAGCCACTTTTGAAGTGGTTCGGCCAGATGGTTTGGAGCCGAACCGAACCCGTCCGAAGCCGGTTTTGTACCAGCAAAGAATTAAACTCCATATTACCAAACCACAAACCAAATTTCAAAGTTTTTAGCTTAAAAAAATCTCAAATTAAGGATCTGAACTAGATTTGAACCGGATTTATATTTGAACCTGTTCGGAACCGGATATTCAGCTTCATTTTACCAACCAACACACCTAACTTCAAGTTCGTAACTGTAATAGCTTCTGCGATGTGGCTCTGAACCACTTTTAAATCGCTTTCGAACCGGTTTGTTGATAACCTATGACTCGTTCCTAACTGCCAAACTACAAACTGGGCAGCCAAGTGCTCATAGTAGAGACGTCAGCTTGGAAAATCACACAACTAGCATTCTTCAAAGCGAAAATTAACTTTTTGCTACTTATCTTACACCTTTATTTAAATAGCTGATAGCGGCAGCAATAGGTTCTAACCTACACCACTTTGTGTAGGCCTGCCACAACAATCTTTCGACCACTTTAACTAAAAGGCCAACAACAACGACAAGAGTTTTGCCCAACACAGTATGGGGCATCGGGTTGCAAGCTACGCGGAAACATGTGAAGATATGACACAGGTAATCCTTTGAGCGTTAAGAGAGTTTCGGAAGTTCCCTTTAAAAGAGGAAATGGAACAGTAGATTACATAAAATACATGCAAGATCTGCTTCGCCTTAGATATAAATCAACATCTGAAATGGCCCCTTCACCAGAAGTTATTTCTTAATTGAATGCCCCAGTATACCAAGAATATTTTAACTCATTTTACTCTTAAGAAAAGGTTAATAATGTTTGTTGTTTTATGTATGTTAGATAGCAACTATTATGGTTTCGTTTTGTGTACATTGCGTGGACTACTGATAACTATTTGTTAAAGTAAAAAACGGTTGATAACATGAAAATGGCATCAAATGTTGTCAGAATTCCTTAGGGATCTGTAAAAACCCCTCTGAAAGTGCGATTAAGTATATTTTTATTCAGATATTAGGACTTACTTTGGAACAAAAGAAACCTTTGTACGGCAAAATCTGATATATGCTTTCCCAACGATATACGATTTCCCAATTCCACGGTAAGTATGTCACATGATTGCATTATCAGTTCATATATGTATTCTGGCACATAAATATCTTTGAACAGTGACACTTCTGAAAAGTATAAAAAAAGTTCTTCTGCTCTCAAAGAATTTATATTCTAGTTTTTAGAAATTCACCATTAAATAATTTTTATTTCTTGTTTTTTGAGCGTGAAAGATATGAAAGTCTTCTCTGAGTATAAAAACAAGCCTCGAGTTTTAGAATTAAATGCTTTGTTTTAGTAACCAGAAACCTTATTAAATTCTTAAAGAGATTTCTAGCTGAAGTACGCGCATTACTTAAATGGAACTGATTTTCTATAAAGGCTAAATGTTATTGTGATTATAGTTTTTATTTCGCTTGTTACAAAAATTGTCATCGAAAAAATTAATTTCCTTAGTTTTCTTTTTAATAATCATCCACAATCAGTGCGGTGCCAGCTAATAGAATTTGTTCGTCGGTTCCTTCCATAAGATCCACATCCAGATAACAAATCAACTTATCCCGACTAGCATTCGTATATAAAGGCAATTTTAGCTTTGTCTCATGCCTTGGCACATCATTTCCATATTTGCTCAATTTTATGTTTATTTTGGAGTCGCTGGCATTTTCTTTAATAGTTTTATAGGTGATATAGAATGGCTGAGATTTATCCTGTCCACTTTTGGCGCCATCCAGCTGGATTGAAAATATAAATAAGAGAGCATTTGGGAGTTGGTGTTAATTTGATTTAATAATATGGAAGAAATTAAGCTATAAATTTAGTGTTAGCAAGTAACTTAAGAAGATGGCTTTTGAATGGGACAAAGATATATGCTGAAATTTGAAGTTGATCAAAAACCAATAAAAAAGCTAAAAAAACCGTTTTCAAGCTAACTTGGCTCGATTTTCTAATGGCGGTGGCCGTTAAACGCAAGTGCTTGGTATTTTTGGCCACGTGCATCTACGGTCACTCTAAAACACAGTAAATAAAGTGATGGCACAATGTTGTAAATAAACAAAATTTAAAGAAAAAAGAACTGAAATTCTTCACTCAAAAGTGTGGCACACAACATCGCCACCATGGAGACTCATTTTATGGCCAAAATGGGAAAGGTAAGCAGCATCAGCAGCAGTCCCAGCAAAAGCGGCACAGACACCGACATGGACAGACAGGGACAGAACAGACAAAGGAAGAAGAAGCAGCAGCAAGACAAGACGGCGCCAGACAATTGTGAAAAATTCTACTACTTACCTTAAGCGGAGCCCATTTCAAGATGATCGCTTGTTTATCCTCGCCAGCTCCACTGCCCGGGCCGCAGGTGCGCAATTCTAAGCGTTCCACAGAGACTCCATAGATGCGCGACTGCAGCAACTTGAGGCAGGCCAATAAGTTCTCACAGTTGTAAACCTCAATTAGATTGATTTCCTCGCCGAATTGTAGATGCACTTGCTCCTTGAAACGCTTCTCGGCTGCCTGTGCGCGAACTATGACGGCACGCAGATAATCCACGGCACTGTTGCTGCTGGGTCCAGGCCACAGTTTTAGCCAGCTGGTGGGGATCTGAGCGGGGGAAAATGAGATAATTGTTATTGTAATCAGTAGAGCATTAGCAGGTGTTGAGGGTGGGCACTTAAAAATTTGATTATCCCTCACCTGCTGTTCGGCTAAGGCCTGAAGCGTCTGGTTATCCACATCTTGAGCCTCTCTAAGCCAACCATGCATTTGCGACAGCGTCTGATGCACTAGCCCGTACAAATTAGCTCCCAACTGAAGTTCGGCTAAAACAAACAGTGACCAGGGTGATTCACCCACCACATCAGCAGCAGCTTCCTTGGCTGTCTGAGCTATGGTGCAGGTACCAGCCAATTTTCGCCAAAGACTTAGCAAAGGTTTAATTTGCTGTTCCAACTTTTGACGTGCATTGGTCAGCAGATCTGCAGCGGGTGCGCCACCAAAATGTAATCCTCTCAACTCTTTAATCACACGACGAGCCTGTTCAATCTCTCTCTGCTGTTGTGCCTGATGAGCCAAGCCATACATGCTGGGTTCATCCATTTCGGGTAACTTATCCAAGGCAGCATAATAGTCCTGCAGCTGGCCACTCGTGGGGAGAGTAATACGCAATCCCAGAGGTGACCAGCGGCTACTTAAGACATCGCTGCAACAGAATTGTGTTAGATAATTCCTTAAAATATCCAAATCCCGCTGATTGTTGATACGTCCACCATAGGCCAAAGCCTCGCTCAAGCGTTGCAACAAAGTCCAATCACATCTACCCGAAGTAAGTTGATTATCCAGCCACCCGAGGATACCTAAGGCAGCCTTAAGATCGGCCTCACCAAATTCATAGTACTTGGACCAGCCCTGCGGTATGTACTGACGTCGTTGCTGCAGCGCAGCGGTCAGTATAAAAAAGACCAATCTCATTTTTAAAGATTTCGGCGATTGTTTCAGTGTCAGATCCTGTTCGGCTGCATAGTTTTGCAGTAGGCGGAGAACAATTTGCTTTAAACCTCTCGGTTGTTCGTAGCGCACTTTCAGACATTTGTCTATGGAGGAGTCGGGGAATCCATGCGTGCTCTCACAGAGTAACCATAGACGAAAATCAGAAGATTTGGGCATTTCACTCAATTCTCTTTCCATTTGGCCTAACCATTCGGGTACTAAGTGTATATTCTTCACGCATAACCAAAGGCCCTGAGCTGCGGCCTCACGCATGGCATTGACCACACGACGCTCACTTCCCTTGCCTATGGCCATTTCCAGATATCGTTGCTTCGCCCATTTCTTAAGCTCAACGGTGGGATCGTTTTCAGCTTGACTTATCATTAGAATGGGACGATCACAAGAGCTTTGTTGTAGTAGCTGTTCCACAGTGGGTTGAGTGGCTGCCTCGGGTGTGATGCCCAAGAGTTCGGTGCTCACTTTGCGTAGCTGTTGAAGCATCAGGTCTGGGCGAAAGATTTGGGTCAGTAGTACACGATGAAAAGTTGAGGGAATTGAGGCTGAAAGAAGGAGAAATTATGTTAGTGTACGAATCAAGATTAAAATAAACCACAATAAGTTTTGAAAACTCACCCAAAACATCATCAGTTTGCTGTTCAATAAATCCCCGCCATACATAATCCTTGTCCAGCTGCAATTGTTGCCTTAGCTCCGGCAACTGTTGTAGCAGCAGTGCCAACTTTAGTTGACTCTCACGCGTCATGCAGTCAGGTAAATGTCCCAGATTTGATAACAAAACACTGCCATCCGCGCTGCCCATAAAATTGTTAATAAACAAATCCCATTCTTTAGTTGGCAATCTCTCACAATAAGCCTGATGGCAAATCCATAAGGATAAAGCCAACTGATTATCCCTGGGTATGGCACGTGCCAGATTCAAGTACACATTTCTCACCACCAACTCATACACCTTTAAATCCTCACGCTGATCCTTGGCCAATGCCTGCAGAAATAGTTCTATAAATACCAAAGCGGACAATTCATAACCCTGGATAAGACCCGCATAGAACTGAGCAGCCTTGGCACACAAATCCTTGAGTGATCCAAACTGTGCCAATAAAGTATTCTTGACCTCTCCACTTTGCTTCAGAGCCTCATCAATTTGGCTACTACTTTGCTTCACCTCATTCAAACTGGACAAGAGCTGTTCATTTCTCAATATGTCACCCTCCGATTTGGATAACTGTTCCAGCAATTTATCCTGCAGTTCCATGCGTTGTTTCAGCAAAACTCCTTCACGTTGCAGCAGTTCAACTCTTTGCTCTTCCAATTTGGGATTTTTGAGCACAATTGCCTTGGACATTAACTGATCCGTGAGCCCAGCAGCGGTCACCGTGAATTTCAAGAGATTCACTTGTCCGCTTTGCTCTGCCGGCAGCTCCAAACGATGGGATTTACTCAACAAAACCAATTGAAAGCTCTCATGCAGATCGATTAACTTGGCCCCGATTTCCAATTGTCTCTTGCTGAATCTCACATAAATATGTCCTTGTATCAATTGAGCCAGGGGTGGACGCATTTGTTCACAATCTTGGATTAAAAGGGTTTTACCAAAACGCACCGCCAACTCCAGTTGGTAGGCAAGTCTTTCATTACCCTGGGTAGTCAGCTCACAGGCTCGTCCCTGGCCCTTTAAATGGGCCATTAGCCAGGGTGCCACCGTCTGACTGGGATCCAATAGCAAAGGTATGGGACAACTGCCATAGGGTAGGGCCAGCATCTCTTTGAGTAAGGCAGCACTCTCTATAATTTGAGCATCTCTAGCCAATCCCTGAGATTCCCATATAATTTGCTGCTGTTCGGTGAGCAAAGATTGACGCAGATTGAAGTCATTTGAAAGTTGAAAGTCCTGGGCCAAGCGTTTGAGAGAAGAGCTGGCAAATAAAAAGGGGATCATTCAACTCATTTCTCTCTCTCTCTCTCTCTCTCTCTCTCTCTCTCTGAACTCACCCTCTCTGTTCCAATTGAAGTCCCGCATAATAGTTAATAGCCAAGGCCAGCAATAAAGTCTGGCCATCAAGTGTTTTATGTGCTCGTTTCAGCTCTGCCAATTGATGGCTCCAAGTGGCATACTCAGCACTCAACTTTCCCACCAAAAGTTCTGCTGCCTGCAGATTGCCACTCGCCTCCTGCAATTTCAATTCCAAGACAGCTGCCTCTTGGGTATATGTTTGCAATTTGGCGGATAATTGTTTCACCCGCTTATCCACATCATCCAGTCCGCTGGCCAATTGTTGCATCTCATCTTCGGCCACATTGAGATTACGCTGTAGTTCAGTTTGTTCCCTTTCCAAGGGTTTAATACTCTGTATTACCCGAGCATAGCGTACACTCGCCTGTACCCAGGCCGCCAGGGGGGCAGCAGCTGCCGAGGCACGTTTCGCATTCTTGGCATCATACGAATCACCCTTGGCGGCCAACAGACGTTCCACAGCCTCACAATTCTCGGGACTAATGCGTGACGGATCCAAAGAGCGTATGTCCTCCTTGACGCCACGTTTGGCCAGAAACGTTTTCATGCTATTCCATGAAGTATCACGTATGCCCATCAGACGTAAAACCCCCTCGAGTATGTCCCGAACAGCTTCCGGTGGAGCGCGCAATGAACGAATCTCGGATAAAGCTTCAGATTTGATTTGACCCACCGCATTGCTGGCCTCGTTCAGAATGGGTTCCACTTCGGCCAGCTCCTGCTTTATTTCACGCTGTCTGAGCTTCAATTGTTCGCTGCTGGCTTGAGTCTGTTGCTTTAGCTCCAACATGCTGGACTTCTGTGCATTCGCATTTCGCATGGTGGCCGAAATCATTTCCAAGGCATCATTGGCCAGTGAACGTTTCTCACCCAAAGCCAGCTCTTGGGCGGCAGCATTGGACTTGAGAGTATCGACCAGGGCATGAGCTGTGGCTAGTTTATCTACACCCAATTGAAGTTTACCCAAACGTTGATCAATCTCAGCCGCTGCATTGCTATACATATGATAATAGCTGCAGATTAATTGATAATATCGTTGCGATGGTTGATCTTGAGGCAATTCTTCAGTTAGATCTGCAAAATGACTGCAAACGGGTACCTTACCACGACCACTGCCCACAGAAGCTTCATTAAGAAGTTCTATATATTGCTTGGGTAACATGGCCAAGGTTTCTCGGGACTCGCCACGCATATACAGCAAATCCATTTGACGATGTAGGGCGGGACAAGTGGTTAAATAATCCTGTACTTTGGGACTACTGGCATCCAGTACTAGGATTATGTGGAGATTCTCGCGGGCACCTTAAATGGAAGTTAAAGGGAAGATAATTAAATGTTAAAATATTATTCATTACTTAACTTAAGCTATTTCGTTTCGTTCTTTAATGTTCTTTAATGGAGTAAGTTGTTCTTGGATTTAAGAATTACTAAAATAGGAATTAAAATTCCTCAAACAAGAATCTTTCATATTTCAAATAGGAACTTAAACTATAAACTTCCAAATATAAAATAGAAAAATTAATTTCTCAATCCATAACTTCTCATGCTTTAAATTAGAACAGAAATTTCTTAATCAAGAATTTTTCTTATTTAAAATCGGATCCAAATTCCTTACAAAAGGAATCTTCCATACTTATTACCTTTTAAGTTTTTAAATAAGAATGTTTCATTTATAAAATAGGAAAACTAATTTCTTAATCAAGAATCTGTCTTAAACAGAAATTCCTAAAATTAAGAAACTTTCTTAGTTTAAATAGAAACAGAAATTCCTCACAAAGAATCTTCCATGTTTAACAAGAAAACAGAATTTCCTTTAATAAGAATCTTTCATATTTAAAATATGAATAAGAACTAAGTATTCGCTTTTAGTTTAAAGAATATATGATTTAAGAATTGTTTAAAGTTAATTGAAAAAATATTTTTAGGTATTTAAAGTATGATTCAAATTGCAAGTGTAAATACTCATTGGTTAACCTTACCCAGAAGTAAGGTCTTAAAAATATTCCATTCAATATATGCTAAATCAGTTTAAGGTAGCGGTCGGCACTACAAGCAGAGACTTTCAAAAACTTTAATGCTATATTTTGTTGTTTCTTCTTGGCAACGCAAGGCTTGCCAAAGAAGAGAGATAGAGCTTTAGAATAGATAGATTTTAGACCGCTTTTCTCAAAAGTAGGATTGCATTCTGCCAACGTCTCTGCTAACACTGCCGACCCCTGGTCTAAGGACAAATATTTTGAGATTATTTTGGATCAAGTATTTTCGTAACTAAGATATCTAAAACTAAATTGCAATTAACATTCTCTGTTACACTTACGCTTCATAAAATAGGTGCCCAATGATTCCTGATATCCCTCCAATTGGGCTGCTTGCTTCAGTGTACTAGCCACCGCCTCTAGATCATCACCAAATAGTTCCAATATTTCACTACCCTCTAGCAAGGCTTCTAATGGTTTCAGTATATCTGGTACATGACTCAACCAACAATGTTCTATAAGCAAGTAGCTCATCTGCTGCTCCAAAGCTGCGGTTTGCATGGCCAACTTAAGATCATTATAAAAATCGGTTAGATCATAGTTAAAACCACCCTGAAGGGTTAAAACTTTAGCCTGTTGCAAGGTGGCCGCTGCATAAATGGCATCCAAATGTCGTCCACCTGCTTGACCCAAAATTAACATATGAGAATCGGTTCTAGACAAAATTCTCGCCATTTTGGCCGTATGATGAAGAAGTTCTTCTGTTATAGGTGCTGTGATGTTGTAGCTTTCAGTATCTGAAGGAGAAAGAGAAAGAAATTTTAAAATATTTGTACAACTTAAAGCTTAACGATTATCGATTCAATTCTAATCCATGCCAAGCTAAAACTCATTGAGAATTTGCAATTTTAAAGTCTTTCGATTCAATCAATTGTCGGTTATTGATAAGGAACAAAACGATTTGGTTGTCTTTAAAGCATTATTAGGGGCCTGTTCTAGCATCAGCAAAAAACAGTCACAGATTTTTTCTAATAATAATGAATAGAATATCCACTTTCACTCATATCACCCTCACTCTTCTATTTCTATTGAGCCGAATTTGTTCTCTAGTTTTTTTCTACCCGTTCTCTATGTACTTGCAGTGGATGACCCCCGAAGAGGAGGCACGCCAAAAGTTCATCATGCGGGAACGGGATCGTGAACGTAAACGTATCAAACGCATGAATCCCGAGTATCGGCAAATGGAACGTGAACGGGATCGATTTCGCAAACAGACGCCCAGGCCCAGTGTAGTTATTCCCCCAATTTTATAATCATATTATTATTTTTTTTGAATTTAACTTAAGTAAGAGGGAAAAGTCCAACGAGCAACTTCACATAGGAAATGCATGAGAGTTTTGAGTTAAAAAATAGTTGCTCTTTAAGCCAAAACTGCAGTGTTGGTTAAGCGTTTTTTTTGTCAGTTAAATATTGGTAGATTAAATAGTTTGCTTGGCATAAGTGAGTAAATTCTGGTAAGCTTAAGGTCAGACAGCTGTTTCAAGACCCTTTCGGCTCTACCATCAGCACACTTTTTTTCGACTAGCATATGATTTTTCATGACTAATCGCAAGTAAGGGAATTTATAAGAAAATGAACGACACATGATTTTTTTTTTTGATATTAAACCCCTATAACTGGAAAACCATTATCTTTTATGGCTTAGCGTTCGATTCAGTATTGACTGTTTAACGAGAAAGATTGTGTGGTTAGCAAAGGTCTGGACGGATCAATTTACATCCCTGTCTTAAGCTAAATGTTAAGCTGAAGAAGCAGTGTGACCTAATTATTTTGATTGCCCTTTTGGGGTTACCTGGTCACACCATTTTTGGTGGCAACATCTTAGCTTAAATACTTTATGTTAATTTTTTTCATACTTACTACAAATGTTGATTTGTCTTTGCACCTCCTCAAACCATTCGTCATGCGTTAAACCTTTCAATTGACCCTTCGATTTAGCTGATTTGGGTACAAAATAAACTTTCTGAAACAAGAAACAAACAATAATCTAACAGAATTCTAAAGTAAACAAACAACTCACCTCTTTGCCCAAATATTTTCGCATAGTTTGCTTAAGTATTCCCTCAAATTGCTGCACATGCTCGCTGCTGACCAACCGATCTCGAAACATGCCCAAAAGTTCACAATTCAAAGCCTGCAAATGAAAACAAACAGAAATCATCTCAACCCTCTCTCCAGTAACCCTTAAACTCACCTCATTGAAATCGCTTGAGGGATAATAGACCAGTCCATCCACCAGTTTCATAACACATTTGGGACTAAATTGATAGTGCGTCTGTTTGCCACCATTTGACGATGTGAATGTTGCCTGCAACTGTCGAAAAAGAAGTAAAGCCAATTAACCCCAGAGTGAGGGCCATTGATGACAAGTGGTTTACCTTCTCAAAGCACTCCATCAGACACTCGCTAACATGCTGCAAACTGACATTGCCACCTCCCCGAAAATGCTCACTCAGCAACGGCTCCAGGCGGCACTGGACGATGGCCAGCATATCCGTCGCAGTGGGACGACTCACTCGCACATATTGATTTATGGCCAAATAGCGTGGTGCAATTTTCAGCAAATTTCCACTAATGGAAGCGCAAATTTGCAAACCGCTCACGCTAATCCATTCCAAATTCTCGGCATAGAAGCCGCCACGTTGAGCCAATTGAAGTAGCAATTCGACAATTTCACAAGCACCCCAAGCATCCAACTGGCAGAGATCCAAGTTCTTCATAAAAAGCACCAAACGTGCCTGTTTGGGTTTATACTCCCTGCCCCGTACACCGCTCACAGTGACACAGTGGGTCCTCAAAGTGTGCAGCACATAGCCAGGTGTCAGCTGGGTGGAGCAGTTAATGGTGGCCAGCTGATAGCCCGAATGTTCCAGTACCGCCTGTTGCATTAGCAAAGTCTTGCCCGAACCACTGGGTCCCATTAAGATAAAGGGCGAAATACGATTTCCGGTAGCCTTGAGTAGGGTTTCCAATATACCCAAATAGGATTTCACATAAGCCGTGGATATTAAATGACTTCCCTTCTCGGGTGTATCAATCACATCCAGGGGATATTGTTCTAGAGCATTGCGTGGCACATCGTAATAGGTTAGCTCAGCTTGATTGGGTTGAGGTATATACAGATTCGCTTGCTTCAGCACCAGTTGAGCAAAATCACGTTGTCGTTCAGTGGGCATATAACCAAAAAGAGCACGTAAAGTGGCTGCACCATATTCCTCTAGGGTTTGGGTGTTGTTAAGTTGTAGCAGGAGTGAGCGTAGCAGACTGGCACGACTGATTCCAGGTAATTGGCTGTGAGTGGGTGAGAAAAAGATGGAATTTAGTGTAAGCTCTTACCGTTGAGGCGTTGTTAAGTAGTCAGTGAATCAGTCAGTAACATAACTCACCTCAGCAAATGTTGACTTTCCAGCCAATCGGCAGCAGTCTTAAAATTTCCATCAATATAGCTTTGCAATAGCTCTCCAAAGGGTTCCTTTGCAAGCTCATGCTTAACAATTTCGTTCAGTGGATAATAATCGTAGCTAGAGCAAAGATATTACTTCCAAAAATCTGCCCAACTTGTCAATTCTCTTTGCTTACCTCATGTTGATAATACCCATGCGTGAAATAGTAGCCGGTGAGGCATGACGCACATCGTCCGTTTCAAATATAAAATTCACATTGTTCCCAAATTGTATGCGCCAGCCAGAGGGTAGGGTAAGCAGCCTGTCAAAAGAAAGGGGTATACGTATAGCCCAAACAGATCCACACACACACAAACACACACAAGAACATCATCACAAAACATTGCCAAATTATGTGCTTGCCTTTGCTCAACCAAACCAAACGCTTCTCATCTCTAATTGCAGCTGATGACACCCGAGGAGGAGGCGCGTCACAAATTCATCATGCGTGAGCGAGATCGCGAGCGAAAGCGTATCAAGCGTCTGAATCCCGAATATCGAAGAATGGAGCGCGAGCGCGATAGATTTCGCAAGAAGGCACGACGTGCTAACGTAGCATTTTTCCAATATTCTTTATATTTCTAAAACCTCACCCACACTCACACCCACACTTACACACACACACACACACACATATAGGCTAGGCTTAAGTAGCTAGGACTTGGACCTATGGGACTACGAGGGGGGGGATGTACAGATAGACTGATTTTGATTGATGAAATACAAACACCCACAATTCTCAAGTTTGGCTACAATTTGCTTTAATAAGTTTTCCAATTCTTTGCAGTTAACGCCCGAGGAGGAGTTGCGTCTCAAGATGATACAACGCGAAAGAGATCGTGAGAGAAAGCGTATAAAACGAATGAATCCCGAATATCGGAGATTAGAACAAGAACGCGATCGAGATCGCAAGAAGGCGAGAAGGGCGAATGAAGCCTTTCGCCAGCTGGAAAAGCTACGTGATAAAATACGCAAAGAGCGTAAAAAGGGACTCCTGGTGACGGATCCAACGCAACTGCCGCCCGAATTTGCGGCGATGATACCGCCAGTGCCTACTGTTAAGCCTGAGGTAAGTAGATATGGGAAACCCCCAGCGGAGATGTAAAATTGTGCTTGTTTTTGTGCAGGTTTTGACAGCGCCTCAGGGACAGCAACAACAACAACAACAAGATTCACATCTGCAACAGCTGCAGCGACAGCAATCACAACAGCAACAGCAGCCACCACCCACGCTTCACCAGGAACAACAGCAACAACATTTGGCCGCACTTCAACTTCATCCTTCCCATCACCATCAGCAGCAGCAGCGTCATCGTAACATTTCACAACATGGTCTGAATCCTAGCGCTCTCACTCAACTAACGGCCGCTGCTCAAGCAGCTGGCCAAGCAGCCATGCACACGCCACCACCCACGCATTTACAGCAGCTCAATAAGCTGCAGCAATTGTATCCGCCTCGAAGTTTCGCCCATCCCGCTCTGCCCATGGCCAGTGTTACGCTCATGCCTCAACTGTGTCATCCCATACTTCATCAGAATCTGAGTGCCACTTTGTATGGAGCACCACCGAATGGTATTAAGCAGGAATATGGTCAGGATGTGTCCGCCTCGGCTGCTGTGGCAGCTGCCCAGGCAGCGGCATTGGCCTCCCTGCGTGTGGGTCCGCCTCAACAACAAGATGAGTCTGAAATGGCCTTAAATTTAGAGCCAGAGATTATATTGCAAACACCGCCAGATGTAAATCCCGCCCAACAGCAACAGCATCATTATGCACACCAGCAACAGCAACAGCAGCAACATCATCTGCAGCAACAGCAGCAGCAACATTGTAATATGTTCCATATGGCCCCACAGGCACATATGCAGCATATGCGACCAGCTCCATTGCCACCGCCGCCAGCGGTGGCTCTGGCACCACCACCGCCAACGGCGGCTACGCATCAACAGCAGCCGCCGCCACCGCCGCAGCAATTACAGCATGCCCAGCAGTGAAAAAGAAAACGATTCTCGGCCTTTAGTCCTTAAGCTCAACTAGCCAGCTATTTACACACACACAAACACAAACCCACACACACACATTGAATTGTTTTTATGTATATTCAGAATATCAGCTTACGAGTTGTGAGATAAACTGTTTGATTAAGCGATTTTTTAGATTTTATATCGACTTTTCATACTCTGTACCAAAAGGACAGAATAGTATATGCAAAAGTATGTAAAGAATGAATATTCTTGATAAGTCTCAACAGACGAATCGGTATCGCCATGTCTGTTTGACTGTCCGTAGGGTCAAACAAATCTCGAAGATTTGAAATGGAGGTATGGGACGGATATTTTCAATTTTGAATTTTGAAGAGTCATATCTCCCACATTTTTATACATAAAAGGTTCATACCTTATTCATCGATTTGCCAAATGGTAAAGATCGGATAAGCGGTAGTCAAGTTATGAGCAAAAGAATGTTCACTGCAGTAGCAGCTCTGGTTATAGCTACAACTACAGCATCAAATATCGTACTGAGCATACACTTTTGATGATGTCAGTTATTTTCAATGCATATTAATGCTCACAGATAGTTTTGACCTTATTTCACCTAGAGTTGGCGGGTTATTTCCCAAATTGGAACAGTAGTCCTACTAAATTCCACCTTCTATTATGTTACTGGTTATTATTTCTAACGATTACGAGCTCCTTTTTGCCATTAGCTTTGCTTTAAAGCGTCTATTATATTTTTGAAAATCAGTTTTAGTTTTAATTTAGTTATAAGTAGCTTCTTTGTATATAATACAACAATTTTTATGAACAAATTTTTAAAAGAGATGAAATACTAAAACCATTGAACATTAATCAAGAAAAGAATGTTGGAAAAATGGTTATGTATTTTAAGCCTCTCTTCTTAAAGTGACTTAGTCACTTTTCCTTACCAAGTGGTTGTACCCTTGATATTTTCCTAAATAAGTATAACTGATAACAGTTTCTCGAAATTTTTTAAAACAGTATTTCCCCATCGAAATGATCTCAAATTAATATCTCTGCATGTTTCTACAAAAATCGCTTAGTTCTAGCAAAAACTCACAGCTCTAAGTAATCAAATATGAAAGAACCCATGCTTCATATACGCACACAACTCTCATCCTGTTTATGTTGAAAACTATAAACAAACAAACAAAAAAAACTCAACGCCATTTCTAAAATGTCGATAGATTGTGAATTATGTAACGTTATTTTAAGTGGGCTTCCCTCATTATAATTATTATTACACATTATGTTTTCGTCTTCGTTTCAGCATTTCTCTGTTTTAGGTATTGTACTTTTTGTTTAGTCGCTAAGTGATAGACGGATGCCATAAGCGCGCGTCCTTACAATATTTGCAAACCGTAAGATACGATACGATATTTGTATGAGAGATATTTGTAATATGTTTAAAACTGTATACCAATTAGACGCAAAAACAAACAAAAAATTTAAATATTACGAATTTATGCGAAAAGATAATTGCGAGCAAGCGAAAGCAAAACAAATATAAATCAGCCGAAAAGCTGTTGGAAAATCATCACTCACTTGTTATCGTCCAGTACCGAATTCAGGGCCTCTATCCATTCCGGATCAATGCTACCATCACACACAATCCAAGAGTGTACATGAGCTGGCTCCTGATTGACCTGCACCGCAATATGGGTCAGTACGCCGTCCAACCATTGCCTGGTATCCGCATCGAGTCGACCCAAAAGCTGTACCCGACTCATCGATTTTGGACTGATGGTGTGCACGCGCAATTGTAGACCCGTCTTGGTGGATGTTAAAGCCTGTCTTAGCAGTGCCATGATGGTGGATTTGCCGCAACCTGGTGGTCCCACCACCACCACACCCATACGCTTCTGCAGCTGCTCGTGCAATTGCAAAGCCTTCTCCACTTGTTTCTCACTCTCGCAAAGACCCAGAGTTCCAAAGGCGTTCACCAGTGCCTGTTGCAGTGGGGTCACAGGCCTCTCGTTGCTCACAATTTCTGGAAATACATTCAACAGCAACATTTCGAAACGTACCACATCATGCTGAGCCAATTTGGACATGGTTGAGGAACGCAAACACTGCACCACTATGGACATTTCATCATTGGTGGCGGACTGCGTCAACTGTCCCCTCAAACCCTCGCCGCAGACTAACAAAACGGTCTTCAGTTCGCGTAGACCCCAATCGTAGTGCCGCTGGGCCGATAACATTTTGCCACACAAATCAAAAAGCTCCACAATTCTGGAGGCAATGTCATTGGCTGCCTCGAATCCTTCGACAAATAGCATGACGCGCGCTATTTCACCGGGTTCGGGCTGTTGCATGACAATGGGTCGAAAGAGAGCTTGTATATTGCCGGGTAACTTCTGACGACCACCATATTCGGCTCCGGCGGGATTAAGGGTGACAAATATGCCACAATGTTGATTGAGTTGTACCTGGAAATAAGTTGAAGTGTTTTGGTTAGGCTCATTTACCCAACTCAAGGGCTGGACTTAAAATGTCTGTTATTTCTCAGTGCTCACAATGTATCAGAGTCCCCTTTCCAATTAACTTAATATCAAATCTCACCTAAGCTTAAACTTACATGCACACTCACCCATTGTCCCATTAACCTAACCTAACCCAACCTCTGCATATACATACATGTCCATTCCCTGGGCCCATCCCCATCCACATCCCCCCTCACAACTCATTTTTCATCAGCATCTGACGTCGCCGTGGCCTTACCTTACGTTCGCCAATTTGCACACTCTCCGCCTTATCCTTCAACGCACTTTGGATGGGCTGTATGAGCATGGAGATGGATGAAAGTGTCGCCTCCTGCAACCTATTGAACTCATCGAAACAGCCCCAGGCACCGCAGCGTGCCAGTCCGGTTAGGATTAGACTCATCGATTCGGTGTCGACATTCTGCAAACAATTCATGACATAATGACAAATCGCATTTGGGGTGGCTCAGGCTCACCTCGTCGCAATTGAAAACCAACACAAGGCGTCCCAGCATAGCACCGAGCGCCTTGACGCACTCCGTTTTGCCCGTCCCGGCCGGCCCAAAAGGATTACCGCCAAGACCCATGTGCATGGCCTGGCATATCACCAGATAACACTTGTGCGTGAGGCGAGTGTGGACCAGTTTGTTGGCATGGCCCAGAAACTCATAGGCATATTCAAATTCAGCATAAACCATGCGAATATACACCTGCCTGGACGCCGCTCCAGCACCCGCACCCGCACCCAGGTAATATCTCAGTTGACACAGCCAATGCCAGTCGCTGACGTGCATCACGTTGTTTTGCTGCAGCTGTTCCACGACGCCGGCATAGTGCACCAGATCCAGCAGCAGGGCTCGCAGCTTAAGGCTTATCAAACTTCCGCCAGGTGAACGTTGCTTCAAGGCCGCCAGATGAGCAATTTCCGCCTTGAGCTGTTGCTGGAGCTTGGCCAGCGACATGCCGGCAATGGCCTGTTCCACTTGTCGTGTGAAATGCAAAGCTCGCGATGTGGCCAACACCTGACTGGCATATTGATGTAGCACCTTCTCGTTAAGATTATCACTGGCAGCATTGGTATTGGTATAGCATTCATAGATCTGGGCACGCAACGTCTCCTGCACGCTGGTAACTAAGGCATTGAGCCAACGCTGGTCCAGGGAAGGCAATATTGTATGATTTTTTTTTAGATTGAAGTCTCTTCTTCCCACTCACCTCTATGTCACCGGTCATGTCAACAGCTTGGCTTAGTTGCAGCTCATCTCCCTCGGCACTGTTTACTGTTTGGATGGTGTAATGACTGCCATTGGGGGATTGCCGGATGCCCAAGCTATGACAGCCTGGAAAGAGTTTGCGTATGTGTCGTTGTATGATATCAGCATCTTTGCTGGCCTGACCCAACAACTCCAGGAGATCATCATCGCCCAGAAAATAGAAGCGTGGAAAAGAGTTGCGTTTGTCCTAAGATAAATCAGATTAATGATATTAAAGGATTCAAGGTATCTAACGATTTTACTAGGGAAAAGAGCTTTAAGTAAAAGGTGTAACTTAAGAACTTTAAGTAAGAAGGCAGTTTTTTCTTTAGCTAGCGAATTTACTAACGAACAGTGGTGAGGGTAATCGCCAGTGCATTGCAATCCATCGCTGTTTCAGCTCAACTTACCGTTATATAACTCATTAAATTCTGTTGACATCGTGTTAGCTGAGTTTCCAGTGAATTGACAATGGTGCTTATATTGTTGATCTTAAGCAATGAAGTTACACGTGAATCTGTTTGAATTTCACGCATCACAAAACGAAAATCCTTGTCGATGCGCTTGAATAGAGCCTGTTCCTGTTGCAAAGTTCCAGCACCAAAAACAGGTTCCAAGTAAACCCATCTAAAAAATAATCGAACTAATGTTAATACTTGTTTGTAGCAACATGTATACAACTTGGTGTCGTTTTATAATCTGCTACAACAAGCTATCTGTCACATAAACCCACAAATAACAGAGAAAAATCTGAACTTATTTAACTCATTGCAGCTATTTAATAGATGAGAAATTGGCCCTTGGAATATAGGGGTCTATAAACTCTCACATAACGGACTCGAAATTTTATATGAATTTTTCGTTCAACTGTGCTGAAAATTATCCAAAGGATATGAAAAAGGGTATTTTAGTATCAAAAAAAGGACATTAAACAATGTTTCTGATCTTTTTTTCTGTCTAGCCGATACAATACAATATTCGAATACATATGCACAAAACTAGCAAAGCAGCAAGCTGATGGCTTTAAGGCAGGGATTCTCAGGATTTAAGGAAGGCCAAAAATTGAGATAAACCAGCTCTGACCTATTTTATCGACCGCTGGCAAGCGACTGAAGAGCTGTTTGCTCTTTTGACTCAAGCATCGGCATGCGTTTGATTTGTTTCAAAGTCAAAAGCGAAATTTGTACGGCTCCTGCGGGCCAGGCGTGACTATCGTTGCTTTATGGCATGTCTAATGAGATCAATCTAAAAACAACATTTAAAATTTATATATTTTTTATATTTTACAAGCGACTTAAACAGAAGGAATCAAGGCTCATGACCCTATAAACAAATTGGTTTTGTAAAGCAGCGGGACATAAAAATACGAATACACAAATTTAGCATCCGTCAATAGCCAAGAAGTTTCCAACTTATTCTTGAGTTTAATAGAGCTAAAGTAGATGCTTTTTCTACTAAGATAATTCGAGAAAGTTTCTAAACTTCTTCGAATATAAATTCAAAATATAAATCTCTTACCGCCTCTGCGAATGACTCAGACTGGTTAGCAGCGCATCCAATGTATTCAAGCGACTCTCCCAGAGCTCTGCCTGATCCGAGAAACTATCAAAGGCCGCTGAATTCTTAGCCGATTGAAGTAACGATTGATTATCGCCAATTTTGTTGAGTATCTCTTGATAATCTTTGATCAACGAAATGTCCGAGCGATTGATCAATTTGAATTGCGCTGTCACCGACCATTGATCCAGCTCAATAAGTGCCTGACGTACAATCTGCTCCGACGAGGCTTGTCTCACAATATTACCAATTTCGGGTCCAGCCTGTTGCAGTGCATCCATATCTTCGAGTATATCCTGTAGGAGTATGGAGTGCAACGGTTTGGTTTGTGGACGATGCAGTAGCTGGAATATTCTAGCCCAATGGCGTTCACTTAGGGCATCCGATTGCATCAATTGAAGTAGAGGCATGGCCAATTGCAGACGTTCCACTTGAAGACGTATCCGCTTCGAGGGCAAATCTATGGAGGCATGTACCGAACCCTCCCATTTGGCTATGAACTCATTGAGCATATAGGGACGCCGACGATAGATGGTCCATTCTTCCTGCAATATGGGTTGAAGTTCACTGAGGAAGCTGTCATAGACCTGCCATTGCTGGGATTGTTGGGTCATTTGCAAGTCCATCTCCTCGAAGGGTAGTAACATTTCCTTGGGAAACTCCATATTGAATTTGCCACATTCCTCCAAAAGTAGCTGTTTCTTCTGCTGCAACTGTTGCCAGTGTTGACGACGCTCTTTGAACACCTCCAGAGTGGCTAGCTCGTTGGCCTCCAGTTCGGCAATGGTTGACTCCCAGCGTAAAATAAACTTTTCGGCCTCATTTTTTAAATTCTGCAATTGGGTTTGGGCCTGGTTCTTGATCATATCAACCTGACGTTGGAGTATTACAGCATGATTCTCTAGCAAAGGCTGCAGCTGCTCCCATTGTTGAAGTATACCGCTTAGGGCAGTCACCCGTTCCTTACACCAACCCGCCAGACATGTATCCTTGGCTCTTACCAACTCTAGAGTCTCTGCTATTCCCGGCAACTCACTCATTATCTTCTCATACTTCATACCCGATTTACTGATACTGCCCTCATCCATGGGCACATTTTGTAGAAATTGCAAGGCATTTTGTAGAAACTCCTGTATGTTGGTCACATCGCTGAGAATCGAGGTGCGCAGGCTATTGGCCAAAGCCTCCCAATAGCGACGACTTATGTACTCGATATCACTACGCAAGGGCATCACATTGATCACTATACAGTCAATGGATTCCTCGGAATGTTGCAGCTTGGCCAGGTGTTGACTAAACTGTTTGCAGTTCCGAAAGTTTCGATCCCAATCCTCGGCCAGATTCAAGTGTATGCCACACAGTTGCTCCACATCCACACAACCCAATGCTATCCAAGGCAACCAAATTTGTTTGAAGTCCTCCAACTTTTGAAACAGTTCATTGGCTCTTTTGTACAGGGGTCCAAAATGTTGACAGTTGAGGGTGACCATTGATTTGAAGAGACCGGCACTCTGTTCGGACAGACCATGGAAATTGGAGGGTCTCTCTATGAAGCGTCGCAGCTGGCTGAAGTATTGTTCACGTATCTCCTCTTCGGGTGGAGTGAAGCAGAGTTCACGTTGCCGAAATACCAACTTAATGTGTATATCGGGTAATTTGTTGTTCATGTCGAGTAAACCTAGAATATATTGATATTCAAGTACTTTGTACAGCTGATGATCCCAGTGCAGCTTAAAGGCATCCAAATGGGTATAGCCCTGACGTTCAAGAGTGGCCAGCAGATCGCGCAAATGACGTAGCTCATCTTTCCAGATTTGATTTTGTGTGAGTAAATCGGTGCCCATTAGTTTCATTACCTGAAATGAATGAACAGAATTGAGTGGATCGAGGTTTCTAGAACTCAGATGGAGCATCTCAAAAACCTGAGCTCTGCATACACTCACCGTTCTCTTGGCCTGCTCGTGATATCCCACCAGCAGGGTATTATCCGAAGAGAGCTTCGATACTGATGCTTGCAACGTATTGACATAACGCTGCACTGAGGCCTCATCCTGCCAGGCCACCGTTTCGCTTTGGACCAGACGCTGCAGTTCTAGAGCATTTTTTAGCATTATGGGACGCTGGCAGGGAATCATGCGATCCCCAATGGTATTATGAAAAGTTGCTATCTGCTGCAAGCGACGGGCATAGCACATATACTTGGAGGCATGTGTGGCTGCAGCACGCAACTCTAAGGGTACATTATAGCCAAGATTCTCAAATTCACGCACATCCTGACAAAAGGTGACCAGTTTGGCGTTGAAGGTGACACGCATCAGCTGACGTCCTTCTTTCTCAAATTTAACCACAGCCTGATCGTCGCAGAGTCTATGGAAAGGAAGGAAGGAAGGAGGAAGGAAGGAAGGAGGAAGAAGGATATGAGCGAATGAGCAAGTGAACAAATCAGAGCTATCGACCAATTAACACAACTCACCTCAGCTCCCCGCCTTTCACGCCCGTCGAGCATTGTCCTGACCAAATTTCAAAATTGGTCCGCAACAACGATTCCGTTTCCTCCTTAATCTCCTGCACTGCCTTATTGATCTTATCGAATCCTTCGCGTCCGCTTATCAAATGACTCACCTTCTCAATCTCTTGTATCTGATATTGCACCACTTTTAGCCAACGACATTCATTGCATATGACCGACAGATGACCCGTATCCGGTTCCATATTTGTATCGCTCATTGCTTTTCTCAGATCCTGCAGCAGCAAGTGCAGGGATTGTAGAAATTGCTCTCGTTCTATGGTCAGTAGCTCCAGGACTGCCGGACGTTGTATCAATGTCTCATACTTGGAAAATATGTAGATAACCTGCCGTGGATTACTCAGATGATGATGCAGCTGGCCTTTAAGGGCCGCCGCAATACGCTCATCAATTGGCTCCAAAACCTGTTCGAAATGCTTCAGGGCTTTGCGCCATCTGCTCTGACCCAGGCTAGAGGTATCGAAGATATTGAAATCCGTAAACGGGGCCTGCTCTTGAAACATTTCCTGCAGCTCGGCATCATCCAAAAGTGTGGCTATCTGTTTGTATAGTTGCTTGATATTCCGTATCTCACTGAGACGCTCCTTGAACTGTTGACCACGTTTGGGTATATGCGGCTCACCCACCCACGGATGTTTCACATAATTTGGCCAAAAGAGACGCGTCAACGAGTCGCACAATTGTATCCAGGCATCCACTGTGTCAATGCACTGACTCATCAAGTTGTTAACATGAAACGAATTGAGACTCCATATATCCTCGTTGAGCAATTGAGCCAGACAGGCTTCGAGCAGACGATTGCCAATGATGTCCAATAGATCTGCCATACGCGGCTGGGGATAGTTGTAGGGCAGTCGCCAGAGCTCATCAAGATTATTGTGGGCATGGTCCAGGAATTCTTCGATGGTGCTGGAGGGATTACTGCCATCAATGGTGCTTTGTGAGGGAAGGAAAAAAAAAATATATAAAATCAGGATAAAATTATGTTATACTTGGCCCCGAAATCAATGTCAGTTTCGATTTGCCCTAGCCCCGTTGGCCGAGCATTGTTTTTTTTCAGTTATTTCCGAATATTCAATCGGTGAACACGTAAATTTTGCTGTACGGTCTACAAATTTTGTCATAATTTTTATTTTTTAAATTTGAATTTCATCAAAAGTCGATCATGGGCGATTTTAAATTCGATAAAGAACTGTTTCGCAAGTTGATAACCGAATTCTCGGGCGTTGTGATGCTGCTACTGCTCGGATGCGTTTTGTCCAAAGGAACTTCATCGGATAATGCTGCCACTGCTTTGGGATCAGCGTTTGGCGATTTGGCAGCTGCGTTGGGTGGTGATGGAAAAGCTAGTGACAATGCAGCAGCCGCCACCAAACCAAAAAAAGATGTCCCTACGGTGGTTGATAAGAATGTTTACTGCCTTGGCTGGGGTCTGGTTTATATGACAGTCATACACACATTTGGCTTCCTGAGCGGTGCCCATCTGAATCCGGCTGTGAGTGCCTGTGCCTGCATACTTAAGCTGATGGATTGGAAGCTGATGCTCCTGTACTGGCTGATGCAAATACTGGGATCCTTTCTTGGTGTTGGCTTGGCTTGGATAGTCATTCCATGGAAAACAATTGGCTCAGACGCATTCTGTTTAACCCTGATCTTCAAGGATGAATGGAAGGGGATACTGATTGAGTTTTTCCTTGTATGCATACTGCTCTTCGCCTACTGCGCCGTCTGGGATAAGCGCAGCAATCTTGCCTTCGATTCGGTATCTGTGCGCATCGGTCTTATAATTGCTGGTCTGGTATTTGTTTCGGTAAGTATATGAGAATACTCTTTGCCCCCTTTTCGACGGTGGAAATTCGAATGTTTTGCTTGTGCGCAGGAACAATACACTGGTGGTGGACTCAACTTTGTACGCACCTTGGCGCCATCCGTAATTTGGTTGAAATTTGATGGGATCTGGGCACATTTTGTTGGCCAACTACTTGCAACGGCCTTAGTATCTGTACTATGGCGATTCCTCTTTGGTGAAAAGGATTCCTCGTCCAAGGTTGAACTCGCAGAGGAAACAAAATAAACATGCACTGATGACAGGTCTAAATATTTGCAAAGATTTTAGGATAGTAATCCGAACAAATTGTGTTTTGGCTCAAATGTAAACTTGTACAAAATTTTAATTAAATTTAGTCTGGTATTACGATTTTTGGTGTATTCTTTATATGGGTGTATAAGGGGGGCAAATTGTTTCAAATCCAAATTTCATCATGCTATGTTCCTTAACTCATACTTTTTATTAACAGAATCTGGTTTCTGACTTTATTTTAAAGCGAGGTTAAGTCAGAAAGGTAACAGATTGATACATACCACTTTTAAACACACAAAATAAAACTTGATTAATGCCCTTAAATGTATGCTATGTTGGATGAAAATCATAATTTTGTTCAAGCATTTATTTTATTTTAGTATTTGTTAAATACCCAACAATCTGAGTGAATATGCAATGTCGAATAAGTATGACTGACTTGCACGTGTTTCATTTTACTACATAATAGCTAAAGTATATATAGCTTGCATACTTTTAAGGGCTTTAATCACGAAAAATTTGATGTATTATGAATATAGCCCAATCCTCTGTGGGACTTTGGGAATCTAAAGAAGGAAGGCGACGACTGTACTTAATATGTCTTTGGTAAGTAGGTGGAGAAATTACTGAAGCTTGAAAGGCAGGACCTTCAATCTTAAAATATTCACCTCATCACCAGGATAAATTAAAAGCGGTTCGGTTCCGAACCGGTTTCTCAGTTACAGGGTATTCAACAGAAGCGCACTGTCTGCCCTTTTTTACTTTTTAAATGTAATGGAAAAAATGCAAAAGGTACGCAGTTTGGTGCTTCTATTGTGTGCAAATCACGTACCAAATTTTCTGTTCCACATTTTCCAGCACGCCAATAAAAACTTGAGCCATTTCGCGGTCCAGACGTGAGCTAGACTTTTGGCCCAGTTTCTGTTTCCAATATTTGATTTCATCTTTAAGATTTGTAATGCCTGCATACAAAAATAAGATTGAAGCATTGGATCAGTTGCTTATTTAATATATACTTACCACTTGGCGGTAAACCCAAACTGGAACCCAATGACACATGCAAGTTCTCCAGCAAACCGCTCAGCTCAGGACTATACTCATTGCGCTAGGAAAGAAAGGAAGGGAATTAAAACTATTGGCATGACATGGATGTAGAGACAAAATGCAATTTGCAGCAAACTGGAATTGAATTATCCGCAAATAGGATTAAAAAATGTTGCAAGCAAATAGCAAAAGTAATTTAAGGCCAGAGTAGGGAATTATCTATACATACTCGAGCGGTTGAGGCATGAGGTGAGAATACACGTGAAACGGAATTGTAAATGGATTTAACCAGGCCACCCTCCAGTGTGAGTATGCCCAGCAGTGGCTCTTGGGCTGGAGCTGCTCCTTGGACGCCGCCAACTTGCGGCACCTTGTAGAATAGCAAACAGACCTCGTCATTGGGTATACGATGCTGAAATTTGATTTTGCCATCGGATTTATTATGCACAGCCGAGATAACCGTGTGCTCGTCCTGCTCAAGAAACTCCAAGATGGTTGCTGTTTGCTCATCCAGGTCCGTGTCCGGAATGCGAGCAGCAAAATAATCCACTAAAGAAACGGGAGAGTATTTCGGAATAGGAATGAAAATCAATTGGGTTAATTTTTACCTGAAGTGTTTATAATGAATTTCGTACGCTGACTCATGGCTAAGAACTGAGACTAAACTTTTCTGAACTAGCCAAACAAATTGTTGTGTCTTTCAGTTGCCAAGGGCAACAGCCGCTAGGGTGGTTGTTAAGCAAGGATATTTGTTAGTTTTTTCTTTATGGGTTTGCTTTGCACCTGTTGTTTTGCTGGGCACACGTGTCTCACAAGGGATGCAACATCCCCGGGCATTTGCCTTTGGCTCAATCTCATCTGTGTGGGGATGGCTAATGAATTGGAGCACTCTACGAGCGCACTAAAAATGCCTCAGCAGGTTTATATCATTTGAATGTCCATTAATTGAATTGTACGGGCATGTTCCAACTGAAAGATGTTAAACGAGAAGTGGAGCATGTGAGAAAGAAAAACACGATGGCCATAAAGTTTATGACTTTGTCAAAGTTGTAACAACTCAATATTTACCTGGGGTAATGGGAGGTAGAGGAAGCAAACAATTTCCAAATGTCTTTACCCTTAGTTGAGGAAAAAGGTGATTGAATTCTATATATAATATATATAAATAAATGGAGAGATTTTTATAAACAAAATCTGATGCCATATTCATGTGTAAAATCCCTAATTCCCAATGGCCCAATTTGACACCACTAAAACTGTTTCTAAACATTGCTTGAACTTATTCGGATTATAATTTAATTTCCCTCGAGTAAGGGGATTTAAGTTCAAGGGGAGTCTAAAGTTTCATCGACAACTCAGTTAGGCCAACTTTCATCAAAAACCATTACCCAAGAGCACGAACTGAATTTACTGTAGGCTACATACTAAACTGGGGAACCCTCACAAAAGCTGAATTTAATAATCGTTGCACACACGCGTTCACCATTTCGAACCAAAGCCATCCTGTGCTTATCCTGTCTGCATATGTTTGATGCAAATACCAGGAAAATAGTTTTGCCAGTTTATCCCTCACTCTCTCTCTCTCTCTGCAGCTCTGTCTGGTGCATAAAAAAGTTTTGGTGGGCAAACAAAGGATAGAGTATGCTGCAGCTCTTTTTCATTCGTCAGTTTTTAGAGTCAACACTTAAATAGCTGTGCAAACCGCCAGCCATTAAAATGAAATTAACTGCATAATAATAAAATTGAGAATTATGTTCTTGTCGTTCTGATGTGGTTTTGTTATTTTTTTTAAAATTTATTACCATATAAAGGCAACAACAAACAAATTTTCTTTGAATACGTTAAGATAAGAGGACTTGTTCCAGTTCTTGATTTCAATTAAAAAGTTAAGTCGGAAAGATATTTATTCAAGAAGTTTAAGCCGACCAATTATGGTCATACTTTTTTAAGAAAAGTAGCACTCTTAATTGTGACACATAATACAGCTTATGGACTTATCTCTTATCCGAATAGTCTTCGGTATATGGAGAACATTTTACTTCATATTGTCAACCCACAAACCAAGTTTGCATTTCATAACTCAAAAAATTTCTGTAGTATGGATGAACATGTTCGAAATTGGCCCTGAACCAGGGAAGTATCCTACCAAATAATACCCAATTCAAGTTCATAGCTTAAAAAACTTCTGGTATATGGCTCTGAATCACTTTCGAACCGTTTTCACAGAGATATATGTTGCTTTTAGATGCTTGTTGATACTTCAAACCATTTAGCCGTGGCTGAAGAATCATTAAGTGTGGAATAAATCAGAAAAGAGGTTAAAGTGGAAAGTCATGCCGATGCAAATGCACATGCTGAGGTTTTTTCATGGTAATAAAATCTTACAGTACTTAAGAAACTCTTTTCAATACCACAAATTCACACGCTTACCTAAAAGTCATATACATATACATATAACATATACCGAAAAGAAACGACTGAATCATACAACTAGAACCTGAACCGGTATCCGAAAACCAATACTTAAGAAACAGAAAAGATCTAATGGAATCTAAACTTTGTAAATGTAAAGATCCGGTTCTGAGTGCAACGATTTGGAGGACTTTTAATGCAATATTTCTTAATTGTTAGCTTCAAATATATACAAGGATCTGTAGTAGCAAATCGAGTTTTTGTGGAACTGCTTTTGCTTTTGTTGTTCAAGTGCAACTTTAAGGAAAAAGCTGCTCTGAAAAAAATAATCATGAAAATGTTAAATTTTTTTTTTAGTATTTTGAAGTGATAGTTTAAGGTCGAACCAATTCTAGTGTTTTAGCTCTCCTTGATATTTTCTTATAGTGTAACTTCTTAGCTTTAAAAGAAGCTATCGCAAGAAATTTTGCGATTTTTTAAAGCAAAGATATAGCATTTTGATATAATGAACCTTGTTGCCTGGTGGCATATGTCTTAGTAGCCAGAAGAAAGCATAGAGTATAATTATTCTTGATCATCATCAACAGTCCAGTCAGTAGGGCCTTTTCCATCGGTACGTCCGTATGAACAAACAGATCTTACAGATGGTAATAGATAGAGGCTTGACATGTATGGAAAATATGCTTCTTATGCTTACAGGTAGATCAAGTTTATGGATTGTCTATGAGCTAAAGAATATTCTGCAGCAGCGCACATAGAAAGCACTAAGAATATTCGAATGCAAATTCACTTTTCATGCATTGATTTAATTCGACTCTCACTTAATTAACTTTAATTCTGGCCAACATTGATTGAATGTTATAATTTGGACACTCGGTTAGTGGAATCTGTGCCAAAACTTATTTGTATTCATTTCAAGCATAAATTCTTCATCAGTTGCTTTGATTGCAGTCAGTTTAGTTCTTATTCCTTTGATTTAGTACTAAAACATTTTTGTCTTTGCCTTAAATCAAATCATAATTTGCCTAACCATAAATGCCTAAAAGTAGGCACTAAATTTATTTGCCTTTTGGGTTGATTTAACCGAAATAGTCTCTGATTGTCGCTCAGTTGATGGCGATTTATGTGCTTAGGGGTTTTTTTTTTATGTGCCAACTACTTCGATAATGTTTTATGATTGTCATATGAATTCTTTTTTGCTATGTTTTTATTGCCTGAGGAAGACAATGGAAAAGTCTTAGTGTTGACTGGGGCCAAAAGAATTTATGGTTTATGGCATTTTGTTGGTTTTTGTCAAATTACAAGCTTGCTGCTGCTCCCGTTGTTGTTGTTTTTGTTGTTGTTGTTGTTGCTGGAGCAACCTTTTGTCTACGTGTGTGTTCAAGCGTATAAATTCTCCACATGGGGAGTTGGAATGTGTCTTTGGCATTTTATATTGAAATTGCTCTTTGAGGTCTCTTCTCTTCTCATTGTTTATTTGTTTACATTTTTTTGTTATTTGTATTTTGCACCCATAAAAACATATCAATGTATAAATTTTTATTTTAATGCAGCAAGACAACAACCATAATAATAACCACAATCAGCCATAAAGTAGATATTATATCATATAGATTATGATTGCCATTGGTTTAAGATGGCACTTAAATTTATGATTGTACAACAAATATTTGTTTTTTGCCTGCAGAGGAAGTAGAAAATGAAGGTGGTTTGAATTAATGTGCGACAGATATTACTATTCAGTATTGATTAAGAGTTGGAGTTTCAAAAAATAGAGAAGTCTCCTCCTCCTCCTCCTAGAACTCTCCCGAATCTATATGCCAAAGACAGCTGTCAAGTCGTTGTTGTCAACATTGAACCATTGGTATTAATTAATCAACGAAATTGCACACATGTGCGAGTGTGTTTGCTCTTTCTTTCCTTCAAAATGTGAGACGTATCACTTTCGCAAATTGAAGTTGTGTTCTATTTTTTTCTATGTTTAAGGCACATAAACTTGCACTCTTGTTGTTGCCGCTCACTAGTGGCATGCCTCATTGGGAAGTCATGCATATTCATTGTTTACTTAGGTACACAGACACACAGACAACGAAACAACAGCCACTGTACAGCAGTTTTACCTGATTTCTTTTTGAAAAAGCCACAGACTTATCCTCAACCGTTTTGTTTGCATTTTGTTGTCAACCAAAAAGTGGATGCCACAAGAATGCATCTAATAAATGCCAGGACCATTGTGGATTTTTGCTTTCTCCTGGACAACTCACTCGTCATATGGCTTGCAGTTGTATAATTGGTTTCAATTAACCAAAAGCAACGTCCAGGTAGCAGGAACACAGACAGGCAAAATGGAGAAAAGCTCAATTTGTGCAAATTTGTGGCAAACATTTTGTGGGTATTTTAAGGCAATGAAAGATTTGAATATGACAAATTTTTTATGTTGAACGTAGAACAGTTGTTGGAGTTTTAAGTCCTTGTACAGTTGTGGAACTTTGTGTAGGTAAAACACTAGTTTGACACAATAGAATGCTTGTGAGCAAATAAGCTGATTTGGCTCACAACTTTAATTGGGGAGGGTCAAATTTTTCATCGACCAAGCTTACAGTAGAAACATAATCTAGGGTATGTGCCAAGAAACTGAAATTGTTAGCTCTCAAGGGTTACGAACCACCGGTTCGACAGCTCAGCTTAATTTTATTCAAAAAAACAATTTATTTTCTAAAATTTAAATACTAATAAATACTAGTTTCAATTGTGTGCTTACCCTACCCCAAATGCAAGTCCTCTTCTAGCATTAATGAGTTAATGGCACCCATCTGCTGTCCTTGCACTGCATTTTCCACTTGAGGCAACAATGCATAATCTTACAATTACGAAATCCCAAATTCCCCCTGCTGCTGCCACAGCATTGAAAGTCAAAATTTATAGCTGAGCAAATCGCAGTTATATATCAACACAACAACAATGCGTCAAGGAGGAGACAACAACATTGACGACAGCGCCTGTAAATATGCAACGGAAATTGTTGCAATGCATGTGATTGTGTTGTATGTGGGTGCGAAGTGGTGAGGCAGAGAGAGAGAGAGAGAGGGGGAAAGGCAGGCTTGGCCTTAGTTAGGCAAACCTAGCAAACATAAGAGGCTGCTCACACTCACAGACACACACACTCAGGGAGGGAGGTGCGTGTATTTGATTAAAGAGCTTGTTTTGCTTTGGCAACTAAATATTTGTATGTTTTCGAAATAAAATTTAAGCTTGCTGTAAACTTGTTTACTGAGAGTGTGGATTTTTATTTTAAAGTTGGCAAAATTAAGAATATATAGGTACAATTTGTTTTCATAATTTTAACTTGATTGCCTTTCTACTGTTTCAAAGTTTTAGACCCCAATTTCGAACAACAGCTGCCACCCTTTAAATGACTAATTAAACATAATTAGCAACTATTAACGAGAAGTCATCCCCCATCCCCATACACACACACACACAAACCCAGAATGCAAAGTGTAACTGTGACACATAGTTGGTCAGCTTTGGGGCAAACGAAAATCAAAGCTGGTCAACAAGCTGGCACAGTACGAACACACACAGACACAGACACATACTTACAAATCTCTTCACCCAGTTGGCCCCTAATAAGTCAACTGCAATGCATAAATTTCGGTATTGATGGGGCGAGTGAGCTAGTCCAGGTGGTAAGCCCCCAACCCAATGACCAAACATGGCACGTGCTGGCTGGTCAAGTGTTTGCGCTTCTGACTTTGCCAAATAGCCCCGAGTTAGGCTTCGTTCCAGGCGGGCAACATACCCTGATTGACAATGTGGTTTTGGGGCAAACGCTTTAACCTTTGACAGGATACGGATGCCCGCATTTCAATTGTACGGAATTTTGGGGTAAGGGCCTACATCAAAATTGATGACCCCAACTTTTCCCTTAAATGCATATTAATTTCTTATTTATTTGATAATAATTTCCGCTTTAAGCTTAATTCGCTTATCAATTACAAAAGCAAGATTGTAATCTTAGTAAATCCCCCCATTTAAATGATTGCCCAAACAAACGGATATTAATATCATAAACAATTTACACGTTAAACTGCACACACACACACACACACACACACACACACTCGCACACACGCACATTGCTTGAGGTTATTTAATATTCAATTTTCAGTTGTCGTTTTGGGCAAAACGACACGAAAAACTCATAAAATTGTAAACATATTTTAATCTTCCTGTGCAAAAAAAAAAAAAAAAAGAAGTGGAAAAGGAAGTGTGAGCAGATGGAAATATGAATTTATGACAAGGATATGGTAATAAAATATATTTATTTAAATACAATATATTTATATATATGCATTTATTTGAATTGGATTTGACTGTGCAATGTAAAGTGTACAAAAAAAATAGTTTGGTTTACTGAAGTTTACTTTAAAGATGAAGTACCTTTCACATGTGTTTTATTATCCTTGAAGATTGGGTCAGCAAGAATCTACCAATTCTGGTGAGTCTGCAGAACCAATGCGAAATGTGCAACACCCCTGGAAAGATGTTGAACATTCTATTAGGTAAAGCTAAATATATATTTTGATATATTTCCTATGTTTAATTCTATATCTCTTGATTCTATGCAGCCTAATAACATATCATTCTCATGTCTGCCTTCATCCGTTTAGTAAAGTGTTAAACAAAGTATCTTTGGGCAGTTGTGGTTTATGTCTTTGCCGGAGGCGTTGACATTTATTGCTTGTTTTAAAAGAAGACAGACAAATAACGAACACAAAACTAGGTCAACAACAACATTTATTATGGGCTAGAACATAAAAAAACAACCGGCCATGAAGTTTACAGTTTGCTAGGCATATAAATTGTGGGTGTTTCTCCATCAGATGCACACAAAGAGTGCATAGATCATATAAACTAAATGTGGCAATTTTAAATTTAGTAAAATGTTTTATTTCCTCACATTTTGTGCGGATTCAAACACAGTTCTTTTCCTCTAAAATTAAGGTTTTTAAGTTCCTCTTTCAATTTCCAAGTGTCCCTTTACTCTTTATTTTATCCACTCAAACCACTCCACACCTAATTTTGACATGCTCTTCAAACATAACAGCCGAAAATACAACCCCTTTTTGTAAATTACAACCCCAACAATAAATGTTCCTACGCAAGTCGCTAATCATTTCGCTCTTAATTAACTGTTCTAATGAAAAACCTGGGTTTCTTCTTCATCTTCTTCTTCTTCAAAAAAAATTGCTGACACAAAAAAGAAAAATACTAAATAAAAGGGGGGCTCTGACACAACAATTAAGTTAGCATTTAAATCGCAGTTAAGCGAAAAGGTCCTCTGCATAAATCAATGGCAACAACATTATTTGGACACTCTCAACTACAGACCCCCCCAAAAAAAAGGGGCATAGGCTAAAAAGGTCAAACACTTAATTTTTCGGTCCGAGCACAGCAATAATAAACAAGAAAGTGTGAAATAAACCGAAATGGACATAAAAATTTGTATGGAAAAAATATATTCTGCAGGCACAGCAATAAAACGCGGCGAAATGCTTTTAATTTGAAATGTCCGGATCTGCAACTTCTTGGCCTGCCTCTTTATTTTATTTTCGTTTCTTTTTCATCTTTTTCTCTCTCTGTTTTTTGAAAGTGAAATGTGGAGGCTTCTCCACTTATAACGCTTGTGTGGATTATAAATCCCACTGGCACAATAAACTGCTTTATTTGCAAAAGTTTTGTGTGCCTGAAGAGACGCGCACAGTAAAATGCAAAACGAACAAATTTGGTTGCAAAACATTCATTTGAATGCTGAAATGGTACATCTTATATACTGAAATTGAAATAAACGGAAAGTTTTTAAATAAACATCATTTTGAATTGCAAGTAAAGCGGGAAATAATTATGGGAGATTTTTTTTTTGATAAACAGGGAGAGGAGTTAAATATGAAGATAGTAAAACATTTTAAATAATTTTTTTTTTTTTTATATAGAAGAAGAATAATGTTCTTATTTTGAAGTTTTTGACATCATGGAATCAAAAATATATAAAAAATAAATACTGGCAATTTTGTGGGATATATTTGAAGGCTTAACACACAGGGAAAACCAAATTACCTACACGCCGCTTGGAGAAAAAGTATTTCTAAACTAAACTTACTTCGCCCTGTTAAAGTTCACAGGCTTAATGTAGAAAACAGAATATTACACGTGTCATGTAGAAAAACGACATGCTACATGTAGAAATAAAAAAGGTTAACGAATCATGTAGACAATATGAATGCTGCGTGGAAAAAGACAAAGGGAACTTTATAAGAGAACATCTGCTTATTAATCTGAATGCCACACAAAAGCTTTAGGTTTGCTACATTAACCTTTGGTTATTGTGCAAATAATCCAACATTGTAGTTCAATTCTGTTATACTTATTGTTTTCATTTAAATGTGACATGTAGGTTTTCCAAATAAAGGTTAAGGATTTCAAATGCTGTTTTCTACATTTGTGTGTATACACAAAACAGCAATGTTCCGCGAGTATTTGATAGTCGTATGGGCTATGATGCCGTCATTTATGTTTACATTCCAGTGACAAGGTCGGTGATTTGTGTTTTCGAATACCAGACAAGGTAAGTGGAAAAATTTAAGTTTCCCCTTCTTTCCTCCCCTCTTCCCACACTCTTACCTTCTCAACTCACTCCATTTTGTTAAGTAGTTGTATTTAATGACGAATGTAGATATGAGAAAAGTAAAAGCAGCATGTAGAAAAGCTACGTAAACATAGTGTGTAGAAAATCCCTGTCGAGACGTGTAGAAAACCTAAATTTTTAAGCAGATTTAGCATGTTTTGTATTATCTTACTAGTGTTTAATGGAGAGATAACTAAATAAAAATGATCTAATTCAAATACTTATTGCTTTAAGAAAACATAATCGAAAGTTTCGCCTAAGAAAATTAAACAATTTTACATAAAACACAATCCTAACAATGCTAACAAAAGGCCTCTCCTCTCCCTTCAACATTCCTTATCCATTTCCACAGCCATTTCTTTTCTTCTAATGACATTGAATCTTTGCATTGTCGTTCACAGTGTTGCAAATGTGGCCCTTAAATCTAAGCAAGTCGTCAACACTAAGCCATTAGATCGTCTTCTACGGACTGACTGACTGAGTGAGTGAGTGACTGCCAAATCCACGCCCTCCCCCCTTCCCGTTGCCTAAGGGTGCGCGGATGGGACTAAAGCATAAAAAAATATTATGTCAATAGATAAAAGTCAAAGTGGAGAAGGCAACGACTAGGACAACGACAACGACGACAAACATTGGCCAAATGTCGCGTGTTCAATTGTGCAGTCGCAGTTCATCCTCCCCATCCAGCAGACAGTGTTTATTTTATTGATGTCGCCTGCTTTTCCAATTCGGTAAAAGGCAGTGGGAGCTGCCTGCCTGCCGTTGTTTTACGAGCAACGAAGCGGCCATAATTGTGCATTCGCATTCACATTTCCCATTGCCATTCACTTGCTTATTATAGGCCATGTTGTTGCTGCCGGCTGTGGCCTGAAATAGTCTTCTGCTGCTGCTGCTGCTGCTGTTACCACTGTTTCATCTTCTGCTCTTTGGGGTTATGCAGCAGCGTAATTTGCAAGTGATTTATGGGCTTGAAGGAGGATTGTTTATCTGCCGTCTGGAATTTTCCATTTGGCCTTTGCCGTTCTAAAACACTTGATTAGCAGTCGATGATTGAACGGTTATTGGTAAATTGAAAGTGGGGGAGAGGAATGCATTAGGGATAGATTTCGTTTCTGGTTTTATATAAAAATGGTCATAAAAATGTGGAGTATATTTCTTAAGAGCATTTGTTTTTATTATTCTTTGAGTATTTGTTTTTCGGTTTTCTTAGTTCAGTAAGCAATTTAAAGGCCGATAAGTTAGAATTCCGACTCAAATAAACTTCGTTCCGACGACCTTCGCAAGGGGGGCTCGGATTTTTCAGTATCTCAAAGACATATCTCAAACTATTTCGACTACTTTCCTCACAAAATGATAAGTAACTTTTCCATACTACTTTTCCGTGCATTTTACTTCAGAATATAATTTTACATATTATATTCACATACAATTTTCTCTACATTTTCCGTCCGGTAACCAGGTTTTTTAAAATCAGAAAATTATTTTGCTTACTTTTCTTACTAATCAAATTTTAAGTTAATCAAGTAAAAAAAAAAAAAAATAATTTGTCGAATTTTCCGGAATTTTTCCACCCAGGTGCAGGACTTTCTAAGTTTTGGAGACTTTCATTTTGCATTACTCTCTAAACCAGTTTAATTAGTCAGTCAGTCTTCTGTCAGTCACTACATCTGGACAAGAAATTCATATATATGTATTGATTTTGAGTCTACTGTGAGGGTTTTTGATAAAAAAAGTGCAGACACTTCTGTTGTCAACGTATTAAAACCAACCATTTCTGCTTTTAATTACTCTGTTGGAAAAATTGGGTAACAAATCTAATAATGGTATATTGATGCAAATTGAAAATAAAAAGTGGTCTCAATACTTTCATGCTTTGTTCTTTACAATTATCCTTAAACTTCTTCATCTCGAATCTAATTTTTTAAACTGTTTCAAGTACAAAATTTCCTTTATAATTTTTTAAATTTAACGGTTGATTTCCACTTGAAATAAATGCATACTTGGCCTCAGAGCACCAACATCCCTCTTTGTGCAAAAGCCACTCCATGTTCGCTTATGTGTTTATGCTTTTCCGGTTCCATTTTCCTGCCACCATTTTACAACCCCTCCCAACTAGCCTTGCCTTTGGGCAGGACTTCCTTTGCTTGTTATTTTTTTCTACCACTTTTTTGTTATTTTGGGTGAGCACACACAATTACTACCTGAGCGTGGCTCGTGGCTCATGATTTGCCTTGCACTTGAATTATTTCCGTTTTGCAATGTGTTCACATTCCGCTTTCACATATGCATAATTTTATGCTCACTCTAATGCTGTTTGCCTTAAACGATGCTTTCCTTCGGTAATATTTTCTATTTTTGGTCTCTATTATGGAGTTATCTTCTTTTGGCTGCGCTGCTACGTGTGCGTGATCCCAAAAGTATGCAATGCAGCATCTGTATGCAGATTACCTGCAGTTGTGTTGCCCTAATGAGACTCAGGAAGCAACCGCCTTGCAGGCAGATTTTGTACAAAAAAGCGCATAAAATATGGGGCAACCAAAGGCAGCCGGAGGCGGCAGCAGCAGCAGCAGCAGCATCATATCATGCGTATTGTATTATGCTTTATGCTAAACTTATGCGCAATGAAGAGTGAAAAGCAATAAGCTCTGTTAAGTTGTGCATAAAACGGGAAATTGGGGAAATTGACATGGGACCCAAATGGGGCGGAATGGGGTTAGTGGGTGGGGATACGGCGCGAAAATGTTATTGAAATGTTGGCGCTGTGAAAAAAGGGCAAGTCCATAAGTTGTAAATAGTTTTGAAGTTAAAAAGTTGCTTGAGTTTTGCTCTCAATTGATATGAGATTAAAACTTATTTGAAGCTTTTTCTACAATTGCCATTTGGTATATCTTCATTATCATTATAACAAACTGAACTCTAAGAAAAATTCATCGAATTTCCCACTGCTTTCTAATTAGCTCTCTAGGATTCGATGTGTTCAGCAAGTTGCTGCCGTCGATTGCTAGCCTGCCTATCTATTGAGTTTGTGACGTAGTCTCAGCAGCACTCTGGGATGTTTATAGAAAATTGGATATATTAATTTTGTAAACATATTCATAAGTTCACTTAAGTTATTAGTTTTGTTACACTTAACTCCCGGAACCGCAATGAAATCATCCATACTTTATTAATATTCGATTGCCTGGAAGCTTGCACTTCATTGGCTTTCTGTTGAATAAAAAACTACCTCAAATATTTTATTTATTATCTCATGCACATTCACACACACTCACACAAACACACACACACAGGCAGTTATCAGGGCAAACTTTTATTCAATTTAATTCAATTTACTACTTTCTTTTTTTTTTAAATATAAACAAACCGACAGCTAGACAGACACTCAAAACAAACTTTTGTTGCTCTGAGTATAAAAAATGCTGTTAAATCTGCACAAAGAAAATGGTGAAATGCGTCACATTTGCACAGCAAGAACATCTATCAAATATTGCATTTATTTTTCAAGTCATGAAAGTCCAATATATGTTTGTGAGTGTGTGTGTGTGTGGGTCAAAGCAGATAAACCCCTCTACTGAAAGAAAACTAGCTGCCAGAAAAATAGTGCAAAATCTTATTACTATATTTGGTCAATCTCTGTCCCTGTGTGTGTGTGTGTGTGAAAGACCTTTGGGTCGCTTGTATGTCGCTTTGTTAAGTGGATTTGAATGACAGCTTTTGGTGATTTGCAAAAAATAAAAAAGAACCAACAGACTTGCCCCTTGATTTAAATTATTTTTACAATTCTTGTTGTCAACTTTCACATTTTTTATTGCATTTAATTTCCGTTCTGCTGCTGCTCGCTTACAAAATTTACATAAATTTGCACTTTTCCCCTTAAAGAAAAACAAATAAAGCTCAAATAGAAAAAGCGAACCACTCTGACAAAAAAAAGAAAACTTTTCAAATGTAGCTGAAATCTCTCAGCAGCCGTTGTTGTCCCCACCAAAGTTGACAGCCTCAGGCTCTCTTTCGGTCTAAGCAAGTTAAGATTTATGTCATTTTAATTGTCATCATAGATTTGCACAACTCAAATTCAATTTATCAGCGCCTAAAAGCATACTTAGGAATAAGAAGTTACACCTTAAACTACTTTCAATTTGTGTCACTTAAAGATTTATGGCACAAAATTTGGAGAAAGATCTGAAATCAAAATACTAACAACCGGAAGTGCCAAGCTCAATAAATTGTACTGCAAACTAACACCCACAAAAGTACTCGGTGCTCCGTTTTTTATTGCTTTATGCCAGCAGAAAATTACAAAAATAAAATATATGTATGCGGGCTTGTACAACAATGTTAGAGCAGTTTGGCCCACAAAAACACCAAATATAATCTTCATGTCTGCAACTGTTCGGGCTGACAGTTCGGTTCGTTTTTTGTTATTTTTTTTTTTTTTTGTAATTTTTTGGCAGTGTGAAAATTGCACAAGATTGCATGTGTTGCTACCGAAAATATTTATATCCATAATATTTTTGTTTTAGGTGTCATTTGTGTCTGGGTCTGTGTGTGGATGAGAGTTTTCCTTTTTGTTGGGTTACACAAATTAGGTTTTGTGAAGTGATTTTGGAGTGGTCACTGGCGTCTGTGGTTGGCAGCAGGTTGTTGGATTGAAATGAATAATTGCTTGGCCATAATTAAAACAAGGAATACCGAAATTGAATTACTAAAAGGCGGTTTGGTTCGGTAATTAAGTCGTTTGTTTTCTGTTATTTTTTATACTGGATCTTAAGCGATTTTCGTGTGGGTATGGTAATCACCAAGCTACACTCACAAAAAATTCTCCTTTGAAATCCGTTCTAAGGCGATTCACCATAAAAATAAATCAAAAAAATGTTCTCATTTATGGAAAATTTTCTAAGCTTCAGAAAAATATGCCATAAATGAGAAAATATTGAGAACGGACGGATTTCATAGAAGAATTTCTAGTTTTCAGGGCGAATCAGAGTGTAAGTATATGTAAAAACTATTGGCTCACCGATTTTTTTCTCTGATGTCTGCTCACCAAAATGACAGGTGTTTATCAAAGAAATTTGCTCAGTCTCTGAATATATCAGTTTTGTTTGCTGTTTCTGCTTCAGAAGCTGATTAAATTGATCCAAGTGTCAGCTTAATAGAAGTTTTTGGTGTTGTTGTTGCGCTTGAAGCACACCAGCACGCATACACACTTGCAGTTTATCAATGCTCACGCGCCACACAAATACTACTCATAAAAAACTTTTGGAAAAAATATTTATAAATTTTTTCAAAATACTTGCTATAGATTTCATTTGCTGAGGGACGTTTCTTTCAAAGGACTTCCAAAAACTGATGTCGTCTGTCAGAGATGGTAAGATCTAGAGTTTTCATTTGTTTGGGACATACAGCTCTCATGTTTCCATAAATCCAATCGTCAACTCACTTTTTTTATGAAGTAAGCAACATTTTTCCCTTAATGCTTTTCTTATAATTTTCTATATGTCATAAAACTAGGATGCAAGATCCAATATATTGAAGGTTTAATGGAAGATTTTTGTGTGCAGAACACGAATCTGTTTTGGGAAATTCTTCGCTTTTAAGAGTCTTAGAAACATATGGAATAGTTTACTCTGAAGCTAAGGAATACAACGTAACGATAATGTCAAAGTACGTCAAAATTATCCAAAATGTTCGCGGAATTATTTGGACTAGCTTATATTAAAGCTAAGGAGAAATTAAATTTATCTTGAAAATGTCAAAAAAGACCATTCAAGCAACATTTAGATCAAGTTACTATATATCACGAAGTGAAGCACCATTTCCAAAAACAGGTTACACCTCAAAAATCAGTTTTGTTGCCTTATAAGGAATCAGAAATCACATATTTTGAGATAAGAACCTAATTGTATTGTAGCAAGCAGCTGTGTTATATCAGTCGGCCTTGGTTCGATGACTCAACAGGTGGCTTTCAATTTACTCTTAATTAATGTGTAACTTCTATTGTTCACTGTCCATATTGAAAAAAACCCTGGGTTTTGAGTGATTTCAGCCCTGGATTTCGATAAAATCTCTTAAATGCGAATCCCTTTCCACCATATCATTCGATTCAAAGGCCTTCGGATACGTCAGTGACCTTTGAATACTTATGGTTCAATTAAAAACAGTTTAAATTCTCTCAGTTCTAATCCATACTGTCATTCCACCAGACATCAAGAGCTAAACTTAACTTGAAGGTTGTCCGTTGCCTGCACATTATTGATAAGCATGCATTCCTCACTTAAACAGTCAACAAATAGATGGCAGCACTTAAGTCTTGACATGTATTTCGTTCTTTACTTCCTCTCTCTCTTTCTCTGTGTGAGCCGTCATGCATTTTTTAAAACCAATTAAGACCAAACACACATTTAGTCTTCTTACTAATCAACAACGCTATTTATGGCCTGCATCCTTGCTCTAGCCAAGACTGCAAAGCGTCTGCCTTCGCATTTATGGGTCAAGGCTGACAATAGACAGAAAACAGCCAGCCTAGAGACTGGATTAGTTTGCCAAAAACAAAGTACAATATGCAAAGTGCCTGCAGGGTAGAGCACACACACATGAGCTCATTAGAAAATTGCCAAATAACTGGCATGCAGAATAATATATTTATTAAAAAACTTGTTTGCTTTATGCTTGACAGCATTTTAGTGCCCTTATTTATGGTTGCACTCAATTCGCCAAAGTAAATACGGGTAGTTTTCTGCGGTGCAAAATTTAATTAAGCAAAATAATAATAATTTTAATTAAAACCAAAAAAAAAAAAAAAGCTGTTTAGTGCAATTAGACAACTTGCCGCTAATGAGAAGAACTGGCCCAGAAAAAGCTAGTTGGTGCCCAGAAAAGGACCGCAATCAAATTGCCAAGTGGCCCAGTGGCCAGCCAATCGACCAAATTCACGGCTCATTGCAATGCAAACGGTGTTTGGTTGACTTTTGCAACTGATTGCAGGCATCAAACTAAAACTAATTAAAAACCGCACACATACACAGCGGAGAGTGAAGGCGTGATTGTGGAAAAAAGAAACTGAGTGTTTGATATGCCCAGAAGTGGGCAACAGTTTGTGGCATGCAATCAAAATGAAAGAGTGGGCAGTTTTTTAAAATTTGACGATTTTGATAGAGTTTTGAAATAGTTCATGAATAGGGGGACACAATTTCAGAGTTATATAGATCAAGTGATAGATTTTTGTTAAGAAAGAATAAAGCGTTTCCTATTTTTTGGGACAATTGAGACCGACTGTGGCATCGCTTCGAGGCAAACCAAGGGCGTTGGTACCTGGTTATCTGTTGTTGATGTAACTAAAATTTAAATGTGCCAAAAAAAAATAGAATTAAATCACCACCAGTCCATTAATATACTGAAAAAGATCAAATGTCGTTGCCTAATGTTAGTCATTTACTTTTTTTTTAGCTTGAATGATGTTAGCCATTTTTATAATAGTTTAAAATGTGATAGAATTGCTTATAATCTTTGGATGGACTATACCATTTGCATCTTTAAGTGAAATTTTGGATTTTCCTTGAAATGACCAGTTAACGTTGCGTATACGCCATGTCGCTCCTTTGTAAATAACTGAAGCTTATTAAATGCCTTCGCTTGACACATTTAATTAACAGACACGAACAACTTATAATTGCCACACTGTTGCACAAACACACTCACACTCGCACACACACAGGCGCACACTCCGACATCCGTGACTGTTGCAACAAGGTAATTGTTTTTTTTTATTGTTTTTTTTTTGAGCTCTTCAACTACCGAATGACCGAATGTCAGGCCAAAGACACCGACGGCCGGCCATTGCGTGTGCGAATAAATATATTTTTGCAAAAAAAACCCGCGTATTAATTGCACATATACATTGAGTATACAGTTTTTCTCGCACGCACAGCATTAAGAGTCATGTCAAACTCGGATGTATTTAAGAATATGCACATAAGAAAAAGTTGAGAAAAAATTAATGGATTTCAAATGTATTTACCTGGGATAAAAACCGAAACGTATTTCGGCTTTTCAACTGTTGAGGCTTTAACTTAAGCGTAACCGAAATGTAGCTATCTGCCGAGAGAGAGAATCTGTTAGGATTTAGTTCCTGGTATTTACTAACCTTTCACTCTTGTTCGACGCTTACGGCAGGTCAGTTCTAAATTATTCATGAAAACTGAATCCATATAACCTTAGCCAAAGCTTTTACAAAGGCACAGAAAAACTCGCTTAGAGTTTGCAAACAAATATAGTTTGTGGGGCAAAATGTGGCGTAAGGTGAAAATACTAAAAGTTTTTCGTGAATGGATAGATGTAAGCCAGGATCGCTAATCCTGTTTTAAGAGACTTTTTGGCATCGAATGTGTGATGATTTTGTCAGCGTTTTGCTTTACTCGTAATGACGAAATGTAAATACATCGTCTAGATATCGAACTAATACAGTTTACTAGAAATTTGTATGTCGATGATTGGAATTTTCAGCAAGACAATGGGGTCAATACAAAGTGCACGGGTGGCAAAAGCTATTGTACATACAGAAAACTCCTAAATTAAGCCCTAAATCCCATGGGACATCCTCTCTGTCCAAGTTTTAAAGAATGGAAGACAGTTGGAGATAGATTGGCAACTTAAATTGGCCATTGAAAAAGAAAAATATAATATCTATATAGAGTCACCCTTAAAATGCTGGTTGATTTCGTGATTGTTAAAGTACTCTTTAAGCCAAAAAGGAGCTTTGTCCACGAAGACAATTTTTCTATAAGAAAAGTGGATCTTCATTCAACTTTTCTAAGGCCCATTCAACAAACATGGGATGCTTCAGAAGCTTTCCCGGCTTGAGTTCTTGCAGCAGCTGTATTTTGTTTAATAAATTGCAGGTGGGCGAATAACCCTAACTTAATTGTAGAGAATGTCGCCGAAAGTAAACTGGTTGATGTTGCAGCCTTATGCTTCTCAGTGCAAACTCTTCCCACATGGAAACTCTTGTGATATTTGGTCACAATAGCTTGAATAGCCTGTTTGGTGGGTCGACTATGAACAGCAGAAAGAGGTTGGTGTTTGCTAAACAAATGTCTCATAGAGCCCATTTATGGATATTTAAAATTCATTGATTCACTGCAAGCCATGTTCGTTTGTTAGTCTTTTTATGTTGAAATGGTCAAGCTTACTGAGCATTTTTGGTGTTGCCATATTTTGCGAATCACGCGTATTCACTTAAAGCTAAATGGGAAAACATTTTCCCTTGATGAAAAGTTTTTTTAATTTAAGTTCCTTTTTAAATTTACGCTGTTGTGATGCTTCTGAACGCTTAACAACTGACAACAGTGCTTGGATCAGATTTTGAACATATATTATGTTTTAATTTTATAACATTTCACAACAAATAAAACTGCGTATCAACAATTTGGATGGCAATTTTTGTACTTTCTTCAAGGATCATCCTTAAAAGAGCACTCATACATTCAGTTTATACGACAAAACATACTGTATACAACAAAATGTCTACGATACTTTGTTACTTTTACTTTTCTGGTGAGTCTCTGTTAAAATTTTGCTAGTTTTCATTGCCATTCACTCAAAATGACGCTGATTTTTGGACCAAACTGCTAGATTCATAATTTTCAGACTTGTTAATTGTTTTGTTAAAGATAGCCATACAATACAAACAGTCTTAAAAAGTAATTTGGGCCAGTTTATTAAACAAATTGCAACATCTTTGAACATTGTCAAGGAAAAACTTTGTTGATAAGCCCGCTGACTTAAATTTTTTCTACACAATTATAAGGAAAAGGCAACACTGCGCATAAGTGATACGAAAGAAAAACCCTAAAATATATTTTTGCAACCAAAACAAATTTCCCACTATATTCTCAGGGTTAAAATAATGTACGAATGTGCTTGGCTGCTTAATCTTCATACTGGGATAGGTCATTAACAAGTCGCCATGCATTAAATTCGACCATTGCTTCAAGTGTTAATTAATTGCAGGACTTGCTGACACTCACCCACTTTGGTATACATTTTCGTTTCTGCTTGGGCACGCCTTTTGGTATTTATACAAGTGCGAAATTTCACGCCAATATTAAATTGCCATGACAGTAAATATGTTAAATTTTCCCTATAATTCCTCGGCCACATGCAAAAGTGTTCTCAGTGACCTTGACATAAGCCAATGAGCTTTTATTCGACATTAACTCAAACTCTAATAATGTGCATTAATCAGCTTAGAATTGGCCATAAAAGGAAAGCATTTAAGTGCTTAGACACCTGCATAAGTGTATGTACATATGTATGCATGTATGTGCGGGTCTGTCGGTGTCTGTGTGGCATTAATTTGTAAAGTACAAAACACCCGACACGCGGTTTGTGTGTGTTGAGAGGGGGAGAGAGACTAACTGACTGACTGAAGTAGAAGAAGGGCAGCGGGACCTAGCGCAGGTAAGCCACATGGGGAGTAACTAAAAAGTGAAACAAAAAGCTTTAACGCGAATCTTTTGCTACACTTTTCTATTTACTTGGGGCTCACCCAAGACGAGGGTTGCCAGATGGGAAATGCTTTGGTAGATAAATTGGACGAAATTGTGTGCAAACTTTGTTTAATGTGGAAACCTTGCTCTTGAAGTGCGATTGCCATCTTTAATGGACAGGAGCTAAAGGTTTGACTGCTGTGTAAGGTTAGGTTGAAGAGGTTAGGGACTTTAGTCAAGCCTAAGCCCGATACCACACAATTGATTTCCATCAAATCTGCATGATAATCTAAACTCATTATAAAGATAAAGATCTTCATAATAACACAAAAGAAAATTGTGACTTTTTCACGATTTTTTGAACCATTTCAACTTTTTCAATTTTAAAACTAATGTGGGAATTTTGGACCATCACAAAAAGACGGGCATTTTTGAGAGGCAACAGCCTGCCTATGAGCTTCTGCTTTCTCTGCACTCTCAGCAGCTCTCTGAGATGCGATGTGCATGGCAAATTGCTGTTGTCGATTGCTCGCCTGCTTCTGCATTTCTGAGGATTTTAACCCGGACTACCGTTCCAAGTGTTGACACTTAAGATTGTTGTGCAGTCTCATTGTGGCAAGCAAATCTCTACCGTCGATTGCTCGTCTGCTCTTTTATTTTTCCTTGCAAGCCTTCACATATTCCTCAAAAAACTCTCGCAACTTATGCAGCTGTTGCATTGCAAAATATTTACGTATGTACACGATGCAAAATTAGTTAAATAAGCATTTATTGTGGTTCTACTTAGTGTGTTTAACTTGCTGCCGCTGCTGTTTGCCGCTTGCTTGGAATTACTTTTAATCCTTTGCCGTACGCGTGTCCGCAACTATTAACAAAAATGGTAATTTCCCTGCTAACTGACATAAAAGACAACAAGGTAAAAGTTTCTTAAGCCAAAGTTTGTTTAATTTTTGTGCGGAGGGCGACACAAACATCAAAATTTATGTAAATGAAAATTGCATTGCATAAGCTTGTGCAGTAGCGCAAAAATGGTTGCCCGAAACCCATTTTGCACGTAGTATTAGCGCGCTACTTTGCCATTTATTGTGCCATCTTTTAAAGGCACACGCAGGCCCAGACTGTTTCATACGGAACTCGACTCGAGAGCCTTACCATTAAGGCAGAGGCAGCGACAGCCAGGTCTTTTGTGTCACACAAGTTGCCTTTAGTTTTCGACATTTTCTTTATTGGTTTCTGGCGCTTTCAACACAAGTTTGGAGGCTTCGAGGAGTTTTACCCCGACAGGAAAAACATCATATGTGTGTGTGTGTGTGTGGGAGTGGGTTTGCGGAAGGGTTTTTTGTAGTCAATTTGAATAGTCTATAAATATTGGAATTTTGGTTTGGGGTTTGGAGACAAGCTGTGAGAGTTATTTTCATGGAGTCTTTGAGCACTGTTTGTATAAAGGGCTAAGTTAAGTGTTAGCCAACTAATAGTTGTCAAAAATCACAGATTTCATTAAACTTTTAGCTATTTAGCAAAGGGCTTGTGTGCATTTAATGCTAGGATTTTTATGATTTTTTCTTGGTATTCTTAGCAAATTCTTAACATTTTGATATTATCTACGACTGTAGATAACTTAATTAAAAATATGTTGTACCAATTTCAGTGTTATGCACGCCATATCCAACTATCCTCTCTCTAAAAATTCCTACATCTCTGATAAGCTCATTGTTAATTAAAATTGGAATTTAGTTAGAAATGCGCCACAAGTGCACCGGCCAATTATCCCCATGAAGCCTCATCACCAACCACTTAATAAGCAAACCAACTGACTAGTTTTTAGTTCCCAACTCATTGGACAACTGTCCAACCCAGTTGGATTGTATCAAAATATACGAGTAGTACAAGTAAATTGCTTCATTTTCGAATTTCTGTCATAGTCGACGTGCCTGTGTCTGTTTTTGTTTCCTCCTCTCCGCTTGCTACACGTGATATGACCGTTCGTATGTTTGAAAATCTATTCGTGCCACGAATTTCATTTCCAACTTGGCAGCTGCAATGTTCTGTGCGAGTGTGTGTGTGTGTGTAAGAGGAAGACGTGCAACGGCTGCCAGGCAACTTATTAAAAATGTCTGCAGCAGCAAAAGAAAATATATATATATATGGGGGAAAAGGCAGTGGGAAAACTTCAGCGGCGCAAAAAAAAAAACAGAAAGAGTGCAATGTCGTGCTTGGTAATTGTCTTGAGTGTGCATAAGTAAAAGTGCTTTGATTTTCCGACATTAAGTTTATACTCTTTTAATTGTCACTCACTGGCAAGTTTGCAGCTTTTGTAATTATATTTCCCACCCCCCTGTTCAGCTTTTCTTCAGGCGGCTTAAATTCGATTGTAAATACTGAATTAATCGAAGATGAATATTGCGTAATTTATTTACAAGGGCGACAGCAGCAGCAGCAAAAAGGCAACTGCAATCGAAATTACTTTTAACACACACTCCATTGGCCCCCAATTCAATTTGTATGAGGGATACGTACAACATACATGAGTATGCAAGAATTCGTGGCCTTTCAGGTGAAGGTTGTCGGTTTGTTTGTTTTACCAAACAGCTCAGAGATGAGCTGGTTGCATGAAAGGGGTCAATAATATGGACTTTTATATTTTGTGAATGAATTTGGAACGGAGAAATATTATTTTACTTATTGGATATTACTGTCGACGTGTTTACGAAATCGGGTTACGTTTATTATCAGCTTCCTTTGTCTTTCGTTCCCGCTTGACACGGCCTTTGCTCTGCCTAATTTAGAAAAAAGTTCACATATCCAAGTTTATCAGTTAAAGTATGTACCTACCAACGGCTAAGGTTGAGAATTTTTAGGTTCAAGGTTTTTGGGCCAAGGTTTTGGTTCATTCCATGCTTAATACAAGTTTAATATGTAATCGATCTAAAAACAACGTAAGCTCTCAAGGGTATTGTGTTGATTTTGGGTTGGGTTGGGATTATTCAAAATATAATTTACTGTTCAGGTCTGTATTCAGCATCCCGGAACTTCCATTTTGGTCACAATCCTTTTAATAAATATAAACTTTTTCATACAGCTCTTGAACATCAAAGCAATGACAAAGTGTTTCTATTTGTATAAATTATTGTGACGAAATAAAACTTTCGAAGTAAAATTCAAATTCGTAGTCTAAGGACGAAAAATGTTTCCACAGTAATGTTTAGCTCTTTATTTGTGAATCATTTAATAAACTTTGGAGCCAAGGATCTTATAAAACAGAGGATAATATGGGTGGGGATTCTCATGGTTATAAGAAACATTTTTATAGATGTTTACCATAAACTTTCCTGACTATTGCAAGAATCAGTCTTCCAGAACCATGAGGATAACATTGTATCATGTCTGTAGTTTTTGTTAAGCTGAATCAAAATTTAAGGTTCAAAACAGGTTCAGGTTCGGGTTAAATACCTTAAGAGGTTCGGTTCACAGCATTATGAATGTCGGAGATCCGGGCTCGAACCGGTTCGCAGAGCTGGTATTTTGGCCGTCTAGCAGCCAGCGTACATTCCAATCGTGTGGAAGTCCAAAGACCCCCCACAGTAAGTTAAAAATGTGTACAAAATTATATAATTCAAAATTCTAAAACAGTTCTGCTCTTGGAGGCAAAGACAAAATAAATTGAGTATAGGTTGGCTGGCAAATATTTTAAGTAAATAAAAATCAGTTTTAACTATTTAAATTTTAAAATTTGAGTGTGCACACTTTAGGTTTAGGAATATAAAGACAAAAATATGAAGGCATACCCAGAGAATCGAATGGTTTTCAAATAAATGCATCTTCCTACCTACCCACCCATCTCTAGGTCGGCTCCCTAGATATCATTATCAGCAATTCAACTCTTCTACTTGCAGAATACTCTTCGTACCTCAGCGCTTTCATCTTCTCTCAGCAATGTTGCGTACTTCTTTATTGCAATTATCTCGTTACCCCTACCCCAAGCGCCTCTTTCAGTCATTGTTTCCATCATCAATTGGCCTCCTCTCCATGCGAGTGTGTGTGTGTGTGTGCGTGTGTGTCTGTTGGAGTATACCTCTTCGCCTTGATGAGCCAGTGATACGGCAGGCTCAAATGAAAATTGGTTTTAATTTTGCAACTTCATGAGGCCCTTGCATCAACCACTTGGCCCCCTGCGCTCAGGCCGGTTTCAGTGTCAGGGACACTTGAAGAGTCCACGCTGAGCAGCGCGTTCTCGTTTTAATGAATGAAGATTATAAGCCTGACGTTGGCCTGGACCGGCAGCGGCGGACTCTATAGATTTATGCGTAATGATATTCAAACAGGTTGTTTATTGACTTAAGCCTTTAGCCGTGTGTAGATTTTGCTGTATATGTTTGCTTTCAAGCAAAAGCAAACACAACGTCATAATTAAAGCATCAAATGCAGACAAGAGGGGGTAGACATATCAAGTGACAAAGCAAATGTCAAGTGTATCAGCAAACAGGCAGATGGTGGGATCGACTTGGCAATGTCTCTGTAGAGGCACCTTTTTTAAAATGTTAAATTAAAGATTATTTTTAGCTGGCCGTAAAACCTCCTCCATAATAATGGGTATGTAACAATGCCCAAAGAACTGATGCAAAGATAGAGCACACATAAAGGCAACGTCACACTTGAGCAGCGTAACCAGAGGTTGTCTGCCAGAAAGGAGATCTCTCAACGAGCGACGAATAAACGACCAGCAGGTGTTCCAACTTATTCATTAAAAACAAAAGGAAACAGACCTGGGGACAGACAAGGGGCAGAGCTAAAGCCAACACCCCAAGACGCAGTCGTTCCCAGTCGGTTAGAACTTTTGCCAGTCATTGCTGGCGCTGCTGCTGCTTCTGCTGCCGGTTTAGGATTGTGGTCGACACGCAATTGCGGCAATTTCAACTTGAATGCGCTGCTGCGGCTTCCCGAGGCGAGGCCAAAGTCAAGACGGGCCAAAACGCTTAGCAGTTACCGCCCCTCACCCGCTCTCGTCTCGCTCACACATCCGCCGCAGTGTCCGTTCATCCTGGCAAGTTTCAAGCGCAAGCCGGTTCTTAGGGTGTGTGTGTGTGTGTGTGTTAGCTTTCTACTATGCCCGGTAGCGCTGATTGCCAAGACAACGACAGACCAATTCATTCAGCGGTCTGGCGGCTTTCAACGACAGCAACATCAGCAGCAGCTGCTGTAAGTTCTGGTTAAAAGTGGCTTTGCATAAGATTCACGCGTTTGCATCTCGTCTTCGTTACACTGCGGGCGTTTCCAGTTCGATTTATTATCAGGTACAAAGTTATGATCGCTTAAGTGCCAGGCATTTAGTAACTTGGCCATAAATTTAACCATGACAACTCTAATTATGGATTATATTTGCGACAGACAAATCGAAATTTCAGTAGGCTGTGTCTTTAGCTTCGCTGGTATTTTTCAATATACCTGAAATTCGTTGGGGTTTAGTTCAGTAAAAATCTGAATTTCAACCGGAAAGGTTGTTCCAAAATGAGAGCAAAGTGGAGAAAGAAACGGATGCGTCGTCTGAAGCGCAAGCGACGCAAGATGCGCGCAAGGTCCAAGTAGACCAGATATTTGGCATGGGTAAGTAAGACGACGTGAAGAGGACAACAAGAACGCAAACTAGCTCTGGGTCTGGTGCTATGGCATCTCTACTCTACTGTGTATAATAGGGAGGTGCATTCTAGAGGCCAAATTTTGCAGAGGCCCCGAGTTGGTTTGCTTTCAAAATTTAATACAGACGTTTTATTAATCTACATATTTTGTTTTTTCCTCAGGATCGTTAGAATTAGGAATCACATCATGAACAAGTTAGGAGCACAGCAGCAGCACACACACACACACACACACACACAGGAAATACATTTAACTTGGTAAGTGTCACATCATTTTAATACTCTGTACCGTAGGTACACCGAGTATTATAAGTTTGTGCAAAAGTATGTAACAGCCAGAAGGAAGTATCTCCGACCCTATAAAAAGTCTATATATTCTTGATCAGCATCAACAGCCGAGTCGATATAGCCATGTCCGTCTGTCCGTCCGTCTGTCTGTCCGTCCGTCCGTCCGTCCGTCCGTCCGTCCGTCCGTCCGTCCGTCCGTCCGTCTGTCCGTCTGTCCGTCTGTCCGTCTGTCCGTCTGTCCGTCCGCCTGTCTGTCTGTCTGTCCGTATGAACGCACAGATCTCAGAGATGGTAAGAGATAGAGGTTTGACATGTATGGGACATATGCTTCTTATGTCTGCAGGCAGATCAAGTTTATTTTCCATTTTGGCCACGCCCCCTCCAGCCCCCGCAATTTAGAAAAAACGTCATATCTCCCACAGTTTTGAAGATTACGATAACTTATCGATCCGCCAAAGGAATGAAGAAAATCGGATGAACGGTTTTCGAGTTATGATCAAAAGACAAATTTTCTTGGTGCAGAGTATGTTAAAGTCGGGCTGTGTACCGTAGGTACACCGAGTATTATAAGTTTCTGGAAAAGTATGTAACAGCCAGAAGGAAGTATTTTTTACCCCTATATAAAGTATATATATTCTTGATCACCATCAACAGCCGAGTCATGTCCGTCTCTGTCTGTCTGTTTGTCTGTCTGTCTTGTTTTCTTTAAAGAACAGCGAATATTCAGCAGGGACATTAAAGTGCTCAGATTCATTGTGGTCTTAGCTCTGTTCCAGGTTTATCCAGCTGCCCATTTATTCCTTTCACATAATTTTTGCCAGCCTCCTTTGTTGAACCCTTTAACTTAAGCTATTTCCTGTTGAAATTTTTAAAAGTCCCTTTTCTTTTTCAAAGCTTTAGATCTTCTATTTGTACAGTTACCACAATTTCGATGCGACCCAATTGATATTTATCAGGCTTTGGGTTCTTTTAATCTTAGGGCTGTTATGATAGCCAAGTTACCTAGATATTATATAAGCATAGTTTTTAACATCCTTTTTTTGACATCAATATATGAATTTTTCATATCCTTTAAATGATTTTCAGCTCACTTAGTTAAACTTTTAAGATCCATATAAAATCAAATGGATATTTTATGGTTTCAAAAGAAAATATTCAAAATTATTTATTTCCAATGTACATCGAATTCATCTAATGGATATTTTTTGTATATGGTCTTTTTTCTTTGTACTTTATGTAGCGGGCGGAGGGAAACCCCCATATGAGTAAAAGCAGGCTAAGCGCTTACATTCCCAAAATCCCCCGCAGTTTAATAAAATTTTGGAAAACCATATACATAGATAGTTTGTACCTTCTAGCCATATTTAGTATTTAGGACTACTTGTTGGTCCGTTTTAGGTTTGGTGAATACTGGATGAAGGATGGTGAAGCTGTCCAAAGTTCTCCTTTACTTCTGCCTTTTTTTCCTCTTTCGTTAACTAATGTTTATATTTCCCTGTATCTTTTCTTCTAATCTAGCCACGGAAAACCCAAAACAGGACCCAGTTCTCGGCACTCAAGCACGCATCACTTAAACACTTGGTAAGTTAAAATATAATTCAACCCAAATTTTCGCCACTAATACACATTTAACCTAATTTCTAGAATTAAACACATCAATTTCGTTTCCCCACCACGATCACAACAATTTGTTCGCATATATTCAACAGATTTGGTTAGCAAAATAAAATTTAAATTCAGCATAATAAATCAGCATATTACTTTTATTCACACTTACGATTTTGCCAGCCAATTCTGCGATAAGGCATTATATTGCTTTGCCACCAAATAATAATAATGATGATCATTTCTATGCCATGACCACGACGGAAGTGTGGGGCCCAGCAACTGGAAAAAAAAGAGGCCATAAATATTGTTCATTTGTAAGTAAACGGCTAAAAAACGCACTGGGCGAGCATATAAAACATGGTTCGTGTACATATCCCCTCCCCTTTCCCGCGCTATTTCCTAGGCAAACATTGAACTGTTGCCTGTCTATGGTCATGTATGTTGTGTGTGGCGTATACACTTCTTTTTTTATTACAGTATCATCTTCCGGCCACTTTGTCATTTCTCCACAACATATTTCAAACAGTTACCATGAGACAAGTGGCCGCAGACCGAGGCTTGTATATATATATATCTTGAGGAGGGTTAAACTGGAAAAGAGTAATCGACTAGCATGCAGAGGCAATAAACGGAAGTTCTATAGACAAAGTTGATGGTTTTCTTTTTAGGCTGGGTGGGTTTTTGGCCAACCTGGTGTCTGGTTTTTTGAAAATTTTCTCCTAAAATTGCTCAAATGTGCCCCATGCATGTGGCTTAAAGAGTGACCTCCTATCAAGTTCCCCCAACGCCTCCACCGACGACAGCAAGCGCCCACCACATGTAAACCAATCGAGGCGCATGCTGACCAGTGCACGCGCGGCACTAGCCAGCCATGGGAAGTGCCCAGGGGGGGGGGGCAGAACCTAGAACCAGACTCATCTCCACCTCCGCAACACGCACTCGCCACATCGCGCTGCGCTTTGAATATAAATTACACAAACAGTGCACACGACTTTGACGCTTGTGCGGCAGCAGCAGCAGCAGCAGGCGACATTTGAGAGTGCCTTTGCACAGTGGGGCAATTCGTAGAGCATTGATATGGTGTTTAAGGGACTACAGCATAGTATTACGAGCAAAAGGCGATAGTACGAACATTGGTTCTAGCAAAGTGCTGTTTTCTAATCCCAATTTGTATTAGTTTTGTCAACATTTTTATTTCAGAAATGGTTTTAAAAACTGTTCAATTTCGATGCAACATTCAAACTTTCATTAAAACAAAAGGAATTAACTTTCGAAAAATGTGAAAGCATTTAAAAATCTATTAAAATACACTAGATTGAGTAGTTTTGAGCTTGAATGAACTATATTCGTGATTTCGTTACTCGATTGCTTTTGATTAAGGTATAAAGCTAATGGTTTTTTCACTCAGTTTAAGTTAGTTATCTTATTTCCCCACTACTCTCCAGAGCTCACAAAACGGTCATACTCTTACATCCTTCTTTAGAAATTAAGGCTTTAAAAGTCAAAACAGATTAATCAGTAGAGAAGTGGAGCCCATTATTTCATAACTTTCATTTTTGTAGTTCCTTATGAAAGCATCATCAATGAACAATATTTTCCAGTTGAATATTTTCATATTCTTCACCCCCTTTGACCCAGCGTGCCTGCTGGCCGCTGCCTGTTTGTTGTAATCGCGAGTCATGTCAACGTTACCGTTTGATGTTAATGACACTGCCAATGCCTTCGCTTTGGCATCGAGATCGAGGCTATCCGATATCCAAGTCTCAAAGCATTTTGAACTCGGTGGCTAATCCAAACTCATACTGGAGCTGGAGCACACATTAACATTTTGTGCTGCCCGGACGTCGATGGAAATTCGAGGTGGAGGTTAGAAATTGGCCTGTGGAAAGTGCTGTGCTGTGTGTGTGTCTGGAAATGGAGGCGGACACATAGATGGACAAGTGGTTTCCGCCACGCTTTCTGGATCGTCATCGTTAACTTTTGGTCGTTGATTGATTGATTAATTGACAAAGGAATTGCCGTTAGTTTTGCAATTTGCATTTGAAATGCACAAAACGCATTCATATGTAGTTCATTGTGTTAGTTATGCAAATGCCGCACTTCCGCCTCAATGGACGGCCGACGCGCCGCTTAATTATTCATTAATTTCGACTTTAATTTCATGTCGAGCCATTTTTGGCCCAATTTTATTTACCCATGTGTCCAGCGGCAATGAGACAGTGACTACTCCCTGCGGGGGCTTTCTGCATATCTGGTAGGCTTTTGTCACCATAAATGGGAAAGTGTTGCCCGATTATGAAATAATTATGCGCATTGTGTGTGTGTGTGTGTGTCGGGGGAGAGGGCGTTTGTGAGGTAGCTGGACACCAGGGAGGAGGTTGTGATTGGGTCAATGTGTCTGCCGTTTGATAATTATAAGCTGACTCTGGCCAAAATATGGCATTTAAGTGGATTTATTTGTTTTTAACTGACATCGAGCTGAGGTTTACTGGATGCCACTTTCTCACAGTTTACTTCCATGTCATTGCACTGCATTTACTGCAGAGCCTCATAGTTAACAAGCACGATCGAATACCCCACATATTAAATGTTCTTCTATTAACATTTCTTAAATTCTCGGAAGTAAGTTTTCCCCATCAACTTACATTTTAAACCCTTGTCATGAGGATTCTTATTAAATACTGAATGCGTTACACAATGTTCATTATACTTTAGGCATTTGTGCAATAAACATCCAAATTTGTAGTTCAAAATTTTTGCCATAGACTAACCAACCTGCTGCAATTGCTCAAGAAGTGCCAAAGTGAGTAAATTGCTTGCGGTTATTCAAACAATTTGTGCATAGTTCTTTCCAGACTTTGTTGAAATGTGGTGGACCTGTGGAGAAATGCCCTGCCCCTGTCCCTGTCCCTGCCAACCATCAGAATGTTATGGCTGTTCCAGTTCCCCAATGGATGCAAATGCCGCCAATGGGACTAGCCAGCCTCCTCAGGGTGTAAGTGGCACCGGCGTTAATGGTTCTGCACATAGTCAGCCGGGTGTGGGCTCCAACGGCTCAGTTCAATCTCAGCCGTTTGTAAATGTCACCGCCTCCCTAGCTTCAGCCCATACTCAACCTGCAGTAAATGGAAACGGCTCCAATGCTGCTCCTCCATGTCCACCCGTACCATTTGGTTCTCGTAACGGATTGGGTCCTTGTCCATCAATAAGTTGCTGTAGCAGTCCCAAAGGCAGTGGCAATGCGCCCACAGCTCAAAATGGCTCCGGCAAACCTCCGTGTCCAGAAATACCATTCGGCTCTCGCAATGGTCTGCAACCCTGTCCATACTGAAAACAACTTACGCCTTCTTGAGCAAGGAAGCTTGTAGCAATAGACCCTTTAAATAAACTTCAAAACCCAAGTTGCTTTGACTTTAATTTCACTTTGAAATCCTTAAGATAGATATATTTGTGCATTCTACACCAAACATTTGAAGTGAACACACAACTGGAGAAGTTTTCCTATTTTTTTGTTCTTTGAATCGTAAGTTGAAATATTTTTGGTGGCAATTCTCCATAAATCCCCCAATTGTTTCAGCTCTGTGAAAGCATTCAATATGTGCAATTCTTGCTGCAGTCCCTGCTGCTTCAATCCATTCTACATTGGACCTTATCCGGATTGTGCTTGCGGCAGTTGTCCATATGGTTGCTATTCTGGATTTACACCTTGCGGTTGGCGTTGCTGCTAAAGACTTGGACATATTGAGTACTGAATGGAGGATGTGATGTGAAGAGTAAAAAAGTCCAAAATTTTTCCAGAACTTACACAATTGTACATTCAGACAATTCAAAACAATTACACAAAAATAAATGTATAAATATTAAGCTGTCGGGTATTTCTGTGATGTATATCTGGTTTAAGATACTTATTGCACCTAGGTTGGAATACGTCTTATCGCATTTGATTTTCTGGAACAGCGCGGTTCAAGTCGATCTCACAGCATTGCCTATTCCGAATAAGAATTAAGTTAGACCGAATACCAGTTGATATTCCTAACACTATTCAAAGAGATCTCAACTTATTCTCTTTCTATTTCCTTTTCTAGCTCTTTTCGCTCTCATTCTTATCGATTCTATTTTCTTTTTCGTTAACTGAGCAAAAAAACAAATCGCTATGTACTTGAATCAAGTACTTGCGGTTTCAAAATTTCATTGAGTCAATAACTTCATGATTTATGTACCAATTATTTTGAATTCTTGATTCCATAAACTATTTTAAAATGTTTTTCGATTGCCTTGACAGCTTTAAAAGCTTTTTAAAGCACATCTTGGGCTAAATAATGTTCATTATGTGCCAATTACAAATTGTTCTTAGTTTGAGTCCATAGAACTCTTTAGATTTTCGTCTTTGTTTTGATATTTCAATATGTTTAACTGTATATAGTAAGTTTTTTATGAACAAATCGATCTGCTCTTAATAGTACTTAGTGATTATCAGCTCTGGGGATCGAACACTTCTCGAGCAGCAGAAAGGTAGAATAGCTATGAGCAGCAAGGTGTAGGATGGTTTTGGGTTCAGCGACTCTTAGGTAATAGGTCAGCGATACCAGCTGAAGATAACTTTCATCAAACTCTATAAACGTTCCCCTAACTGTGTATGCCAACCCCTAAAAATCAGAATAAATACTACAATGAAATTTATCTTAATGTAAAAGTTTTTTAGCTTCTCTTCCAGTGGCTCTAATGCCTTTGCCCATAGCTGCTTTGGACTTGATACATCTCTCGGTCATGTTAATGGGTCAATTGGTGCAGACAACTCAAGATATTTTGTCACCCATCACCAGGTATACATTGGATTGTGTACGCACTACGGTAACATTCTTGCATCAATCCTTCACGGACAGTCCTCACGGAGAGTTGCCGGTGCTCGATGTGGACTACACCTTAACGCCAGCGATGAGTATGGTCATTATAACGCATCACTCCTATGCCGAGTTACATCGCTTACCCGAGCCCGTTGTGAACTTTAATGTTTCTTTGAGTGAAATTTCTCAGGGTATTTGTAGCTGGGCTAGGTCAACTGTTGATGTGATCGCTTCGCTGGGTAACTGACCGCATGAGGCTGAGATTTGAATGTCATTTCAAAACAAAAATACCAAAAAAATAATAACATGAAGACAGAGGCAAAATTATTGTAGTAATCTCCTGGATCATCTGCTCCATTGCTCGCCAACTGCTATGGAAACGTTGCACACCGCCATTGGGGTGCTTGGTGTATTGGCCTTTCTGGTGATTATTACACATTCCGCTTCCCAGGTGGTGGTTAATACCTCTAGGCCCCTGAGTCGTATGGTGAATCGCGGCACAAACGCCATGGATCAATTGGGTCCCGGCGATGGAATGCTGCCCATATTGGATTGTGAGCGTATGTTCGGACTTTGTGTCTTTGTACGCAACATTGGTTATCGCTTGTACGCACTGGTCGAGATATTTGCCAGTTGCAACATTCAGGAATCGTCACAAGAAGCCCCCAATCGCACACAGAATCAGAGTGGCGAGAACAAAGCAGATGATCCCAAACCGGAGAAGAGAAACTCGGGCAAGGCAAAGGGTTAACTTGGACAAAAAAATATTAAATTGGAAAACCAACCATCAAGTTATCCTGGAGAAATATTTCTCAACTACATTTGGCAACCTAACTTTTTGTTTCTACGAAATAGTTCATTCCAGTCAAACACTTCCTTTGGGCAACATCCAAAAATTCAATTACAAAAAAAAACCAAAATAGTAAAATGCAAAACTAGAAATATTTCGGTACAACAATAACACTTTGCCTCAAAAACAAACAACCAGATTTTACTTCAGCACAAAACCAATCAACCTCTAAAAGGTAAGTAAGTAAGCTTTCTCCAGTCGGTGGATGTAAATTCAACTGATGATTTCTTTACGAAGGAAAAGAAAATGGCCTATTGCAAGTTTGATCCGTTCTATGTGGGTCCCTGCCCGCCTTCAAATTGCTGTTTCCCCAGCTGTGGTCCTTGTGGTCCTTGTGGTCCCTGTGGTCCCTGTGGCCCCTGTGGCCCTTGTGGTCCTTGTGGTCCTTGTGGCAGCTGCTGTTCCTCTTGTCCCTGCGGTTGGTAAAACTGGATTGGATATCAAGGAGCTACTCAGGTGAGAGATAAGATCATGCAAAAGCTATAAATGCCAAGAATCTTTCTTTGGTCACAATTCTGGCTAGTGAGATGAAAAGGAAATTACAATTTTGATAGTGAAAATCATTAACTAGCTACTCGAGGATAGTTCAAACTAGTAAGACTTGAAAGTTTTGTGTTCAGAATTGTACATAGGTGTAAGTTCCACCAAGTTCGATAGGCATTTAAGCCAGCGGTGGGCACATCCTTGCTCTCATTGCTTTGAAAGATATTGCCGCAACTGACGGTAATGTAGGCTAAAGCTAGGGCATGCATCACTCAGCCGAGTTTTCGACTCCCTGTGTAAACAGGACCTCCCCCTGTAGATTCAATTTAGATAGGCATTGAAAAGGCACTTCTCTCTTAAATTTAACTGAAAATATGAAAGATATCATCATACATCAACATTTCTTAATAACCTCAACGGTATTTCCTCTCTCTCTTCAGAATAATGCAAGACCGCCGAGAGGTATAACACTTAGCTGAGACGCGACTGGAAGGTACTAGCTGTCAAATTACTGCTGAAGCAAAATATGTTTCTCTTTCTCAATACACCGAGACAATAACAACATAAACTTCCAAGTAACAACAAAATAAATCCAAACCCATCACATTTCCCCGAGTTTTTCTCTCATACGTAGCTTATTAGCAGTTGTGTGTGTGTGTGTGAAGTGAAATTGGCAGGCTAGCCTGAGGTTATAATCATTCAGTAAGGAAGCTGCTGCAAGGACTAGCTGAAATTCTTGTATGTTGTCCTAGGTAAGGACTGGCGTACACCAAGAACAGCTGTTCGAATGCAACGTTAAAAGGCGCAAACTCCCAACCAACTCGAACTCGAACAAACATCGAATGTAGAGCATTGTGTCAGGTCAAAGGTTTCCCACTGCTACCTTACAGCCAGGCGATGTTTTGTTTTGGCTTAGCGGGATTTATGGCTTTGTACGGAAGGTGTCCTTGTATGCGTTACGCTGCCTTGAGTGTTGCTTGAGAGCGAGTGTGTGTGTGTGTGTGTGATGCTGGGGCAGATTCACTCTCGTTTTGGCAATGCTTTGGCGTTGTATTTTTTTGGTCCGCGGAATTTATTGCGGTAGGTCGGAATTTTCATTGCTTACAGACTCCATCTCCTTGAGATTTCAGCAGTTTTGTTGTATGTGTGTAATGTTTTATGGATAAAGTTTTTTATAAAAAAAACAAAAAGATGGAGCAACAGTTTTTCTCATAGTTTGTTGTCAGTTTGATGATTTACAACATTTTCACAACTCATACAAATCAAACCCTAGACTGAGCCTGAACTTGAGTTTTGTTATTTAATTTAATTTTATTTTGGGGCTTTAAATTGAACAGTCTTCAAAGGTAAGTGAAGGTAAAGAAGTAAATTCTCTGATAATAACTATTTAAACTATCCTAGCTGCCGCAACATGCATTGCATATTCAATCCTGGTTACATAGGACCCTGTCCTCCTTGCTGTAGTCCTTTTTGTGATGGCTGTGGACCTTGCTGTGGCTCTTATGGTGGTGCATGCGGTCAATTTTACTGCAGATGTTGCTAAAAAACTGTACATTTAAAGCCTTAAAATGAGAATTATCTACACAGGAAACGCTTCAAGTGTTTAGCAAATTTCTTAAAAGCTTGAAGCAGTTTCCTTTTGTAGATAAATTGAAATTGTGTATAATTAAATGGTATATGATCAGTGGTCACTCTTCACAATCATTCAAACATCGCCTACCCTTAGCTTAGCAGTTCTAAGCCACTTGCAACATGTTGCAGCTTGCGGTGCTTACAACTTGTTTGCACCCGACACAAATTCTGAACTTCGTATTTTATCAGCAGCCGCTGTCCATCGCTCGACTTCAGTATTCGTTTCTCACTCGTCCCAGGCGGTTGGTTATGCGCTCTTAGCCCCCAAAACTTCAAGTCCAGCTTGGACGATTTCCGTTAAATATTTGAGCGTGTTTTTTCGCACAGATAACCAATCTGAAACTTAAGTGCAAAGTTAATTAATCGGAAGCAAAAAAAAAACCAAAAATAAAAAATCAGCGACCATTCATATCCTCGGCTTGCAATCTGTAGAGTTTGATTAGTGCAAATTACATTTGCCAAAAGGCAACAAAATCAACAGAAATTACGGTTCATTTGCTAAATACACGGGGCACCCCGCCGAAAATTCTTGTGTTTCTCTCTGTTTGAGTGTGTGTGTGTGTGTGGTGGTGCGCGCGTATTTGTGTGGGCGGTGGCGTGTGCGGAGGGGGGCGAAGGAACCCTATAACAAATTTCATTTATTGGCAGCCAACGCCAGCAAACTGATTTGAATATTCACACTGCCAGGACCCAAGCACTAGACCCCAGGACTATCATCTACTAGTAGATTGTGTTTGTGTACCATGATTTATAGCTGCCGCAGCAGCAGGCGTGATGTAAAGTGACATTTTTGTTAATTTTCGATTTACATGCCGCTGTGCATAAGGTAAGTTGCAAATTTGATTTTTTTTTGTAAATAATTTGATTGATGGCAATATTTTTTTTGGGGGGGGGGAGGGAGCGCTGTAAATAGAATTTTTCACTCTAAAGCAAATTATGGGAAATTTTGTTGATGCTTTCATTGTATTGGCAATAACAATATTTTATTTCCTCTCCTAATAAAGGTATGGTTCATACAAATCAAGTTGATGGGACTCGTCCTTGGGGGGGGGACTATGGGTTCCATAAGTGTTTGAAATTTGTTAAATGTATGCTGTCATCGCATAGAACTTGGAACTTCCATGTAAAATACCATTCAGCTGTCAAACCATCGAGATCCTTTCCAATTCAAATCTTCGGGCCTTAACACGAAACGATGTTTAACTATTTCTGCTTTGAAATAACATTACAGTTTCATCTAAAATCTTAAGTACTGTTGTCTAAAAGATGTCAGGATTGAAGCATTGGCATTCTTAGCAGAGAGAAGATATATATCAGAATGCATCTTCATGTCTAGAAAAGCCACCAATCCGAAAGAATCAGTGAACGACCGTTCGTTATATTATAATATAACTTCTACATTTAGAAACAGAATGAAGAACTTTGTGCTCGAACTAAGTACCACCGGTTTCAATAGTACTGTAAGTAAAAATAATATTGTTTCAGGTACAAAATTCTACACTCAAATGTGATGGGTTTCAATACGGAATACTTGATTTTAGATTGTTTCAGGATAAATTAAATCAGGGCTGCGAGCCGGCCAGAGTGTGGAATTTATGGATTTCGGTTAGGTTTGGTTTGGTTCAGAACCGGTTTGCATTTCTGCTTGTAATTTTTGGGAGTAAATCGGTATAGGTCCAGTCTATAAGCCAGTCTGCCAGTCGTTTATTTGTGAGATGAGGTGGCTTTTTTGACTACTCTTTTGCTGAAGCCCTTACTTTCTGATCTTGATTGATCTGATTTCATGTTGTAAACTTCCTATTACCTCTTTTATTCTGAAAATGTACTTTGGTTTTATGATACCACAAAAACAGAGTCCAATGACATGTAAGTCAACATATGAAAATCATGTTTACAACTCTATTATTCATTTCATTCATTAATCACTTGCAATGCCTCTCAATATTGTTGTTTTGCGTAAGGTCTCAGCTTGGCTTACACCTGCCTTGAGCTCTACTCAAACTACAACCGCAATTTGACCATACACGCTCACATATCGCATATCAACTGCTTCCGTCTTTAAAAGGTTTCTATAAATAGAATAATCCCCCATTAAACCACATTTTCCGTGTATTTATATCACAATTTTGCTGCGATCGATTGAAATACACATAATCATAATTCTCGGCCTAGCCCAGCCCGAGAGTACATAAATTAATGCCGCCCAAAAATTATGCGTACATAAATATGGAAATATTAGACAATTTACGGGCGAGTATGAAATTTTAATGGTTGGCTATAAATTTCTAAAATTTCTAAACAATTTGTACAATCTTTAAATTGGGAAGTTTTTGTGGCAACTTCTGCAGCTGTGCACCTGTGTCAAAAGTAATTTTTTGTTCAACTTTTTTTCAATAAAAGTGGTAAACTTGACAAAAACTGAAAAAAAACTCATTCGTCATGTTCAAGCCACAAAACTGGGGTTAATTTGGTGAGAGAAGAGTTTTACGTTGGACTTCGTTTTTTGCTGGTCAGCCAACCTGTTTTTTGGCTACATAATTATGCAGACAGGCAGAAAGGGTTGAAAGAACCGTTTTTTTTTTTTGCGCTCTATATATTTGGGTCACTTGTGGCCAAAAGCAAATTGTAATTAAAATATGCAATTTCAATGGGTGCTTGCCATTTCACTTAATAATTATTAAAAATTTTATTTGCGCAAAAAAAAAGGGGATTATGTTGTTAAGCAGCAAACGAGGGCTTAGCTGACAAATTGCACTCAAAGTACATAAAGTTCACGTGGTTAAATATGTTTGATGTCGCAATCAGTGGTTACAATTTCTGTGAGAATTTATTACCACAGCTTTTTGCTCTTTTAGAAATTTACAAAAAAGTTTTAATTTCGTGTTTTATTTTTCAAAAACTTAAAACCTTTTTTGCCAGATTGTACCAACTGCAGAACTGATTTTCCTAAAGATTAAGTCCAGGCGTGCCCACAGCCTATGCGCGCAGTTCGCATTCGTTGTGGTTTTCTATCAGATTACAATTAAGAGTTGCCGCTTCGTATGTTTTTTGTTTTCTAAACAGATTTACTAATATCCATTTGGACTGGAAAATAATGCATATTCTTTTTTTGATATTATAATATCCTTTCATATCCTTTTGTCGATTTTCAGCATCATATGATGGAATTTTTAGTCAAAACCATCGTTAAAAATATATAATTATTTCCTTAAAATGATATTAAATAATATTCAGTTCAAATGTATACCAAAATCATCCAACGGATGTGTTCTTTCTCTACAATGCTGCTTGAACAACAGAAAGCCGCAGGAAAAATGTTTGAGCTCTTTTCAGCGTACATTTTCTTTTTATATTTCTTGATTTTGTTGTTGTTTCAGAACTATTTCCTTCACTTATATAGGTGTCTCTGGGCATCTTGTGTCTAACAATAAAATATATTATAATTGTTTTCTGAACTAGCTGATTTACCAAAGCTCATTTTTACTTAAGCTTTCCTTAATGTTAATACAAATATACACTTAGATACAACAAATTAAATTTACAACTACTTCTTGATTAAATTCTAACAAAACTCATTTTGGCTTGTTGACTGTGTGGCTGGCATTATTACCTTCATCTTCTGTTTTAAGCTCAGTCTTAGTCCCCATCATCATCTCTTTTGCATAATTTGCAAACATAAACTCTCGTTTTCATAAGCATAATCCCGCACCGCTGATGACAACTAAATAGAAAAAAATGGCAACAAAAACGCAAAGTGGGAAAAGTGGGTGTCACTTATGCACACCCACCTACACACACACACACACACACACAAGTAGATCCTTACCTTAACCAAGTTGTCCGTGTTAAATGTTCAAAAAATGAAGCGTTGAAAAGTTTTGCAGCAGCATTACACATACGCCATGTTGTGCCGGTAGTCGTAGTAGTAGCATGGATTATATGCTTGACGCTCATATAGTTAATGACATGCAGCTGCTGTTTGGCCCACTCAGCCCAACCCCCCAGGCTCTCCTTCTTCACTGTTTATGTTTGTAAATTTCCCTTGACAAACTTATGAATTTTAAGGTGATTCTCATGTCGTCGGGTTAAATTTTGAAATGGGATTCTGCACATCATAAATCAAAGCCAGAACATGGGCTGTGGGTTTGGGTGCGTAATCAAAATCGTTCTGAGGTTTTCAACATTTGTTTTCGACATAAACTCTGACAAACACACACACACACACTAGTTTCTATATATTGTAATTAATCATGTGGAAAATAATTGGTTTTATGTTTTGATTTGACAGTTGAAAAATTGCATCTGTGACAATTTCATACCCAAACTGTTTGTCTTTTTTAATAAAATGTGGCCAAAAAAATGGCATCGACCCACAATTGAAATTAACAATTTGTATAAAAGCAAGTGAAATAAAAGAGTGGCAAACAGAAAGCTTAACTAAAAAAGTTGCCTATTTGTGGCAAATGTATTGAATGCCAATTAAAAAACGGAATGCAATTTGCATTGTTTGAAATTTTGCATTTAATTTAATCTCAATTTGACTTCTGTTCATTTTGTTGTTGGTTATTGGCTAGATTAAACATCGAATATATATTGTGGATATTCCAAAACAATATTCTTGTTTATTTAGGGTAGTAAAAAATACAATCAAATAATTACTAAAAATTTACAACGTTTGAATTGATGGGTAAAAAAAATTAGCGTCTTGATTATAATTGACTTGAAGTAGCACTTTAATCCACATCTCTTAGCCAGAGCAGAGCAAAAGCTGCACAAAAAAACTCAGCAAGTGTGGAGAGATGTTTGGAAATTCAACAGAGTGCCCAAGTCAAAAGTATCTCTTGGTTACTGAAAGATTCTGAATAGAGTAAAGGGTAGTACATTACGATTGAACGGCTTAAGATTCTTATTCTCCATAAGATCTTATCATAGAAGGCAATTAAATACTATCAACCATCAAGAAGACAACTAGCACTATTGTCAGAGAAATATAGAAAAGGAAAAGCCAGAGATAAGTTTATATATATATCTGTTAGTTCCCAATATAAGACTGACTGTGAGAATATGAGAAAGGCTTTATAGCAAGGCTATTCACATACTATGCTCTAGGTTCACACGTCATGCATTTGACACATAATTTTGGTTCAATTACATTGGTGTCTGCACTGCCGTAGGCAGGCTGCGGGCATTTCTGACTTAAAGTTGGTTTTTCCACATCCTTAAATTGATCAACTTTCATGCTCCTTGAATTCTAATCTCGTATACTTGTAAATTCACTCATTGCGTTGAAAGTTTGCTGTTTTAGCATTTTATCGAAATGCTCTCCTGCTGGGCGTTTGCTTTGAATTTCCACCCGCAGGCTGCCTCAATTGCTGACAGTTTGTTGTTGTGGTTGTTGTTGTTGCTACTGTTGCCAAATGTCAGTCGCGTTGTCTAAATGACAAATGGGAGCATTTGCCTTTTGTCAGACCTAAAGAACGCCATCGATACGAAAGCAAAGTCGTGTCGTCGTTGGGCAATAAAAATAAACTGTTTCATACAGCCTCGCGAATCGGCAAACCGTCGAACCCTCTCAGAAAAACAAAAACCCCAGAATATGCCAAAATGCCGCTTTATGCCACACACGTTGGCGGGAATCAGAGCGAGAGCGAAAATAACTTGGCATATTTATTTATTTATTTTCATACCCTTAAAGAGGGTAGGTTAATTTTGTCAAAATGTTTGTCACGTTGTCTTTTATATTGTGGGATTAAAGATGCCAAGTACCAAATATCGACACACTTTTGCCTCAGTGTTTTTTTTCTTAATATTTATATTACGTTTTTTTAGTTACCTTCTGATACGGAGGCCATTTTGTTCGAAGCGCTTTGTATGCAAACTTCTTTTGTTGCTTGAACTAAGCAGCTAAAATTCGGTGTGGTTTTTTACGCATTATTTATCCAGCGACACCTGCTATGCCATGCATAATAAGCTTAACGCTTTGTTGATGAAGCTTTTGTATTCTTTTTTGTTGAGTACCGGCTACACTCAGAAAAGAAAATGTAGAGCCTTGTACCTTAATTTAAATAACAAACGTTGTTAATGGTAAGGAAAGTATGAAAACCTTGGTTGAAGTACACAATTCTTGTTTAAAGAGTGATTTTTTCAAACCCAAAAGATCTAATTTAAGATGGTTAAGGGAAATATTTGCTACTTTTCAACATTACTAAAAAGTAATTTTTCCTGGAAGTCTCATAAATTGTAAGGTCAACCTCAATTAAGCAATGTTTAACTTAGAAGCGTATTTTGAAGGAATATATGCAATGTGGACCTTCGTTTTTATGTGTGTGTGCTGTCTGTGTGCCAGGTTTGTTCATCAGAAATCGCACACGAATTGAACACTAACTTCAGGCCGTTACTTATCTTGTTGTTCAATGTCTTTGGTATTACTGTAGGTCAAAAATATAGCATTACTCCACAAGAAAAGTGTTACAACCAGTTTTAGGAACAAATTCACTGACTTTTTGGGGCAAGCATTGTAGTGCTCATCATTGAAGCACAATTTTAAGTAAGCTTAAAGGAAGGCAAGTGTATTTTCAACTTCGTTGTGCCGCATTACCATATTTTGTTTTTTTCCCTTTTGCTTGCGAAAATAAACTGTCAACATGGATCAATGCTGAGAACTTTTCACTTCATATCTTTTTGACTGGTTATGTAACATAAACATAAAACGCAGCGCTTTGTAGCTTAAAGTATCACATTTCAGGCCATATTCATAGCATTATGTTTTTTCTTTTTTTGTGTGCGAAAATAGAAAAGCAAAACGAAAAAGTATTGGCGGCAACAAATCAAGCGCATCAAAATTGTATTTCCAGTTCATTTGTTGGCGTAAACTGTCTGTGTAAGAAGCTCGTTTGGCTTAAACGTTAAACGGAATCTTAACAATTGCTACCAATGATTAAGCCATTAAGTAGGTACTCTGCTCTACCTGACCAACTGTTATTTAAATATCTTTATCATTTTAATTGCTTCACAATTTTGCGGAAGCCGCTTTTTTTTTTTAACACACATTTAATTAAGAATCAATATGTATACATTTCTGAAAACTCTCTGGCATATTTAATTAAAAGCAAATTTGTGTGTAATTTCAAAGGGATTTGGATCCTTTCCTGTTTTTAATTGCGCATTTCATACATTTTAAACGGGGTGGAAAAAAGGATACCCAAACGCATTATTCTCACATTTTTCAAGCTCGAACTGCTCATTGATATGAAAATAAACACACGTTGCTAATCAAAATGTAAGCGCATTTAATGTTTAAATAAGCGAACAAATAGACGAAACGAGATAAAAGAAAAGCTGACTGAGCTGGCGCGAACGTTCGGTTTATTTTTCTTGCGTATTTTTATTTTTTTTTTTTTTGGTCTTCCTTCCTTTGATTAAAAGCTGCATAAATATTTATGTGAAGCAGAAAAACAAATATGGAGAAATGTGTTCATTTGGATCAGCGATGGTGTACGCGTATTAATGACTGCCAAAAGTGGCATTTCATTGAGAGGAAATTTATTTGAAATGTGAGATATAAACAAGTAGAAAAACTGTTAGTTCCGCAAAATTATAGAAAAAGTTTTTAATGTAATTTCCGTGCTCTATTGATTGATGTATTTTTGTGATTTTTGCCGGTTGATGGCTCACGGCTCTCGACGGAGCCAAGAACCGAGTGCTATGAGCTGAGAGCAAGAGCTGGCTCTCAACAGCTGCGCGCAAAGAGCAATTCCGAACCCTGAGTTTTATAAACTTTAAGTTTGAACTTGTAACACTGAGATATGATATAAGCAAGGCTGCCACCCTCTAAGATTCGCAGCTGGTTTGGTCCGGTTCATGAGGTCTCTGGTTTCGACTTGTCGAACCTAAGGTTTTGGTTCGAACCTTGGTTGATAACATCTTATCACGTTTAACACAATGTTCTTCTGTTTTTTTGTATATTTATTAAAATCTGCTTGATTTTGGATAAGGAGGATGCTTACCAATAGATTTATAACATCAATCTATTGTTAACGACCAATTAGGATCATTAGTTTAATACTCCAAATCGATCACTTTCATATCATGTCATCATCATCATCATGAATATCATATCCTTCAAATGGAAAAGAAGCAACTATTCTGACATCTGACTTTAGTATTGAATTTTATGGTAAGGTTTGAGGGATTCAAAAACCCGATCCGAAACGGTTTTCAACTGCTCTTTTCAGAATACTCGTTCTTCTAAGAGTGACTGTAGTAATTTGCTTAGCCGAAACCTTTTCTAAACGGCTAAATCCGACTTGGCCCTGTTTAGGGAAATCAGAAGTATAAGAGGATCGGCTTAGGGTACGGTTTGAAGGATCCAATTCTCGGAGGTTCGATTAAGGAACAGTTTTTTGTGTAGGTTTTTGCATTGATGATAACTTGGAATGCCCTACCACTTATAGCACTCAAGACATGTAAAGGCAGCTGATCCTTTAACCACAAATTTGATTGAGCTATCATTTAAACAAGTTCTACTTAATGTCATTTATATGTTTATGTCAACAAAAGAAGCTGTGGATACTGTAAAATTTATTATCTTTAACAAACTGAAAGGCTTTTACTCAAGCTATGGACACTTGCCGCTAGGTCATCTTGAAAACACATAAAAAGATTTAATTTCGTACACTCCTCATCGATGATTATCAAATTACTATTTTAAACAAAACTTTTGAGCATGAAACAAAAAAACACATGCGATGCCACTTTTGCTGACGCTGAATGCCACTTGAAAAAAATTTCACATAAATTGTATTATTGGGCTGCCGACGGCGCCTCTCACTCCAATCAACCAAACCAAACCAAAGAGAGAAAAAAATAAAACCACGAGTGCCACTTTCAGAATACGATACAGCGTACCAAAATAAAAAACGTCACAGGACTGGTGTATTTGTTTGTTTGTGTTGTATTTTGCATAAGCCTCCGACTTTTTTTTTTATTTCTTTTGAAGTGTGCAGCTCCACAGCATTTGGGATACCGTCTCGTATTTGTGTAAGCAAAATAAACTCAAAGTCAAGTTTATGAGCACAGACTGCCACTGCTACTGAGGCATAATTCCTTCTAAAAGACTTTAATGCTTTTTTAATAATTTTTATTGTCAAGAATATTTGGGTCTCTTTACTTGAAAAGTTTTCGCAGTGCCGACATTTGCGTTAAGTTGGCGGGATTTCAACTTTTTGTCTTATATTTTAATTTCTTAATTTATTTAGATTGCGAAGTGATGTCAAATAAACGGTTGCTGCACTCATAAAGTCCAAATTGTTTAAGGATTTATGTCTTGGAGTATAATTAGTTTATGTTTGAGTTTTGAAATTTTTGTGGGTAATTAATTGAAACGAAAAGTATGAAAATATTTGATAAGGAAACTCGTGAATTGTGTGCTAGTGTTATGTATTTTTTTTTATCCCCGAGCAATTAACAATTTCGTGTGCCCAACAAACCGCAGGCATCAACTGCTCTCTCCACTTCAGTGGACACAGTGAAATGCGGACGCACCTTTTTCAGCGATCCACTCAGAGCACATGCCATTAATTATGAAAATATTGGTCCAAACACTTCGCCACGAATCTGGAGTACTCGCACACTTGCACTTCCATTAAATTTAAAGTATTTACCTCAATATTTTCGCTACACTTTCGGACGGAAATGTATTTCGTGTGTTTTTTTGTTGTTGTTGTGCAGCCCTCTTGAAGCCAGGCCAACAATTCCCAAGCTCAGGCGACATACACATACATACAAGTATATATATATTCCTTTAGTATTAAATGTATTGTGTTTTTGAGTTTTCGACTGAGTTGAGTTTGTCGTTTTGTAGCCGGTTGTTGCAGCTGCTGCTTTGCGTTCTTTGTGGCCTTCACTGACCTTTCTGTTAGCAGATTGTTGGATTTTATTGTGCACGTCAGACGAATTGTTGTGTTTTGTAAATGGGGTTTTTCTCCGACAGTAAAGGTATTTTAGTTTGGTAAGTAAATAAAAAATGGCTTAAACCAAGCTGTTGCTCAGGTGGTATTAACTATTTTGTTAGTTTTCCTTTAAGAAATATTTTGAAACATTTTTTATGTCGTTATGCAGGGCTCCAAAATAGGCTTACAAAATATCTACAGCAATATTTAGATCGAAATCGCAGAGTATCATTTCGATATTTATATTTTGTAGAAAGCCGTTTGCTATATTTTCGAATTTTGAAAAAAAAAATAGCCATATCTTTAGATTAAAATTATATTTCCAGTAGAAATTGAAAGAGATCAAAAAGGAATCATTCCTACTTTATAAAGCAAATTGTTTCTTGATAAGCATCAGCAGCCGCATCAGTATATCCTCGTCAGATCTCAGATATGGTAAGATACAGGTTCGATGTGTTTTGAACATAAATTTCTAATACTTAACAAAAAGTGTGGATGTTTCTTGATAGATGTTTCTTTTTACATAAACATTTTGAGTAATCAGAATGATTAAGCAATCAATCAAAGGATTATTAATAATCAGATGATCGATGGTCAAGTTATAGGCAAAAGAAAGTTGGTTGCTTCATCACAATCACAAGCTATAACACTTGGTTTGAATAAACCCAGCTTCCACATTTTCAGGCACTTATCAAATCGGAAATCGTATCTGAATTTAGCAACTATTTGGTATACTTTGCTTATAAGCCGATCGGCTGAAATACAAATTATTCCACAAATAAACATTTGCGTTCTTTGTCAAACCAAATATTTTTTCTTGATTTCCACAAATTGCATCTATTGCAATTTTCAACACTCGGCCAAATTCCTTAGCCATTTTGTGAATCAGGTCCATACCATAAAATGTGAAGCAAACTAATCCCAACAATTCCTCGAGTTGAAAGTGAAATAAATTCAAAAAGAAAATTCAATAACTTGTTGTCGGCTGACAAATGAAATTTTCTGTCAGGCTGAAAATTAGGCAGCCAGATGACGACGACGACGACGACGACGCCGCCGACGGCGGATTTGGTGGGCGTGGGCGTAACAAACAGATTTGGCTTTTAAGTCGCCAAACACGTAGCCTTCTGCTGCTGGCAGCGTCGCAGACATTTATTCCAGTTAAATTCAGACCACCAAAAATAGGCGTACGTGCAATTATTCAAAGTGTAAAGAAAGCCTTCCAACCGCTTCTTCAAGCGGGTGGGTAACCCCAAAGGGAAATTGCTCATAATTTCGTGTGCGACAACTTTGTTAGCTTGGGCTGTATTTTCATTCCAGTCAGCAGTCTAATTTATGGCCGTAATTTCGCCTTAGCCTGCATATTAATTTAGCATAAATGGCTCACAGCCATCAACAAATTACCCCCCCGCCGCCGCCGAATGATTATATGTTGGAGACGCGTTGAGACATGCGACTTATGTGGTGAATTGGCTGTTGTCCTTGTGCCGCTAAAGATCAGCATTAAATTACCCTAATCAAATAGTCATTACGCATATTTTAGGTTAATGAGTGCGTGAATTTGGATCAAATTAGCTGAATTCAATTTGCACCCCGGAAAGTAGGCTACGTTGCCAGCCAGCAACTAGCCCCGAGCTGGCTCAAACTAATCAAACAGAAGGCTAACCGCTGAAGGGCTAAGAGAAAGACTTAGTTAGCAGGAAGTTTTGAGCCAAATATAGACTTAAGCATATAAAACTCTTAGCAAGACATAAATAAAGATGGGAGAGGCGGGGGGGGGGAGCATAGCTGAAAACTTCACATGCAACTAAAGTTCTGGGCAAACACCTCAAGGAAGGGCCAACGACGGAGAAGGGGATGAACTTTCAACTGTGCAGAAGTTCAACTTTTATTTGCTTGACTCGGATGCAGCAAAGTAGTTGTTGCTGCTGCTGTTGTTGTTGTTGTTGATGATTTTATTGCTACTGCAGCATCCGCTTACAAGAGTATTCCATGAACTCAAACGAGCGCAAAAGCCGCTCTCTCCGAGTGCACTTTAAATTACTCGAATGATACTTGATGGCTGCAATCAACAGAGTTCAGACCCAAGACTTCATTATTTTGATAGCAATTAGTAAATTGAGTTGTAAATTTTTTTTGTGTTTTCTTGTTTTATTATTTTTGCCCTCTGTGTGTCTGTGTGTGTGTGTGTGTGTGTGTGTGTGTGTGGTTGAATGCAAGTTGTCCTGCAATTAGTGCAGCACGAGTGGCCAGGCAAAGTAATTTTGGTACTGCATTTCTTTTTGTGAGATGCCAACGCAGTAGCTTTTAATTAACTCATGCGCTGGAGCTAATAAAGTGAAATGCGCGCAAAATGTCGAATCGCTGACAATACAAAGTTTGGGTTTAGTTTTATAGAATGGCAAACAATTGACAAACAACAGCGTTTTTGTTGTGGAAAGATACATATTTTTTTGTACAAATTGCCAACACAAGTGGTCAGCATTTGTATGAGAATATAAAGGGGAAACCGCAAACTATAGTCTAGGGGGGGGAGGTTGGGTAGGAAACAACTGCACACACAGTGTTGGGATTATATTTGAGAAAACAAAGTTGTGTTTTCTTTTTCTAACCACAACAACGGAACAAAGCTGTGCCACAGTTATTATCTTTTAGATTGGATATATTTGTTAGTTTTTGGGTCATCAGAAGCAACAGGTTTGTCTGACATTACCGACTGAGAATGGTTGAGTTGATGAACACTGCAACGGCAAGTATGTTACACAATCAATATAAATAAGGAAGAATTTTGCTCAAGCTCGTCTATAATCTACTCTGTGCCTACCAAAGTTTGCACATATCTGATCAGTCTCAAGTGAAGTGCTGCCCAACGCTGTTGGCAGCCGGTGCTGCCCATCACAATTGTTTGTTTTTCTGATAACTCAACTATCGGTCATCAGATTTTAAGCTGTCCTTGGACGGATTGATAGATAGTCCAGATTGCTACACTGCAAAAACATAATGATATGATCTGGGGCTCAAGGTTTCATATCCTCTTCAAAATATTAAACTGATATTTTAAGATCAGATTGATATTTAATAATGTAATTTTGATACAACAAATAGAAAAATAAAAGAAAGTTAACTTCGGCATTTGAAGGACATATTGACTGAAAACAAACAAGTTTTTCTCAATAAGACTACTTTTTTGACTCTACCTTTGTATAACAGCTACTCTATATATATGTCCGATTACGACCAAACTTAGTGGAATCATGAAAAAGCATAGCAAACTAAGAAATACAAAGTTTGGAGGCGTTTTCTTTGAAAACAAAAAAGTTTTTCTCTCTAAAACTAGTTTCTCGACCGATTATTCATATGGCAGGTATAACCTAAAGTGATCCAATTATGACAAAATTTTATAGAATTATGTGAAAGCTTAGAAAACAAATATGTGCGAATTTTTAAGAGGTTACATTGAAAACAAACAAGTTTTTCTTATTAAGACTATTTTTCTAACCTTACTTTTCTATGGCAGCTATACTATATAGATGTTCGATTTTGACAAAATTTGGCATAATCATGGAGAAGCATTGAAAACTAGTAAATACGGAGTTTGGAGACGTTTGCATTAAAAACAAAAAAGTTTAGCTAGCTTTTCGACTGATCGTTCCTATGGCAGCTATATGTTATAGTCATTTGATTCGGCCGATTCCGACAAATGTGCAGCGTATTTGTACCAGACGACTTCGTGCAAAGTTTGGTTTGCGATAGCTTTAAAACTGGCGGAGGAGATAGCATAGAAACAGGCGGGCATGGCTTTATCGACTCAGCTCGTCACGCTGATCAAGATTATATACACGAATTTGTACACAATTCTAATGAAAGTTTATCGTTCTCCAACAGTGGACACGCGAGTTATCGAACGTGCACAATCGAACGTGTTCCATCTTTACATTTTCTCTCTGTCCTTTTTTCTGTAAGGTCCTAATGAAGAAATGTTATAAATAATAATAATGTTGGAAAAAATATCAAACTAACTAATTTTCCATATAAACACGAATTCAAGGAGCGAACCATCTAACTACAATACTGTGCGAATTATGAAATTCGCAGTTTGAAAAACAAAACCATTTTCTCTTTGAAATCCCAAACCCAACTAATCCAATCTTTTAAATGCTTAAATTTTGCAACTACCCCTACGAACCATATTTTATATTTTCGTATTTACACAGTGAAGCCAGTTTGCCTTTCAGTGTGCCACATATATAAAGCACTTTTACCAACCCGCCATACATAATTCTTGTAGCAAAATTTTTCATTTAGCCATGAAAAATTAACAATGCGTACAGAAGCCCCGGCTGAAGCCCAGAAGTGTTGTGAATTTTTAGCATAAGCATGGATATCCCAGGCAAGTATTTTGCTCTCGACTGCATTCTCAACGCCTGCACCCGGTGTAGATCAAAAGGCACCCGCATTGCTTATGCCTCGGCTAGTATGTTTTCAAAGAGGGTGGGCTTGCGGTCTCCGGACTCTCTCTATTTTTGGTACGCCTCATTGCCTGGTAGGGAAAGTGCCGCCAGCTCGTTTTGCGGTCAGTTGGTTCGACTCAGGCATTAAGTAAGCCTTCGGCAATTGGCGAAGGAGGATGAGAAGGATGCTCTTTGGCTACTTTTGTTTTTATATTTGGTTTTTTTTTTGTTTGGTTCACTCTCTTGTTGAATTTAACATGAGTCTGGGAGCGACTGGCTGCTGTGTGCGCCGTCTTAAAGCCAGTAAGTGCATTGGGGACTCTTCATACGAGTTGGCTCCTTAATTGTAAATATGTGTTAATGTATTCCCTTTAGCAAGTGAACATTTTATTTTGCCATTTTAAACACACACACACACACACACACAAAATGCTGTCCAATCCGAAAATGGGCTTCAATCTGACAGGCAGACAGAGCGAGAGAGGTAGAGGGAGAGGGAGAGAGAGAAAGCTTGGTCCGACGTGACATTGAACACGTTTTAACGATGAGAAGCTTCTGACCCGACCCAACCTCATAACTTATGCACATAGATAAGCGATGGCAATGGTGGGCATGTCCTTGCGGTTGCTGTTGCTCTTATTACGGCCACTGTTGTTGTTGTTGTTGTCGTTGTTTCTGTGGTTGCTTGAGTGTGCGCCAGCGAGTCCTTAACGCTTGTGGCCATTTAAGCCAATTATGAAATTTTAATAACTTTACATGGCAATATTATTTAAAGCTGCCTTAAAGTTGAAACAACATTAAAAGGTGAGTCTCGACTTGGGTTTAATTAGAAAGTTGACAGGCCAAACAAGGAAAGCTATGTAAATCTTAAACATAATTAAATTAGGAGAGATAAGGCACTTAGTAATTAATTTAAGTGGGTTGAATTAACAAGGATTAAGTGCTGAGTGGTATAACAAAGACAACAAACAGGACATATAAATCTAAACAATAATTAGAAATCGCCAGTGTTTAGTTAATGATTAGACGGTACAACGATGCTACCTGCTAAAGGTAAGATTGCCAGTTTGTTTCATAGTAGAAAATGGTAATCTGGGCATTTTACCAAAATTGGTTTGATAGAAACATAACCAAGTCGAAAGCAGGAACGATTGACGGATGATACTTTAAGAATATATGAATATTATGTGTGGTCGGAGAAGCACAATTATAAAACGCATTTCAATTGTATACAGAGAAAGAGCATTACCAGTCTTGTTCCCAAAGATTGGAAGAGAGAAGTAAGACAGTTGAATAAAAATAATGTCAAGGTCAAGGATTGCTTAAATTAACAAAGATTGTTTGTACATTTGGACAGCATAGGTTATTCAAACAGTACTGTTCGAAGGCCTCCCAGTGCATCTCATCAGTAAGCTTTTAATTTGTATCAGAAGAGGGAGAAACGGTTTCTGAAAAAAGGAAGAGATTTCAGTTCCGTTTTCCCATAATTAGATCAAATCGAAAGCGGGGACAGGCCTGTATTACTCTACATCGATGTTCTAATAGTGCAAACGCCTTCTGGCGATATGTAAAAAGTGGTTATGGCTACATTCTTTACTCTGACTTGGTGGCTATCTCTCGCGAGCGCTGGATAGTCGTGTGCGCTATGATGCAGACCTCCCGAAGTTCAGTCTACCAAATTCTGAGTTCAAATCCCAGTAATGTTAATAATAATTGCTGTCTAAAAAGCCACCACTGCTTAGAATAAACGGTGTGGTGTGCCAATTCTCCCCTTATATTCCTTCTGCCTTCTAAGAACTCAGAAGCTGGTTCTGATTATTGACTTTCCGGTTTATACTGGGACTTGTCAAGCTCTCTCTTACAAGTAATAGTAATAGTATTAGCGTTAAGTGTGCTGTATTGGTGAGTTCTGAATACATAACTTATGGTCTGATGGTAGTTGAAAACTTATTTTTATTTATACATTTTTTGAAATTTATTTTATATATAAATATTTATATTTTCTTTCTATATATTTTCCTTAATTTCTGATAAAACAACTAGTAGACTGCAAGTCTTTGGTTCGACCCTGGTAGCTGAAAAGTTTTAGTTTATTCAGTTCTATTGGGGTTTCCCATTGAACCTGTATTGTTGCCTGCTCTTCTTATCTCTGTAATCTTCGGATGCATAATTTATAGAATAGAGGTTTTTGGTAGTTGACAAGTCTCAGTTAAATATCAATTTTTTTCTGACATCTCTGTTTAATTTCCATTTCATTACTGAACTGCCATAAAATTTCCATTACGATTGTGGCGTCATCTCTACACATTTTCTAGCAATTCTTTAAAAATCTCTTGGCTACGCGCAGCTACCGCAAAAATTTGGCAAAAACTAAACTCGTTTGCCAGCAACCGAAATTTAATTAATGCAAAAACATTTTTGGCTTGGTTTAGAGCCAAACCAAAGACTTTCTCTCTTCGTTTATCTCTAATGCGTCTGCTTACCCATGGCACTCTGGCAAGTGTGAGTATCAGTAGCAGTTGGAAAACCACATGTCGCAGTGGATTCTTTGGTTGCGTCGGTTGACCAAATTTGTTGGGGTTCTTCTTCCATTTTATTTGTGTGTTTTTTTTTTTTTTTTGTGGGCTGCCATGTCGTCTCCCTGCAGCATATCGATTGGCCACAAAAGTTTGTTTACCGTTACTTGGACATTTTTGCAATCAGCAAAAGGCAAAACTTTGCTACAATATTTATCGTTCTGCATACATTTCAGTTAGTTAGCACTTTCTAATGCATTTCTGACCTCAATTTTTTGGCACGCCGGAGCTGAGAAATATTTGCCAAAAATCTGCATAAAGTGATAATAATTTTAAGTAAAATTTATAGAAAGTAAATTTCGATTTCTTTAAAATCGGACGAGTAAATTGCCATGCACCCGGGGGGCATCGCTCGTAATCCATAAAACGCACCTTCCACCAGCCAGGCATTAGCAGGGGCGAACTTGCTGCACTGTGGTAAATTGAATTTACTGCATTTTGACAGGAAATTTTGATGGATGGCCTGGGGGCGCCGGAGAGCTTCCGTATCCTCTGCAAACTTTTCAATTAGTAATTTTAATCATCTCGCCCGCGGGTTGCCCAATCCCAGCCCAAGAGTTGATCTCAGCCAAAATGCATAATTCGCCGCAAATGTGCTAAAATGCACAAAATTCTCTGTGTTTTGCCTTTGAACTGAACTGCAGTAGGAATTCATTTGTTTGTTTGCGGAAATTGGGCACCGAATTTGGCTCGGATGTGAGAGGGCAAACTTCCATTTGGGTCACACAAACACAAATAAACAAACAAAATTGGTTGAAATGTATCGGAGATTGGCTTGTCCACTGTGCGTGTGTGTGTGTGTGTGTGTGTGTGTGGGTCATTTGCAAAATATCAAAAACAAATTTCAATGAATGTCGCTGATTAGTATTTGATATGCAATACGAACAGTTTTGCCGGAATATGACAGGAAACTCAAACACAGTTTGTATATTAATTGCCAACGACAACTCAACAAAAACTTTTACTGATATTAAATGATTTTCCCAAGTGAAGTGAATCGTTTTGTATATAACAAATAGCAATCGCTATACAAGACATTGTGACTATGTGACCAAAGATTGTCCTTGTAAATTTGATTCTAAAATTTCGTCTTTTTTTTTACCTTTGCGATTCGCAATTTAATTTGTTTTATGAAATTCGTAGAGCACAAATATGAAAATATTTACAAATTTTTAATACCTTTTCAGGCTACCGCTGCCAATTTTTTTTTTGGTATTGCATTATTTTTTGGTTGCTATTTTTTGTGAGTTCAGCTATTCCTTTGCTGCTTTTGCCCCACGGGCGACCACAATAAATAAAAAGCACAAAGGGCAGATGCACAACAAAGCACGATTGCATTTAAAATTCGTAATGGACGTAACGGAAATACAGAATTCCGATCAGGAAATTCGCAGGGGTCAGGAAATCAACTGAAAAAGTGGTGCAAAAAGTAAGGCAGGCAAAATGAGAGAGGAAAAAAAAAAACAACCGAAATGAATAATAAAGGGAACGAGATATACGACAACTGTGAGCGGCACAAACGCACGATTGTATTCAAATGTACCGGAGGAGACTGCTGAGCCAATTGAAAGCTTTGGCTTTAATTTAATACATAAATCAGTTGGCCAATTTGCGACCCAACTTAAAGCCTTTCTAAGCCTTTGCCAATTTGTATTTTTGTGCCCCTCAGAACTTTTGCTTTTACTTCTGGGCAGCAGTCTCTCAGGATTTTGGTTGTGGACTTGTGGATCTCTCAATGGTCACGTGGTGACTGCTACTGCTCTGCCATAACACAATTAGCAACAACAAGTTGCATTAAAACGGCTGCTAACTTTCATTAAAAACCACTTAACCCAAGCCTGGGCAGCAGAGACCACATCCCCCACCAACTCCCTCACCAGTGCCACACACTTGACCCACCCACTTGACCCACTGGAAGCCAACAAAAGCCGGACCAGGGCACGTGTAGCGCTTTCTCTCTCCTGCTGATGCTGACTAGTTGGCTTAGAGAGCTTAGAGAAGTGTAGGCGTGGCCCGCAGGGGGGGAATGGCCGGGCTGGGCTTTTCTGCACATCGTTAGTCATATTTCTTTTTTTATCAGGGTAAAGTTTTTTATACGAAAGATATTTTTAATTAAATTAAAAGAGAGCATTGCGTGGCGAAACTTTTGTGGTCCGAAGGGGATCAACTGCCAAAGTCGAAAACTGCTGCATACTTATGTGGGCAAAAGTTGAAGACTTAAGTCAAATTTAAAATTACATTTTGTGCCAACTAATTGTCCCTTTCAAACCAAGTTTGCCAAATATTTGGCCAACAAATGTCACCTTCAGCCATCATGGATCAAAAACTTTGACCGAAAACAACAACAACAACAACAACGTCCATACATCTGAAACTGGAGTCAACGTACGCTTATTTCGATTTCATTTCGACTGTTATTTTCCTTTAATTTTTCTTGCGCAAACAAACAAAGTTGAAAAATGGCTAGGCGAAAAGGAAAAAGCCCCACCAGAAAAAAAAGGGGCAAATGCGTGGGGGCACTGCAGACAAAACTGAAAAAGTTTGGTCTGTTACTTTTATTATTTCTTGGCCCAACTGTTTTCTTTTAATACCAGCGCGTGAAAACAAAACTTTTTTTGTGCGCTAGCTACTTTTTAAACGGCGACACTAATGGCTGGAAATTGAAATAGCATTTGTCTGTGCGGGGGAAAAATCAACATTTTGGCGCATAAAACAAATAGGAAAGTTGCGAGAAAGAAATTTCAATAAAACGCCATGTGCGAGTGTGTGCTGTTAGTTCAAATGTTTCGTCGATGGGAATTACAAACAAATCACAAACAGAGGACTTAAGTAAGCAATTTGGATATTTGAATTGTTAAATTATGGAATAAGTAAACAATTTTTTGTTTTTTTTATTATAATTACAAGTTCCGATATGGCGATTGGTACAGGAAGAGTGTATCCGATGTACAGTGTATAGAATACCTGGGTATCCAGTACAGTACAGTATCTTCTACTGAGTTACGAGCTAAGAGATTCGAGTTCATATTATTGTGCACTGAGTTCCGAGTTCTAAAAAAATATGCATTGGATGATTTCTGGTATCCATTTGGAAAGGATATGTCTAAAACATCCTTTAAATTATCCAACGGAGTTAAAAACCATCCAGGGCATATGAAAAATTATGATCATTTGGATGATTTGGCAGCTCCGCTGGATGATTAAAATGATATTTTAGGCATATCCTTTCCAAATGGATATTTTTTGGATCTTTTTCTGTGTATGTTTCGAGTACTAAATATCGAGTCCTGATATCGAGTTATAAGTATTTTAGTACTGAGTAACAAGTATGAAATGTAGAATATGTACTAAGTATCGACTACATAGCTTTGACCATGGAGTATCGTGTACTGAGAGTCGACACAAAATATAGTGTATAGAATACTCCAGTATCGAGTAAAATATACAGTGTATATAACACTTGTTCAGAGTTTCGAGTACTTATAACCGAGCACTGTTTTCCGAGCACTATGTAATGAGTATTGAATATCAAGTCCGGAAATTTAGTTATAAGTATCTAGTACTGAGTATCAAGTACAGAGTTTCGACTACCGAGAATCGAGGAAAATGTACAAAGTATTGATAATATAATTTAGAGTGCAGCATTTCGAGTTCTTCGAATCGAGTACGAAGTTTCGGTTAATGCATATCGAGGAGTGGGTATCGAGTCCGGAAATGGAGCTGGAAGTATCTAGTACTGAGTATTGAGTAAAAGAGTACTGAGTATCGAGTAGAGAGTATAGACAATAGAATTCCAAAAGCAGAGTTTCGAGTACTGAGTCTCGGGTAATGTATATCGAGTATTAGGAATCGAGTACTTGGCATAAAGTATCAAGTTCTGAGTATTGAATACTGTGTAGCGAGTTTTGATTATCGCTTACTAAGTATCGAGTTTTGAGTATCACACTTATGCCTAATTAAAGTCTAATATTCTTCGGCTTAAAGCTGTCTTCCTCCTTTCGACTTTTTTTTACCAGCAAATATTTTCTTACAGTTCCATCATCTCAAATACTTTAAGAAAATACACAAGAAAATTGCTCTCCTGTGACCCCTTCATAACAAATTAGTTTTATTTTCTGTGAAACTTAATATATTATATATAAGTTTTGCTGCTTCCTTATCTACCCCACTCAATGTACTCTATCTTTCCTCTTTACGCCTAATGAAGACATTGTCATAATTCAGAGCTAAATTAATTTGTTTGGCTTTTGTATGCTTTCTGCGGCATTTAATTTAACCAAAACGGATAAGACTCTCCCAAATATATATACACTTCTATATACATCTTCGTTACCTCAGCTGTGGCCGGGCTCACTTCAATTTAGCATGCCTGTCGCCTAGGCTCAACGCTCAGTGATTTTAATTAACATTTCTGATTTTGTGGCTTACCAGAGACTCCGCCTTGTGTGTGTGTGTGTGTGTGTGTGTGTGGCTTTATTAACACACCTGGACCCTTGTGTCTTAGTCCCGTTTGCCTTCACCCTTAATTGAATTGCTACTTGTTTAATTAAGTGTAAAAAGTTTTTGTCCACATTTAATGCATTTAATATAACTTGATTAATCTTTATAAATCTTTTTGCAGACTCAACATTCTCAACGAGTTCAAAGTTCGATAATCCAATTTCCAAAATCAAAATAGTGAAAGAAAAGAGGGTAAGTTTTTGTGCGAAAGCAGAAAAAAAAAATGTATTTTCCGTCGAGTGGCAATCTATGCAGTTGACGGCTTGTCATTTCTTTGACAGTTGCATTCAACCATTTATCTATAATAAAAAAAATATATGAAATGTGTTTGAAAAAGTTGACAGAAGAATGGGATATTTATAGATGACTTTTTCCTATTTTTTTTTCGTTGGTTAGCAGCTTTAATGTGGGAAATTCCATTGAAAAACTACTACACAACTGCTGCCTTATCCAGCTGACCATGGCTTCAAGGAATGAACATAAAAAGGAAAGAAATACGAAATGAAATCCAATAGCAGAGCACAAAACGGCTGCAGGCTAAGAGTTTAACTGGGAGACTGTGTGTGTGTGTGTGTGTCGATATTCCTAATCAAACATATGAGAAATCAAATTATAAGCCAGCAGACATATGCACAAGAGATGGCTTAGGCCAGTGATCGACTTTTTTATACACTTTGTAATAAAAAATATCATTAAATTTCGTTAGTTTTAGTAGCAGATATTTTGAGTTATGGTTTCGTTCGGTACGGTTTGAGTTCAAAAGACTTTCTAGAAAAGTACATACGAGTATTTAGAATAGAAACAATAGTGGAAGAATATGATCATCATCAGCCTTAATCCATCTTGGGGTATATCAAAATGTGAGCTCTCTGTAACTAAATCAGGCGGATTAAATTCACTTGCCATTGAGCAATCGGCTTGAACTGCCTTCATAAACATGAATTCTGATGATAAGGATAAAGACCAGATAAAAATCATACACTTGCATAATTCTTTACCCTACCCTTTTGGCAGGCACCTTGGTAATTCAAGACCTTGCCTTTCTCCCACTCCCTCTTCACTCTGTTACTTCCCCTGTCTAAATGATGAAGTTGATAATGATTTAAGAGAGAGAGCGGATAAAATTGCGCCTGGGAAATGCCGTAAAATGTACATGAGCAGAAACAGCAAAACGAAAGCAAAGAAAATAAATTATGAAAAGAAAATTTCACGCATGTGCATAAGGAAACGGAGAATCCTTCTTCATGCCAACGACTTTTTGTGTAATTAATTTGATTCCATTCATTCAAGTCAAGAAAGAAAATGTGAAACAGGATCCAGCAAAAAAGAATGGAAAGTAAATTCACTGAAAATAAAGGAATTTCGCTGCACATTCATAATTTTCAACAAGTTGTAGGCTTAAAGTGTCCCTTTTTATGTTTTGTGTGTGTGTGTGAGAAAAACAAAGGCCCCCCGCCCGAAAGTGTCGACATTGGTAATAAAGCGCTCACTTGCATTTGTCCAGGAGTCTGTAAATGTTTGTGTGCGAGTGTGTGTGCGTGTTCTGAACGAGGTTAAGAGCTTAATGAGTGCCGACAAGGCAGCCTGCAGTTGACATATGACATTTTTATGTGCCCTCAAGCCTTCCCAACAAGGGTTTCCTATTAAGTCGAAGAACACGAAGACCCCCAAGGTAAATGCTAAGGTTTCGACTTAATTAGTGCAAAAGGCAAGAGAATGTTGTTCGTGTAGCCAAATGCGTAGAAAATGTGACACAATTTTTGGTCACTTAGCAACTGGAGTGGAAATTCCAGTGCAAAACAAAAAGCTGTGACAGGTTATTTTTGGGTTAAGAGATTTTGGTTTGGTGATACGCAATGTGTGGTAATTCATTGTTCGTAATGAATTGATTGCAGTATAAGTGGCTATCAAAACGTTTTACAGATGTGTGGATAAATTCAAGATATTCAAGCAAATATTTTGATTTCTTTGTAGAGCCACATGTTGAACATCAAGTGATGTTAGTTCGAGATTTTAGGGGCCGATAGCTTTTAATTTACTGTATTATTTGTATGTAAGAAACATTACTTTATGGAGAAGATCAGAGATCGGACCCATAGCTGTGTTTAGAAGAATTTCTCATTTGAGTATCTACCACTTACATGGCAGTTTCTTCATCTTACAGTGTGTTTCAACAAGTTTGCCTTTGAGGCTATTTCAAAACCTTCGCTTTGCTTACATCAACAGTTCTCACACAACTTTATAATTTTTTCAATTTGTGGTCAGCAATGTGAGCTGAGCAGTAGCCACTGGCAACTGAGAAAATGTGCTTTTATACATAGAGAAAATGTGCAGTGAACTTTCAATAAGATTATCCATTTTTCGTTGCTTTTCTTACTCCACGGACGCCGCTAGCAAGGGCACATTGACCACTGTACTTGGCTGAGACCCAAATACTAATACAGCGCCTGACGTGCTGCCAACTTCTCTGCTCACATTCTCTTAAGTATCTTATGCAGACTTATACTATTTTCGAGCACACATCTCTGTGTCAAGTGTGTTCTACTTAGCTACCAACTGACCAGAACTAATTAATACATTGTGGCCAGTTGTCAACAGCCTAAGTCCTGCAGCTATTTTTGAGGCAGATACATAGCAAAGTGACAATTAGCATATCTTCATCTCTAGATTCTCCTGGGGTAAATCAGATTAACGAGTTCAAGTCGCATGGTTAGAGCACCATAATGAAATCATTCCAACATCCATTTTTTTGTTACCTCTCAGTGTGAGTTTTCCATATCAAATATCCAGTTAGACCATTAGTCAAAAGCAAGCCAAACAAATTGTGTGCACTTGCAACGTGAAATTTTTGTTTATTGCTAACATCCCCAGCATGTAAATACACAAACTATACCACTCCCTCCACTTTTCCACCCCACCCCCCGCTGCCAACCACATCAAGTGACCGCTCTAGCATTTCGCAGTCCACCAACATTGTTTGGCATTGTTAACCACTCGTGTCCATTGTTTATTTGCCTCTTGTTTGCTGTTGATATGGCCAGCTGATGACATTAATTGTTACATTTTCTCTCTTCTTGGTTTGTTTGCGCTGAATTTGAGTTTTAGTTGTAAAAATGTTGCAGTTTAGCAGCAACCAACCCCCGCACATGCCATCGCTTTTTACGACTGGGGGAATACGCTTAGTTAGACAGTTTTAATTAAATTTAAATTAATTATTTATAATGCACCAAAAGCATGGGTTAGGTGGCAGGTTCATGTGCTGTCGAAATATTTATGTGTACGGGGTGGGGGGTAGGGAGGGACGACCTAAAATTCATCATAAAATGTGGAAAGTGCCTTTGGGGATTTTTGCTGTCATGGTTTGTGTATTAAGTGAAGAGAGGAGGAGGGGCATTAGAGAGTAGAAGGCTAGACAGTGCTGAATGAAAGTTGTATTTAAAGTTGGTAGTTCTTGCTAATATTGGTTAATTTCCGTTAATTGCCAAAAGCCCTGTCAGTGCACATTTCATTTATGCACTCAATTTGTTGCACTTCAGCAAATAAGTTGACATACAGCCACAATAACAGCAACAACAACAACAATTCAACAAGTTCATTAAAAAGTTAGCCACACAAAAAATACCCATACCCTTCGCTCCACTCAAACTCAAGCGAACGGAACCCAACAAATGTAACGCTTCACTTCAACTTTGCAAATTGTCTGCTATCTGCAGTCTCATACTGTTAACCTCTCCTGCCAGTCACTAAATGTTTTAACAATTCTGCACACCTACCCCAGCCGGCGGAGGAGGAGGACAAAAAAAAAATAACTGAACGGAAATGATGCGACTCATTTGTGTGCGACCACAGAAAAAAAAGAGGCTAATGCAATCTAAACCAGCAGAGCACACTACCGAAGTTTGTATGCACTTGCGGGAATTAGAAATGGACTAAAACAACTGAATCATCTTTTTGGGCTTCTGGGACATCTAGGAAAGCAGGACGACGATGTCTAAGCTAAGTACTCAATAAGCATTCACTCAGCACCGCACAAAACAAAGACAGAAATAATGAAGTAAAACTGGAGCGAATTTTTGCACGAGAGAAATAAGTGCAAGCTACACGAATATATAAATATAAATATAAAGAAATATATATATTGAATATATATACATGACAGTCTTAAACAAGTGCTCTTAAAATGTGTTCTTTTCATAAAAAAGTGCAGGAACAGGAAGGCGCAAGTGGACTTTTGAGCAGAGATACACAATGCGAGAGAGAAAGAAAGTCGCGAGTTTTTTCCTGCATTGAAAATTGGGATTCTTTCAGAGATATAAACAGAGGGATTCACTTCAGACCCCAATCTTTACGAATTGATCGTCACACAACACTTGGAATAAAATTATAGGAAAGGATTTATGGTACGATTCTTACTCGGAATGTACTTAAAATGCATTACAGAATGATGATCAGCTTGATGAACAAGTCTCAGTGAGATTGCGTTAGGTAAGGTTAGGTAAGCTCAGGTAAGATTAGGACAGATTAAGTTAAATTAGGTCAATTTATGATTAGGCTTAGTTAGGTTGGATTTTGTAAGCTTAGGTTAAGATAGGTTTGGTAGGGTTCGGTTATTTAAAGTAGGATTATGCTTACACAGAGAAAAGAAAAGGGTTTTCAAATATATCCATTGGATGATATCAGGTAAACATTTGCAAGGAATAGGGTAGGGAGTAGGGTTCGGTTATTTAAAGTAGGATTATGCTTACACAGAGAAAAGAAAAGGGTTTTCAAATATATCCATTGGATGATATCAGGTAAACATTTGCAAGGAATATGTTTTAAATATTCTTTTAATCATCCAACGAAGCTAAAAATCATCGAAAGGATATCGAATGATGATCATTTGGATGATTTAGCAGTTCTGATGGATGATTAAAAGGATACTTAAGACATAGCCCTTCCAAATGAATCTTTTTTGGATCTTTTTCTTTCTGATTAGGATTGGTTACTTTAGGTTAGATCATTTAAGGCTATGTTTGGCTAGGTTATGATTAGATTTGGTTGCTTTAGGTTTGGTAGAGCTAAGCTATTTAAGAAGAGTTTGTGCTTAGGCAACGTAAAGTTACATTAGGTTAAGTAATTTTAGGCTAGGTCAGGTTAGGTTGGGCTCGGTTGGGTTAGGTTATGACAATTTTTGCTTCATTGAGTTTCGTAAGGTAATGCTTGACAAGGTTAAAATAACTTTGGATAATTAAGGTTATGCTGTGTCTCGGCTAGGTTACTCAAGCTTAGGTAAGATTGGGTTTGGTTAAGATAGCTTAGTTTAAGCATACTTTAAGTTACGTAAGGTAAGGTTAGGTTCGGTTTAGATAGGTAAGGTAAGGTAATGTAAGTTAAACTAAGTTAAAATATCTCTCAATTTCTTGGCCTTCATTGACAAAAGTTCTTTAGAAATAGCATAAAAACTAGTAACTTCTTTCAAATTATTTGAAAGTCATTTTCACACCTTTGTACCCATTTGAGTGGTTTTACGGTCAAAGAACATTTGCACGCTGCTTACAAATCAAAGCTAATTTACTTGGCTTTCGCTTTATGCTTTACAAATCACCACATCACCACCTCATAACAAAAGCAAAAGCGAAACCAAAAATCGAATCATCATCGCATAACTCCCCAAAACAACTTCACTCCATTGGTAGAGAGGGTGTCGGACGAAACCGGAAATGACGTTTGCAATTGAATTGTGTGAAATACAAAGTTCAGTGCAAAATAACATGCTCAACAACATTTCCCACTCTTCTAGTTGGTTATTTTCGTTTTTGGTTACTTTTTTTTTTGGTTTTTTTTTGAATTGCCCAGCCAAGTGTGTCGATGTCCGAGAGAGGGAAAGTGAAACCGCCAAAAGTTCGGGCTACATTTGCTCTTTGTTATGCACATGCATTGTTAACCAGAGGGCCGGGTACAGCAGCGCGCTCCGTCCCTTATTTGCCGGAAGTTTGTGGTGGGAAATTTCATTTATGCTGACACTTGACTTGGTTTCCATGCCGGCTTTAATTTGCTGCAAATAAATAATGGCAACAGACGACGCTGAGTCGTTAGTTCGATTTCGTTGGCCTTGGTGTCCAATGAAGTTTCCCATATTATGTTCCAAGTTTTGCGCTGTTTTTTTTTCCCCATTTCCTTTTGCGCCAGGCACATTGGAACGGAAGCAGAAGCAGACATTGCTTTTTGTTGGGTCTTCGAGTCTTTGTCTTTCCACTGGCGTTGCCTGTTAAATGTGACAATTTAATTGTTTTGTAATTGTTAAGTCTTTGAAGTGGACTACTCTCTGGCTCTTGCTCTGTGATTTATGAGAAAATTGAATTGAAAGCTGTGTTGTTTGGATTTTCCATTTGTTGATTGACAGTCGAAGTGATTTGTGGTACTAAAGGTGATGGCGATGGAAACTATTGATTAAAATTACATTTAAATTTCAATCAGCTCCATTGCTAAGCTAGTGAAAAAGATCTGTCAAGCCTTGAATTCTAGAGATTCATTTGAAGTAAAGTCAAATTGTCAATTAAAATCCAATCCAATGTTTATTTATCTAAAAATAATCTGCTTAAAAAATGCATTTGTATTGCAGAAACTTTTCAGCCTTTTCCCAGGAAGAAGATTCTGTGTTTGGCTAAACTATTTACCAAACCATAAATCCAATTCGGAACGTATATCTGGGTTAATGTGGTTTTAGAGAGCTCTGCTCCGGCACTCCTCGAACCCCTTTCAAGTTGCCTTTGTCTGGTCATAAATCTCTCTCCGTCTCCATAAACTCGTACCCGTACACACACGTATGCATGTGCAACATTTATCTGGGCAACTTTTAGGCACACTTTCACGATAGTCCATGATGTAAACACACCCCTAAGTAGGATGCAAACTTTTTTGAATGGGTTTGCATTGCGTGAAATTGCCTGGCAGGGAGCTTAAAGTAAACTATGCAGGAAACATCCCGGCCTCACACAAAAGTTCTGGGGAAAATGAAGTTAGTAAAACTGATTAACTCTCGGCAGCTTGGCTTGATTTCCTCTAGCACAGGATGCAGCAGGACTGCAGGATGAGCATGAGGGAGGAGGTGAGCATAATTGAATTTCCAAGACGTTGCTTTGGTGTGTATAGTGTTAGTTTAATGGAATATTTGTAGCATTTTGCATTAAATTGCAATTACAGTTTGGGATAACGAAACCCAGATGGGTTCTCCCTCCCATACATATTTGTTGTTGACGCTCTCTGAGCTCTTGTCATACCATTTTAGTTTTACTAAATGCAACCCATTTGTTCACAGACACGCCCCCCAAGCAAAGAGCACGCCCATTAAAGGGCGTCACACAGCTAGCAGCAACTGAGTTGTTCTCTCTGCTAATTCTGGCTTTGTTCATGACAAATGGCCCAGTCCACAACAACAAATTTATATACAGCTTTGCGAACACACAGACACACAAACACATAAACTTCTACAGTTTTGTGCTAACAACATATGTGGCAATGAAACAAAATCAGACTTTAGGGAAAGCTGGGGTTCGATTTTGGTACATTCATTTATAAGCCATGGTAAAACCAAAAAAGAAAGTATTATTTGTAGTTTTCTAAGGTTAAGTAATCTGGTCAGCTGGTCATTTTATAATGAGTTTTCAATGGCCAAACATTTAAATGTAGTTCTAAGAAAATTTTACTTAAAAATAAGAAGAAACAGAATATGAACTTCAAGCCGGTTCAACCTTGTCGAACCGGTTCGAACTTCTAGGGACCCTCGAGGCGGATTATGAAAAGAAATTCATACATTTCTAACTTTAAAACACTTACACGATCCGGCTTGCTTGGAAAATGATTGGTTTTTTGTTCAATATCTGTAGAAGTTTTTGTTTTTCAATTTGAACAATTTAGTATTTTACAATACTTAATATATATATGACAATTTTGCAAAGCATTCAGATTTCCAAGTTGTTCGAAACTGTATCTATTCATATGAAGTATTGTGCCGAACTAAATGTTTATCTCATCTAAACATCTGCCTCCAACAAGGAGCAAAAAGCAAAAATAAGGCTGTGATGTGGCAAAACTATTGTCCACAATTTGTGAAACTAGAATATTCCAAAATTTCTGGTTTTTTACTTGCTGAATTTCTTAAGATCGGTGGAAATTGAAGCCATGAATCAAGGAGTGAACCACAGTCTCAGATTCGAGAAGCTTAGCAACCAGTCCGCTGACCCAACTTTGATCTTTGTGATGAAGTTTGCTTCATCGTGTGAGTTCAGACTATTGAAAACTGCTTAATAGGCATGCTTCCGCTTCGATCTCGATGTATTTATGCGGACTTTATGCTTATATTTAAATTTATCTAAAATATACCATCAAACGGATTCTGTTATGTCAGACCTTCTTTCAAGTCCAATCAATCGAATTCGCAAAATGGAACTCGAATCCGCCAGCATTCATTGATATTTTAAGTCAGATTGTTGTTTGCAAAGAGCATCTCTCATACCGGACGTCGCAAGACATTAGTTTGACAACCTCGAATTCCACCCCCAAAGTCCACCATTTACCGCTTTGGTTGACACAGTTTTCCCTTTTTCCTTGGCTGACATAGAAGTTTATGCTTTATTTATAAACTGCAAACTTATTCCCTGACAATCGCCTTGGGGGCATTTCAAACGTTTGCTAATGTTTACAAGCAGAATAAAAGTCTTGTTTACCTTGTATCAATGCATTGCGATATGACAGGGTAGGGTGGGGCGGGGGGCTGTAGGGGGAAAAGCATAGCCTTAAGGTCCTTATATTCATGGCACTTGAGCTTCAGAAGTTTTATTTACTTGAAGTAACCTCAACTCAAGCATCCATAAGTATTTGTATTACGTATTAATGCGGTTTCCTTTTCTCTTTTTCGTTACAGCAAAGTGTAACCATAGCAAAGGTGAGTTAAAGAATCAATTACGAAGATGGAAAAGGCACTTCGCTTTCTTGTTATCGGTTGCTTTTAATATTTAACAAGAGAAACTATTCGAAATGAATGCTGTAATCGAGTAAACTTCAACTAATTGTTATTCGATTGAGTTCAACACTGTGATTAAAAGCCATGCACCTTGAGACGATCGGCCTTGGCCAGTCCAGATTTGGTCAACCATTGGCATATATTCTCACGCTGATCTCCTTGCAATTGCATAACCTCGCCATACTGAGGATGTTCGATTACAGTTCCATTGCAGGCGAACTCCTTCTTGCAGGAGCGTACAATCTTCTTCAAATCGTAATCAGTGGATAGACCCTGCACAGTGGTCAGTGTTTTGCGTCCGTTGCGCTGTTGAATTCTTATGTGGACGAGACCGTCCTGGATATCATCATCGGGTCCTTTGCTGGCATCCGCAAATGGATCGCGCGTGTTGAGGTTCTGAATGGACATGCGAAATGCTGTTGAAACGACAAGCAGCAAAAGGAATTACACGAAAGTAAGGGGAACTGATAATGGTTTTTGTTGAAGTTGGAACGAAACAATTTTTCCTGTATATTTTGGGTTGAATTTTAGTGAGAAACGGGAATTTTTTTTCGAGATGTAAAGGATAGCTGACAACCAAACAATAAGCAATGTATTGAGATTCCGATGGTAGTTTCAAAGGTTACTTTTCTAATCTAAAAAATACACATATTCAAACCGAGGTGACTTTCGGGAGTTCTTAACGAATTTTGCATTCCCCCCAAAGGCAAATCCAAGAAAAGCAATTTAATTTTGTATAAATTTAATTTGCCTGAGTGATGTTTATTAATTTTTACACATGGCTCAGCAGGACATAAAATGTTTGCATTGCGCACAGTCATAAACTTGAACAAATACAACACACACACACACACACAAAAAACATTCAACCGCAAAATGGCACTGAGATTGTTTTGGTAATCATCATCAAGTATTTTCATTTCCATCATCATCAGTCGAAGTATTTTGCCAGCGCATTATAATTACATAAAGCAGGGAAAGTGTATGTGCTTTTTACACAAAAATAAAAACCAAATCATAAAAATGAAACAGAAAAGGCAAGAAAAGAAAGACGCAGACAGTTTACCTTTTTGTGCCTGTTTATGACAGCTGTGTGGGTATCTGTGTGTGTGTGTGTGTGGATATTTGCGGACTAAACAAGCAACACTTGCAAGTTTTACGATTTTCAAATGATGTACGTACAAATTCATAGAATTTTATATTTAACAACGCCCAAAAGTATGCAGCAGCCCGCACTCGGGAGTGTTGGTGTGTGTGTGTGTGTGTGCGGGAGAAACAGTTTTTAGTTGTTTAGCGAGTTTGTTTGCCGGCTGCCGTTCCATGGCTGAGGCTGGGAGTGGGGGGGGGGTGGAGAGTAATTTTTCATTATTTGCCGCGCTGTTTCCGCTACACATTCATCAAACATTCGCAGTGGAAAAACTTGCCGAGTTAAACATAATAAATGGCTGCCAGTTCTTTAAATCGTATGAGTTTTCTGACAATTAAAAATGGCACAAACCAAAACAAATCTATTTTCAACTTGCGCCGTAACTTGATCAAACAGCATGACAAACTTATTATTATTAGAACTTTTTTAATTTGAACAACTTTTTGGTTTTTTTTTTTTTGTGTCTACTCACTCTCTCTCCCACACACACACTAAATGCAAATATTTTGTTGAATTTCGATCAATTTTTCGTCGAATGAAATTTTATGTAGCATTTTATGGGCGGCCATCAGAAATCAGCAAGCTGAATTTCAAGAAAATTAGAAAATAATTGGCAAGAGCAAGCTTACCATTTTATGGGCCTTAATTGAATGCCCAAGAATCTGTGCTGGAGAGTGGCGACAATTGGGCCAGAGCTCATTTATTTTCATTATGGAGGCTAATTAAATCAAGCCGGCCTGTTTGGCGTAGACATCACGATGGGTGGGTAGTCAGTCAAATTGTACAAGCTGCTTTCAGATTTTAAGTAAAAAATAAAAACCAATCAATTACTAAAGGCATTCAAATTGTAGAGCATTGATATTATTACTTGTTGGTAAGCAATTGCATTGAATTGTGCTGAGTGTTTTCATTCCTTTGCTGTAGTCTGTTCAATTAGCGATTGGCAAAATTATTCTATTATATCGAATCTTTGTCGTTTTCATATTTTGAGAAGGCTTATAGGTTGGTTCAAAAGTATATTACAGCCAGAAGGAAGCATCTCCGGCATCTTTAACTAAAACTTTAATAATATTCTTGCACTTCCTTCATTTAAGTATCAAAGTATAGATCTTACATATATTATTTGACTCAAAAGAGTTCATTAGCACTAAAGGGATCTTTAAGGGTCACCAATGCAAGTTCATCCACCTCCATTTAGGATCTTTGGTCACTAATTCACGTTCATCTACCTCCATTTAGAATCCCCGGTCAATAGTTTGCGTTATTTACCACAAGCTACTACCGAGAATCTCCCATTTAGGATCCCTAGTCAATAATTCAAGCTCATATATCTCCATTAAGGATCCCTGGTCACTAATTTAAGTTCAAAGAGCTTCGGGTTCCACCGAGAATGTCAATATGACTAAGGCAAGCTCATATATCTCCATTTAGGATCCCTATTCACTAGTTGAAGTTCTTCTACCTCCATTTAGGATACCTGGTCACTAAGGCTAGTTTATTTACATGTTTTGACTGTATATTTGACAAGCTGATTACGTTTGACACATCTTATATGTCATGATTTTTGTATCGAACAGTGTGAATGCGGCCTAAGTCGAATAGAAGTCGCTATCAAATAGGGTGATTCAATCCTGTAGTCTGGGTCTGTTAGGAAGACCACTGCGCGCTGGATCCAGTGCTTTATCAGGCAGGCTGCCTTCTCCCTCACAATGTTTAAGGATTACTTTCCCTAAAGGCTCGTAAAATGCTCGTTCAATGCCTTTGTAGGCAGATTTTATTCCCAGCTTTACTTCTACTGTTAATTTATAGCAAAACTTTTTCCAGAAAATTTTAGTTTTTTCACAAAATAGGTGGCAACTCTGCTGACACATTATTTGCTTACTAAAGCAACTCTGCACAAAAGTGCGTCCCTTTTCGACAAATTTGGAAACAATCCTTTTGATTCTTTAAGTGTGCCACAAACAAGAGTATAAGCCTGCTGTCAAGATACTTCATTAATGACTTGATATGGAAAAGTTCAGATAATATCGTCCAGACATTTTGAATTTCCTTTAAGAAGCTAGCAAGTTCAGTCCTTTTTTCATTGGCCTTAAAGTGTGCCAGCTCATTTCATTTATAATTAGTATTTTTTCTTCCAAATTTAATAGTGAAAACTTACTTTGAACTTGGAATGAACTTTAAGGAATTCAATTTAAACTTAATCAATTTAACTGTTTTTGGACTCGACACAGCTTCTCATGCCGGAAACATCATTTTGATGGAAGAGTTTTTCTGGGCTCGTCAATCTAAATTCCATTTCACATTTGAATCATTTTCTATTTTTAGGCTCTGTTGATTTTTCCCCTTATGTCAAACTATAAATTCAATTTAAAACATTTTCACAATACAATAAAATTGTAATTTGATACAAAATAACTTTTTATGCATACACATGCCGAAACAAAACAAAACAAAGCAAAACAAAGCAACATAAAGAAAAAACGAAACCAAATGGAAACAACTTCAAATGGTTTACAAATTTTCATGGGAGTCTCACAAAATCACCGCAGGCCTCGTAAAAAATGAACATTTCACAACGAACGAACGAAACAGAGAAAAAAACCCCAAAAGATGTTGAAATGTGCAAACATAAAACTGCCACCAATTGATTGAGATGTAATCAAAAAAGGGACCCAAACAAAATGAGAGAGAGACAGAGAGAGAGGGAGAGAGCGAGCGAAACGCATAAAAATCATAGCCATGCTCGACGACGACCCACAAAACGGCAAGAGAAGAAATGAAAAATCAAATTACGCATACGCAGCGTGGACCCCAGAATAACTCGGTTTCGTGTTATGGTAATTCGTCAAACATATGCGCCGCCTTACAAATGCTAACTTAAGGTTAAATATGCCAAACATAAATTCTATTGGTAAGCATGACTAATTTGTGACTGGTTTAGGTCCTTTGATGTTGCTCGGCCCAAAAACTTTCAGCATTCATATTTTATGAGGCCACAAGTCAGTAAGTTTGCTCAGCTCTAAACAATTTATTAATCAAATGCTCCAACAGAACTAAGACAAAAAGTGGGTGTGGGATAGGAGAGCCTGTGTGTGTGTGTGTGTGTGTGTGTGTGTATAGATAATTTATGTGCCATGTATGTGTGACAAATTGTGTGCCAGAGGCCAAACTTCTATTTGTTGTTGTTTACCCGGGGACATTGCTCTCTATGTCTGGCTGTGCTCCCCAAAAAAGTGTTACAAATTTATGACACATTTTCGTGTCTTTTTTTTGCATTCGTTGAGGTCCTTTAAAGCCAAGAAGAACCCAAAGGAAGGCACCAAGAAACAAACAAATAGGCAAACAAAAGAATAGAGAAAAGGTCAACAAAATGCTCGAGGTTAGACGCCGACCATCCTGTTCGTATATTTCCCTTCTTTTTTTTTTTTTTTTGAAGGAAGTAGTAAAACTGTTTTTTTTTTCTCCTTTTCACTTTTACGGTTTTTTGGGTTGTACATTTACCAGAGAAAAAAAATATTGGTTGAAGCAGCAAAACCAAGACACTAATGTCGCTCATCTTTTATTAATATTTCTTTGAGATTTTTATGCTGCCTCTCCTGCTGCTGCTGTGGCTGCTGTTTAGTAGCCTTTGGGGCGGATATAATCTGGGGGAAACACGTGGGTGTGTTATTTGGGTTGGCAAACAGTTGAATGACTTGTTGGGGATTAAATTTTGTAATTTTTAAATTGCAGTTTAAAAGCCGATCAGAACGGTCTACAATATCTTACATATTCGATGCTCAGATTGGGTTTCGGCTTAGTTAGAAATATTCTAAAGGATTTTAAAAGCAAGCGATATCTTAAAATCTAGTCTTTAGTCTGAAGTCTTTAGTCTTCAGTCTTTAGACTTAAGTCCAATCAAACGATAGAATGCTGCTGAGCAGTTGCTGCCTTATCTATATAGGGTCTTAGACCAAGATACAAATTTTCATTCCTTCATTCCTTCTAAAAGTTTGCCATTTTATGTTACAAATGATGACATTTCTTAAGAATTCTTTAACATCATTACCAAATTCTCACAGTTTTCTAGCTTTTATACAACCTGAATCGTCTTTGCAGACTAATATAACACAATACCATCCTCACCAACTCCCATAAACCATTCCTGAGCTATTTCAACCAAGACCTGAACCCTCTGGCCCTTGATTTGTTACATAAGGCGGCGGCGTTTTGCTTACATTTCACTGTCTCATACTTCGGATATTTTGGTTACTTTCCTGAAAGGAATCTTTTTGCCACACAAATTTCCGCATTGCTGTTTTTGTGTCTGTGTCAGCTTCCATTTGCCCCACCCCCTCATGCCTAAAAGTGATTTAGCGGAAATTGTTTTTTAATGTGGCAGACATTCTTCAACTACTTAACCTCGGCACACACAGAAGACACCAAGAAATGTCAACCCATTTATCAATGGAAAATCAATAGAGACCTGAAACCTCTACCGTTCCTTTCCTTTTTTTTTTTTTTTTTTGCGTTTGCTCTTACGCATTTTATAGTTCAGGAAGTTGGGGGCTCTGAATGGGGGGGGGGATACAGAACAACTGTGCGGCATGCGATAAAGTTGCACAGGTAAAGGCATACAAAAGCGTTTTTCTATGTCCCTTGCAATGTTTTGACATTGCGGATTACAGTAAAAACGTTTTTATTTGTTTGCATGACTGCCGTGACTGAGGAGGCGGATGAGGCGGCATTCATTAGTCGCTCGCACGTCGTCAGTTTTGTGGCCTCACATGTCAACGTTCAATTTAACCTCTTTTATTGATTATGTCATTTAACTGCTGGCAGTTGCAGGCGCACATGGGGGACCAATGGCAGCATCTATTTTTAGTTTCATTGGCTGGCTCTGATCTGATGTGTGTCATTCACATGCAAACAATCGGTATTTGTGTGGTTGGGCAGTTAAGTGCTTGGGGATTAAGTTACTGGGCCAAAAAATTATTTTAAGTTGAGCCCAGGGTCGGATCAAAAATAAACATTTAATAAGTATCTGATTCTTTAGCTTTAACAGTGATGGGCAGTTAATTAAGCAAATAATTGTAGGTGCTCATCACATCAACCTCTGCAGCACACATTTTTGGACTTCTTTACTAATCGTTTGCTTGAGGAAGATGTAGAAAGAAGTCTAGAAGTAGTAGTCGTATGAGTAATTTTTTGAAAACTCGAAAGAATTTAATCAAAATATCGAATTGTACCGGGAAATAGGGAAAACAACATATTTGCTTACGGACTTTTCCTTATTTTTGTATTACTCTTTTTACAAAACATATTTTTCTTACAGATTTCGAAATTTACATTATATTTTCCTCAGTCTTGTCTTTTCAAATAATATATCTTAGTTTTAGTTGCTTTTTATAGAACTCTTGCTAATATTTGGCAAAATTCGTATTCTCAAACCTGTGCGTCTTATGTAAACCTTCTTCGTCCTATACAAATCTCGAGAGTTTCAATAAATCAATGATCTCTGCTGGCTAGCACCCTAAGTGATCGACTTTCCCCCGACTTTACAAGTAAAAGTGTCGCTCATTCGTGTAAAGCAAACACTTTTATCAATTGAACATTTTTAAATTTAATGTTGTTTACAATTTCGCACACGAGTAAATCCATCTTAAAATTGTGTTTGTTGTGACAGTTGTTCAATGTTGTTGATTCTCATTTTTTGTAATTGAATGTTAATATTTGTGAGTTGACAGAGCGCCAAATTGGCCATTTGAATGGTAATACTTGGCGTATACATAATATGTCCACGTGTATATGTCATTTCTAAGAATAAGTACGTATATATTCCAGCAGTTTAATACCCGGTAATGTATGTACTGGATGTTTTCTGAAATTTATCAGCTAAGGCAACGCAACAGTTTGGCAGCGGAAGTGGTTGCCAGGATTTGGTCGCTGACAAGCACACACACCCGCACACATTTTGGAAGTTGCTTTTTTATAGATTAACAGCCCGGCCATAATGGTCATAACAAGGCGCACAATAAACGTTGCCGGGACGAAAATCTCAGACTCAGTCTTTAAATGTTTCAAATTGCCAACAAGGGATTTGGCATCAAGGCATTTACTCACAGATAAGCTGCTGTAGTTGGGTCTTATCTTTAAGGATACTCACTTGGGCAGGACGCTGCCGTGCCAGTAGATTTATGGCAGGCCATTTTTTTTTCCTTTTGGCCACATTAAAGATGTTTTTCCTTATTTTTTTTTGTTGTTGGTTTCTTCACCTAAATAGTTGACTCTTTGTGAAAGTATGCAGATTATTTGTCATTAATGTTTGTTGAAAAAAAGTTTGGCCCCAGCCTTGCTCTCAATTTAGTCATTAAAAAAGTTCTTCTTTGTTTTCTTTGTGCAATCCAACAACGGCAAAAAGAAGAAATTATTTATATATATATATATGTATATATATGTATATTTAGAGAAGCTTTCACAAGGCGGCAGTCAACTTTAAATATAATTAAGTTGAGCTGGCTATGACAAAAGTAAACACAACGACTAAAAGGAAAAAATGCCGCAAAGTGTAAGAAAAAATTCGCATAAAATGCCAGATGAGCGGCAGCAGAGGAAATGGAAAAGAACAAAAGCATTGGCGTCATGTGAGGTTTAAGCGAAGAGCTGAGGAGAAAAACACACAACAAATTAGTTTCAGATAGATGGACGCTTGGCATACCTTAAGTTGATCAAAATGCTAAGAAAATTCCAAATACTGAATATATTTTAATAGAATTTAACTTGGAACTTAATTTGTTTAAAGAATGCAACTTTCCTAGATCCTGTAACCTACTCTAAGAGGTCCTGCTCCTACTTTTTCAGTGTTCGATATGTGCAGTTCGCACTGAATAAGATGTTGATTGTTATTTACGTACCCCGATATTAAGTCTTTCGGTATATTATGAACCTTCTTAGCTATTAGGGTTTTAGGTAATTTTTGTAATCAATTTAAAATGGTCAAAATATTGCAAATTTCTTACCGTGTTGCATTCCGTTTACCTTAATAATCTACCCTCTTGCCCCGAAGCATTCCAGCGTAAGCAAGCTGCAACGTTGAAGAAAACATTGCCAAAGGCAGCGGATGAAAACTTTTCTCCTCTTTTTGTTTTTGCCTTCTCTCACTTCTCTAGTGAAGTGCGCGCCATAAGAGACATAATTATGCGATTTAACACTTTAGTGTTGAGGAAAGTGGAACAACCGACAAACCGTCAGCATCGTCATGCTCATCCTCGGTCGCATCCTTCAGCCGAGAACAAAGGAAGAGCCTGCAAACAAGAAACGGAAATTTGTACTCAAAGTGCACTCGCTGTAGTCAAAGCCACAGAGAAGCGGATAAACAGCAGCAGCAGCGGATTCAATGCAGGCATCGCGGTACAAAAGTCAATGCAAATATGATTGCACTAGATGCCTCATTAAAGCCTAAAATCAAATCGCCTCATTTCTAAGTGGATAAACACACAAATAACGACCAGAACCATGAATGCAGACCCTGGCCAAGAAAATAAGCCCACTGCTAAACGAATGAACGAAATTGAATGAAAATTATGCTGCCACTCGACTGACTGGGCCCGGGCAGCCACTCTCCTTCTGGCCTGTCGGCCAGCTGGTCCGTTGGTTGGCCTTCTGCTAGATGAAATATAATTTTATAAAATAACTTGGCCCTTTTTTTACAGATCAGTGCACTTTTTTCTTTTTGGCCCCAACAACATCAGCAACAACAACAACAACAACAACAACAACAAGGAGACGTGGCATACAAATTTTTTTTTTGGCTAAACAAAATTGAATTGTATTTCGACCAAAGCTTCGCTCGAGGGGCAGTGCTTTTGTTTTGGCTGGCAAATGATGAAGGCATTTGGAGAAAATGTTGTAAAAGAGAGAGCAAAAGCTGCATTTTGTTTGCTTTCTAAAACTTTTGACAAAAGAGGAAGATTCAATGAACATATTTCAATAAGACTGAAATATATATTTCTAGTGAAATGTTAGGTAAATGAAGTGTTTAAAGAGCTAAGTGGTAAATGGTGCAATGACTGTCTGTTTGTGTTCCAAAAAAAGCACAGTCCTTTGCTAACGGACTTAAGGCAAATTAGGACAGAAAAATTGAAAAAAACTAAAAATAGCAGCTAAACGGAAATAGTTTGTTTGCATTTAAGTACAGAATCATATGAATGAATGTTGTCTAAGGGAAGCCTTTTTGGTATAGTTCTCCTTGGACTTCTTTTCCTCAACCGTTCTGCAAAAGTACATAAAACATTCCAAAAACCATTAAGAAGTAAGAGTTTGTATAATGTCATCATTTGGCCAGGCTGACAATTATTAACATAAATTTTAGGTCTTTTCTGCAAAAGGGACTTGATCGCAACTTTAATGTTTTTTTTTAACCAGTTTATCTGGTCAAAACTTAATTTAAATTATAATCAGAATCATTTGCTGAAATACCCCTGATGTACAAACACTGGAACCAAAAACTGTCAATGAAAATCAAATAAAATTGGTTAAATTATGATAACTTAGTGAGTTTTTGGTTTGCCTAGATTCTGCAGGATTTCGTTCAAATCTACTTCTGTAGTAAAGTTCAGGGATGCTTGAGCCAATTGTCTGCATTGCAGTTGCTTTTTTAAGCTGTTGACAACGAAGAAGACGAGGAATGCCAAGGGCTCTTGTTGGTGTCCCACCAAGAAGGTGGGTTCGCCATGTTAACTTTTAAGTACAGATGCAGCCTTTCGACATTTTCGAGTCATTAGAAAATATCACATAAAGCGATTAGTGTAAATTTTAATGAAGCATGCATATATCAACGGCTGCGTTCAGCAGAACTTGCTCCCTGATCAAATATACATTGTCAATGATCTTTCTGCCCAACTCCAGTGATGCGGTATCAAGGTAACTTCTTACAAATGATGCTGCTACGATAAGCTGCAATTGTATATCGATAGGTTTTTCCGATACCGATATGCGAATCTTAGTTCATGAAGGCCTATACGACTATCGTGTGTCGAGTGGTGGAAAGGCAGTCTAAATAAATGGTGAAGATCGGATAAACAGTTGTCGAGTTGTGATCAAAAGACTGTTCGCTGTTGCAGCGCAGAATATGTTATAGTCTGGCTTGACCGACTTGCTTTGTTGTTTCCAATAGCCAATGCATGTCAAACCTCTAGTCCTTGCCATCCTTGAGATCTGTTCATATTGATGGACGGACATGACTATATCAACTCGGCTGTGGCTGCTTTATAGGGTCGGAGATGATTACCTTTGGCTGTTTCTTACTTTTGCACAAACCTAATAAACTCTTTCTACCTTTGGTACAGAGTACACAAATGGTTTGAGCAGTAAAGTGCACAAAAACAAGTATATGGCTTGAGGTCGCGACCTCTCCGTTTTAAGTCAACTGTTACAGCATCCCTTACACCAGTCTCTTAGAGGATTAAAACCTTCTCGTCTGCCTTTCGGTGCACACATCAGCACAAAACAACGCCTCTCAAAGCATGCAACTAAACTGCATTTTTAATCATTATGTGAGCATTATTCTACCCGCCCACGCCCCTTTTCTTCAAACAACACCCCTTTCCTGCTTCTTAAGCTATAAAATGGAATTACTGGCATATATCAAGGCATTTGTGCGTAAGCACAAGAAAGTGAGAGAAAACTATGAATTGTTGTTTTTAATTAAAAGCTGAAAATCATTTTAAAAATGTTAACCGCTTTCACCCTCACACACACACACACACACACAAACCCCCCGTTCATTTGGCCAAAAAGGCGCTCTAATGCCGCCCGCTTGCTAGTGATTTTCTCGCCGCGCAAAGTGCACAATATCGTGGCGAAGGGATTTCTATTTAAACCCGTGAGCTTTAAGCTCGCACACACGCACACGCACACACGCATTTACCGCAAGTGCCACATGGCGTATGAGCGACATTTCATGCCGTTATGATTTGGCATCCAAAAGACGTGGCTTATCTGACCAGCTGCACAGCGACTAATAAATGTGCGTAAATTAGTTATCATAGAGCGGGGAGTGGGGAGTATCGTGCCACAAGCTCCGCTTAATCATAAACTCATCTTAATTAATATGTTGGCTGTTGTGTGTCGGGTCGGGCCCACATTAAAGATAACGGCTTAGGCTTGATTAATTTTTGCTGCAATGCGGGCAAAGTCTAAGCGTCTGATTAGTGTGTGTGTAGTTTATTTTGTATTTGAAATTATTTCATTTGATGGCTTCATTACTCAAAATCTCCATAGCCAAACGTGCGCCAGCTTATATGGTGTACTTGCACAGAGAAATCCATTTGTTATGCTGCTTATTCCATTTGTCTGCAGCTCAAGTATTTTCTAATTAGCGCAAAAGGTATGCCGGAGTAGCGAAAGCATACCTTAAAATAAAACTCACTCACTCACTCACTTCTCACTTTCCTCACATCAAATACCAGACTCCGGCTCCTATCCATTGTCCCTGGAGGTCTGTCGCCCTTCCCTTTCTGTTTTTCATTTCTTTTCTTTTCTTTTCTCGTTTTTTTTTTTGTCGGCAAGCATTGTTTGCATGCCTTTCCAGGGACTCGCAGCTCATATGCCCACACTGCTGCTGCACTTCAACTCATTCATCAGTCAAAGGCACAGCTCTCTCCTTGGGCCAAGACCCACTCACACCAATACCGTTCGTTGGCTACATGTTTTCGCAATTTACCGATTTGTGCCCTAACTGAGTCAGACAGCACTTCTTGTGCTTTCTTTTTCCGTTTCCCGTTGTTGTCATCATCAGCGCGCAATTCAGGCGGAATTTTGCAAAATTCACTTTGACGTTTATGCATTGCGCATACGCCGCGTGTGCCACCGAGTCCTGTTCATTTAATTTTGTTTGCTTAAGCCTGTGACGCACAACGGGCAGGTGAACGAAAATAGCGACTTAAAGTAGTAAGACGACAATTAAGTGTTTAAAGTAAGGGGAATTACTTTATGATGAGTTTTACCCCCCTTCGATGTGTCTTTTGGGGCCTTTTGGTAGGTGTTTTGTCTGCACTGACTCGGTGTATATTGGTATAACTTCAGGATAAGATAACATTTGTTTGATTTGATAAGCAAAACAAGTCAAAAAGGTAAACTATTTTAAAGCCGATTAAGAAATTGTGAGAAATAATACCAAAAAGTACGAGAATTTGCCTTAGATGCTACATGTATGTGGGTTGGAATATTGCTGGCTGTTCCCTAATTCCACTGTTATAAAGATGCAGCACCTTATTTCCCTTGACAACATCACGAAGAACAGAACAGAACGAATTCAAACGTCAACCGAAATACGTAAGAGGCAAGCGAAGTTCGAGTGAAACAACGTAGCAGATCAGGAGAGAACTCGACGAAGGCAGAACAACGAAGGCACAACGGCGAGCGGCGAACTGGGAGTTGAGATCAAGCCCTAGACGAGGGCAGTTGAGTTTTTATCAATCGAAGTCGTGTGCCACAGAGGTTTAAGAGATTTCGGGCGCCAACGAGGCGTGGAAGTCAAAGTTGGCTTCGGTCTAAACCTGTTCTCAAATTGTGCCAAATCCGATGAAACAAACCTTAATCTTACTTTTAATGACAATAAAGTATCAGCATTATATTTAAACAATAAAGAAAGCCCCACATGTATAAGAAAGTGAAGGAAACAAAATGGCAGCTTCTTTGTAGAAGATGACTTAAGACCACTTTCTTTTCAAACCAGTGAGCGTTTCTACGATAGACCTTCCATCTCTACTGAAATTCTTATATGGATGATGGACATTTGATAATTTACCTCACCTAACCTGTGTTCCATTTGAATTAAATTATAAAAATGCCGTAAAACTAATTTATCTACATTTTTTAAAAGGTTTTTCTAGAACCAATTTAGCAAAAAAAAAACCCTTTAAAATTTTCCTCCTCAATCTACTTAAGGTACTTAATAAATTTCATAACCTCAAGAGTTAATCAAATCAATACCAATTTGTGTGGCGTCTCTCTCTCCCTCAAACTGTCAGCCCGCAACCCAGGGACCACTTCAATTTCATCACCGCACTTTTCACTATTTATTATTGCCTATTGACATTGAACAGGTTGAAGAGATGGTATCAAGTGGTATTTTCTTTTTCATTCCATCGAAAGCACTGCAAACACACATCAGGCACTGCGAGTATCATTGTATGGGCACAGCAAATAGCAAACATATTATTGACATTTTATGGTTGAGAATGACTGAAAAAACAATCAAAAAAAAAAAAAGGGTATCCCTGGCCCAGGCAGGCACGCACGAACGGCTGGGCCTGAGATGGGATGGTTGGGGGTTGGCTGGCAAGTCGATTAACAGTTTGATTGAGTTCGCCTCCAATGTGCAATGCGGTATTTGCGGTTGATGTGTTTAAAAGTCAATACCAAAAAATACCAGCAAAATACAGCAATCTTAATGGAAAAATGCCACAAAAAATGCTGTCAAAGGTTAAATATGGCCAGGGGCCAACGGAAATTTGCCAAGTTATAAATATTAAAGTAAGACACACACAATGTTTTCAATCAGCAAAACCGAATCCTTGGCCCGCTTTCAACAACTCGTCTGCGTGGGTAGGAAAAATTACTTTCCATCACAAAATATTTGCACAAGTCGCCGCCATTGATAAATTAGCTGAGCATCGCATCGCATTGCCACAGCCACAGGGAAAGGGAAAATATTTTCTTTTCACACAGTTTTCAACAAACTGTCGTCCGGCCACAAAGGCCAGCAGCGAAACGGTTCGGTGATTTTTGCTGCTGCCGCTCCTTGCTCGATTCAATTGATTGAAATAATAAGCAGGGACAGCCACTTGGGTGGCAAATTGATAAATGCAAATTTAAATAATAAAATATAATTCATGGACACCGCAGAAGTATGGCAGTATACACAGTTTGAAGGGTGCGAAGGACGAAAGGAGAAAAAAGTTGATAAATTAATGAGCATTTTGACATGAAACGAGAAGCAAACGTTCGTTTTTTGGCATTTCAATTGAACCGGGAATTGTAAAAATGCTCATTTTAATGACAGGAGAATGCAGTGGAAGGAGGGGGCAGAGCAGGGCTTTGAGCAGCGCATAAATTATATATACGTATATAAATATACATATAAAAAAAGAAAATGATTAATTGCCTGTCTGAGTATGACAGTCAAGTGTCGGGCATTAATGGAAAATTTTATTTGAGTTCATACTTGAGCGAATATTGCAATTCGTAAGTGAATGATAAGAGTCGTTAAAAGGGATAACTCAACTTCAGTTATTTGAAATGGTTGAATTTTCAAGCTGCTGAGGAAATCCTCATTTAAATCAACCTATACGAAAAACACAGAAATGAGAGACATCAATGTGAACCTTTTATTTTTCTCAAACAAACTTTGCACACACACAGCACACATATGTAAAGTCGTAGGTTCACATTGCCAAGTTCAAATTACCTTATTTTTGGCTTAAACCGAATTTTCTTTGATTATCAGCAGTGCCAAATGCTTTCAATATTCCCATTCAAATGGCTAACTATAAATGTGAAAAACTTGGCATACTTTTCAGGGCATTTATCAGGATAATTATGATTGGTTTCACATATTCCACATTTAACAAATAGCAGAGTAAATTAAGAGTTTATCTGACACATGGCTGCACATTTAGAAGATAAGAAATCGACCCCAATCTTTTATTGCAGGTGATGCTTGCACTTCTACTTTACAGAAATCTAAACAGCTCTCATTGTTTGCCATTTTCCACTTTCCTGCACATTTCAATTATTCACTTAACTGTGTAAACTGTACATTTTTATACTTCAACAAATTTACTGATTTATTTTAAGGCACTTTACACATACAAAACTTTTGCAATATGTTGAGGGCTTTAAATATTTAATGCAATTTAATGCCACTTGAGCTGACACGGTACGTTTTATGCAATTTTAAGCCAAACAAACAAAATCAACTTTAAATTGCGGGCGAAATGTTGTACGAGAAGATTGAAGGCGCCAATTTGTCAATTTAGTTTTTCTTTGGCTTTAAGTAATTTTTCTCTGGTTTTGAAGTGCTCTTGAGACTGTCTGGCGGAGCAAAAGGCATTTGTGCAAAGATGTTTCCATTTAAATTTATCATTTTTTAATGAGACTCTTAATTACAGAGTGAAGTCTGTTGCCCTGCCAGGGCCTGGGCGTGGGACTGGGACTGGGACAGGGCAGCAAACAGCATGTTACAAAATAATGCTACAACGCTAATTGTTTCCGCTTGCTCATTTGGGACGACACGAGGAGATGAAGACCACATTGTTGTTCTTGTTGATGTTGTTGTTGTTGGCTTGGAGGCATGTGGCAGCCTCTATATACATATATATCATTCTGAATGAAGGTAGCCCAGAAATTACATCATTGTTAAGGCACGTGCGTCTATCTTTTGCACCGCCTGCCCTGCCACCGCACACACACACACACACACACAAACTCACTTGTTTAACTTAACTTATTTCTGACACCAGCCGAAGAAGGGCGACTCCCCCAATTAAATCACTCACTTTAAGTTAACTCTGCTGGGATTCTGCTTGGATGGGCAACAGACAATAGAAATCTGTTAATTCTGAGGGCAAAATTTAATTGCTATCAATTTGTGAACAGATAATACATGATGCTTACAGGCAATTGAAAGATGTGAACATGATTGACTCTCGAGTATTGTTGATTTAATAGCACTTGAAGTCAAGGGGCGGCAAATGAGTGGCATGAAGCCAAAGAAGATTTCAACAATAACAGTGTTTGCTTGGTGTCTGATCAAGGTCAAGATTGAGTTCAATAAAATGTACTTGAACCAGAGTGTGAAATAGTCAAAATGCTCAAGTTTTGTCAGAAGTTTCTGGTTTTCTGTTTGATTGGTAATCTGATTATGGCTCTACCATACTCAGCTGTCAATAGTGAGTGTGCAAAAGTGAATATTTTAGCTTCTTTAGTTCAGGCAGACGTCACCTTACTCAGCTACTGGCAACTACTCTGAAATAGGAAGCCTTTAAAATGCTGCTTAGCTCTAAAGTTCAGATCAGTATTCCATTCTCTTGTTTAACTGCTGTAAATTCTGATCAATATAACCAAAATAAAATATAATTTGCAAATTGAAAATATTTTCAATTATACCTCACACCTACGGGCTATCTTAGTCCTTCTACTTGTTCATCTTAAATTTATAAACACTTGTCCAGACTCATAATGCCATTAATTTCCTTTGGGTAAAAATTTTGCAATTTAGAATTCACACATGTCGGGAGGGGGGTCACAAGAGCTGAACAAACATTTTTATCAATTTCCAGCCGTGTCAGAGTTGAGCCGGAGGCTATCAGTAAGCTGCCCGGATTGAGCAAAGTGGCAGCGACGCGTGATTATGCCTGGACCCAGGGAGCAAAGTCTGATAGACACGTGGCTGCATGGTCACGGAATTGCTCTTACATCGGACTGAGCGCAGGCATAAGAGACTTGAGCGATTAGTTGCAGAACGTGCAGTGCATGCCATCCGAAAAGAAGAGTAGGAGGAGGAGGAGGAGCTCTAGCCGATGGAAACTTTTGCTCCTACACGTGTTGACCACACAAAATCGCATTAAGACGAGGAATGAAGAGGCTGTAAGTCCATAATGGCCAAGGGATTGTCAAGAAGCAGACAAGAATTCAACTTTTGTTTGGGGCCGGCCCATTTGAAAGCTTAAAATTTGTTCCAACAAGATTAGTTTTCCAATTAAAGTTCCATATTCTTAAGGGAAAAGCAAAAGTTTGATTTGGTTAACAGCTTATTTGAGGTTTGGGAGACTCTTTTGTTTATTTAATTAAGCTTGTTTTTTTTCGGAAAATAAAACTACTCACTTTCTAATGCGAACAACAATGACAATAGCCACTAACAATCAGGCAAAAGCCTGTCTAATAACTTCAAACGTATCGGAGAGCTGTCGGAAGGTACGAACAGGCGAGCAATCGATGGCAGCAATTTGCTGACCAATCACAAAAAAGATAGTGAAAGTGTTTAAAGAGTTGTAGCTCATTTTTACCTCAGAATCAGCCTTAAGATAGAAGGGCTGGTTCTGAATTCATGGTAGCTCTGATATGAGTTTTTTTATGTCCTTGGCAGTGTGTTTTTAGCAGAAACCATTCGATGCATTATTTTCGACCATCGATCAATCCTCCAGCTGAGCACTGTCAATTATTTGGAGTAACATAAAAAGTTGATGGCGGTCAGGCACTTGGAATTTCTGCATGTGATTACTCAGTCTCATCAGGGAGCCCTGTCATCAACTTCCTTAATTCCGTAACAAATTCCCTTCCTTTTTGAAGTGGTCCTTCAACTCGGTAAGCATTTGCAATTCAATTAAACTGCAGTCCCGGGACAACTTTCATTTAGCTGCTCTAACTGCAGTCGTTGCAGTTCTTTTTTTGGACTCTTTCACCCCATTTTTTGTTCTTCTTTTTCTTATGTTGTGACTGAATCAAGCTGGCGTGAAGCGTTAAAAATGCAATCAAAAGGCAAACAAAAGCTGACGACAGACACAAAAGAAACTGTGACCGTGACCAGACGCAGGTAGAAGCTTTGGACAGGTGCGACAGCTGATACTGAAACGGGTTGACAGGCAGAAGAAAACCGCAGTAAGGAGGATGACGGCGTGGCAGACGGTCGGTCGGTCATTCCGTTGAAAGTTAATATCTTGAAATGGTTGGGCAAAGATTGAAACATGAAACAATTAAGTGGAAGTGAAGGGTTTTGTTTTAGTTGAGGATTCGTCACCAAACACTGGACACATAGGAACTGAGTGTGTGGTAGGTGTGGCTAGCCTGACTGGCTGCCTGCCTGCCTGCCTGTTTTCGGCTTCATTGCCTCAAAAGATTGCTGCTCATTTGCCAAGCTTAATTGGCCAATGTCAGCTTAATGTCTGTCCCCAGCTGTCCCCGCTGCTTCTGGCTGAGTTCACTTCCGCACAGAGGCTGTGTGTAACCTCTGTGGGCTTTGTGGGTGTGGCCCAAGCTAATCGTATTGACCAAATGACCCAAAAAACAAGCGACAAAATCTGCAGCTGATTGCACAGACACACACACACAGAAACTGGAGTGTAGATGTTAGCCTGGCCATTTATATAAAATTTCTTTACATGAAAAATCCTCCCACATTTGAGTGTGAAAATAAATCAAACGAAATACGAGAAAATGCCTGTAAACAACGTGCTCTTGCTGGCAATTACAAGAACATCAAGTGCACACACACACTTACACTGGTCCAAAAAATAATGTCTTTGGAATTGTAATTAATTGAATAAATAATAGAAAGTTATTCTATTAGTTAGAAACAAACTGAAACTAATCGCTTCTTTGGTGTAAAAGTTTGTGGTGTGAACAGAAGTTAGTCTCCAATGGGACAGTTGTTCGCAGACAAGCTTACTCTAAGGCAAAGGCAAAGTGTCTGCACAACTGCTCAAATATATGTTAAATTTTAAACCCATTCTTGCCATTTCAACACAAAAAAAACACTCCTCACTTTAGTATTAATTTCCTCCATTAACTTGTCTACCCACAAACAAAAATAAAAAATATATAAAAATGGCCATATAATTTAAGACTCTTTCACCACCCCTCTGCCACGCACCAAAGTCATAAATTACACCCCCCAAGTAAAAAAAAAAAACAACCGCTAACAATGAAATTTCTCACTCTTTAAAACATTATCCCGCCTCCAACACACGCCATAAAAAACCACCAATCTAAAGTCAGAAAATATATATATATATACAAAATATATATTATATTGTAATATAATTTCTGAAGCGTAAATCTAATTTATCAATTTGCAACAACACAACCAAAAATGGCAAACCAAAGCGAAAAAAATCAAATAAAAATATAAGCCCAAAAAATTGTGTGTGACCTGCCGGCTCGCTCTCTATATAAAACGTGCTGCTCGTGGGCCCCCGCAGTAATTGGCAATAAATGTGTTCATGAATTTTAATGTCGGTCAGCGGCATAACTCATAATATTATGCCAGATGTTTCAGTTTTACTTTCGGTGCGGCTGACGGCTGAGCCTTTTCCTTTGACTGGAATTAAACGTAATTTGATTTGGCTTTTGCTTTGGCTAAAATTAAGATTTATTTGATTTTGATTTGTACTTGGTTTTTCCTCCACGTTTTTTTCTGTTTTTTTTTTTGTTGGCTTTGTCTTAGTTGAAGCATTAAATTTAATACAATTTAGTTACTCAAATGACCAGCAAAGTGAGCAACAACAAATCAAAGTCCGTGTGTAACTTGAGAAGAAGGCGCAAACAAAGCGGTCGAAACGAGGGCAGAGGTACTTAGGTATGGTGGTGAAAGCGTGAGTCACGGAAGTAGACGCTACTGAAACTGTGGTAGGGCAGATTTCCAGCTGTTTTGCGATTCCACATTGGGTTAGGAGTTGCGGCTGCGCACAAGAAAACTTTGGGGTTGGGAAAGGTAGTTCGGGGAAGAAAAACGCGACTTGTTTCGTTCATTGGCAAAGAGGAAGTTTCATAAATATATATTTCACTTTAGGCATATTTTCGATAACTATAAACTACAGATATGGATGTAAACTTTTCAAAATATATGTTATTATTCTTAACTATATTTACAGAAATTTTGGGTAGAGCGGAATGAAACTCATCTGAACGGGTACAGAAGGAATCGTTTCTTTATTTCTCCTCAAGAATTGCATTGTTGAGCCGTTTAAGGCTAAGTGCAGTATCTGACATGCTGTTTAGACTTAATCGGACCATGAACAAGGCGCCATATATTTTTAGATTTCCAAACCAAACCACTTTCTCAAAAAAAGGGAGATGCGGACTACCAATTTAACCTAAGAACTTGCATTTCTAACTAATAGTGGATGCATATTTATGTATGGAGACAAGATAAAGTATGAAAAAAACTTTACCTCAAAATGCTCAATCACTAAATGTATAACTAACGCACATAAATATTACATTTAAGTCACGCTCCCATCTCTATGGCAAGCACCAACCCCGTTTGGCCACCCAACCACTTCCGATTGTAGGCTTAATTCTTGGCATGAGCCAGAATCAGAGTCCGTTCGTTTGATTTATCATATTCAATTACAAAAGTAGCAAACGTATTAAATGCCACATCCGATGTTTCTTCATCGGCTTCAGTCCCAAGTGGCGTATGAGTAATTTAGTTCGGGGTAAGACTTAACCCACTCTGCTTCCGTTTCCTTTTCGCCAAGCCAAAAAATTTCGCTATGTTTAAATACGCAAGAAGGCAGCAGGCAAGAAGGCAGCAGGCGCAAGGCAGAAATTTTGCTGAAAGCTGATATCAACAACTACTTTCAGTCCGAGTGCCTTTTCGGTTTCGCTTCCTTCCACCGCCCACAACTTTTTGGACTTTTCCGCGTGCGCCATATGCAGGGCAAACAAAGTTTTGTGCACAAAAGTCCAAATGGAGCGTGTAGTAGAGCGTCAGCTGTTCGTCGTGGGCGTGTGCTTACGGTGCTGAGTGGAGCTGGGCGTGGCCGCCTTAATCAAGGAGCTGAATTCTAACGAGCTTGACAGATGCTGATTTTTGGTTAAGCAACATTTATTTAGTTTATTGTGCTGGAAACTGGGGTTTTCATTAGCAAAGAAATTAATTATATTTGTGACTTGTCCCGTCTTTTAAAAGAACTTTAAAGAATTCCCATTCCACATAACTCATTTTCTCACTTCACTTTAATGCGTTTTTCCCCCGTCCCCGGGTGGAGAATAATGATTGTGAATTATTTGCTCAACTTATGTAAATTGAGTGCGCGCGCGCACACAGAAAGAGTTAAGAATATGGCAGAAATTTGTTTTTATTCAACAGAAGCGGCTGTCGCCATATTTCACTCTTACCGCAACAAACTTTGCACAAATATTACTCAACAGCATCCAGGGGCAATATCCTGACAACAAATCCGGCAAGGACACAATGCATAAGGTGGCGACGACTTGTCAGTCGCAGTTCTCTCGCTCTCGCTGCTGCTGATGCACTTTGGCAAATATGCATGTAAAAAGGGGGAACAAAAATATGCTGCTACTCATAAATCCTACGGCTTTCGCATGTTCCACCAGAAGACGCAAAAGTGACCCAGAAAAGTGCTTTCTTTTAGGCAAATTGGAATTGAATCCCGCATTAAAGCCAACTTCGGCCTTTTTTTTTTTGGCATTTTTAAAGGTTTGTTTTTGGGGGTTTTTTTTACTTTTATATTATTTTTAAGCCACACTCAGCTGCGGCTAATTTATGCAGCACGTTGGTACTGCGGCGGGACCACAGTTTATCGCTGGTCGCGCACCAGTGTCCTGGCCGGAGCGACCACAAATCACTGAGGTCAACATGGCGTATACGCAACAAAACAACAATAACAACAACAACAAAAATAAAAAAACCGTGAACTAAACTATGTAGCAAAACCACTGAACTTTGCAGTAAAGAAAATACACCAAAAAAAAAAAGTGTGGGGCTAACAAACAACTGAACCGAGATGTCAACATGTGACACCACGTTGATTTCAATTTAAATGTCTCTGTGGCAAGTGGGCAAGGGGGCGAGGAGGCGGGTGTGTGGCTTTATAAATAGATTAGCAGCTGGGATAATTGGTAAACTAAGTAAAAAGGGGCAAAAAGTTCAATTAGTTGGGCATTTAATCAACCCAAAATTGAAATTGGCAGCATTTAAGCAGTTGATTTGTTGTGGCGGGATTGAGTAAAAGGTGTTGATTTCATGACTTGGTTAGTGGACCAATTGGTAGAGTGAAGGCAATGTATTTTTTAGTAACAGCATCCATTAAGGCAATTCACACCTCCTCAAAGTGAAGCCCAGAGCGAAGCTTTTGCAAGGCCGCTGGCTAACGTAAGCGGCTACCCCCAAGGGCCCACAGCTTCTTAACAAAACCTTCAAACACAAAACCAAAATCAGAAACAACAACTACCAAGAAGAATCGAAAGAGAAACCCGATTACTGCTGGTTGTGTGTGTGTGCTTGTGGCTACCGCGCTCTCTGCTAGTATTGTTGTTGCCTTTAATTCCGTAAAAGCAGCCAGCCTTTGTCTATGCCTTTGCGCCAGCCCTATGCTCATGGCTGACGCATTCGCGCATTACAACAACAACATTACAATTACGCATGAAGTGTATAAAGCATGGGCATCGCTGGCCTACAGGAAGTGGGAATAAATGCAGAGGCAAAGGGAAGAGACTGCTGCAAAACCAGTTCAGAAGTGGAACCACAACTTTGAAAAATGATTCCCAGAGATAGAGGAATGAAAGCAATACACCACCATCAGGGAAAACGAGCTTTAAAACGAAAGAAGGCACAGCTACAGGCATCTTCTCCGAAGAACATGCAACACAGCTCTCATTCCGAACCAAAAGAACTTGCCAACTTTTACACTTTAGCAAGAACAGGAAAAAGCACTATGATAGGAGTCATAACGGGGCACTGCACCATGGGTCAAATGACCACCAGGATGCAAAAGTTGTAGGAATGAAGAGGAAATTGAAAGCCTCCAGCACCTTCTAGGCAACTGCCCTGCATTTCTGAGTTAACGCATCCTGAACACCTGGACAGTCTGGCAAATGTGCCAATAGAAGACCTGGCTCTTTTTGTGGATTCCTCAAAATGGTTTAAATATAGAGATTGCCCAAAACTAACCCCTCTCAAACCTTTCCTTAAGTGACAAAAGTAATGATGCCTTTTGTATTACCCTGAAGGTAATGCCTGTTTGGTATGCTCCTCGTCTCCAAATAAACGAACTTCGCATTAAACTATCAAATTTAACCCTCTTTTATTACCCTGAAAGTAACGACTGATTTGTATGCACCTCGTCTCCAAATAAACGCATTTCCCTTTGAACTATCAAATTTAAGTGCATTAACTTTAATCCAACTAATCAAACTAAAGAGCAGTAACTTTTTAATTCAATATAATATGTTTTAAGCTTTTAACTTAACTTTAATACGAAGATAATTCATTCTGCTTGCCATTAACTGGCCAAGACTCTCACACCAAAAAGTCCAATAATGCAGCAATGAGTGCAGCAACTTTGTCTTTGTCCTTGCCAACATTTTTCGCCATCTAATTTCATTGTCGCTTTGTCTCTTCCAGATGCTTCTCAAGTGGCTGCTGTTCAGCCTTTGCATAATGCCGGCCATGTTCAGCAATACGAGAAGGAAATGCCCAATGGAATGCCAGTGTAGCATGGATGAATTGGATCGGTATCAGGCCATCTGTACCAAAGGTAAGTGGCGCAATAAATGCAAAAGGTAAACCGCTAAAGCGGAATAATGTGCGTGCAAATTATGCAGTAGGAGGCGAATGCATGGAGTGAAAGTGCTTTGGAGATACAATCATAATTGTGTATGCCGGATGGTTCGATTTGTAAATGCGCGGCACACACGCCACGGTATTAGATGATGTTTAAAGCTTTAAGTCTGCTGACAAATTTCAATTTGTACAAATTGTCGTCGTGCTGCTTTGTCGTCGTCTTATTTCTTTATACAATTCTTTTTTTTGCACTCACCCGAAAATCTATAATTTCAATTTAACGCTTGTTTGGCTAGCAAATACACACACACACACACACACACATACACATAAGCACACGCACACTTACATAATCTAAGTCCTCAAATGGCTTTGAATGTGTTTGGTTTGTGTCGTCTTTAATTTCATTCCAAATAAACTGTTGGGAATAGGAAGGAGGGTTGACTTTATGTTTCTCGAACATGTTCGATTTTTTAGTTTCCCTTGACAATGTTTTGCTGAAACTTGCTCAATACTTTTGGTTGTAAAGTGTATAAGAAATCGCTTAATTTGTGGAAGCACGGTTTCAATCATATTAATATGAGAACTGGAAAGAAGTGTTTCATAGATTTATCTCGCAGCCTCAAATTTACTTGAAGGTGCCAGAAAACAGCTTATGCTGTGAGTGAACTTATTTTGCCAGATAGTCAAGTTCTATTCAAAGAAATTAAGGCAGAACATTTTCTTGATTTGTTGAAGAAATTAAGGCATTGCCTCGATTTGTTAGTTATTTCCGGAATGAACTATTGTTATACAGCAGCCGCTTTAGCCTTAAACCATTAGCTCGCTTTAGAGTCCACTTCTTGAGAGCCAAAGTGTGTAAGCTTATCTACTCACCACCCTACAAACATCAAAAGCAGCCCTCGCATGTATAATAATTGCCATAGCCTGGAGTGAGAGCTGTCAATGGCATTGCAAAGCTTAAACAAATTAAAATTGAAATGAATTCTTGAAATTCCCACAAAGTCTTAATAAATAAATTGGGAACAAATCACAAAATGTTTATTGAAACTTTCATAAAAGTGCCAAAGCTTCTCATTTCTGGTAAGTCCTGCCCAAAAAAAAAATGGCACAACCAATGGTGAAATTGCACAACGCGTTGAAATATGCTACAATCAGTGTTAATGCTTTGAATTTTTTATGAAAACTCCCACAGCAGCATGCTCAGACAACATAAAACAGCTACAACAGCTGAATATAATGAAAGCATTATAATGCAACTGCAGACACACACACACACACACACACACACACACCCACATTCATTTATGTATAATGCATAGAGAGGAGCGCGAGCCAAGCGCTCACAATAGAAAAGGCGACTTTAACTAGTGAAAATTGTGTAGCATACAAATGGGCGCCGCTCGCAGAGTCGTTACGGGTAACGGTAACTGGAAACCATTGCTAAGTGCAGTTTTAAATAGAAGCTGCCCCCCACCCCCGACCCCCGTCCACTCGCCACTCGCCACTCGACATTGTTTGCATACAAAAAATGGCGCCAAAACTGCAGTTTGTCTGCAATTAATGATCTTGTTGGGTTGTTTCCGTTTTATTACCTTTGGCATAAAAATTAAACTAGATCAAGTGCCACGAATTTAATTTCCAATTTGTATTTTCCAGGCGGTCTCAACTCTCTGCTGTCCGCCAATGAGCTGGACATTGATGTCAAGGTCATCATCATACGTGGCCCGCGGAATTCAATTACCATTGGACCCGCCCTGCGGCAGTTTATGCAATTACAAGTGCTACGCATTACCGACTCAAATTTGCCAGCAATCGGTGCCGAATCCTTTTGGGGTTTGAAATATCTGCGCATATTAGGTGAGTAATCAATCCACAGATTGTGGCTGCGATTTCAATTTAAGCAGACGGTTCCATAAAACACACAGCTCAAGTGAAATGCACATAATCTGGCAAAAAAAAAGAAAAAGGAAGGTAACAATCAAAAGAGAGGTGCCACCATTGCGGTTCCTTGCGGTCCTGTCGACTCGTAAAAACGCCAAAAGCCAAATAAAGGATGCGAAATGGGAAAAGGCAGGACAAGAATAATGTTGGTTAAATGGTAGACCATCAAAATGGGGGTATAATAAATATGTGGAAAAGTTTGTGAAGCGCAAAAAGGGGACAGGTATTGATGTACAGTTTAAGAAGACAGTTTTGGATAACGCAAATAAAATTTGTAAGTGGCCGGATGCCTATGAAAGATGGATTCAATGTTGCATTTAGAAAAAATTCTACGAAAAAACAATCAAATTTAGGAGTTGCACTGATATTTGAAAATCAAAAAATGAGAATTCTCCTCTTTAAGGCAAAAACATCTATCAATTATATGGTTTAATATGAAATTTATATAGATAAGTGACTCTAATGGATAGATTCTTAGCTAACAATTGTAAATCAGAGCATCAATATAAAGCAATGGCTGGAAATTTTGTTGTTATGTGGTCAACATTGTGATACAATAGCCTTAAAGATTTCTAAAGAGACTTCTAGATAATGGTTTCCTAATTTTATTGAATAATTCACTATCAACGACTGCATTTGATGATACTTTTCCCTCTTCCAACTTCATTTCTCTAATCCACAGTAAAGAAATTCTGAATACCATTCAAAATATTAAATATTTTTCTAAACAAATTGAAAGTGTGGAAAGCCGAACCAAAGTTTGAACCTAAACCTTCTTCAAATAACCTTAGGCATCCATTCATTCCATCCATTCAATGGCCAATTTGGTATTAATCCCCCTCCAGAGCTCGAGTTTTAGCTTAAAACGCGATTAGATTCTTCAATTTACATAGAAATTACATTTCTAGCAGAGCATTCAAAATGCTACCTGATGTAACCAAAAATAAAGTTTTTGGTTTTCTTGTCAATAAAATTGAAATTGATGCGCCAAACAGCCAAAGGACCCCACCCAGAAATAAAATGAGATTGTGAAAAAGCCAACTCAGGCAATGCGTCGATTTCGTTTCGGCTTTAAACTTGTTTATTTGTGTTTTATATGCGCCCCGCTGTCTGTTTACAGCCCCAGTTAACCCAACCGCTTCGCCTTGCCCCTTTCCAGCATATTTACATTGCCCCACAGCCCATTGGAGTTTCATTTGTTTTACGTTTCGTTTTGTGCCAGAAGTCAAAAGTCGAACGGAAAATACATTTTCTACTGCAGTTGAATTCACAGGCAAAATGGCATTTTATTTAATTTGGTAGAAAAAAATGCTAGAACCATGTTGGTTCCACTTTTAATGAATACCACACATATTTATAAAACAGAGAATGTCCCACAAAACATAACATGTTTCCATATATATTAACATTTGTCTTCTTTTATTTTTTTTGGCTGCGGCTGACGAACAACAACAATTACGAACCATCATCATTTTGCTGTCACAAACAGATCTCTCCAAGAATAATATAACAAACATTACGGAGAACAACTTTCGCGGCCAGGATAATCTGCATGAATTGGATTTATCGAAAAATAAAATTTTACGCATGGCCAGCTCAACGTTTCATCATTTAAAGGTGGGTACAAATCAAAACATATTGTTTAAGTTAATTTTAATTAGGTTTTAGGGTAATTATTTGTAAGGCAAACATTGTCAATTATAATATGTTAATTAGTTAACGAACAAATATGTGAAAATTTGGACTGGAAGAACAAGTAAGGGCAGGGTAGTCCAAAAGTTCCTGTCCTTTGGAGTGGAGAGTGCTTGCTTACCTTTTCTAGCCGCATGTTTACAAGCACACTAGAGCTACTCTTGTCAAAAAAAGTTGAAAATTTATGTTTTAAAGGTTGCCACGAGGCTCCAAAGCATTTAATATTACTCATACGCAGTGTTGCCTTTGATGTATGAGCGTGTTGTGGTTCACACTTTTTGGCCTTTTTGCGCCTATTATAAATTGTTTTCAAAATTGGTAAATGACTCTATAAAAAGAAAGATTCTTTGCTTTTCACTTATAGTTTTTCATGATTTCTCTACGATTAGGAAAGGCAACTTCAATTGTCCGCATCATCATGCAGCTCTATTTTCACAGCTGGAAGTAAATCTTAAGTATCTTTTGGGAATTCATGACTCAACGGCCACGAAAGGCGTTAAGCAGGTTTAATAACTTAAAAGCTCTTGGACACATCACTCAAAATTTCGAAATTATATTGACTAAATTTGGTTCTTTTATAAACTACAAGGGGGAGATTGACCCCCTATTTAAGCCACTAAGCCAGATATTATCCATTTTAAACTTTATATCCCAGAAATCGAAGTAATTCGCTTTCGTCTGCTTTCCTAGAAATTCCCATTCCCATTCCCATTCCATTCCCATTCAACAAATTTCACATCTATGTTGCAGTTTGTCTGTACAGCTGTTTCACAACGTTCACAGTTTTCCAAATACAAACTTAGCCACCGTCTTCACACACCAGCCAATTGCCTGACGTGGTATTTTTCCACCAATATAATTTCCTATTTGCAAAAACTTTCTTTGACCCCCCCCAGATTTTGGGGGTTTCCTTTTTGACAACTTTTGGTTTATTTTGTTTTTGCCTGGTTCACGTGCCAAACCAAAGTTTAATCTCAAAGATGATTGCAAATTTTGTGCTCTTTGTGCTCTTCTTTCTATTTCGATTCCTATGCAGTTGAGTAATAAATTTTATGGAATTTTTAATAGCCTTGGCATAAGACAGAAATTGTTGCCTACATTTTGGGGCAAAGTAGAAAACTTCTACGTGCTTGAATTTAAGTTTTTTTTTTCTCTCTCTTTCGCATTCTCACTTGTGTGCCCTGTGCCTGGGCAGGCGGAAGCGCCAGAGAGCAACGAAAGTTAGTTCGTTGTCTTCAATTTGCTTTCGATTTTGTTTTCCCCGTCCAGTGGCAACTTTTTTGGCAGTTTCCGGACCCGACTGCAGTTTTCTTCAATTTTTGTTTTGTTTTGTTTGCCTGATGATTTATGAATTATTAGCCCCTGCCTGCTGTATATAAATATTAATGCAGTGCGTGCCGTAATAAACTTCTGAGTGTTTGCTTTTGTCTTACCAGGATCTGCGTCGTCTTAATTTGGCCGATAACTCAATTGTGGAGCTGGTGCAGCGCAATTTCTTTATGCTGAGCAAACTGAAGTACCTGGACCTGAGCGGAAATCCGTTGCAGGATTTACAGCCGGATGTGTTTCGCGATGTGTCGGTGAGTGTTTGAGGCACAGGGATGGGAGCTCTCTGCTTATCTACGGTCTTCCATTTGCAGGAACTGAAAGTGCTCAAGTGTCGCAATTGTCAGCTGAAAAAAATCAATCCGCAATTGTACAATTTATTGCCGCTTTTAACCGAATTGGATTTGGGACGCAACGAGGTTCAACTTCACTTTTTCTCTTTCGCCGTTTCCAATTATATTTCTTGCGCTTTCTCTCTGGCCTCTTGCAGTTCAAATTCCTTGACAAGGATGAATTTCGGGATGTGAAGCGTCTTACAAAAGTTTTGCTCGACGGCAATCAATTGTCTGTGGCGGTCGACCAGCTCTTTCGCATGCAGAAGAGTCTTAATCACTTGGGTGCGCGCCATTGAGAATTATATGCCATTTGAGCTCTTTTCAAAACTCTTCCTTTCTTTCCTCCTCCTTCTTAAGATTTATCGTATAACCGCTTGGCCAAAGTGCCCAATGATTCGTTTTTGCAATTGACCAATTTAACATTTTTGGATTTATCCTACAACAAACTGGTGCGTCTGGAGCCGCAGTCGGTGCGAAGTCTGAGCAAATTGCAAACGTTGAATATAAGTGGAAATGGAGCAATGGATTTGAGGGAAATGCACGAGACATTTGAGGTGAGTGGGAGAGAAGGAGGGAAAGAAATTGCAAATTCATTAATTGTGCCCCTAATCTTTCCCCTTGCCCCATCTGCAGATGATTCCCCAGCTGACCCATCTGGCCGTTGCAGAAATGCGGCATCTACCCATCGGCCTGTTAACTCCGTTCAAACAGTTGCGCTATTTAAATATTTCTGGCAATTCATTGGACAATATCGCATTGCAAATTATCGACCCGTGTCGTGAGCTAGAGGTAAGTTCAGTCCCTGCCAAGGGGCATGCCACTGTCCTTTGCCGCCAGCGGAGTGAACGGCAGAGAGATCCATTGTTGTGTGTTGTTTATTTATTTGAGTGCTGATAACTTTTTGGCCAATTTGCAGCATTCAACGACACAGGCAACAATGTGGGAATAAAAGAGCTGGAAGTTGTTTGCAATTTTTGTTTATACAATTCTGATGACAACAGTCCGCCCCCCCTTTCTAGCCTGCAGGCAGGCTTCCTGTGTCTGTGTCTGTGTCTATGACTGTGTCTGTGTCCTTGTACGTGCCATTGTTTTTGCCTGGCCAAATTTACACTGCTGCAATAACAACAACAATCATAGAAATCATTTTACAGCCATTAAGCCTTTCGTTTTAATTGAATTTAATTGTGTATTCACTTCACTCAAGCATTTGGCCTCTTGTTATTGCGGTTAGACCGAAAAATAACAATATTACCAAATGGTTGTCTAGGCACCGGCCAAACTAATTGCCCTTTGATAAGACAATTGCATATTTAATTCGATTTCAACTGCATTTGGCATTCTCCACAGTTCCTGGACTTATCACGAAATCAATTACATGGCATCAACGAGGACACGGCCCTCAGGATTCAAAGTATTCGCAATGTGCGATTCGACAACAATCCTTTAATATGCGATGAATGCCACATGGGAAAATTAATAAACGTTGTGCGACAAGTAAGTGGAAATTCAAACTGAAAAGAAAGGCCCGCCGGCTCAGTGTAAATTTCAATTAGTTTTCAAAGCCGACGCTGATTGATGATGCCCTTAAATTTATGTTTTTGTCCCTTTCTCTCCCGTTCTCTCCCCCCCCCCCCCCCTCTCTCTTTCACACTCTCGCTCGCTGGGTGTGTCTGTGCAGCTGCAATGGAAATGGGACACATATCCGATTTGTTTTTTCCCCAAAAGTTTACGAGGCGCTGAAATAAATAATTTGGACGTTGGCGGCCTTCACACGTGTCTGGATTATATCAGCGATGAGGAACAAAATGCGGCAAGCACTTCATATAACTTTCTTGAACATGGTGAGTGGAGTGGATGTCAATGATTTTTGGTTTGATTTAGGTATTGAAGAAATTTTGAGTAAGTTGTTGAAGGCAGATAAAAAGAAGATATGAAGCTCAGATGGTCTTGACAAGGTTAATGAAGAACAAGTTGCGTAAGGGCCAAACAAGTGATTGGCAAGGGGAAAATTTTACTTTTACTTTAAGAAAGTCTGCCGAACAAACATTGCACACCAACAGACAGCACACGTATGTTATATCAAAGGCTCTACATTGGAAATTCCCCTACAATATTCCGTGACATTCACACGAAAGGCCATTCTTGTATGTGTTTGGCCTGAGATGGGCAAATAACCAAAAAACTGCAAAATTGATATGACCACACGTAAAAAACTGGGCTCTTTGTTGATGTAGAATTGGTAGGCTTGTGTGTTTTTAGCAAATCGATAGATTGGTGTATTTTTGGCAACTCCTTTTACGCTACCCATTTAGTCTTGCTCACCAAAATATCGAGTACAAATTAAACAGACTCGCCCATTGTCTGAATAAAACACTTGTTTTTAGTTTCTCTCATGATTTCGACGATCGGAACACAAATCTTTCTTACGAAAACAGCTCGCAGAACAACTAGGCAAAATATCACAAGCGCTGCACATAAAAAGAGAGAAAGCAAACTCTTGTAAACTCAAACTCAAGCAAACAGCTCGATGAGGAAAGACAGAGGTAAAATATCATTTCGGTTCACTTTTTCATGGTGCCCTAGCGTGAATGGTTTTTCCTGACTTTATGTAAAAAGAAGATACTCGTTGTTTTTATCTCGATCGTCAAAGAGAGACTTTGGTGATAGGTTGAGGGGAGATTTTGGTGATTGTTTTGCCATTTACAGTAGCACTTTAAGTTCGGTAAAGCATTTAAACCATACAAGGGATTAGTTAGCGATATGTGGTTTAGGTTTTTTTCATCCAATCGGTAAATATCACTTACCCCTTTAATATTGCCACTCCACGGAACTCAAACTTGAGAACTACAGTTCTATATTGTAGTAGCTAGTCTTATACAAGCCAGCGTGTCCGATGGCTCAACTGGTGGAGATGTCTTTCCTATTGTGTTGATGCCAAATCTAAAATTTATTTAGTCCGGAAACGAAACATATTGCTATCTTTTTCAGCTATAAACGCTTTCCTAACTCTAGGAAGAAATTCATGATTTTTCCTCAGATTTCCATGACCTTCTGTCTGTCTGTCCGTCTAAGCAAACAGATCATACAGATATTGTGAAATTGAGGTTTGACGAGTAGCTTCTTAGACTTGGCAGCAGATCAAGTTTATTTTAAAATGTTTGCCACGCTGCGGAAGCGGCAAAAACGTCATATCTTACACAGATTTGAGCATAGATGGTTGGCACCTTCTGGACATATGTAGCAGTCAGGATAACGATAAAGTGGAAATTGGCGAGCTCATTTCTATTTTAAGAAAAGCGCAACAATATCTCAAGGCTACTTTGTACAATGTTTATTGCAAAATAAAAATAAAATAAAAATTGCGAAACATCATCTTTTCATCTTATTATTCGAGACTAATGTTAATTGAGAATACCACGAACATACCATTGCGTAAAAAAAGTAAACTCGATATTCCCTTTTGAGTTTCCAGTCTCATTTGAATAAATTTTGATAAGCTCACCGCATTTTTCCACTGTAAACATAAATAATGGCTCCTAAATTGAATTAATTAAAACTAAGTATAACCTCGTTTTGGCACTTAAAATGGCTCAAACTGCAATTATGCACAACCTGTTTTCTACTCTCTCCTCTCTCTCTGTCTCTCCCCTCCCCACACAGGCGGTCTTAACACTCTGGCAATTTTGGGTGGCATCATCTTTGTGCTAATTGCAGTCATTATACTGTCGCTTGTGGCTTGCTTCTCCAAAAATCGTGCACGCTATTACACCCGAGAAGATCACTTAAATGGCAGTGAGTACTCAGTAGTAGTAGTTAAATTTAATTTAAACAAAGTCCAAGGTGAAACCCAAGAAAAATGGCGCTAATCCTTTCCGGGCATTTGGCCAAATGCGCGAGGACAAGGCGTTGAAATGAAAAATAAGGAAGGAACAAAAAAGGAACTCCGCCCTCACTTAATTAATTACAAGTACGTGCTTCATTACGCTGGCTCATGGCCTTACTTAATTGAGGAATAAATAAATTTCGCACTGACCAAAACTGGCCCGAAATGGTGCTAATGTTTGTGCACAATCCTGACAGTGTCTAACTTCGTTACCTGGTCACAAATTGGCCCTGGGGCCCAACCATTCAGCAGAACGCACTCGTGGGAAACGCACACCGAAACCAACAAAAAAACAAAAGCAACAGCCAACTTCTGTATTTGCACAATTGTAGCATTTTTGCACAAACAATAAAATGGCCTCAGAGGCTGTCGCAGAGGCTAACAAAACCCAAAAAAAAACAAAAAACAAAAAAACTTTTTGCCACACAAAAATTTCAATTCCCTCGATAAGCGAACTGAGAACCACAAACTGAAGGAAGCCATAAAAAACTAAACACCATAAGGTGGGCAAAGGACCAAGAGGAAAGGGGCGTGACAGAAAAATGATTAGACCCTAAACCGATTCCAATCCTCACACTAAATATTGCCACTCTTCTGTTGCATTTCTCCTCCAGGCGATAGCAAATGTTTGGAAAAGAATCTGGAGGCCACCACAATTACAACTTTGGGTAATGGCAGCTCACCGACTACAACCACCACCCTGACGCTGGTCACAACGCCAGCATCTGCCACCGGTGGAGCAGCAGCCGCCACAGCAGCTGCCAATGGCACAACAAACGGACATGCCTTGAGTCTAAGTCCTGTCAACGGCAACAGCCGGCACTCCCACGGAGAGACTGGCAAGGAAATCAACTTTACCTTTCCCATGGACGATCGCGTTTGTACCCTAGATGAGCTGGCTCTACCGCCTGCTCCGCCACCACCAGCAGCGGCATCTAGTCAAATGTATCATCACCCCAACAGCATGGGCAGTCTGATGTACGGCGTTTCACCGAATAGCGGAGTAACTGGGACAACCACCACCCTGGCTGCTGTGGCCGCTGCAGCAACTGTCATTCCACACGGAGCTCCTTCGCCGGCCGAGGCTGTGGTTGTGGTCCTGCCACCGCCGCCTCAACCGCCTACTCATCATCAGTTGGACGGCAGCCTGGCCAGTCTGCGCGAGGTGCAGCAACAGCTGGTGCATTTGAGCAGCACTCTGGATCCGTTGGTCAGCGTTAACTGACCCAAGGGCTTAGCAGCGGGACCAGCGGGAGCAGCGGGAGCAGCTGGTAAGTTTGGCAAGCAAACAGTAAGCACGACACCGACATAAGCCGCAGGGGAGAGTTGGTTGCTGGGCGGTATAATTAATCACAATGCGGTTGGTTGCCTAGTTTTTGGGGTCAAATTGAAGTGCAGTAATTAGGATTTGAGTTTGTAATTAAGTGCATTAGTCTGTCGGCATCAAATCGAATGGATGAATGGGGAATTCATTAAGTTTTAGGGAGAAGAAAATGCAAGTGAAAGTGTTGGGAAATGGTGGGCACCAAATAAATGTGAAACTTTTACAAAATTCTCATTGTCTTTAACCTTATTAACTGCCAACATGTCGAATTTGTAATCAGTTTAACCAAATTGCTCAAAATTTTCAACAATACTGCCATTTCCACGACGCCTAAAGTCCATTTGTTTAATATTCAGTTTCAATCTTTCGTCTATTGAGCAAATGGGCCAACATATTTCCACAAGAGTTTCATTAAGATATTTTATAATTTTGATTTATACAACTTTTCTATATGCTGTATATAAAAATTGTGGAAATTATTTCCATCTATTTTAAGACCATTAAAAATGATAAACGTTTAGCCTTAAGCCTAACACAAACACACATTCAAAATGTGATAAACAATACTATGTAAGTGTAAATAGCTGTAATAAACAATTGATGGACTGGTTTCTCAATATGCGGTTAAAGGGTTCGATTTTCTAAGTTGAAGTGTGGTTACAAGGGAGAGTTTCAAAACCATCAGCCACTCACTTTAGTCTGAACTATTTTCAATTACTTTAGGCAGCTGCAAAGCATGGAAAATTAAATCGATTTTACAACGAACTAAACTAAAACTAATTAAGTTAGGGAGAGTGTATAGGCTGGTTTCTCCAACAATAGCATCATGAACATTAATAGAAACAATCTTGCTCTGCAACTGGAAAGCAGCCTTGAGTGTCAAATGATTGTGAAAAGCTCCTCTTAAAACTGGGAATTCTTAAAGATTACCTTTGTGCAAGTTTAATCATTGAAAAGCAAGACAAACTGAGCATAAGTGACCATAACACTGGACGTGTTCAGCAGTGGGATTGATCCCAGAAAATATTTATACGTCGACTAGTTTCTGCTGTACAAAGTGCTACATTTTTGGACAAAGGCTTTAAGACTACATTTTCCAAAAGCGGCGCAGACATTTTCAACATAACAAACTTAAGTTTTAAAAGAGTTTTTGAAAATTTTTAATAAATAAAAATCATCATATTTAAATGAAGCCCACAAAACGAAGCAAGATACGCATATCAGTATCTAAAATAACCTATCCATATATAATTGCAGCTGTGGGTAGCCGTATCATGTGAAAGGAGCATATACAGAAAAAAAATAGGGAGATCAAATCAAGCTCAAAAAACTTGATATTATCTCGACCTTCGGATTGAAATTTCAAGCCAAAGTTGTACTAGATCCAAGATATCCGAGATCAAGTCACTTCTATTCGTACTTAATATGGGAAAATCCGGGACTGACCGACTTCTGACAAAGTTTTGGATAGATTTAGTCCCGGATTTTAGCCGGATATCTCGATTTTGTTTTCTGTAAACTACTTCCTCGTTGCAGGTTCCTCTTTAATGATACGACATGATCATGATACCGTATCACTCGAGTTCTGCAGAAAGTTTAGTGAAAATCTATACTTGATCAGGGAGCAAGTTCTTCTGCTGAACGCGGCCATTGCCAGTTCTGATAAAATTTTTACATATAATCATAAATGCGCTCTTTTGCTGAGCAAAGACAATACTTATGGCAGTAGGAAATGGTACCCTAGCCGCAACTTATTAAAGAGTCGTTCTTAACACGTTTTTTTAAGAAGTTTCGAGTGATTTCAGAGACACTAAGCAGCTACTAAGAAGATAAGAATTCGGTCCTTAAACTGCTTTCTAATCCCAGGAATAAGCTGATGAAGTATGCGATAAACGATTCAGGTTTCTCGATGATTTATTTATGCAGAGTACTTCCAGTATTATCTGCTCAAATACATCCAAATACTTATTCTCACCTTTGAAAAAATTCAACAAATTCTTCATGTCGAAAATTGCCATCTTTATAGATAATCAAAAATATTTCAGGACAGTTTTTTACTTCTGTGACAGGCTTCAGAATTCTTATGTTGATTATAAGACATCAATATAAGATCCTTTTCGGTTCTGATTTATTAACCTACCTTTAACAGTTGACAATAAGTATTACAAAATCGAATTCAATCTTCAAAAGCTTTAGCACCCTAACTTAAAGTGTGCTTGATTCTTGTAGAGTCTTTCCGAATCCAGACCACCCAGTAAGTATTTTCAAATAAGTACTTACTGCTTACTACCCTAACTGTACATTCAGAAACCAGTTCCTTAAATCACTAAATATTAGCACTAAGAAACCCCAACTTTGTATATTTGGCCAATGCGATTCAAAATTGAGCAGCCGCTGTTTGAGGAGGATTTTTATTATGAAAACCCCCCCCCGTAGCATTTAGTTAGCAGCATAGATTTTCAAACACTTAACTATAACACACATAATTAGGTCTAAGACAACGTGTATAACTAAGTATAGGAAACTAAAATTGTAAAATGTTCGTAAGACAACAACAAAAACATAAACAAAATATAAAGATAATAATAATTCGCCACAATCAATTAAATAGACCCAACTAGCAGCCCAAACGATTACTGTTGATTTCCATATTTTAATCACATTTTCATTTTATATGTAAACCTTATATTAAATAATAATAATAAACAAAAACTTGTATTTATTTTACACACACACACACACACACACTCACAACAACAACAACAAAACCAATGTATAAGCGCAAAATCAGTAATAAAGTGTGACAGTTCATGGAAATACAGAAAAGGAAATTCGTTCCCAGTACGTGTGTGTGTGGTCTGACCACGGAGAAGAAATAAAAATTACTAAACGTAAGTATCGGCCATTCATTAAAGACGAAATGCACATTTGGCCGCACTCTTTGCCTCATTTGTGGTTCCATTCGCTGCACTTCCTACGACGGCATTGTCTGCGCCATTTCAAATTATGTTTGTTACATGTCGCTAAGCATGTGCTTGCCTCGGAGTGTGCTCCCTAAGCGACCACAAGGACGACACCCAAACGACGGCAACCATTTTAACTCAACGCAAATGAAAATTGCTTCCGTTTCCGTTTTCTGTGTCACACTTCCGTGGCGGTTTGGTTACGGATTTCGGATTTGGATTTGCTATTGTTACTGAACAAGCTGCTTTTCAACTACATTTGACTTTGATGTAGATGCTACGGGAAAGTGAATGAACACATGTGGTGCATAGCTGAGAGAGAGAGTGGGGGCAATCTGCTGGAGTTTTAAAGGAAGATGGGAAATATTTTTGACGGCCGTAATGAATTGTAGAGAGATGACATCTTAGAAAGGGCCTTCACATTTGAGAGAGAGAAAAATATTTTATACTAAGAAATGGTTTTTAGTAAAAGAACTTGTCAAAAACAACTTACATAGTATTATCTTCTAAGTACTAGATACACATGACTCCATACCTAGTTATCGATTCTCAGATATCGCTACTATATACTCAATACTCTGTAGTCGCTGCGAAGAACACAATATTTAGTATTCAACACTAAGATTTTCATTGTAGGTTGTCGACACTCAGTTTTCGATTCTCAAATCTCGGTGATCGATACTTTCTCCTCGCTGCCAAAAACATAATCAGGTCTGTTCTCGTTTCCGAATTCGATCGATGGGTATAGGCAAGAGATCTAATATCCAAGAATTGTTTGGAGAAATCGGTTAAAGCTGTCAGCCAACAAAACTGGTCTTTAGAGAGTATTCGAAATTATAAGATAAAAGCCGAGTCAAACAATTGGCTTTTCGAAAAGGGAAGAGTTTCCAATTCCGATTTCACTTAATTTGATGGAAATCGAAAACGGGAACAGGCCCGAATATTCGACTTAGTATTCAAATCTTAGAATTTGATTGCAGTTATCGATACTTAGGAATTCGATACTTAGCACACGATACTCAATACTCGACTATTACATAGCTTCAATACTCATGGCTCGTTAATACAAACTACTAACTTGATACTTACCACTCGACTGTCAGATCTCAATAGATCTTACTGGATAGAGCGTACTCGATAATCTATACTAGGTACTCGATACTCTAAAGTAGACAAACTAAAGAATTTACGTGACCAGAAGCTTAAAGATGTTTTGTATAACAAATTTGGTAGATCTTAAGCAGCCATCATCGGCAAAGATACTGCTAAAGCTGTCTCAAATCTGGGCTTTCGGTCTTCAAATGTCAGAACAATTTTCCCAAAAAGCAGACAAACGAAGTTAAAGTGAAAAGCTATAAGCCATAAATTTGTACACAAATTTAATTCTTCGTTTTTTGTTTCTCGCCATCCCACTTTCACTTGGAACTGATCAAATTGATTCACTCAATAAATCCAACACCTTTATCGATTGAACCCAATTTAGTTAGGGCTTTTGTGGGCGCCTGCCTGGTAAAAATGCATGTCCATTTGTTTTTGGACGGCCATGAATTTTGCTAGACAATTTTAAGCATATCCACACATGTCCGGCAAAAACACAGCCTAGCTCCGGCTGCCCATTTGGGATGCACTCGAGATGGGCCATGGCGCACGTTTGAATTTATGCATGAACGTTGTTAAGGCGCTCCAAATGGCGTTCAGTGTTTTGTTGCTGCTGCTGCTGCTGCAGCATAGAAAATGCATTTCAAATTGCAGTAGCCCAGGAGGAGTGGGTGGTCAAGTGGCCCGCCCCTGGACACTCCAAGTACATGCAAATTGAGCAATGCGGTTGGAAGCACTTGAGATTGCACATCAATATTGCTACACTTGACACATGCCGAGGGTCCACTATTGGAATGCAGCCTGTCCGGCGTTGATTAACATTTGAAGTGAGCGATGAGATTGGCAGCTCCGTCTCGCTCGCTCCCTTAATTCACTGCATCCAAACTGCTCATACTTTCCTCTGATCGGTTGTAAAAATTTTTACTACATCCACTTACAAGCAATTGCCAAAGAAGATGGGCAAACTTTGGCTACCAGCTGGTTGGCCTTCAATTGATTTTCCATTTTAATGCTGGCGCTCCTTTAGCTTTTGTTCGTGCTGTCGGGGATATCAAATTTGCTAGCAGGTCCTTGCAGTTTGGCAGCATCCTCCTTCGTTCTTTGGTTTATGTTTTTCCTTTTTTTTTTTTTTTTGTGCGGTTCAATGTGTAAATTTAATCAGTCAGCTTACTCAAGTATGCCACAGTGCAGCCAACAGCCAGCAGCCAGTCGAGCTGTTTGCCCATTTTATGGCTTTTCCTCAGTTTGAGCAGAAAAATCTAGTGAAATTTAATTGAATGCATTTGGCTTTATTGCCAGTTTGGACATGTGCAGCTCACTTTTGAGGTAATTTCTTGTTTAGTTCGGATGCAGCCGATTGCAGAGTTAATAGGGCATTTTATGAGTAATTTTAAACTATTATGAAGCTACAGTAGGTGGGTAGAAATACGTTTCATTTGAATGCCATTTGAATGAACCCCAACCCTTGACATATGTTCACAACAGTCTCGCATTCCAGCAAAACTGAACTAATCAACAGAAAACGCTCCCCTAACGCATGTCAGAGGCCATCAATGCATGGCCATGAGTCGTTCTGAGGTCGACTTGGAAGCGACACCAGCAAACGATTGGCGTAAACAACATGCCCAGGCCCTGTCCGTTTTCCACACCTGCACATAAACATATATGTATATATAGTATGGCATCCATACATGCATAGAGATCTGTTCACCCACGATTAGTTGACGTTGGCGTACACAGAGTTTCCGCGCCATTTGCTGTCACTTCGCCAGTTTGCACATCGTCGTCTCTGCCAAGTTCGCTCATGCAGCACGGCACAGCATTTTTTTTCAGCTCTCTTCCTCTCTCAGTACTTTTTGAGGGAATGGTGGGCATGTCCTTCCTTTGGCTAATGGTAACTGGAAATGGCAGGCGACGGCGGCAGCAGCGAGCGGTAGCATTGATTGTCGTTCCTTGCCAATTTTTGTTGTTGCGGCTTGTTTGCCTTTACTTTTCATAAGACAACAAATTTTTGTTTCACTGCAATTTTCCATGTTGTTGGCCCTGATGATGTGGATGATGATGTGGAAGATGATGATGTGGAAAATTGTGCAGAGTTCTTGCGGCACGTGTCAATAGCAGGCGCTGGCAGGCAGTTTTCGTTCATGTATCAAAGGTGAGCCTCCCAATTGCACTTTGTTCAAAACGAGTGAGAGGGAAAGTCTTTCTCTTAAATGCCGAGCCTGCTGCCAATTTGGCTAACGACAATTGCATTAGCACAGAGTCCGTGCCGTGGCAATTTCGCTGATTGTGAGCTGCAATGTGCCCAAAGCTTTTGTCTCACTTTCGGCCGGCAATTGAATTGCGCAAATTAGCTGACAGAGGCTGTTGGCCAAGGAAAGCAAACAGAAGCTAAGACAACTCTAATTTGTGGCCTATTTCTCTGGCTCGGCACACAAATTTAATAAGCTGCAAATTGTGGTGAAAACAAAGGGATATTTGTGTTTAACTTATTTACTGATCATTGCACGATTCTGTGGTTCGCCGCATCTCTTGGCATTAGGCCCTATTTTAGTGTGAAATCCCAACTCGCTTAGAATTTTGGTTTATCTATCTTAACATAAGGGTGAATTTGACTTTGACTTCAGGAAAATGAAATGGCTTGGATTCTTAAAGTAGGGCGATAACAATTACTCCTAAACTGTCTTAAATTTACATAAAATTCTTTAGAAATTCGCCCTAAAATATAGAGAAATTTATGTAGAAAAGTATTAAGAGACACCGCTTGTAATTCTCAAGTTTGAATTCCCTGCTTTCATTATGTAAAACATGCAGCTGAGTGCTTAGTATTTGAATGCGTTTTTTACTTTGACTCATGAGCGAACTTGATAGTCGAATGCGATAAGAGATGCCTGCTGAAGCTTCCCAGCGGACAAGCTAAAGTTAGAGATTTCCATAAGATTTTCAGAAAGAGGGATTTAGTGACCCAACAGAAAGATAATATTCCTTAATAATAATATATAATGGACGGGTCACTGCCTTATCGGTAGACAAGCAGCACGCTTGGGCGTCGGTCACAATGACTTCTGTAGAAGCTGCAAGTGTGAGCAGGAGGAGGAAACATTAATGCATCCCAGCACTTAGTAGGAGGAGGCTCAAAACACTTGGTCATCTCTTTCTACTCAGCCCCTCGAAACTATCTGAGACGGAGATTTAATGATTTCACAATGGTTCAATCGATATGAGCCTCCACCCCTGGTTGAAATAGAGAATAAATAGATAGGCCAAGTGAAGGGACAATTTATTGTCCCTAGCCATCTGAACCTAACCTAACCTAACCTAATCTAATACATATATAAAGGATGTTAGACGCGTCTTCTGCCTCTTATCCGCACATTCCCTTTCCTATCTAATAGTTAGAAAATACGACTTATTTCTCTAAAAAGTAGAAATGTTGGTCTAAAATCTAGATCTAGGTTTTTCTACAAGTACTCGGCTCTTAAGGCCTCTTCCTGAGTGCATCGCAATAGCATAGTTCTTCTGCACAGAAAAATTAATCCAAAAGAGATGCATTTGGAATGGATATGTCTTTAATATCCTTTTAATCATTCAACGATGCTAAAAATCATCCAAAAGCTGATCATTTATTTGTATTCTGTTCAAGTCTGTGTGGGTTTGTTGTAAATCTCGATCCATCAGTGAATCAGCAACTGTCAAAGTATTCACTTTTTTCTCTAAGAAACAAGTCATAAGTGAACAAAACAGATTATCTCAGCATGGAACAGTAATTGCAGTTTAACCTTTCATCATGGCTTAACTAAAAGCTAAAGTGGCTTCATTCTTGGCTAGGGTATCTCAAAAACTCAATTATGTGCCTACTTCTTTCATATTTGATGCTCGCCTTTCATAAAACTGACATATTTCAACCTGCAGGCAGTTGGCTTCGTTGGAATTTAAATACTCATAAATGTGATGCATGCAAAAGCCCCAAATATGTCTTTCAACTATGTGCAACAATTTTTGGTTACTGTTGTTGTTGGTGGTGTTTCATGTGTGTGTGTGTGTGTGTGTGTGTGGCATGCATGGGTCTGGTTGTAAGCTCAGTTTTGTCGCTGTCCGAAAAAAATACCGTTATTGCTAGCTAATTTCCCATGTGCATGCTTGCCTTGTTAAATTGATGTATAGCCCAAGTTCAGGCAAGGACCCACAAAACCCGAGCAGACCAGACCAGAAAGTGGCAAGCCATGTTGCAGGAGACAGAGAAGCAGTGGCATAACTGAAAATATTGTGAAAATGGCTTTACTGCACAACAATGCTTGCACTTGCACCTACCGCCCCGCCCCTCACCACCCGCGCCAATGGGTCGACCTCTGCAGGTATTTTGCGGTGGGTTTTGACACAAATTTTGCCGATGACATGTTCAATACACAAAAGCTGCGTGCTTAAGTTCGTTCATCCGTATTGTTATACTATGGAACATGGCACATGGAACCATGGAGCCGTCCTCTATATTTGCCAGGTGGACGTGTTTAGGGCAGTGGCTGGGACTGGGCCGTGGGTTGGGGGACTTAAAGCTCTTACAGTTTAAAATGTAGCTGCCGCTGTCAGCGGGTGGCAAATAAATTTGACAGTATGATTTCAGTATTCGCGCCTTTTGGCATATTTATGCTATTAACACGGCTAATGGAGTCACCGAAACACACCGAGCCCAACTTTGGCTCATCATAAATCTCTGCGGGCGCACGCAAAGCTCTTCCGTCTGAGCAAATGACGCCAAACATTTGCCACTCTTAGATAAATCCATTTCCATATTGTACATTTGTGCCTTCTACTTTTTACCTAGATTTATGTTTTATCTTTAATGTCGGAGTGCCAAAAGTTGGGCACAACTTTGGCCTCGGAAACCCCCTCAAATTAGGCATTAATAAACGTGCTGCTGCTGCTGCCTTGCGAAAATTATTGAAACTTTTTGGGTGAATATTGCGGAAAACCAAAAAGCCACCACATGCAGAAAAAAATATTATTATTATTATTTTTGAAAACTTTATGACGGCACCCAGGGGACCGTTTTGAGGTAAGAGAGCAATTTGGCAACGACGTTTATTGGTGATTTTTATGGCCAAAAGTTTAATACGCTAATGATTTATACCTTTCGAAGGATTTGATGTTACTTTTTGTTTATATAGCAGATTTCTTAGTTTTTGGTTAATACAAATTTTACAAAAATGAATTACAAAGTGTTTTGTTTTTCGTTTAATGATTTTTGAAATTTATAAATAAATCAAATTAACAATTTTTGTGCTATTTACCTTGTATTTGATACTCGATACTCAGCACTCTAGTGTTAGTACTCAATACTTAGTTTTGGAAACGTAGTACTTGATTCTCATCGCTCGATATTTTCTCATTGAATACTCAGTATTAAGTACTTAGTACCCTGTAGTCAGTAATTGATACTCAGCTCTCAGTACTCAGTATGGGATACTCTTTACTCAGTATTTGATAATAATTAGTCGATACTCAGTACTTGATACTTGAAGCTAGGTATTCGATTCTCCGTTTCCCAGACAGTACTCAATACTCTCAGTACATTTTGAACAAAATTATATCAAATCAAGAAAGAAAGTCGATCAAGCCCGACTATAACATACTCTGTACCAACGATATTACGCGCTCAGCATAAATTTTGATGCTGCAGTAGCAGCTAAAAGCAGCGCTGCTCCGGCGCTGCAGCAGCGAACAGTCTTTTGATCATAACTCGAAAACCTTTCATCCAATCTTCTACATATCTTTGGCGGATCGATAAGTTATCCTAATAACTAAATATGTCTAGAAGGAACAAGCCATCTATCTTTAAAACTGTGGGAGATATGATGTTTTTTCTAAATTGTGGTGGCGGGAGGGGGCGTGGCCAAAATTGAAAATACACTTGATCTGCCTGCAGTCATAAGAAGCATATGTTCCATACATGTCAAACCTCTATCTCTTACCATCCCTGAGATCTGTGCGTTCATACGGACAGACAGGCGGCAAGACGTACCGACGGACATGACTCGGCTGTTAATGCTGATCAAGAATATATATACTTTATGGGGTCGCAGATGATTCCTTTTGGATGTTACATACTTTGGCACAAACTTATAATATTCTGTGTACCTACATTACAGAGTATCAAAATAATAAACCATAACATAACATAACATTTCTACAAATTTATATCACAATTTCATAATAAAGTTCCTAAAAAATTGCCAAAAAATACAAAAACATAGCTAAAGTAAAATGTGTCCTTAGGAGTGGGCGACAATCTGTGTGGGTTCCGTATCCAACGATTCGGGCTCTTTGTGCATTTGTTCATGGGCTATGAGAGCGGCCCTATCGGCCTCAGCTTGGCCATGCCAGCAGCGTTTCACAGTGAGAAGAAGACCAATGGCTATGAGGATGCAACCCAAACAGAGTACGGCCACTCCCGTATAGCGGCCAATGGAGGGCAGTTTGAGCACCAGCTAAAATAAATTTAAATGCAAACAATGTATAATAAAACAATAACAAAACCAACCTTCAATTCAGAGGCCAGTTCCTTGTTGATCACAGCTCGACTGGCGGTGGTAAACATGGGAGCATAAAAGCTGGGTATGCCTTTCAAAATGCTGTAGGGGATTGGCGTTAATAAAAACAAATCATTTTTCAAATATTTCAATTCAACTCACTCAATAATGGGATCGGGTTGTATGTGCAAAGTGACCATCACTGCAGCATTCACTTGCAGTGGAACACCCAGTTTCCGATTCATGATGATGAAGAAATTATTCTTGTCATAGTTCTCGGGATGGAAACCCACTATGGTATTCGCATAGCTCTCATCGGCATACATGAAATTGTCGGCGGACAGATACATGGGAGCACCTTCAGCACAAGGCCCCAATGCGGTGGCTCCACTGGCCGGACAATCATCCGGTTGCCTGTCCAAGGGACAATAACACTTCATATTGCCATTCAATTGGCCATTATCAAAGGTATTTGGTGTCACTTCATATTTCCAGCCCTGAATGCCCTCGATTTCATAGCTCTCACCCGTAAACTCCAGATTAATAATGCGACAAGTGTCGGCAATAAATATGGTTATAGCCTTCTCCTTGGGCTCATCGGGCACAAAGAGATCGGTGGTGCTGCCATTGAGACGTCCGCAATCACCCTCATACCAGCCTGTATGATTCTGTCCCTTCCAGAACTTAATCTCGCCCATTTCCTTGATATTATCCAACCCCGTGTGTACAGTAAAGGCTCCCTCGAACTCCTTGGATCCGTTGCGATTCAGAAACCAGGCAAAATGATCGGACTCCACCGTGGGAGCCAAGGGGTTATTCTGGGACATGGCGAAGTGCAGGAACTCATCGTAAAAACCCTCGAAAAGCCATTCGTCAGCCGTGTGGGTATCGTAGAGGCGACCACCGTTTTGATTGAGCGCTGCATTAAAGGGATATTTCACCAGTGGACTATAATCACGCAGTGCATGCGCTGCCGCCTGCAAAATCATAATCAAGTCAATCAAAATCAATCCTATCCAGCTTCTACTTACAATCGAGGGTAGGTGCGGTGCTGTAATCAAATCACTTCGCTTGCCTCCGGACAGTTCCTCTTCCCAAAACCAAGTTCTTCTTGGCTTGAAGGTAACCGTGCTATTGGCATGCCATTCAATGTCCATTTTCAAGCGATCCTCACGATAGACATACGGTCCGTGCTGTTTAAAAACCGGTTTCACTCCATAGGCGGACACATCATCGGCATTTGTCCAGTTCCATAAATGCATATAGAGATACACGGGTATGGGCAACTCCTCCCACTTTTCAAAGGACATCGAAGTGGGTGTCAGAGGTAGAGCCTGATAGGGTGAAATGCTTTGGCTGTAAGATCGTACTAGAAACGCCACTCAAAACACACACCTTAAATATTTGCGAATCGATAAAACTTGGCCCCCATATTACGGTTACAAGTCCGAAAACGGCCAACACAGATCCAATACCAAATACCCAAAACTTCTGTTGAGTCACACCACAGCAGCGACAGCACATTGTGGCGACGCAGTGAACACCTGTAGCCGAATACCGGGCAGGGTCCCTTGACCACCCGGTTTATACTTACCATGGTAAATAATCATGTGGTGTAGATTAAATCAGGCAACGAACAATGGCAATCGGCTTATCGAGCATAGTTTGAATTTCTTCTTTTTTTTTTATTTATGACAACATTTAAGTAGATAAGGTCCCTAGCAGAGTTAGTAGACAATTGGATCTGGTTTTCTAAGCTAGCTTTAGCAAAGTTATGAAGTATTGTCCATTCTAAATCTAAATCTAATCTATATAAATCTGTCAACAAATCTTCGAGGATGCCCAACTACAAATTATCCTGTGTCAGCTAAAGCTTTAATGTTCTTGCTGTTCCAAATAGAGCTTAAGGTCAGCGGTGGGCAACCAAATGTATGAACGGTACGTTCCTAGAACAACAAACAGTTATTTGTCGTGAACCAGTGAACCGAACCGAAATTCATGTTCGTTTAGCTTTAAAAACCAGGGTTTGAAGCGAAGGGCAAGCTGTCGCTAAATAAGGCAAATTTTCCAACGAAATTGTTAAACTACACATTGAATTAATAATTAATCAAGGCACGTTAATAAATAACTCTCAATACATATTATCAATCCACATTGCTGGGCATTACTGACCAAAAAAATTCAACAGATTCGGTCACGGTCTTACCATAACCGAAATTTTTCTGCTATGGAGCTCGGATTGCCATCCAAAGACAAAACCAAATCAGTCTTTCGCTTATAAGATGTGTGTTTTTTGATCTGGAAGGTTTTGAACTTAAAGCATACAAACAAAGAGTACCCTTTTAGTGTGCAGTCTTTACAAATCGAGCCGTACAGGCCATAGCTCTCGCTTATAATTATAATTTTATGAAATGTATATATATGGCTTTTCACAGCACCAAAAGAGCAAGCCCATCTGCTCGACTGCTAGCCTGCTCCAAATATTCTGTAGATCTTAACCTGGCCTGCCTTTCCACTTGTTCTTCTCCATCCCAGACAGCAGCTCTCTGGGATGCACTATGCACAGCAAACTGCTGCCGTCGATAACTCGCCTGCTCCGGTGTTTCTACAGATCTCAATTTGGTTTGCTGCACAACTAATGCTTCGCATCGCGCTTGCGTTTGTTCTGGATTCTCAGCAGGATTCCGGGATGCAATGTCAGCAATTTTGAGCCGTTAATTGCTCCAAGACGCTGCAGCAGCTCTTCGATCCGTTTGAAGACTTATCTTTTGCATTCTCCTGAATTCCTCTTGCAAAGAAGTTGCCTGACGTCTCATTATTCTCATCAGTGTGGCTCATTTTAGGTTTCGCTACAAAATAGACTTTAGTTTTTCTGGTAGTTTTCAGAAAATCACTAAACTTCAATTTTGTGTTTATGCAATTCCGATCGATCTACAACGCTTATGCCTACTTACAAAATTTAATAAAACTGTTTAAATTTGCCAGCTTTTTTAACTTAAAAAGAAGGTTAACTAGCCTGCTGACTGTTTTAGGTAATCAGCAAAATTTCAACCAAATCCGATCAGTCCTTTCTGCGTGACTGGGAACTTCTTAAACTATTTCCTGAGTATCTTGTTTATATATCAACTTCAAGCAGGCTGACTTATTTCCTATGTTTATAAGGCTCCATGTCAAGGAAATTATAATTTCATATACATAATTTATCCAAAGTTGTTTCAAATGACTTTTGCAAGTCATCAGATACGGCGATGTATTTAGAAAAAAACTAAAAGCGATGCAAGTGTTTTTAAACTATGTCGAAGACCTTATGTGCATATTAGAGAAGCAACAGCTGTTTAGGTTTATCAACCAAATTCAGCACTGCCACTGGGTCTATGCATAAATACCACTTTAGATAAGAGTTATAATGTTGTGCTATTTGATATTTGTTATCAGTTAGTCTGGGTCTCGTGGTCATTAAATTGACTAAGCCTAATCTGATTATAATGGCAGTGAGTAATCCAATTAATAAAAATATGAATAGGTTAGGAATGATTAGAGTTCTTATGGTTAAAATACTTTTAAGAAACCATAAGCCAATTTTAAGTTATTAACAAGAAGCATTTTGAGGCAAGCTTCAGCTTAGAATCAAAGCTTAGTTAAAGAAATATAAAGATAAAGAAATATTCAACGTGAGAGCTATTTTCTTAAAGCAAGTCAACTTATTTTTTCTTGTACCTGGCTAATCCTAATCTTCAACCTTATCATTGAACACATTTATGAGGGGAATGCAATTTTAATTGCATCTAATTAATAACCAGCCAATTAGCCTTAATCTTATCTGTGCTCTGTACAAGTTTGTACCATACAAAAAATTGAAAATCTCCTGCAAAGTATTACTTGCCAAAAGTTCATCAGAATGTCCAAGTCAGAGTCATTTGGTCGTAAAGTGCACAAACAAAATACATAAATCTTTTATGGTTAATTGAAAAAACCCACCAGCCAAAATTGTTGTATGCAGTGCAGCCGGAAATGAAAAACTATTTTAGCTTAATGATGATGGAATTTTGTGCCATTAAATTGGCTTAATGATCAACTGTGTGTCCGGCAAGCGGTTAAGGATAAAAAGTTGGAAGGAAGTTTAAGTAAATGAGGAAATGGATTTCTCAAAACTTCCTTAACTCTTATGGCAACACATTCGACCAGCGGTTTAATATCTGCAACCACTTAACAAATGGCTCACCTCCAATTGATTATCTCCCATGTATTTTTGCTCTGAATTAGTTCTGTCTGTTGCATCAGGCGAGAGTTTGTGCCTTTAATTGAAATTACTTAGCCACAAGTCTACTAAACCTGGTGATTAGCATAACATATGTATGCATGCATTCCAGGAACGAGAATAACACAGTTGATTTCCCCAAATGCACTCGAATAAATACATAATCCTTCATTGGCTTCTTCGGCTTCATGTTGCTGAGCACAAATATGTGCGGAATTATGTTCCTATAATCAAGTGGCATTTCCCTTTGGGGCGGCTTATTTGCGTGGCAGAGTGTATGCGTGTGTGCTGTTCTAGCTTTTGACCAATCAAATGCATATGTTAATGAGATTCAAAAAGACACATTTCCCTTGATTCTTCATCTTTAATTCCTTGTTTACGTAGAGCTTTTGGTTTGAATACACATACACACATAGATTCATATATTGATTTGTATTACATAGAAACGTACATGAGTATAAGAAAAGTAACGACGACGACTGCAGTTCAGAACATTTTCAGCAACATCAGCATTGGATTATAAATATATAAATGTTTTTTAATTGAGGTAAGCATACGCATATTTGTTTAGGCCTCAATAGAGCCCTCAGTTTCCAATTGGGCCTTGCGGCTGGGCTGGAAAATAAATGAAAAGGAATTTTGCCAAATGAAAGAAATAACGAAGAGCCAAACAACTCACCTTTGGATGCATAAGTATGAAGGGCAACTCAGCACACAGTTCACCACCCAGAGCGCCCAAGAAGAGTTTGACCTTCACCGCATAGGAGACAATTATGCCAAAGGCGTCACGAGCATCTTGACTGGCGATGCTATAAAATATTGGATAAAAAGTGCAAAAAATTATGAGTTCTTCTCATCGATTTGTTAAACTCTTAACAATTACATCTGATCTAAACACTCTAGTTGCTTATTAAGTTTATTAAATCTGTGTACTACTCACAGTGTGGTGGAGGCCAGTGCCGTATCCTTCCGCTTGATATCCCCCTCCACGGCAATGCCAGCCCGATCACAGTTAGCCACCAAAGTGGGCACCAAATACATGACCTTCTGCAGACTGGAACCCGGATTTAGGGGACAACCCTCGCTGGTCTCCATAAAGGCAATCGTATTCCGGAATTGTCCATTCTGGAACAGTACCACATCCACACCCTGCTGTACCATAGCCTTGACCTTCTTGACCACCTTATTCGAGTTATTGCGCACACAAATATTCACAGAAATCTTTTCACCATGATGATACAGCTGTTTATCCAAAGTCACTTCCAATTCCAGTTCACCGGGTGACAAGAGGAAGTCCTTGCGCACCACTGTGCAGGGCTGGATACCCTGTTTGGTGGGTGCATATTGCACCTTACGTATGCCCAAGTTAATGGTACTACGACGATGCGAACGATCACAATCGCTGTCCCCAGTGAAGATCTTCACAAAGTACTGCACACCGCACGGTTGACTCTCGTCACTCGCCTTCTGCTGCAGCACCACCGACGCCGGCGAACTGGGCGGCATTTGCATCACAAATGGATAGGCATTCGAGCCCAGTTTCTTGAGCAGACGTTCCTGCATCTTGCTCAGCTGCATGTCCTGCTTCTGTGGCGGGCAAACCTGTTGCGACACCAGCGTTAGCTCCTTTTGGAAACGCAGACCAATCATCTCATCATCCTCGCGGCCATAACGGAAATTACACACGAGTTGCACAAAGATTTTGCGATTCTGGCGCACGTACTCATCGTCCAGCACAATGATGCCGTCTGCGGAGAGAAAGAAGGCATAATTAATTGGGCATTACACGGAAGGCCCAGACACGTGTGAACTGCCAGACCACAAGGCTGGGTCCAATTGTCACGTAACTAATAAGGTGCTTTTGTTGCTAATGCAGTGACTTTGCTTTGCTTTGCATAAATTATGACTAAATTTAATTAGGGACTCGCCAGAGGGGACTAAACTTGCAATTAGTGTGCGGACCAGAAGAAATGGAATTATATAGAAATCTAACAAATGAGACAATAACTCAAATAATTTATACTTCATTGTGGCTTTCGAAACTATTTATAAAATATTAATATTCAATTATCAAATTGTGTGCTGCATGATCTAATAAATTATCAATTAAGCTTTTACTCATTTATTATAATCAATTTCTTTTATTATCGAATAAACAAAACAATTTATTGCAAAACAGATATTTCTTAATTCGGTGATTGGATGACGTTTTGTTTAAATTTAACAGTTTCGACACATTTTTGTTAATGTGAAACTATGGAACAAGAGTTTTCTGACATTTTACTTAGGTATTTTTTTCAACTGTTCAATATTCCATATTGCCAGCCAAGCAAATTGCCTTCTTCTTAAAAATTCGACATATATTCGTTGAAAGTTGATGCTTCAATTCAAACCAAAGTTTGGCCGTTTTCTAATTGCAACCAATTTTGGTAAAGTTTTCAACATTTTTCGTTGATTTTTTCGAACTCTCTTGTAAAATTCATATTTACCTGTATTTTTTTTTACATTTTTTTACCTTGCACTCCCAAAACCGCACAAGCAGCTTAACTAGTTTTTAGAACAAGAAGCTGCTATTTGTTGGCTCGAACAGCTTATTTTGCCATGTATTGCATACCGAATTGGAAATGTAACAAATTCGACAGCAAATCGATGCGAGTTGTGGTGCATGTAAATTCGTACAAGTTTGTTCTAATCGCACATCTCTTAAATAAGTAAAAGCCGGAGGACTGCTGATAGATTTCATGTTGAAATGGGCATTCATAATAGGCATAGTTTAGTAAAGGATTCGCAAAAGAAAAAATGTCGAAATATGCTTTCATACATTATTTCTCTTTGAAAAAAGATCTTGAGAGTTATGTCTTCTATCTGGACACTCACTTAAGTGTTAAAAACAAATATCAGTTAAAGATATCATTCGAGCCTTCAATCCATCATCGCCTTAAGTCTTAGTTGAACAAGCTATTTCAAATTTAAAGACCAAAATTTATTGGGTATTCTATGTAAATGGACCCTGAACCTTATATTTTTGAACATTAATCATTGGCAAATAATGTTTCAAACCTTCAAACCTGAGCACTGATTTCCACATGCATAAAAAATTCGCCCCGAAATTAAGAAATTCTCCTATGCAATCCGTCCTAAGGCGGAAATATAAATATTTAAATATTTTCATGTCACTGTGCGAAAGCATATCATGACATCAAGCCGGCTGAAAAATATTTTCTCACTTATGGCATATTTAACTGAAACTAAGGGTGAAGTTTGTGATTGAGAATTTTTCTGAAACTTAGGTTGAAGTTTGTGAATAGGTTGAAAGTTTCGTTCTGGGTAATCCATTCCGTTTTAAAGTGCACTTATCCAAACTAAGGTTTCCGATCGAGTCTGGTTTCACAAGTTGCTTGTAAGATTGTTCACATATTTCGTTTCTTATAAAGAAAGTAAATTTAAAGTCGAAACTTAGAATTATTTGTAGGTTGAAATTGGATTTCCGCTTTTCTCGAAATGTAAAAATATTGTACGGACTTCCAAAGCGCATATCTTACTATTAATTCAAGCGATTCTGTACCATAATATAAATCCATACAGCTTCTTACTTAATTGTCTCAAACTATGGTTTGAATTTAAACTATTTCTATACAGGGGGTTCAGTTCTGCTTTAGATTCGATAGGTAACATAATGAAACTGAAATCCAAAATCTTAACTTAGCCGGTTCATTGGGGTTTCGGTTCAAGATCGCTGAAACCTCAATTCGTATCCGTAAAGATCCTAGATCCACGTGTGTAAATATCAATGCTTTCTATTGAATTGTGAAACTCCATTTTGTACTGTTCCTTTTTCGATCGTTTTTCTTCGTCTCTCGCTTATGTATCTAGGGCAGGGTTTGTCAAGAAGAGCGAAGCCAAAACGTGAGAGTCTTTTGGTGTGCGAACCTAAACCTACTCATGCTAGCTCTGACCTGACCTCATTGAAACTTGGACTGCGGATGAGAGCAAATGAGAGCGCTGTTTGCTTTCTTAGGCCAAACCTTGTCATGCGTTCGGCTTGTGTCGATGTGCTGATCTAGTGCCCATTTCGCTTAAACCATGGTTTGATAGAAGTAAAAGGAGAGCAATTCCATTCAGAATTAAGTAAACGAAACAAACATGATTTGCCTACAAAAACCACAATTTTAGAGTGGTTTATGTTTATGAAAAAATGTTCTTGCTATCTGATCTTCTCAGATTCTTTACTTAGGTAATTGGTGTTTGTAAGTTAATAGGAATGAGACTTTTTTTTCAAATATCCCAAACAAATATTTTCATTCGCCAAACCGTCAAAGTACTCCTACGTTTCTAAATAATCATCCGACTTCATTGAGGACCTTCAGATCTATGGGTCCGGAACTACCTTGCCTAACCTAAATATCCAAAATGTTTCTTTGAACTTCTTCAAACAAATTCAGTATTTCATTTGCCTATTTAAACATCCATCTGGCATACCCACCAATTGGTTCGACTTGTGTCACCGAATCCACAAATTCACGCCGATTCATATAGAGCGTGATCATGTTGTTGGGCGAACATTTCTTAAAGACCTTAAAATTGACCACCATGATGAAGCCGATCTCTTGCTTTTCAGTTGTATTAAATACAAAATAATTTAAATTATATAAACGTTTCGCGTTCGGAGTACGTCGCGTTGCGTTGTTCGTGTCGCGTTTTAATTAACGGTCAACGGCAATCCGGCATTTATACCTGGCATTGTGTCCGGTATGCAGCAAATTGAATTAGTCTTCGAGAAACAACAAAAAAAAAACAATGCCCTGCTACGGCTTCCATACCCATTGGCTTTGATATTGACATTGCGGACAAGGGGGATGCAAAAAAAAAACAAATCGATGGTTGGCCATTAAATAATAAGCGTACTACATGGCGTATTAGCAATGTAGCAAAAAAACAAAAAAAAAGGAAGAAAAACTGAGCGTGTTTTGGTAGTATTTTTATATGTTTGCAGTTATTTTTGGTTGGCAAAGTGACGCATACACAAATTATTACGTGTAAGAGGACAGATAAACTGACAGTCAGAGTATTTATTTACGTAATTCTTGTTAATTTAATTGTTCGGCCTGGTGGCTTTTTTAACTGCCTGTTTCTGTGTGTGTGTGTGTGTGTGTGTGTGCTAAGCAGTGATAAGCGGCCTGTTTATATTTTTATGACAACAGTTAATGCAGCAATTATAATTACAAAATTTAAAACGTTAAGCTGCTTGAATCAAATCTTCTTTATGGCCTTAACAAATTGAGCAGAGAAAATCTGTTGACTGAAACTTTCGAATATACTTAAGGCGTTTTAATCTTTGTGTCGACGCTTTAATTGGTAAAAGCAGCTGCTCCACCCGCAGTTTGAGTTTCCAAATCATTTTCTGTGCCACATTTACTTGCTGCGCCCACATAGTACTCGCCCGGGGATCTGTCACAATTCACATGCAGAGTCGGAATCATTTTTTTTTTTTTGTGTCTCCTGTCATAGTTTTACATTTTCTCGTTGTTAGGCAAAAGAAAAACCGCAAAAAAAGATTTTGAAATTTTATTCGTTTTATTGCCTGGCAGCAGCTCAGCAGGGCCTTAATAAAAAATCATGTGCCGACACAACTCTGAATGGGGTGTGTGTGTGTGTGTGTCACACACGTGTCGAAGCGAAACAAAAATCTCAGTTGCTGTACTTTACTCAGTTTTCCCCATTGGCAACTCATTCATTTTTTCTCCAGCTGTCAGCGGGGGGTGAGTACTAATTGTTGACATGAAATGCTTTTGCTTTGTTTCCCCCTTTTTCCACGTTTTTTGTTTTTGGTTTTGCAAACATTTGTAAAAGCTTTGAAAAGCAATTAGTTCTGGCATTAAGGAGCTAAGGACATGGCCTGTCAGGGCTGGTGGCAATGTAAATAAACGATTTGTCAGGCGGCAAAACTTAGGTATGTGTGTAAGGGGTTAATAGTGGAAATGCGTTGATTGATGGGACTAAAATGTTCATAAATATTAAGTAAATGTTAGAGCAATGTTACTCCCAGCTCATTACACACATTTGCATTGATTTTGTCCAAGTTTCTCCATAACATACTTAAAACATTTAACTAGAGACACGCCCTACAAACACCACCCCCTCGTTCCATACAGAAAGTAAGTGCTAAAGTTTTTGCTATTATTAAGAGCCTCATTGCTCGTTTTGTTGTTGTTGTTGTTGGACCCTGTTGGACCACTCCACTCCACCCCACCCCCACACACACACACATGTCCGTAAGTATGTTAGAGACTCTCCCAACCACGACCACACAATAAAGCAAAATATATTTCACACATTTTGTTCATATTTTTAATGTCAGGAGTATAATAATTATTACGTTCATTGACTTTGTTAAGTAGGCTACTTTATGCTAATGTGATTCTGTTGTACCAGTTTGGGGTGGGTGAAATGGGAAAATAATACAATAGTCGGGATGGAGTCTGCGTCTGGCATATTTTAATATTATTAAAGGCAGACAACATTGTCGAGAAGAATTTTATTAAAATATATGAAGCATAATTATTCACGTTTTTATACGAATGCTGAAACTTGGCAGTTGCTCGAGAGCAAACAATTGTCAAGCACGACGAATTACGAGTCATTCACAAGGTGGGTTTCAATAAAAGAGTGTTATTAGCCTGAGAGGTAAAATGACCCTACTGATAAAGCCGATATATCGATTTATAGAATCAATAAAATTGTTGTTGCATATAAGTATAAGTATAATATGATACGATTACATATATGCTGAGAGAGGAAGAAGAGCTGCACGACCTACCAGCCTCCTTTGAGGTGTTGTGTTTCTAGTTAAAGTTGTGCGAAAGCATAACCTGACCTCAGGTTTCAATAGTTTTAATCTTAATATCAGAGAACAATATTCATCCAAGTCTCTTTTAAATTCAGAAAATTTAAAATGAAGTGCTGGTCCTCTACAGTTCATTCATAGTTAAAGGTCCTTTTTGAACTTTTTAGAAAGGGAAACCTGATATCTTTAAAAGGGGCTAATATTCATGTTCCCTTTTCTTTCATAGAAGGAGCAGATCATATATTGAACTAGCTTTAAAAAGTTACCAAGAAATAAACTCTAAAAAAATGTAAACTGAAATTTTTGTGATTTTCTAAGAGAATGGTGCCCAGAGTGCCTCTCAGATTATGGAAAAGTCGGAAGCGCGGGCTCAGATCTGCAGAAACGTCGAGGCAGGCGAGTAATCGACGGCAGTAGTTTGCTGTACATATCGCATTGAAGAGAGCTGCTGAGTCGGCGCAAGAATTTTAATTGCAAAGAACATGTGGAAGCTCAGGCCACTATTGAGGCAGCATTGGAAAGCAGCAGCTGGAAGACAGGCTGTTGCCCAGCGGCGACAAATGAGAGAACCAAACTATCAATAAAATTGTCAGAATTATAGTAGAAGGCGGATAAGTAGCCGGATGCCAAAATCAAAGTCATTCAAGTTTTGATTATGAAGGAGTTGACAATGGTAGACAGAAAAATGTTTGATCATTCAAACATATCACGAAAGTTAAGCTTTCCCATAAGATCGGATTATTATAAAGACACCGGGTGGTATAGTTCGAAGCTTATAACAAGTTAAGCTTATTATGATTCATAAATACTTAAACAGCAACTAGTATCAAACCTATTTTGTGAGTTCAACGAAAGATCAGCACACTTCCCGGCTCAATATGAGCTAGTTGGTTTAGTCTAGCTTGCTTAGTCGAAGTATTTTTCAATTTCATAAGGCAACAAGGTGCAGTATATTGAAGGGTTGGTGTTTATATCAAGCAGATCGGATCTTAAGTTTATTATGGGGTACAACGCTTCTCTCTGAACAGGGTATGATATTTTTAAGCGCTGATTTGATGATCTGCCTTATTCCATAGCATCATAGAAATTGCTAATACAACAACTTACCCGATTTGGTTTATTTCAGTCTCTCTGCCAAATAAAGTAAGCTTTGTATTTTCAGCCTAGTCTGGGAATCTAATCCTAGACTTCTTAGGCTGAGATGCTAATCTTCTGTCTGAGATGTTAACAAAAACTTTTCTGTGCGGTGGTTCTATGTATTTTAGTTTTTGGTATGTATTTTAAAGAAAGAAATGCTCTAATCTTGAGAAAAAGCCAAACTAATTGCAGATTGATTTGTTTTCCTATGTATTTTTGATGTGACACCCGAGAATTGGCAGACAACAAGCCTTGGATATTGCCTAGCCTTGCAATTGACACTGCAGGCTCTGCATACAGATCCTGAAAGTATGCAAGGATAAGCTGATTTCCGGTTAAATGCATTCTTCCTCTTATTAAGCGGCTGCAGTTAGCTTCTAGCAATTCTTCAAAACCTCCTGAAACTATGCCACAAAAAATACTGCCACTTTGCTTTGGCTTATCGAAAAATCACTAGTCAATTGCAGAATACCATTTAGGTGGGGCGACTGCAGCTATTATAAACCATTAATCTAATCGTTCAGCAATATAGTTCAAGTTTACGAATTAAGAAACCCGCAATTTGAATAGCTTTAGGCGCTGGCTTAATCTAATCGCCTAATTTCAAGCCATTTCTATATACATAATGAATCGACTACCCATTTGCTGGTTCAGTCATTTGTCGGCAGTGAATATGTGCTGTAATTGTTGCAGTGTACTTCAGCAAAAGTTGTGGGTCTTTGGCCTGGGCACTTTCACTTTGGTTGTGGGTTTAGTGTTAATAACCGCCTGGCCGAGTATTTCCAAGGCAGCTATGCGCAGTCTGCTGCCCCTGAAACCCAATTCGTTTATGTACAAAAATTGGGTGACCACACCGGCGCCCATATATACCTCATTCTATTTGTTCAATTGGACCAATCCGGAGCAGTACGACAATGCGGATGTTAAACCAAATTATGAACAAATTGGACCCTACACCTTTAGTGATTTCAAAGTTAAAGAAGATTTGGAATGGGAGCAACCCGCTGTCACTTACTATGGCACACGAACTTGGCATTTTCTGCCCGAAAAGTCAAACGGTAAGCTGGACGATGTGATAACAGCGCCGCATTTTCCCACTGTGGTAAGTTGCAGAAATTAAATTGTAAAACTTTTGCAACTCCGCTAATCCCTTCATTGGTTCACGCACAGACGGCTGCCCGCTTCACGCGCAAATATAATCGCATTCTGCGCAAGATCATGAACTTTGCCCTCAAACGTGAGGGCGGTGCCACGTTCATGCAGCACAAGGCCATCAACTGGATGTTTGATGGTTTCTACGATTATCTTCTTGACTTTGTCGAGCAACTGCACTCTCCACTTCTGCCCATATATAACAGTAATTTCGGTTGGTTTTATCAACGGAATAATTCGAAAACAGCCGAAGGAAACTTTACCATACACACCGGCCGCAAGGATCTCAGTCGTATGGGTGAACTACTCAAATGGAATGGATCGGATCATACGAATTACTATGAAGGTGAATGCGGCAAAGTGAATGGCAGCACGGGTGAACTCTGGGCTCCGGGACGTAAATGGGATGAGACCGTTTCCATATTTATATCGGATGCTTCACGTTTTATCAATTTATATGCCAAAGAGAATGTCACGGTGGATGGCATTAAGGCTTGGCGTTACGAGACCAGCGAAATGACTTTCGATAATGGACAGCTAACCGATGATACCAAATGTTTTTGTGTGCGCAATCGAGATTGTCCGCAAAATGGAGTGGTAGACTATTCACCAATGGCTTACAATGCTCCCATTTATATGTCACATCCACATTTCTATATGACGGATGCTTTATACAGGAAGAATGTCACAGGTCTGCAGCCAAATGCCGAACAACATGGCATGTACCTGATAATGGAACCCACATTTGGTATACCCTTGAAGTTAAAGGGCCAGGTGATGATTAGTGTACATGTGGAAAGAGATGAGGCCATTGAGTAAGTTTAAGGAAGTTAGAGATTTAATACTGGATTATGAATTAAGATATTTTTCATTATGTTTTAGCTACCTTAAGGACATGGCCCATGATCATTATGCTCCACTTTTTATACTACAAATGCAAGGCGAACTGGGTGATGACTTGATAAAATTACTCAAGGTAAGTACTTTGTTTTGGGAAACTATAATAAGTCAGTTGCCGGTTGTGGTGCAGCGGGTAGTGTGTGTGCCTACTGTGCCACAACCCGTTTGGATTCGGTTATACACTGTTGGTTCCTTTCTATGGTAAGAAAAATTGAAGAACACAAGCCAAGATACTCAGTGAAACTTTATTTTTATGCATTTTATATAAATTAAGAAAAGTTTGTTCCAAAATTTCTTAGCTATTTTAAAGTTTTATAATCTTTATGAAACATTTTTCTACTCAACTTTATAGTTCGTACGATTCGAATGCTGGCTACGTAAGTCTTGCCACCACAAAAGAGGAAAGGTTTTACCAACGGTCCTGCTCTTTTGTCAAGCTTTTAGGTAGCCATAGTCCTTCATATCGTGCTCTTCCCGGAAACGAGCTCGGTGATGGTGCTTAGTCTAGCCAGTGTTTCCGCAGACTCGTTTCGATTTAGGTTTCGGGGGTTCAGGCAACCATCTTAGGTGAATACTGAAGTGTCAGACAATTTCGTTTAGGAATAGGCGGCATTAGGTGAGAGTGAGCCAAGGCAAACAGGTTAACATTAGTTTAAACATATACAATAAAACATTACCAATAAAATAATGACTTGAATACTTTTTGGCCGGCAAAACAGAATACCATCTCCAGACATCCCTTATCAACTTATTAAAGTTACTCTCTCTTTCTTTTCTTGCAGCTTGGATTAAATGTGCCCCGCATAGGACAATATACAGGAATCGGCCTACTATTAATCGGACTCTTTATGATAATATTGGGTATATTTCTAACCAGGCATCATAAATGGTATAATGAGCGTAATGCCATGGAACGCAGTGAACCAGCAAACCCACTCGAAAACAAACACAAAACACTTGAAACCTTCTCTCCTCCAACTGATAAGACTGCTTCTGCCGATTAGGTTAAGTTATTCTAAGCTATCATTAGACTATTTTAGAGCCAAAACAATAATAAACCATAAAATTCCAGCACTTAAATTGGCGTGCGCCGGTGCTGTGTTTAACCAATTTCGTTCAGGTGTTGCCCAGCTGCTAGAATTACACAAAATTATGGCCTTTCAAATATGCTAAAATTTATTAATATGTTAATAATTGTTTTTTTTTCTGTGTTGCCTCCACTGCCGTGTAAAAAGCCAGCCTTGAGCACGTTAGCTGCATACTTTACGGCGTACGAACTCTTTCACCAGGTAAATATGTACGAAATACCAAAGTTGGAAATTTGAAAAATGCCAAAAGAATATTATAAGCGACTAATTTATATGCATCTGGCACGCAAACTTACGTTTTGCACACACATTGTTTGGGCACCGAAGGCAAAAACCAAATAAAAAGAAGGGGCGAAACAATGTATGAAAATATGAAAATTATACGGCAAGTATGTGTGGGCCATAACTTTAATAAATAGATTGGCGTTCAGGCTATGCGGGTGGCTAACATGGAACGTTCCGACAAGCTTAAAGCAATTTATGAACGGAAGTTTCTGATTAAAATTGTGCTTTAAAAAAAAAAAACCTAAGCAAATATTGCATTTGTCAGGTGATTAAAAATGTACTTTTTCTTGTTTCTATTTAATTTTTGTGCAATTTTATTGAAAATGTAGCAAATTGCCACTGGCCAAAACAATTGTGTGTCAACACAATTTAATTTATTTCAACACACAAAGCTTTATAAATATTCTACTTTATTACATTTTATTTCTGAAAAAAAAAAATTGACTTGATTTATGACCGAATTAGAAGCTTTGTTTAATTATTTGAAGTTTTGTACAATTTGTTATTTTTCGAGTTGAAGTCTTAAATATTTTTTGTATATTCCATATCAAATGGAAATTATCATTTATTGTCACAGATACACACAGCAAGATAAGCAAGATTTTTGATAGAGCACAGGGGCGGAATGGGCCCTGGGTTGAGAGAATTTCAGCTAAAAATATTTAGCTTTTAATTTTTCTCTTATTTTCGTTTAAGCTTTCCGACTTAATCTTTTGGCAAGTCTAGCATTGACATTGGATTGCTAAGAGTAAAAAATGGACTACTTCTTAATCACTGTTGCACACGGTCTATGCCCTAGCAAAGCCATAAGACATAGAGCTCTTGTAACCGAACTTTCTGCCCATTCCTTTTTGTGTTTTTCACAAGTAATTTTCTTTATAAGCATTGTGTGTAAGATCATAGATGAAATACACCTTGAATACACAACACAGTTGATTCAAGTTCAAATCTCTTTTCACAACTCTTACATAGATTAATTTGTTACATGAACAAAGAAAGAACTCAGTAAATTGTTAGCTTATCTGCCTGCCATATATCGGCTATCTGAAGCAAGAGAAATTAACCCCTTGAACGATCTAGATCGATCGAATAGGAATTTGTATGTCTTTTTAAAGCGCAAGAACAAAACATTCTAAGGTCGAAAACGGATGAATTTTAGTGAAAGAAGAAAAAATTATTTGTGTTTTGTTAAACTTCTATCTAAATTCAGCCGAACTACTTAATAATTTGTTGAAAAGACTAAGTATAAGACTTGCAAAATAGTTATTTTAACACGGAACTATTCTCAAAGTTCCTCAACTGGTTCTTATACTTTTCTTATGGAGTGATACGACATTCTGACTTACACATATAATTGCAGGCTATAAGGCTATAATGACATATTCAATTCTTAAGCCCTGTTTTCGATTGAGAAGTAATGAGAAGTAGGGTAAAACTTGTATACAATAATGTGTGATTTTTTTTTGTATGAAAATTGTTGCTTTCATCTCTTTACTTTACAACAGGATACATTTATAGTCTCTTTCCTTAGTTTATGGGGAAAGTCGTTGGGCCAATAAAGTTGGAGTTAGTCGTTTAGTGCGACAATAAATGTCTCTAATTGCGAATAAAGTTTCCCTAAAACAAGTGAGTTTGTAAAATATTTCTTTTCCTTTCACACCATTAAAGAAAACACCCTTGCTCCTTACTTTACTTCAGCACCTTTACGAGCTTTTTATTTGTGTTTCCAGTTCAATCTTCAGATCTAAGTATTCATATTTTGGTAGCCCCAAATGCAGAATACTTCTTTAACCTTCTTACTCACCACAGTCCTCTCCTGCTTAAGGATTTCGTTGGCCAGTCCATCTCACATTTTGACCACAGCAATGTGCAGTTGTGCGAGGAATTTTTAATGAAATATTTAACAAACGCCCCAAAAAGAGTCAAAAATAAAAAACCCAACAGCACACAAAAAACTGGATTCCAAAGGCAGCAGCACCCAGACAACGATGAGGGCCCTTAATGCTATGCCAGGGACAACAACTCAATTTTAGAGCACAGGTTAGTCTGGTACTGCAAACTGGCGGATGTCTGTGTTTATTTTTATGTTAAGTAGATTTCAGGGTATACGCTTTTTTGGATGGCTCATCCATTGCAGTTCCATCCAGCGCTTTAAGAGATTAAATTGTTGTATTTTGTGTGAAGTACACTTCACACTTGAAGCTGCCGTATGAATCATTCGTCTCGAGTAGAGCACAAGCGGCACAAAAATTAGCAAGCAAATTTTAAAAAGAAGATCTGAGAGAAAAAGTAAAGGGAAACTAATTTATTATTTTCTTCTTTTCTCTATAAGTCAGCATAGATCCTTGAAGTTTTAGCGAATTTTTCTATAATCAATGACCTGTCTTAAGTTTTCTAGAATATCTTTCTTTATCATCAAAGTTGAACTCGCTTAACTTAGTTGAAAATGAATGACGATTCAAAAATGTTTCCAAACAATGTGTTCTCTTGGATAATTGCATCCTTCACTAATCCTTAAGTCTACTTAACGTTTGGATTTGGACATTTACAAAACATATTGACGCCTTTTAAAAGCATTCTTTAAAGCACCAATCCGAATGGTTGATACTTCAGAAGGAGGCTTAATTCAACTAATATTTTGTACTAGCTTTAAGTCCTACAGGCTATCACCCATTCGAACCCGCCTACAACATTTTATTTAAACATGAATTTTATCTCCTTCAGTTGCGGTTTTGTTTGAGCAACAGATCGCGTCACTGACCGACTTCATTACTTTGCCTATCCCCGGAAAAAAAATCCCTAAAAAATGATTTTACAAACATAATTGAGGGAGTGTGTGTGGGTGTGGATGTGGTTGTGTGTGTGTGTGTGTGCTGTCGCTTTCATAAGCTTAGCCTTCCATTGTTGCTTCGACTGTTGTCCGTTTATGTCGCGAAAAACTTTGGTGTCCTAATCTGCTGCCTGACTTGCATACTAATTTGTTTACTCTCCCAGCTCCTCACTTTCTCACTCTGTCTCTCTATCTCATTTACTTCTTCTTGTGCTTCAGCTCTGTTGCCTTTATGGTCTTTTGGGTTTGCTGACAACCCGTAGATTATGTTGTTGGCTTTGGCTTTTGTGTGTGGTCCAAGTCTAAGTATGTTTGTGTGTCATGTTGCCCGGGCTTATGCATTCACTTGGGTCTGGGTCTGGGCCAGGGTCCAGTTCCATTGGTTCGTTGTTTGTTTATTTATGCTGGCCGTCTATAAAACCTTGTTTAGCTGCTTAATTTTTTTCCTTTGTCATGTTGACAGCCTTTCGGCACAAGAACGCAGTCTGTTGTTGTTGTTTTTTTCGGTTAGAAGAGCCTGTTGTTGGGTTCATTTTTCGCACAATTTAATGTTATTTAATTGGCATTTAAGTCCATGAAAGTGTTTGTGTTTTTTGCTGGCCATTGAGGCAAGGACATTGCTGATAATAATGTCGAGGTCAGTTTTATATCATTTGAGAGAGCGTGTGCTTAGGTTGGATTTCGATTGTCCTTGAACTTTCACTAAGTGGGGACCAACCGTAGTGCGGCGAATGTTGCATGAAAAACTGTGTTAAATTTTAATTTATTTATTTTATTCACAGTTGTGGCAGCTGTTACCTAAAACTATGTTTTGTTTTCAACAAAAAGCCAAATATTGAATACCAAATAAACATGCGCAATCTCTTTTAAAATTCAGCTGCGAGGCTTACCACAGCATTTGCCAAAAAAAAAAAAATGTTTCTCTAACTATAAAACTGTTGTCTCTTTTTTTGGAAAAATTTATGTCTACAATTTTCTATGCTTTGTACAACATGGAGTATACTATGTTGCTATTTTTTTTTTTTTTTGAGAGGAATTCCAAATAGCAAGGACCGTTTGGGGCTGCAAAAAAGTTGACAGCAGCTGTGAAATTTGAAAAAAAAGAAGTTATAGAAATGATTGGTTACTAACCAAAAATTTATTTCGGAGTTTCAAGTATCAGCTCCTCCGAGCTGCTGAAATTCTACAATTTTAATTAGAAAGTAGAGCTTAATGCTAATTTATACCCATGCAGAGGGTAGAAGGAAGCATCTCCGAACACATAAAGTGTATATATATTCTTAATCAGCATTACCAGCTGAATCAATATAGCCATGTCCGTCTGTTTCTATGCAATATCCTCCGTCAGTTTGAAAGCTATCTATTTGTGACACAAATACGCTGCATATTTATCGGAACCGGCCGTATCGGATGACTATGGCATATAGCTGTCATAGGAATAATCGGTCGAAAAGCCAGTTTTAGTGCGAGAAAAATTTTTGTTTTCAATGGAAATGCCTCCAAAACTTGCATTCCTTAGTTTGCTATGCTTTTTCATGATTTTACTAAGTTTGGTCGAAATCGGTCATTCATATAGTGTAGCTGTCATACAAAAGTAGAGTCTCAAAAGTAGTCTTAGTGAGAAAAACTTTTTTGTTTTCTATGGAAATGTCTTTTAAATTTACACTTAATTATTTGATATGCTTGTACACAATTCTACAAAGTTTTGTCAAAATCGAATCACTATAGCATATAGCTGCAGTACAAATGATTGGTCGAAAAACTAGTTCTAGTGAGAAAAACTTTTTTGTTTTTTAATAGAAATGTCATTAAAATTTATAACTTACTATTTGCAATGCTTTTACATAATTATTAAAAGTTTTGCCAAAATCGGATGACTATAGCATATAGCTGTCATACAAAAGTATGGTCTGAAAAGTAGTCTTAGTGAGAAAAACTTTTTTGTTTTCGATGAAAATGTCTTTAAAATTTGCAGTTAATAACTTAATATGCTTTTACACAATTCTACAAAGTTTTGTCCAAATCGAATGACTATAGCAGATAGCTGCAGTACGAAATATCGGTCAAAAAGGAAGTTCTAATGAGAAAACTTTTTTGTTTTAAAACGAATGGACTCCAAATGTCTGGCATGTTCGTTTGTTGGGCTTTTGTTTGATTTCACTAAGTTTGCTGGAAATCGGACATCTATTTGGTATATCTTTCATAGAAAAGTAAGGTCCGAAAAGTAGTCTTGCAAGGCTATTCCTTTATTTTTGGATGAATTCGTTGATGCTTTGAAACACGGCAGACTGAGGCCTTTAACTTCATGTTTCTTTTTTGATGGCAACCTGTTTAACTTTAATCGAAAAAACCACATTTGGCACTTAAACTCATTTATAAAAATTTCCTCCTGATTTCAAGCTGTTTAACTTTAATCCAAACATTATCTGAAACAACATTTGGCACTTTATCTCATTTTTTTTTCAAAATTCCCTATTAATTTTAATTTATTTGCGCTGAAATTTTGCGCCACTTCCTTTGGCTCATTTGTGGCTTTTACGAGGAAATGTTTGTGAGCGGAAATATTGTAATTAAAATTGTGCCAGGCTAACAATCGAAACCAAACAGCTGCCAAAAAAAAAAAAAAAAACTTTTCAGTTTGTGGCCAGAGAGAAATAGTACGCATACGCAGTGTGGCACGCGTTTTAATTGCCGCTGCGTGCCTTTATAAAGTGTGCATAAAATCTACACCATGAGTAGCACTGAGCGCATATCGAATAAAATACAGCTGCAGTTTGGCGGGAAATTGAAATTTTTGGGAAAACTTTAAGCCCCAGTTGGCTGCTGGCCAACTTTCGCAGCAACAACACTTCCCTCCCAAGGGATAGAAACATTAAAAAGCGAAACTGTAAGACACACTCCTTCTCTCTACATGACTTGACCATTATGCCAGCCAACGACTGCATAAATTTCCTTGGAAAATTGTCGTTAGGCAAACGAGTTGAGGCTTAGCGCCTGGCAGTGTGCACAATGTGTTTGAGCATATGACTATGCATATTTGAAAGGCAATTTCCCTTTTCCTCGTCTTGGTGGTACATCGATGCAAATGCAATTTCAGCATGTTTACAGACACTTTACATTGTCTCTACGAACGGCCCTTCACAATTTTATTTCACAGTACTGGACACCTGCCGCCCCAAAGACAGCTGTTACTTGTGACAATTTTCAATCAATTCAATCGTAAATTTTTCACTTCCGCATCCGTTTATCGATCAACGGCGGACATTTTACAATTTTCGCACTTAAACCGCAAATTTCTGTTGAATTTTTCATTAAAAATACATGACCTGGCAATTGTGGCAGCAGCTGGGCGCCCGCCCAGCATCAAAATGTCACTGGCAACATCCCATGAATGGCCGTGTATCCGTTTATGCAGTCATGTGTGAGGGAAATGCAATGGCGTGGCCAAACACGTTACACGAGTCTGCAATTACATATGTAAATATTCACGGATAGATGGCACATTAAGGTGTTTCTTTTTTGTTGTTGTTGTTGTTGTGTTCTAAAAAGTAAGTGAATATCCACAGTAAATCCGCATGAAACGGAAATATTCTCAACAAATAAACAACAATTTCTATGAGGCAACAGTTTTCGTTCAATCAAGCAATGTAGATTTCAGTTTAGACAAAAAAATATATGAAAAAATATCAATTCACACAACGCACAGTGGTTCAAATGGTGGTATTTTGGGAGAGAATTCTAAATGAAATTTATACTCAAATATCTTTGTTTACGCAACTCCAACTCGTCTGGCCCAGCCCACATTGAAACATACCAAACTCTTATCTCGCTTTCGGTTATCAATTCCCATCAAATGTCAATGCCAGTTGTCTTCTTATGGTAACCATATTCCGCCCCTCCACCCAGCTGCCGCAATTGGTATAAAAACCCACTTCAGCAAGAAAATGGTTCAATTCAAATCAAAGCGTCCTCCACACAAAGTAAAAGTTAAAATGAGACTCTCGTTCTTGGCTATTCTCCTCCACTTTGGCTACTTTCTCTCACCTGTTTGCTGTCAATTGCAATGCAATTCTGTTGCCAACTCGCGCCAGAAACGCATTGTCATACGCAGTCCCACCAGCCGGCAGCTGAGCGAGCTGGACCACTGCCAGTACGAAGTGGCGCCATGGAGCAGCCAAGTGTGTCAAGTGCGCATCGATTTCGTTAGCTTGGAGCTGCCGCAGCCGCAACTGAACGCCAGCACCAAGTTGCTGGAGTGCGTGGATTTTCTGCAGATTCAGCGTTTCCGTCTCTGCGGTCGGAACAGTGGCCAGCATTTATATATGCCGCTGCGGCGTGGTCAAGTGCTGCAGTTACGTTTCCAGCTGGCCACACGTTCGTTACAGTCCGCCTGGCAGCTGACATTAACCCAAGTGGAGTGTCCACGTGGCGGAGAGACGGCAGGGCAGCGTGATGAATCGATTGCCGTGTCCACCGAGCGTCCCATGTTGCCATTTTTGAGTAATCTTTTGCCACGCACCATATTTGGCGGAAGCGGTGGTGGTATTGGTTCGGGTTCGGGACCGGCTGTACAATTGATTCAGTCACTGACCTCACCCACCCCGGATGATCTGAATATGCTGGCACCCTTGGGCTGTGATCAGTATTGGCAGAGTTTGAAGGGTGGAATTGTTAGCTTTAATTTTGCCAGCGGCATTTATATGCCCAATCTGAAGTATGTGATCTGTGTGAGAGGAGCCAGCAACAGCGAGATAAGGTGAGTTGAGAAATTTGGCTTGAACCTGGTCTAATCACCTTCCCCCCTCACACAGCTACCAAATTGATCACTTTGCTTTGTCAAAGACAAACATCAATGTGCCCGGACCCGGATATGATGCGGATTGTCACAGTACTGTAACAACTGTGGGACGTGCATCGGACTATCTGCTCATACCCAACTCATATATGGCCCACAATCCTGCAGTGCAACCCACTTATTACTGTGGCAATGGTCTGGTTGGCAACAGACTCATCGCACGTCCGCCATTTGTCATCTACTTCTCCAGCGATGCGCAGACAAGTGCATCCGAAACGGGCTTCCAGTTGACCTACACAGTCCAGCAGCAACAGGAGCGACAAGGGGAATTGTAAATGCAACCAAATTGGCATAAATAAAGCCATAGTCTTAACTAAATCAATGCGCACACAAGCAAACGGGAATTGACATTATTAAATGTTGCACTGATACGGGGATTGGCTTGGGTGGAGAGAGAGGGAGAGAGAGGGAGAGCATTCCATGGTTATACGGGTTGCCTTAATTAAATAGCTGCCTGAAACATACAAACACACACATACCCACATTATGCATTACATGAAGCAACACTGTGGCAGTAGACTGCAAAATTTGCTATAGTTCTTGATTTATATTAAAATTTTCTTAAATTGTGCTCCGTTTTTTTTTTCTTTTTTGTTTGAAAGTTATGAAAATACAACTCAAGCTTAGTTTTTACTAAAAACTTTGATATAAAAAAGTAAAAAAAAACCAAGTTTAAACTGCCGTTTTGGGAAAAGAGCTTTGTATTGCTACACGTGTCGTATGCGTAATTTTTATAGCTTCTAATCTCCGAGAGTGGTGCAGCCAGGAATTTTTCAAGTGCGGGGGACCTAAGGAATAATTCTTTCATATCCTACAGCTTAGCATGTAGAAACACCCCCAAAGTGTTTGTATTTGTATGAAGCATTGTGAAGGAGTTAAACATGCTGATGCTGGAAACAGACCTTTCAGAACTTAAATTACATTACAGAGCATTTTACCTAAAGAACTGGGACTTTGGGAATATTTTTTGAAGAATCCAATGCCTCAAAAAGTAGGCATTTAACATTTATGAATGAGAAGTAAGGGCATTTGATTGAATTTTCTGTGGATAAACCACCTAGCACTTCTAGTTGGGTCAACATCTTCATTTACCAAGCTGCTGATTACACTCTGCATGTTTTTATACTCTGTACCGAAGCTACATAGAGTATTATAAGTTTGTGCAATGTAACATCCAGAAGGAAGCATCTCCGACCCCATAAAGTATATATATTCTTGATCAGCATCAACAGCCGAGTCGATATAGCCATGTCCGTCTGTCAGTCTGTCTGTCTGTCTGTCCGTATAAACGCACAGATCTCAGAGATGGTTAGAGATAGAGGTTTGACATGTATGAGACATATGCTTCTTATGTCTGCAGGCAGATCAACTTTATTTTCAATTTTGGCCACGCCCCCTCCCGCCCCCGCCATTTAGAAAAAACGTCATATCTCCCACAGTATTGAAGATAGGTGGGTTGTTCCCTCTGGACATATTTAGTTATTAGGATAACTTATCGAACCGCCAAAGGAATGAAGAAGATCGGATGAACGGTTTTCGAGTTATGATCAAAAGACAAATTTTCTTGGTACAGAGTATGTTATAGTCGGGCTTGACCGACTTTCTTTCTTGTTTTTTATCAAAAATTCTGCCAGAAATATGTCACCTGAAATATGGGATCTTTTCCTAAAGCTTCTGGGGACACTTGAAGCTTTACCGAGCTACAATCAGCTGGGAACATAAGTGCAATGGCAAGAAACTCTTCTGAAAATACTAGACATACTCGACTCACGACTTACCAGTTCTAAGACGACATACTTACCGCCCACACCACAGTCTTTTTATGTAAGCTGAGAGCTTAACAAGCGACTGAGGGTAAGATGATGTGACGCATCGGCAGAGCAAATTTGTGCAAAAGTATGTAGCTGCGTCCATAAGATGTACATATTCTGAACCAGCATCAACAGCTGAATCGATATAGCCATTTCCATTGGTTACATTGGTTGTCATTTCAGGTAATATGTCCTTAATATTTTAGATATTTTTAGCAGTTTAAGCTAAGAATTTGTTCTGTGTGCATATGAAATATGTAGGTTTGACCTCCATGAGCGGGATTCTAATCATCTTAATTTACTAGTTCGTTGACATTTTTGAGAGTCTTGTTATACCAAGTTTAGGTACAAAATATAGCTGCGCACTTGGAAGAACATTCAAAGATGACATACCAATTTTTGTACAATACCATTTGCGTTTTCCCAAAATAAAAAGGCTTGTGTCAGTTTCGTTATAATTAAGGAAGTTTTATGCCTTTATGCTCCCCTCATACCTCCTCTTAGATAAAATTTGTAACCGCTTCACCTTTAAGCCTTTGCTTAAACAAAAATTCATTGCCCAAACGTTTTATCAATAAATGCCACAAGCACAACTTTTACGCACATTTTATGACGCACACACACACACACACCCAAGCGAACTCTCCTCTGCCATGGACTTTACCTTGACTAGGCGTTTATGGGCCGCCTTACACCTTTTATGAGTTCTCACACCGTGAAAGCCACACAACACACGTAAAACAATAAAATTCCAAGCATTTATGTGCACATACTTTTGATTGTGTTTATGTCTCTCTGCATCTGTGTGTGTGTGTGTGTGTTTGAGTGTGGTTGCGCTCGATTTGCATAATATTTTGTGGCATAGTTCAGGGCGCCCCTTAGAATTTGCTGTAATTAAACTTAAAGCATTTTTGTGTGACAAACAAACAAAAATGGCGTTAAATTTAAACAAACGAGCAAATAATGGTAAAGTTGCATGCGCAGCGCGATTAACATATCACAAACCAGAGAAGAAAAACGAAAATGTTTTACAGCAAATTTTCAGCTTTGCATTTGCATGCAACAACAGCAACAAGAAGAACACATTTGCGCTCAAGTTTCAAAAATTTATGGCCCAAAAACAAGAGCAACCTTTGCAGAGAGAGAGAGAGAGCGGATAGAAAAAAAAAACAACATTATAAACTAAAGAAAAACTCGTGCAGACGGCGCATAAAAATAAAACTATGTACTAATAAGCAAAAACAAGGTGGAACAAAAATACTAAGAACCAACTGACGTCGTTAGCAAAAAAGGGAAAATGTCAACGGAATAAGCGAAATGTTGCCAGAACTTTGAATGCCCTCATGCGGTTGTTAATGTTGTTATAGAAAATTACACATTTAAATGATTTAAGCCAAGATTTAACTAAAATATTTACTCACTGACTTAATTTAAGGGATTTATTGAGGAGAGCAAATGAAAGTTTGAAAACAAAAATGTTGCCCTGCTGGACTTATATTGCTTTAACTTCGTCAGCAATTTGTAATACCTCCATTTCGAGGGCATTTCACACACACACACACAAAAAGTTTGGTTTGTAACCGCAGCCACAGCAGCGCTCACGTATTTATGTCAATGTTTTGTTTTAGTTGTTGGCTAGCCCCTTGCCCCCCTCCCTCGCACCTACTCTCACACTCTGTTGGCTTGCATGTCGTGCCCACTTGTACTACCTTTGAACTTACACTGAAAACAAGAAGTGACGCTACGTTGGATTGCTTCGAGAGTCGAGGGTCTTGACTTGGTTTTGTGTGATCAACAACTTGTTTTGTTCTTGCGAAAATTTCACCAAAAAAAACTAACTTGTAGTACGTAAAGTCACACACACACACACACACACACACACTCACTTAAGCAATTGTTTGTGGCAGTGAAAGTTCTTGTGCAGTTTTGTGAGTTAGTTTTTTGAATAACCGCCTCATAAAAATAATATGTCCTTGCCACTGCAAATTGCAGTTTTTGTTTCTTGCTTGATCGAAATTTAGTGCAAGAATAAGAAAACCAACTTGGACTGGAAATTGTGTCGAAGACATAAAAATAAAGCCAATTAAGTGGCATTCGATTGGCTCTTGGGCAATAAAGATTGCGCCATACCCAAATCATAAACAAAAACAACAACAACGTCGTCATCTAAAATGGAAATCTACCGGTAACAAGAAACATGCATATTTTCCGGCTTGTGTTGATGTCGGAGCCCGCCCTTTTTTTCCCCCCCTCTTGTTGTTTGCTACCTCTCATGTTTGCTTATCAACTGCAAATGCATGCAACAGCAGGAACAGCAACGGCTCCGCCAGATTCGCCAACTTGCAAAAGCGACGTGTTGCTTGCTGGCGTTAAGGGAAAACGAGTTGTTTCCGGCCCTCAAACACTTCTGATTGCCAGTACCCAAAAAAAAAAAAACAAAAACAAGCAATAAATTTAAATGCCAAAGCATCCAAAAAGCGCAGCATAAATAAACAAGACACATTTATTGCACTTTTCGGGTATGTTCCCGAACACGATATTGTTGCGGTGGCCAGCAAGTAGGTAAGAACTTGATCTTGAAACTATTGGCAACAAACTTTAAGGTGCTTAATTATTAAAGTGTTATATAATCCGTTGTGGAGGTTTAACAATGGTTTAACAAAAAGGAAACGTGATGCGTGATTGAATCAATTGCGTTCTTGGTTGCACAACTGACAAATGATTTGAGAGAGAAATAGAAAAAACTCAGTCTAACGGTTGACAAAAGACTGGAGACAACAAAGCAGTTAATACCAAATATATGTTAATGATTGTTTGAGATCCGCCCAGCTGAATCCCTATTGCTGCAAGAAAATGCAGGTTATTGCAGAGCAAAGCACTTACAATAAATAGATATAGTGTCGATTGACTGGGTGAAATTGTAGGAGTTAATGGGACTTAAAACCAACAACTACAACAATAAGCTAAGTCTACACTCACAGAAAAAATATAGAATCATATTTGGAACAAGAATATTCGATAAGAAAAGAACGGTAGGAACGAAAATCATTCATAATCTAAATAAAGAGAAATAATTCACAAATATTCGCAAAGTCGCGATTACTGATTCTGGAAACTTGTTTCGGTGTTAGCTTAGGCAGGCAACTCGAATTTCTAACTCCATGAAGAACCTTTCTACCCCCAACAGCACGAATTACACAGTTTCTTACAGAAGACTCTTCTATTTTATGACCATAATAATAATTATTATTATCTTACTAACGTAATACCAAGGATGTCGAGGTTTGTAGGTTTGCTTCCCGGAAATTGATACAGATAATTGATATGACCAGTTTTTATACTCTGTACCGTAGGTACATAGAGTATTATAAGTTTGTGCAAAAGTATGTAACATCCAGAAGGAAGCATCTCCGACCCCATAAAATATATATATTCTTGATCAGCATCAACAGCCGAGTCATGTCCGTTACGTCCGTCTGTCTGTCCGTATGAACGCACAGATCTCAGAGATGGTAAGAGATAGAGGTTTGACATGTATGGGACATATGCTTCTAGTGTCTGCAGGCAGATCAAGTTTATTTTCAATTTTGGCCACGCCCCCTCCCGCCCACGCAATTTAGAAAAAACGTCATATCTCCCACAGTTTTGAAGATAGATGGCTTGTTCCTTCTGGACATATTTAGTTATTAGGATAACTTATCGATCCGCCAAAGGAATGAAGAAGATCGGATGAACGGTTTTCGAGTTATGATCAAAAGAAAAATTTTCTTGGTACAGAGTATGTTATAGTCGGGCTTGACCGACTTTCTTTCTTGTTTGTTATTATACCCTTGCAAAAGATATTATAATTTTTGCCCAGAAGTTTGCAACGCATAGAAATATTCATTTCCGACCCCATAAATTTCATATAATCTTGAACAGGGTGAAGAGCTGAGTCGATAGAGCTTTGTCCGTCCGTCTGTCCGTGTGTCTGTCTGTTTCTACGCGAACTAGTCTCTCATTTTTGAAACTATCGAGCTAAAATTTTGCACAGAGTCTTATTTTTGATGCACGCTACTAATATATCGGAACAGAGCGGATCGAATGACCATATCTCATAGCTCCCATAGGAACAATCGGTCGAAAAACCAGTATTAGTATGAAAAACTTTTTCCTTTTCAATGGAAACTTCTCCAAACTTTGTATTCATAAGTTTTCAATGCTTTTTAATCATATTGCCAAGTTTGATGAAAATCGGACAACTATATGGTATAGCTGCCATACAAAAGATAGGTCTAAAAAACAGTCTTAGTTATAAAAACTTTTTTGTTTTTAAGGGTAGCATTCTGCAATTTTGTATTTGCTTGTTTTACATGCTTTCACCCAATTCTACATAATTTTTGTCCAAATCGGATGACTATATCGAATAGCTCCCATACGAACGAACGATGAAAATTTTTAAGCGAGCACTTGCAAGGGTATAAAAAAAGTTAGCTTAGCTTTCTCGTTTTTTTTTTAGAAACTACAACCCAAACTTAATAATGTTTTATATAATTAAAGCTACAAAAAATGCCTAAGCATCACCTCATTGAAATTGGCATTTTCCAAGAGAAAATGCCAGCCAGAACAACTGTCATTGTTATTTATATTGTTTTTGTCGGAAATGTTGACAAGCGCACGAAAACAAATCGAAAAGCTCGAAGTAAATAAAACAGATGCAAAACTGTTGCTCTCTTTTCGCTGGCAGGGGAAATTGCAAAATTGTTTTCTTTTCACTTGTATTTAATTTAATGCATTCTGTCCATCATCATCATCATCATCATCATCGTTATCATCATCATCATCATTATTTCATCATCGTCAGGATAAACTTTCTGTCCATTGTTATTACTTTTGTGAAACTTTATGCAGCGCAGTGCTTACATTGCGTATGAGTGATTTCGTTTGAAAACTTCATGTAACTAAGTATCTGTCGGCGTTGCAGCCGTTGGGGTCTTGGTTAAATAAGAGAATTGCATAATTTGCATACAAATTTCGTAAGCATTAACACGCAATCAAATGGCCGGGGCGTTTGCCACTGAATGCCGCTCATCAGTCAAAGGCATTTTGCAGGGCTGCTGCTGCCGCTGCTGCTGCTGCATTTATCAGGCGGGGAATGGGCTTATTTATGTGCGTCGTCTGCAGAGCCCATGAATTGACTTTGTGACTTTATAGTAAGAGACGGTCATGGCAAGGCATTTCTCTCTAGCCTTCAGGCTCCTCCTTTGCCATAATGTGCATGAAAATCTGTCTGCCCCCCCTACCCCCCCTTCTGTATGTCAACGACAATGACACAAGCGAAACGGCAAAAGGCAACGACATTTCGTTCTGTGTCTTAGTTTACCACATGATGCACTCCTCGTACCAGGCGGTGCACAATATGTCTTAAAGCCAAACCACACATGCCACAAAATTGAGCAAGATTGGCAAAGCACATGGTGTGTTCCTAGAGACGGGGGTGGTTGAGGTGGTGGTGCATAAAGAGTTATCTTCCGTTGGTTTACAAATAACATGGGACTAAAACGGGACAGCGTGAAAATCCTTTTAGTGATTGCATTATGGGGAGAGTTTTAAGGGATGGTCGAAATGATGTAAGTAAAAATTGTATAAAATTTTATAAAATGCATTGAAGTAATTAATTTACTCTCAAATGATTACTTAATTACTTCAGAAACTCAGCTGGGAATTTAGACCACTTAAATTATGCCTTTAGTCATTCAATACGATATAAGTCAGGGAGTGGGATGGGTCCACATGACGCAAGCTGCAGCCACACCACTTCTACTTCTAACTCTTGGATTACCGCAAAGGTAAGTATATTCAAAAAACTCTTAATTACATGGTGTAATTGATATAAATTTGTACAGCAGGCCATCATTCTAGAATCTGCCAAATGCCTTTTTGACATCAACAATCCTTACTGTATGAAGTTTTGACTTTGTTGAGTAACTCCGGGGTTCCATATCTCCTCCAAAGCAATTAAAACTGCATATATAAAACGAATTATCAAATAAGAGAGTTCTATTGCTTCTCTGACAATTTTCATACAGTTAAAAAAAATCCAAAATGTAGCCCACCCAGCGTATACGTAATATTTACATACACATTTGCTCAGTGTTGATTAATGCCCAACAAATGGATTGTTGACTTTTTCAAAAGTGCAATTTAAATTAGAAATTCTATTTATTTTATCTTTCAAATTGTTGGCACACAAAGTCTTAATTGAGAACCAATAAAAGTGGGCAAAAATTTCAAATTAGAATACCACAAAATCACACAAAAAAAACAAAAAACAAAAGAAAAGCAGAAGAAAAACAATGTGGCTTGCTGTTTATGTGTCTGCACGTAACGTACATAAAGTTTTTGGCCATAAAGCCAATTGGCAGGACAACACACACGTAAGCAATGCGTGACTGTTGCAAGGTGGCAAAGGATATAAGTGCAAAGGAGTGTGTAAGTGTGTGTGTGTGTGTTTGTATGAAATCAACTTAAAATGTGCAAATTGTTTATTATTTCAAGGAAGGAAGAAAGAGAGCACATATAAATCCATGAATTCCATGTAAGTAAGTATGTGCCGGACATTGAATAAGATTAATGAAGGTTTTGTTTATGGTTTTGTTTCGGGGTGGTTTTTTTTTTGTTTTTTTATTGTTGGTTTGACCGCCTGCTGGCCGGCTGTTTTTGCAATATTTTCACAGAAAAACATATTTCTCGAATGCACCAGCATTCGGACACACACCAAAAAAGAAGAAAACCAACAACAACAAAGGAACCACAGCAACATCAAGCAGGCGTTGCTCTGGCTCTTTTGCATACAATAAACTGGCCCAGAATCATGGAGAAGGACGCGGAGCAGCAGTAAGCATGAACAACCACAAGCAACTGTCACAAACATGTTACGAATTGTGACAATTTGGTTAATGGCTGACTTGTAGATTTTTATTGGTCTGCCAGGAAATCATTGTGGCTCTGCGGGTGAAGCACTATGAGAATGCGAGAAATAAAAATAAGCATTCAACTCCGCCTAAGTTGATTTTAATTATCAGCTAAATCAGAGTATAAATTACCAAGTAATCAGCTGCCTTTTTTGTTCCTTTCTAAATTAGCCGCTTCAATTGCAATTTAATGGAGCTCATCGACAGGTGCTCTGCGGCCAACGAGCTAGTCCTGTGCCATAAATGGAAGCAAATTAAATATTAATCATCAAGCCAAACATTTGAGCTCAGAATTGTCAACACTGCCATTCCGTTTTTTAATTAACCACCAGAGGTCGAGTTCGCTCCTCCGTTGAGACCTGGTGGCATGGCTGTCAGTTTTACTTGAATGTAAACTTCTGTTGACATTTGTTACCTTCATGCGACATTTTGAATATTACGTTGCCAGGCCAGCCAGGAGGCCACCGTGGAGGAACGAGAGAGAGAGAGAGAGAGCGAGTCACATGAGAGCATACATTCACGTACACGTACCCAACTCACAGCTGTTGCTCGAGTAGTTTTTAAGTAGCTCCTAATGAGTTGATAACTTGTTGACATGAACAATTTTTCCACAAGAAAATTACGCTAATGATGAAAAGATTACAAATGGTATTAAATTTAATATAATTGTGCAAATCTTGCAGATTTATCTGATAGCTCTTGTGAATTAATACCAGCTTAAATCAATTGAATTGAATGGCTTTGAAATTTAAGCTGGCTCCAAGGATCTGCAAGTGTAGAGTTTACAGAGCTTGCACTAATTTTCCATACTTATCAAATTATCCAAGGGATTTTTATTCAAATAGGCACACAGAGAAAAAAAAGGATGATTTCCGGTATCCATTTGGGAGTGATATGTCTGAAATATCCTATTAATCATCCAACGGAGTTAAAAATCATCCAAAGGATATGAACAATGATGATGCTTGGGATGATTTTTCAGCTCCGTTGGATGATTAAAAGGATATTTCAGACATATCCCTCCCAAATGGAAACTTTTTTGTATCCTTTTTTTTCTGTGCAGTAGCTTGATGCTAGATGCTAAGTGATTGACTACTGAGGATTCTAATTTATTCATACTTCTATATAGGAAAATATAGACAAACTTCTATTCCTGCTTAGAAAATTAACAAACCGCAACTTTTCACTTATCTATTGGTAATTTGTTGGCAATTATTGTATCTCAATTCATTCTGGTCCATCGAGCCGCATTAATTTTGGTCACTTAATGTCAAAAATCACAATTTTTAACAATTAAATGTAAGATTTTCTCTTTGAAGTGGCTTTTTTTCTAAATTCTCTGAAATATACTGAATAGTTGCGCACCCAAAGCCAAGTCAAGCTTGTCTCATATTCTAGGCTGATGTTCTTCTAATTTTTGCACAAGAGACAGGGACCTACAGCTTAGCGCCGTATCCAAATGGCAAGTTTAATAGGTTTTACATGGCTGGTTACTTTACAGCTGGCGCCTATAGCTAGTAAAGCGGTCCGGGTGTGTAAGCTTTTAAAGAGAAAAGTTTTTCAATGGACTTCCCAAGGCTCGTATAGTTCCTAGAAACCCTTGCTCTGCAAGCACAGACACTAAATAAACTTTGATCTGTTTAAGGTAGTACAAGATGTATTTGTTCCATAGATGATGTAGATGTATACCTAAAAAACTCAATAATATACCTTCTCTGAGCTCTGTTTATTCATACGGAAAGACAGACAGACGAACGGATTGACTGACTTGGCTATTATAGCCATGTAAATGCTTTCTTCTGACTTTTACATACTTTGGCACATATTTCCGATTATTTCCTTTCGAAAGAAGTCAGCCACTCGACACTTCTAGGCGGTAAGAAAGCAATACTTCTGGGAATAGGCAAAAGTCACTTCTAAGGGATAAGAAAGCCTTTCTTTCTTAAGCAAAATGGTCTCATTTAAGGGATAGAAAAAGTTTCTTCCTGAAGATAAGACTAGGATTAGATAAGTATAACTAGAAACGTTCTGAAATTCAACGAACTATACCCATACAAAAATATATTTTAAGCTTTATATTTACTTACTCTGTGATTTGATTTTGAGACTCTTAGACTTAACACGTTTGTTTCAACGCTTGAACACATTGCGCTTTCGCACACTTAAGATCGTTAAGATTATATCAGTTGTAATTCTCAATCTTAATTCAGTGCACTCTTAATATAAATGTAGCAACTGAAATTCGGGTCTGCTAAGTGATGTATCACCTATTCAAAGATTAAGTGCTGAAAAAGCCAGACCAATTAATAATAAAGAATCGAATTCTAGGCTTCAAGCCGAATTGTGGGGAATATATCGGTATATTACCAAAGTGTATGTATATTAACTTAAGTTCTTTCTCTAATTATCAAAATACTTTCAGGCTTGAATGCTTTTAGAAGATTGACAAAGTCTTAGAACTGCTCCTTATCTCTTTATAAATTTATATAATTATAATTGATCTCGAATCTTCGAATCTGAAGCCAATACTGAGAGCGAAGCGAGAGTTGCTCTTATTTTTTACGTATCCCTCGCCCACAAGCTCAAAGTCGTGAGTTGATGTCTTCTCGAAATCGACCAGCTTACGTGCTAAAATATCAAAATGAAGAAAATCTAAATGGAAGCCAATTTCAGGTTTGTCTGAACGTGGACTTTAGTGAAAAGTCGAACATTCTCTTAACGTTAGCATATTCTCAATCAAATTCTTATAGATTCTTAACAAAGTCAAAGCAGACATATATCCAATTGTTTATGATCAGTACAAATATTCTAAAGTCTTACTCTCTACCGTTGTAAAAACATCTCCGTTAATATAAATGCCTGAACGGGAGGGCAAAGGCGAGTTAAACTCCTTTCCGCCAGCGCATAGCCACACAAACTTAACTATTATTTCGCCAGCTAAAACCACTTTCCACGACTAGAACTCCACACTACCACACTACCACACACACGCACACTGAACAGACATACACCGACAAGACAATGGCGAATGCCCAGCGGTGGCAGTCCGGCCAAGAACAATGGCCAACAATGTTATGTATACGCCGCATGTGCCAAGTCCTATGCTTGGCCCCTGTTGAGCATTCTCTCCTACCTTCGCCGAGGCACTGGCACTGGCGAAATCCGTTATTAAAATGGAAATGTTCGCGCACAATTATGTAACGAGACGTCCGGACGGAAGGGCAAAAATGCACAGATTTCGATTTGGCTTCTTTTTTGTTGTTGTTTTTTTTTTTTTATATATAGCGTTAAATTAAAACAACGAAAATGTAGCGATTTTATGACATAAATACATAGCAAATGCAAAGAGACGTTGAAGATGAAAACGTAGCGAAATGAGAGAATAAAAATTGTAGTCATCGTATAAATTTCCACTAAACTGGGGGATTCGAAATGGATTTCCTAAGGCTAAGGCAACAATGGCATACTCCAGCATAATCGCACTGAATGAAAGCGCAGCGTCATCGGAGACGCGGACGTGGACGGTTGATGTGATGGGCTGATGGTGATGATGATGGTGATGGCAACAGGAGCTAGCTTGACAGCCGACAAGCGGAACAAACGAGCTGGGTGTTTTGAAGTGTATGGAACTGGAGATGAAAGCGTGATTTTTAAATGGAGCAAGTTTAGGGCCAGATGCTATTTGGTGCATTGTGTTTGAAGTCGATGTCGGGGGGGGATTATTTAATTGGGTTTTTCTGATATGGGCCAATACAATGTGGAGTTTAGTTTGGATTTTCTATAACCATTTATTAATCGTTGCCCATGTAATTATTCAAATCAGCAACTTGATGGTAGGAGATACTGTCAGTTTCAATTTCAGTAGTGCTGTTAAGCACCCAAGTATCTATCTATCTCATGTTCTGTACTCATTGTCATTCCCAAATCATTCATTGCTTGTACAGTACTTTCATTTAAACTGATTAGACATTTTCCCAATCACCCCCAACACCTCACGCCCACATCACCAACTTAAGCCAACAGCTCACAATTGCTTGGCATAGTTCTCCCTTTTTGCTTTTTAAACCTTCTCGCTGCTTAATATATTTGCATGCTGTTTTGACTCCGCCCAGCCCCTGCCATTCCATCCCCTGAATGTTCTAGGAGTAGCGTTATAAATCGCATTAAGTGGATCATACTTTGCATATGAAGTGACGGCCCAGTTTTCAGCTTCAGCCAGTAACAACAACAGCAACAACATCAGGAAGATAAAAAGCAAGCACTTCACCAAACAACAATGGACCGACGCGCAATCAAAATTCAAAAGTTTCATTTCGCAAGGTGAAATGTTTCTGATTTACTTCTACAGCGCTGGATTTTTCATAGCTCCTTCTGGGTTTTACGATTGTCAATTGTTTGGCACGAACATGATGAATGATGCCCGATAGCGGGATGATAGCGTTACATTTTGTAAGGTCAACTCGCAGGTTGGCTGCTGCTGTAGCTGGGGTTTGCTGGATTTTAATGGAAATGCTAAATAAGTAGAGCATAGTTGTAAATTATGCGCAAAAAACTTTTGCTGTTTTGCCAAGAGTTGAATATAAATTTTTGACTGAGTGTTCTATATTTGTTTCATAATAATGAATGCGAGGGAATGATAATTCATTTCTTTTATATTTAAAAGTTGGAAAAGCAGACTAGGGAATGAAAGAATGAACTTTTTAGAGATTTATATAGATGAAACAGTTGGAAAGGTGCAAAGGCACTACAAGTTAATTTTTGAACCCTTGCAAAGGGTATTATATTTTTGCCCAGAAGTTTGAAACGCATAGAAATATTCATTTTCGACCCCATAAACTATTTATATTCTTGATCAGGGTGACTAGCTGAGTCGATTGAGCTTTGTCCGTCCGTCAGTCTGTTTCTACGCAAACTAGTCCCTCAGTTTTGAAGCTATCAAGCTGAAATTTTCGACAGAGTGTTCTTTTTGCTGCACGCTACCAATATGTCGAAACCGACCGGATCGGATTACTATATTTTATAAGGAGCTAAAATATAGTAAAAGGAACAATCAGTCGGAAAACTAGTTTTAGCATGAAAAACTTTTTTGTTTTTAATGGTAGCATCCTGCAGTTTTGTAGTTGCTTGTTTTATTGGCTTTTACCCAATTCTACAAGTTTTTGTCCAAATCGGATGTCCGTATCTGATAGCTCCCATAGGAACAATCGGTCTGAAAACTAGTTTTAGTATGAAAAACTTTTTTCTTTTCAATGGAAACGTCTCCAGACTTTGTACTCCTAGGTTTTCTATGCTTTCTCATAATTTTACCAAGTTTGATGAAAATCGAACAACTATATGGTATAGCTGCCATACAAAAGATGGGTCTGGAGAACAGTCTTAGTTAGAAAAACATTTTTGTTTTTAATGGTAGCATTCTGCCATTTTGTATTTGCTTGTTTTACGTGCTTCTACCCAATTCTACAAATTTTTGTCCAAATCGGATGCCCATATCTCATGGCTCCCATAGGAACAATCAGTCTGAAAACTAGTTTTAGTATGAAAAACTTTTTTCTTTTCAATGGAAACGTCTCCAAACTTTGTATTCATAGGTTTTTAATGCTTTTTTATAATTTTGCCAAGTTTAATGAAAATCGTACAACTATAAAGTATAGCTGCCTTACAAAGATAGGTCTGAAAAACAGTCTTAGTTAGAAAAACTTTTTTGTTTTTAATGGTAGCATTCTGCCATTTTGTATTTGCTTGTTTTACGTGCTTCTACCCAATTCTGCAAGTTTTTTTACAAGTCGGATGACTATATCGTATAGCTACCATACAAACGATCGGTCGTTAAATTGGTCGTTGTATGAAAAATTGATCTGAAATATGAAGGCCTACCCCAGACACTGTATAGGCCAGACAGTGCTCTTCCGACAACTCTTCGTCAATGAAGCCTTCTTTGAGGATCAGCAGGTTTGCTCCTTTGAAAAACTTCAACTTGGATCGATTGGTGAATGGCAATTCAAATATCCTTTTCTTTACAGTTCTTTTCAGAATAATGCAGCTAACCATTACATTTTGTTCTTCATAAGACGCCCTATAAGAGAGAAGAGAGAGAATCTATTTCTTGCATTTAAAATCTGTGCAAGAGTTGCACTTTGATTTGATAATGCCACAAAATGTCAAAGCATTTAAAGCTACTTTTAAACTTATAATAAAATATTATTAAATTTCCTCCAACTTTAATGATTCTATTTCTAAGAATCAAAATCAACCGTATTTCCTTATTCCTAATCAATTTAATCATTCAAGCCCACGTTTTAATTTTATCTAAATATATCCTTCATTAACCCCTTAATATTTGCACCCAGTTCTCAAGTCACGCACACTCAACCCCTACGCAACTTCTCGACTTTCCCCCAAATACCCCACAAAATCCGGCTTATTATTAGCATGAAAATGTGTAACCAAATGGCACTTGATTATTATTCATTGTCTGCTTATGCCCATCCAGTTTCATCTTGGTTGTTTTCTTTTGCTTGTTGCTAAACGGGCACGGGGCGTCAATTATGCTAACAACCTCAAACACTCATAATCACTCCACAGGCAATCGTTTAGATAAGAGAACGAACGCGTTAAGCAAACGCTGCGGGATATTCGCCTAGACAAAAAATGCCCAGAACAAAAGGCATAACAAGCTGAATAAATAGCACGATAAATGCCATAAACAAGAGACGAAAAAGTTTTAGCAAAAGAATTGCCCGAAAAAGTCCAATAAAAGTCAAGGGGAACACACAATGTAAAGTCAGCAGAAAAGTCCAGCAGAACTGCGTGGCATAATTGCTTTAAGGAAACCCTGGCGTACAATTGGCAACTACTTAGGTGGCAACTCTCTGTCTCGCTCATTCTCTTGAAGCCGGTAACAACTCTCTAAGGACAAGATTTATGCGATGGCCGATAAGCGGTGTCCATGTAATGGCATTTGTAAGTCAGCTCTCCTTGTGGGCCATCACATTGTCCACAGTGTCTCGGGTTCATTGTAGTTGGCTTTTTCAATTAAAAACAAAACAAGCGAGAAGAGCCAACAACTTTGGCTCTCTTGTAAATATTTATTAATTATTCATGATTAATAAGATTGTTTTTTTTTTTTTGCTGTTGTGTTTCTTTTATATTGTTACTTTAATGAGACGCACATTTTAATTGGCCTACTTAAATTTTTGTTTTTCCGTCTCGATTTGCAGTCAAATGGCAAATTTATGATAATTGCTTTGCCTATTTATAGAGTGGAGCTAGGGAGAATGGAGTGGATATATAGTGTGGGCGTGATTGGCCTGCTCTTGAGCAATGAATATATTCCATTCCATTTCGTTTTATTACTTCGGATGTCTAGACTGAAGTGCTGAAAGAAAATTAAAGTTGGAAATTTGTAAATATTACCAAAGGCTGATCTTACACTTCACTTTGTACTTTCACTTTTATTCGCTGTCATATGTTCTCATCAAAAAAGACTTTTATCTAACCCAAACCATACCAGAATTAGAGAGTTGTTTCAATTTAGGTAAGAAAAGATTGTAGCTGTAGCAAATAGCTTGTGCAGGTGACCGGGTGTGTAAGTATTTAAAGCAACACTTTTTCTGTGAATGTCCCAAGGCAGCATCAAAGCCACAGCTTCTTGCACAGCAGGCACACACAGTACCCGCTGCACCACACCCGGCCACAAGTTTTGCTGTAATTCGGAATCGGTACGAGTTTTCATTGTATATTAAACTCCAGTTTCTAATATCTTTGCATGAGAATTGAAAGTTTCTTTCAAAATATATAGCTTGTTACAAAATTCTGGTGCTAAAAACTGAAACTTTATAGCAAAGTCTACAACACAAAGCAATAACACGTAATATATCTTCGCTTAAAAAATATGTAGAATTTTTTGGGTAAGTTTATTTTAAAGCTTAATTACATAGTTAGTATTTTCCTTATTTATACTATGCTCATTTTGTTAAATCAGTTCATGAAAAAGGTTCAAGAGTGCGTACATAAACACAATTTCATGAACTCGACCTATTTACAAAAGTTGACAATGAATTCGCTCTTTAAATCATTTAAATGCTGTGGCGCAAAGGTTCTCAGAGTATATTAAGTTTGTGCAAAAATATGTAACCACCATAAGATATCATTTCCGACACCTTAAACTATATATATACATATTTTTGATCAACATCAAAATTGACCACTAAAGCTTATACTTCCAAAAATGCAGTCGTGATTTTCTTTTCTCCAAGTAAGATTCGTGTTTCGCACACAAAAATCATTCGGCATCACTTTTATGAAATTAAACTCTAACCTGAGGCCACCCAAAGTCTGCCAATTTAAATGAGAGCTAACATTTATTAACACACAAATTCATATTTCCACCTCAAAACTGTTTAAATCTAACCCCACCAAATAGATTATACTTTATGCTCTTAGCATCTTTCCACACAATTTATACCACAAAATATATATAACACAATTCTGATTTTCATCACCATTTGAAATATTTATTCGGTTTTTGCCTATTGAAATTTCCAGGCACGTCACAAAACCATCAGCGGCAGCCCCCAAAAATTCAAATGCTAAATGCGCATTAATTTTTACCTGGTTCAACTTTGATTCACTCACTCACACACGCGCGCACTCAACTTACCATACAATTGCCACAAATAATTTGGAAAGCTTTCATACCAGCATGAGAAAATTGTTGCACGTGGCGTGGCATTAGTCATGGTTTGCCATTGATTTTCTGCGTGTGAGTTGGGTGAGATTAGAAGTGCAAAATTTAAAGTTGCAATCTTTAATTGAGGCCAACGGCTGAGAGTGGGCCTTAAATTTTTGCCCCAGTGTCGGCTGCTCAGTGCTGTTGTTTGGCACTTATGATGATTACACCGGGCGACATCAAGTCAGCTGCAAAGTGAGGCCAAAACACGGTTTCCATCTTCCATCAGGTCGGATGAGTAATATTAGAGAAGTGAACGTGAGTGAAATTGTTGAGCAGCCTTAGGACATAATTTAGAAATGCATGGAAATTATTTCATTCAAAATTTGTATAAATTTTCCATAATTCGAGGGCAGTTTGATAAGTATTCAGCAATAGATGGATAAGGCCTTACCTGGACTGCAAAAAACTTTTATTTTAAATTCCAACACAAATTTGCATTTCAACTGACTGTGCAATCAATACATTTATTTGTGTACCTTCACGTTTCCATCTCAAAGCCAAGCATTAGACTAAAACTGATTGTGCAATCAGCATAGGGACATCCCACGCAGCTCTCTCTCTCTGCTGTCACAACACATTCTCCTTCACGCACTCCCCCCAACCTGCACTCCCGCCTTAAACTGAAGCACCAAGAATAATCTTTAGTTGTTGTCACTTGTCGTCTGTCGCCTTGTCATTGTCATGTTTGCACTTGGCTTTAATGCTTGTTATTGTTTTTTGTTTTTGTTGTCTTTATTTGGGGGTTGAAGTGAAACAGTTTGGCTTAGGTATCTGACTCACTTACATCATTGCACTTCATTTTGTAAAGCGCTTGCAATTAAAAGCCATCTCCCTGGCTGTGTGCGTGTTTTACTTGTTAGTTTGCAGCAATTTTCGCTGCGTTTTGTGGTGGTTTTAGCATGATTACTTTGTCTACTTCAACTGGAAATGGAATTTGTCTATGGGTGGGTGTGTGTGTGTGTGTGTTTAGTCAGTTAATTGTGCTGATTTTGGGTAAAAGCAGCAGCCAAAAGAAAATTGAAATTAAATGTTAAGTAATTTACCTGCTCAAAGTTTTGGCAAACTTTTTTGTTTAACTCACTTTCAAATCCATTAACTTATGTAAACTTTTAATGCAGTAGGGTTTGGGTAGGAAATGTATACATAAAAGGGTGTTCCTGCAATGAAGAAATGCAGAAACTTAGTCAAAATTAAGTTTTATTTAGGAAGCCATTTACAAATTGTGCGACCCACTGAAATTTACTGTATTATTCATCGTCAAAAAATTAAAGATACTTTGTAAAATAAATTAAATATTTGCTTTTAGCCAGGAAATATTTTCAAATGCTAAGAACTCAGCTCAGTTTTTTTTTTAATATTTTTTTTAATAAGAATTTCTGAAGAATTTTTTCAAAATTAAGAAATGTTCTTGCCTAAAGCGGAATTGTCGGAATATGTACTTTTTTCTTAACTCACAGCCAAATGCGCTCTTAATTTAATAAAAGTTGTAAAGAAAACATTTAGAAAAATTATCCTAAATTTAAGAAAAATTTAATCGAATTTCTAAACTTAAGAAATTATATTCTAAAGGGGCATAAAACGTCTAGAATGATGTGACAGGTAAAAAGGAAGTGTAAGTTGATCAAGGGAGAGGTTATTTCATTCTGTTTGACAGGTCTGTTGGACGTATCCTCTTTAGCATCATTCGAGCTCCGATTCCAATTATCAATCGTCTTCCACACTCAGGGAAAAAACGCCTCGTAAAACCTACAACAATCAGTTGCAACAGCAACTGCAGCATTAAAACTCATACTGTGCATACACTTTTGTTGCCACATAGAATATTACAGTAGACTTTCTTTCTTTCTTGCCTTGTGTTTGGAACAGGTTTAAGTTTACTCATTCTTTTCCTCACTAACTTCGACTCACAGATTGGTTTAAAGTAAAATAATTGTCGGAGTTCCATGTTTTAAGCCAGATCCTATTTCAGCTCTCTGATTTTAAATAAAAAAAACATTGATCCATTTCGCCTAGCAGCAGCAGACACTCATACCTTGGCTTTTTATCCCCATTATTTTTACCCCATTTCATTTCTGTTGTTTATTTTATTTTATCTATTGCTCTCTCATCTTCATTTCATTTATGAAAAAGCATTGCAAAAACATTTGTCTATCCATTTGTCATGGCCATAAGCAGATGGGGGAAAAAAAAGCACTTGGGGAGGGTGCAAAGAAAAATCAGCGAAAAACTTGAAAATTGCAGTTTTCCTTTGGCTGCCAGCGAGCGAGCAAAATCTTGTTTTGCATCAACAAACATTGACATTGGCGCTTAAGTGAAGTTTGTTTTTTGCACACACACACACACACGCACACTACATAAATGATGTATGTGTGTGTGAGTATGCAACAACAAAATCACAAGAAATTTCGTGCCAAATTCTATAAACAATTTGAAGCAGCGCGCACAAGATGAACCTTCCCGCGACGAGACAGTGTGTCGTGTGAGTGTGTGTAAAAGTCAGAAAAACGAAAATCTATTGTTAAGCGAGTTTTGCTGTATTCATTTTGATGCAAGCGCTATAAACTGAAGCTGATGCTTGATGCAGCTGCCATCATTTACTATGCACTTTTGTGGCTTTTTGCTGATTTATTCGACGAGTATCTTAACGTGCTTCGCTTGACTAAGACTCACTAGATGTTACATTTTCAGTTTTAAATCCTTTAACTATTCTCTAACTAAACGACTCCATAAGCTCTAAGCCATTAGCTCAGCTTAGTGCTTTCTAAGGCAAAAATCATAATCTTCTAATTTCAGTTGAATGTGTGCCGAGATAATACATGAGATGTGAAACGTGTGCGGCACACTGGGGCGTATGCGTAATATGCCTAATGCAAAACGCAAAACTCAAATAAAACTGATATACCACGAGTAGAAAGCACCAGGGCCAAGCGAGACCCAACACGGCAAAGGAGGAGAAGCGACGCGTTAGGCAAATGTATCTGTAAGCAGGCACTTAGCACACTTAGAAGTTGAGTTTTTGAAATATGCTTCCCAGCAGCTTGGCAGGCAAACGCTTGGCACCAGCTTGCCTTTCAGTGCCAAAAATACGAGACGAGACGGGACGAGGCAACAAACAAAAGCGGCAACAACAACAGCAACAACAACAACCAAAAAAGAAGCTAAAGTCCTTATGAGCATTTGACAACATATTCACACGGGCGCCGGCACTTTGGAACACTTGAAGAAAATGTGGTGAAATAATTTGCTTATAAGTAGTTAATTGTTCACCAAACAAAAGGTTGATGATTACTTTCTTCGAAAGTGGCGGCTCTTTACTGTTCAGTTGTTCATTTTCGACTCTTGGGATTGCTTCCTAGCAGTTCCATCTTTAAGCATGCTGTCGTTTGGTGAGGTCTTGATGGTCTTTAAGAATATCTGGGGTTATTAGATCTTAAAAGGTTATTATAGTAGAAGGAGAATGCTGCCAGTTGGTATTACCCAGTTTAAGAGACCGTAAAAGTAACCTAACCCGAAATGGATCTTATGTCGGCTTATCATATTTGGTTCCGTTTCGGTTTTTCAAGTATTTTAGGACCAAAAAGTTTGGCAACAGCAAAACACATGCCAAAAAACTACTCTTTGACAGTTTTTCATAAAGAAATCTGGCTGATATTATAAATTTTACCCATTGATACCTTCTCTAGGTAAACCAGATGTGCCTATCAGAACTATATAAAACTTTTCTGAAGCCACAACAACCACAAAAATTCTAAAGAAAAACACCATGTCCTTGCCCAAAACAGCAACTAATGCGTCCGATGCGTATAGCCTGCGGGCACCCCTGATGTAAACCATGTAAACAGCATCAAATAATTTTGCTTTTCTTAGGAAAACTGATTCATACATTACTTTTCCTGACATTTTCTGTCAGTGTTTACTCCTCTTCCTTTAAGTGTTACCATTTTCACTGGCAATCTCAGCGCGTGCCGCACGCTTTGCGCATTTAACGCGTATTTTGCAGGGGCTGCCAGTGTTCCTTCAGTGTTGCGGCTGCTCCTGCTGACAACGACAGCTCCGTGGTCTCGTGCCTGGGGTTTGTCAAATTCTGGAGGCCATGTGGCAGCCAACGCAATGCTCTACCAAAATAAAAGACAGAGTGAATGTTGCGTAAATTGTTTTTTAAACTCAAACAAAAGTGAGTGAAATGTGTGAGCTAAGCTCAGGTTGAGTTGCATATTCCATGTGCGTAAAGATAAAGACATTGCTTAGGGTATACACTGTGTTGGGAAGACTGTGCTCTATATGTTGTGATAGACAAGCCAGAGCCGAGTGTTGACAGCAACAGCAGTGGCAGCTGCAGCTGACTGGGATAAGAGCAGCAAAAGCAGCTGACTTGGCAGCATCTGCCTTTGGGGTATCGTTTGTGGTTTGCCTGTTGAAAGGGAGATTTTATGTGCCTGGCCAAGAAAGGCACTTGGAAACAAACTGCGGCACCACCTCCACCACAAATCATAAAAATACTTACCAAGTCTTCATACCATTTACACAACAGTTTTAATTTGACTCTTCCCACACAGATTTACCTGTTCGAAATTCCTTGGGGAATTTGCTGGTAATTTACAATTTATGTGCAATGTGCGTGCTTGTAATTTGGTGATTTAATTAGTGGCCATAATTCATTGTTATTTGCCAAGGCCGGCGGCCAGCCAAAGATAATAAATGGCTTTTAATTGTTGACCATGCACGTATAATTAGTGGCCTAAATGGAGGGGAGGGCGGGGGCCCCGAAATGCTTGGCATGTCCATGAGTCATGTTGTAAATGGAACAAATGAGGTGTTTGGAATCTTATCGATGATCTGGTAATGGAGTGCATAATATGCTGAATACGTGAGCATTAAAATTGAGCTGTATGTGCAGCAGCCTGTAAGGGATGGGTGGGGCGGTAAGTGGGCACCAAATGAGCTGTGTAAATTTTACGAAATTAAGACGTAAACATTTTGTGAGAATAACTGAAATACAAAGTACAATATCTAGACTCCAAGTATTTGGATTTTTATACATTATTTTTGGGTCAAAGTTATCTAGGGTTGCTAATGCTTTCTGCGGCGAAAAGATATGACAAAAATATCAGACTTGAAAGACAAGTGATTTGTCAAGCAACGGAGAGCGTAAAAAATGAATGCGAATGGTTTCTCAACACGGGAACATGCCACATATGGCACACTTCCAGTGACTGCACTTGTAACTTGTTAATGTACATTGCAAATGCCAAGTTTTCTGGGAATTCTGAATATGTGTAAGCTCGAACGGAAAGTAGGTTAAAGTAAAGGAATGATCACATCATCAAAGCGACGATTATAGTTGAGGAAAATCCATCCATCTTCGATCGATCATTCTAACTTATTGTAAGCTTCGTTGATCTCTTTTGATATCTATGATTTTTAATCATTCGGATTCGAACTTATTTCTCAAATACTTCATTAAGCTACAACGTCTTAAATCTCAACCAAATGCTTTAAAATATGTGTAAAGTTTATGGAAAATATGAAAACACTAAGAGTCGTTATCAAGTGTTTTTTATTATGTCAAATTTGTAGATGTATACCTAGAACAGTACGCGCGACTGCAGTCTACTGATAATGCAAAACGCAATCAAGTTCCGTGAACCGTACTCACCTGGACGTTCAAAAGGAGCCACTGTCCTTGTTAACCGAAGAACAGCTGCCGCTAGTACTCAAGGTCTATTAAAGCAGCTTTCAAACAAATGACAGTGATACTGAAGAGATAATGAAAGAACAAGACAGATATATTCTGGTAAGAAATCTTTTAAGCATAATACTGAAATAAGAAGAAAATACAAGAAATGTGAAACAGAAACAGTTGTGGAAATGAAGCTAACAAGTAGTAACATTATCTCACCTTATACATACAATAAAAAAGAATATAATAAGGTTAGAGCTGTGCGAAATCGATCAACTTATTAGCATAATATAATGTATTAGCCTGCATACTTGCGTCCAATATGATATAACCACAATTTGTTCTGCATAGAAAGATAATAATACTGTGTGAGCTGTTCGAAAGCAAACAACTGACTGAAATTTAGAAACTTGCACAATACAAGTAAATATATATTCTGATTGAAATATGTGTAAGACCGCGCCTACTTAGTTCCGGCAATCATTACAAATGAAATTACCCCACAATGGACTACTAGATGAATTGATAAATATTTATTTTCCTTGAATTTAGCTTGTATATTTTATAAATATTCACATTTAAATGCATAAAAATGCAATAAATATGCTCGGTTAATTCGTTTGACCGCCACCAAACACATTATACACACACATAAAACTCTTTCAATCTGTGTACGTAAATGCATATTTATTTATTAAATTACCAATTCGATTAGCATTCCAAATACAAATCATTGGAGCTCAGTGAAGAAGATTTGGCCGCATATACATTAGGCATTGCAGATTACAGTAATTTTACGTAATTTTGTATCTAATATGTGGTTAGCCCCAACACCTAAGCCAACCAGTGAATGGCCAGCTAGGAAATCACAATAAACATTTAGCAATAATTAATAATCATTAGTAAGCCGCACAATATTAAGTGGTTGACTAAATATTGAAATTACAATGATATTAATGGCAAGGGCCAGGAACAAACATAAACAATGGCATTATTATTATTATTATTATTACGGCACAGCAGCCGCCGTGACAGTTACAGCCATAACAGCAATTACAACAATGACAACAGCAACAACAGCAACAACAACAACTGTAGTCACTAATGACAACAATGTGCAAACTGTTTTAAACAAACGAGAAGCGGAAAGCTAACCAATAGGGCGGCAGAGTGGAAGGACAAAGCAACATTGTTGCATGGAGTGCCGCAAATTATGAGCATGTGTGTGCGTGTGAATTACAAGCGTGCAAATTGAAACTGTGACACGCCCACAGCTGACAAAAACGCGCCCACAAAACACCAAATGGCACCCAAAAACAAACTATCAGTATGCGTTGCGGTGTTGTCCAGCAGTGGAAACAAATGTTAATGTTTCTGAAATTGCTGAAGTGTTGACATTAAATTGTTAATTAAAAAAAACCACTACTAGCTGCTTCTTGCAAAGAATTGGTTCTTAACAAATAGCATGGCAAAAATGTCTATAATACGGACCGTTTATACTCGGGTGAATGGTATATAAAGTACATATTGGCCAGTAATAAATGTCATTTTGTTGTCCAGCCGAGATACTTAAAACTGGTTTATTTCACTCATACGCCGAGATGGCTTAGATTTGATCATTAATTCAATTCAAAAATTTGTAACGCAATCCGAAACGATGTCAGATGTTTGCCAATCCCGAACTTTCTCAATCCAAATGCAAAAAGTATTCGTTAGTCGAGGTCATTAGTTCGGTTCTATCTTTGACAGACTTCAGCTTTCACCTTATGAAAGCATTGCCATGGATGTTTGGGAACTCCAATGCATTATATTATATATAATTAAACGACAAATTGATGAAAGCCTTTGCGTATGTGTGTGTACCCATTTGGCCTCACTGTATTGGTTAAAGAGATTTAATTGTTCACAGTTTCTTACGCTCTTTCGCTTTCAATTAGGACTTCCGATTCAGCATAATGTAAAATTAGCCGTTTCGGATTGATACCTACTTTTCAGTATTGTTTCAATCCTTTTGATCTAGTATCTATTTCGTTGTGAAAGTCTGTAACAAATCAATCTTTTTGAGCTTGATTTGAGTTTGTTTGTGTGCAACAACAGCTTCGTAGGGCGTAGAACAAAGTTCAAGCAGTTTATTTTTGCTGGTTGGGAATGAAATAATTGAGCGCTAAATCAGGGCTGATCGGCAGATGGGCCATCAATTCGACGTTTCTGCAGGTCAAAATGTCATGATGATGTCTTCGGCGGTTGGCTTTGTGAATTTCTGCAAAGACTTCCGTTAAAGAAATGTTCCTGAAGCGGAACAGTGGCCATTTTGGTGGGATAGTGATCCCCAACCTCAAAAAGTTCCAAAAACAGATCCAACGAGGAAAGAATGATCTCAGGATTCTGCGGAAATAACATGTAGATACTGTGAAGGGAAGAAGGAGTCCTCTGAACACGTTTAAGCACACTACGATGTGCAGATTTAATAGATTTGGAAAACACAGCTTACACCACACACCACACTGATTTTCGTACAGGAAATTGGGCTATGTAACTGAATAGGAAGGCACAATAGAACAACAAAAAATATAATAAAAATAATGCTGCGCCTGGTGTAAAAAGGGTATTACTGAATATTGTTAAACGTATCTTAACAAATTGAACTTGCGCCTCCCTATCGCCAGAAAACACTCACACCTCTGCGGCATCGCACAAATCTCAACGGCTGGTAGTATTCTCTCTTAAGTTCTCCAACAAACCGATGCCAAAATGATTTCCAATAATTCCCCTTAAATCTATCATGTAATGAGCATGTAGAGCTATATGATTGTGGTCTGCAAGTGAAGCGCCAAACCCAAATGCAAATGCATTAATAATATTGCCCACAACTGGATGTGCAACGACGAAAGGCTTTGCCGTCAACTGTAGCATACTTTTCGGTGCAAGGAATTTAATATTTGACAATAATTGTGGACGTGTGAGTGAGAGAGCATGCGTGTATTAACCCGCAGTCATTATATTGCATAATTTATGCGTGCATTTAATTAAATACCAGACGCAGTTTGCATTTCTTTGTTTTCACCCCCTGACCCAGATTCTATGCTTATCATCACCCACACACACACACACACACACTCGCGTGCACACGTAGAGTTACATTTAAATTTTGACACAATTTAATAAACAGGAAAATGAAGTGTCAAAATAAATGTTTTCATATAAGTAATTAATTTTAAAATCCTCTCGCAATTAGGCGGCATTTAATTTTGAACGCTTTTACCAAAATTTGTGACATACGCAAAAGTTAATTTGCATTTAATGGGGCATTAGGTGGGATTGTGGATGTAATGGGGGGGGGGGACAAAAAAAACCAAACTAAACTAATTCGGATACCAAATGTACGGCCATTTAATTAAAACGTATGTGCTCGCGTTGCGAATCTGAAACTAACATTTATAATTTTAGCAAATGTAATCAATTTTATTATGCGTGAATTGGTAAAAAGTTAAACACCATAATTAAACGTATTTTTATGATCCTTTCCCTTTTGCCTCATCAAATATTTACTCCCTTCTAAATTAATAAAATGTGTTTGCATGAAACCTTTAACCACATATTTAGCAAACACATAAAAGCCATTTGTGTTATGTTAATTAAAAAACATTTAAAAATTTAACAAACAAAAGTTGTACAGCGCCATCATTTCCAATATGATTTGCGCTACAAATGTTGTCTGCAATTTGCATCAACATTAAATCCAATTAATGAATAATGTGCCTGGGCAGCTGCCTGCTCTGTGTCCTTAGTCCTGTCTGTGACATGTTGGCATGTTGCCCCAGTCCGAGTGACTTAATGTCCTTTACAGGAGAGACAACTGACCGGCTGTGAAATTAGTTAAGTTACATGGCACCAGGATGAGGTCGCTCGATACACACACACACACACACACATGTGTGAGTGACTAAGTGAATGCTTGATCTATCATCATTAGTTGGAAATGTCACAGCAGACACTTGGGTCAATTGATTTACAGCCAGGGACTTGAGTGAGTTGAGGCAGGCGTGGAAAACTAATACGCTCTTAGTTGACAAACTATTCACACAGATCGATGACACAGTTTGCCTGACTCTGTTTTCAAGTGCAGCGATGCCTAATTTGTCATCTGGTTTTGCTTAATTAGTTAAGAGTTTGTTTGAGCAGCGACTTAATGAAGTGACACACTGAGACTGCACTGGGCTGGTATTTGGCCAAGTTATTGGGGCAAATGTAATTGGGCTTCTTATCATCAAATTGGGATATCTTCGCTTAAAAATGAGCGAGCGTCGTGGAAGACACAGTACGAGCGAAACTCTTTATGAGGGATAATCTGATTTGAAATTACAATAGATGGAAAAGAATATAAGGTTGTCTTGTTTACATCCAACCATCTTAAATATTAAATTATTGTACTGTAAAAGTAACAGCATAAGACATACAACACCCGTTAGAGGCCAACATCCATTCCTTTTCCACTTTAAACATAGAAATTGTTGCTGATTTTGCCATTTTGACTATTTTTTCAACATTGAATTTTGAATTACTATGATATCATCTTATCAATCTATTAGTTGGCTTTAAAATAGGCGTTCCCAAATAGTTTCAAAATTTTTTTTAGTGCACACAAAATAGATCAAAGAGATAAAATTGGAATTGATGGACTTAAATATTCATTATTTTTGATATTTAAATATGTTTTTTCATATTCTTTGGAACCGTCAGCTGCCTTGGATAAGAATTTGACATACATTTAACATTAATTGGATATTTTAATATCAAAAAACGGATACCAAAATCATCCAATATATATGTTTTAGTATGCTTTTTTTTTGACAGTGCAGATAATTTATAAAATAACAAAATTAAGCGATGGATTCCGATGGTTTTAGAAGTTGTTTGGGACTACTTTCGATTCAGCTTATTTGTCATTGTGTTCTGACCAATTCTATTTGACCGGAATTTGTCTTTACTAAAACTGTTTCTTCACTGCTTTGATAACTGTTTTGATCACTGTTTCGATCTTTGTTGTGGTAACTACATGGATTACTGTTTGGTCACAGTTTTTGTCACTATTTCAGTGACTATTGTGGTCGCTTGTTGGTCACTGTTTGGTCACTGTTTGGTCGCTGTTTTGGTCAATGTTTGGTCACTGTTTATTCGCTCTTTTGGTCACTGTTTGACTATTGTTTGGTCACTGTTTTGGTCACTGCTATGGTTTCGTAAAATGTGAAAATTTCATGGACAGCGCCTGCGTTTCGGTTTGGTTACTGTTTAATCGCTCTTTTGGTCACTGTTTGACTACTGTTTGGTCACTGTTTTGATCACTGTCTTGGTCACTGCTATGGTTTCGTAATATGTGAAAATTTAATGGAAAGCCAAACAAAATTTAATGTCCCCCCAAAACATGCCAAAAAAAGTGATCCAAAGTGTAAAAAAAAGTATATTCAAAATGTCTTTCATATTTAAGCCTTTGCCTTGCGACCCTCCACAGACTTGTCTCCCAGTTTATTCACTCAGCATAAACCATTCACGAACATAAATTAAAAACTCTGCACCCCCAACCCCCCCACAGACTTACCAGTCGCGGAATGTAATGCGAGCGAACAAATGCAAGTCTCATTAATTTTGGGCAAGCTGCAATCTAAAATTTAGTGCTTACCACAGACGAAGGTAAACCGGCCCCCAGTTAATTAACACCTGTGCGCAGCAGCAGCAGCAGTAGCAGTCGCCATTCCATTGGGGAGAAAAACCACTTCAGTCACACTTTTGTACTCGGCAGCCGTGTGCATTGACGCAAAGCGGAAGTGGCACTTTTAGCGAGAAGCCTCTGTTACCGGCAGCAGTAGCAGTAGCATCGGCAGCAGCAGCAGCAGCAGCAGGCGTATCGAAAACCGAAACTTTTGATGGAAAAAGTTTGCAACAACAAACGCATGCCCAGGAGTAGGCGGCGGCTAGGTAGCTGGCAGGTAGGTGCTGCCTTTAAACCATCAAGTACGGGTAAGTCGCTATAATTCTCGCGCATCGCCTCATGAATTTTGATTCTTTTTCTTGTCCCTATCGCTTTCGTTTTTCTCTTTTGTCACTTGTACTTTAAGCTGCGACTTAGATTTGAATAATGAGTATTTCTGGCCAAGGTGCAGCTGGAAAAGTGAAGCTTAAAGATTTATGGTTGGCGTTCTTAAAGCAGATTAGGTTGGCATAACAAATTTATATTTTATACTTAGATAGAGGTCAGCTGGTGGGGTGATAAAACAATTGAAGCGTTAAGAAAGTTGAAGTCAAAGTCGACCAAATGTTACCGTTTAGTTTGGTACAACTTTGAAGCCTTCATTTGAGCAGGCACTAAGACTTCACATCTTCTTAGACAATTTCTTAGCATTATTTAATGTATTTTAAAGTGTTTAGTTGCTGGCTACTCGCCTATATACCCCTCGCCGTCCCAGAATTATAAGCCACATACAAATACTGCAAACTTCCAGCTTGCCCCAGCAACTTGAACGCGGCGCAATTTTTGTGAGTTGTGGCCAAAAGCGCTGCAGCATAGACGCAACGAGCCCTGTTCCCGTGACAGCACATAAAATACGGTCGAATTTCGTATCCTGACTGCCCCATGACCAACATAATTCATAAGCAAAGAGCAAAAGAGTTTGCAACTGTGGCAAAAGGGTATCCCATATCGCCTAATTACCGACTTGCTGAGCATCGAAAAGCAAACTGCAAGCTGTTTAACTTGAGCTCATGTCTCTTGTCTTTGGCCCTTCATGCATTATGCAAATGCAGCAACAAATAAAACTTTGAAAAAGGGAAAAACTGCAACAGTGGCAAGTTTCGTCTTTGTACTCACTTCGACTTTTATATAGAGTATAAGTATATACATAAATATATGTAAATTTTTATTATATTTTTTTATATTTTTTTTTATATTCTTTGCAGATGCAAACCAAGTAGCTGTGGAAGAGTCGTCGTTGCGCTGCATGCTGATGACTTTGCCAACAACTTAAATTGTTGTTTGGCAACCAAAGGATGAAACGAGAGCAAAGTTTAAATGCATTTAGGGACCACTGAGGCTGCAGATCAGCTAACATAGCGTGTAAGCCAATTGACCTCAATGTGGGGGAGCATGATTAATTTATAGAAATTTTTTAGTGGACCATTAGGAAATTTTTTGGAAAATTTTGTATACTCTTTGGCAATACAATACACAAATAGTAAAACGTGATAATTGACCCTGAAAGTAGGTTATTTTTATGAACATTTATAAATAAGGAATCTATTTGTTTTAAAAAATTCAATTTTGACTGGATCGGTTTGTAAAATCCTTTTAAACATTCAACGGTGCTGTAAATCTCCCAAAGGATGACCATCCATCAGCTTTGTAGAATGATTAAGAGTATTTTTAGGCCATATGCAGTTCAAATGGATACGGGAAATCATCCAATGGACATTTTGTAATATCTTTTTTTCTCTGTGCAAAAGGGCAAAGCCGAGCTCCGCTTAATCTATTGGTTTCTAAAAAAAAAAAACTTTATTATTAGAAGTTTCGAGGCGGAATCGAACCCACGACTTCTTTCACAGCAGGCACACACGCACACTACCCTCTGCACTGCAACCGGACTTAGGCTAAGGAGTAATACTGGTAAATAGGTTCCCCATAAAATGAGTTTGAAAAGGGACAAAAAAACCTTTATAAGGAACTTTAAGCTCAAATTATTATTGATGCACCAATTCGGCACACAAGTTCGTGTTCAACACACATGAAAATCATTGAGAATCACCAACAACCCTTCAATATACTATTCAAAAAAGTCATATTATGTTGACTTGTGTTAATAAAGTAAATATTTCTTGCATACTTTAAAGGGCACACACCTTTAATTCTTGTTTCAGACAATCACACTTTGCAAATTTGGAAATTATCATCGGTTCCCTGAAAAGACTTTATTCCATACACCAAATTAATCGTAGAATCTAGAGATGACTAATCAGCACTTTAGAAAATGTAACCCTTGTTTTACTGAGATACTTCAAAATGTTCGTATCGGCTTCATTGGAGTTTTTAACACACTTTCTACCATTATGTTGATATTTTATATGAATATTTTTTATTTTCTTAAAAATAAGAACAACAATAGCAGCAACATGAAAAAAATATAGGTATAGCATAAAAATAATGCCACTTTACTGCAATCAGTAAAATATTCATAAATGGGTCGTCTTCTGGAAGGAGGCTCAACATGCTCTGGTTCTAATGTTGCATTTTCATTTACACCCATCATATTGATCACCTTTTCGGCCCTTAATAGAACTTCCTTATCATCACTAAAATAAAAACAAAAACAAACACAATACTTTACTTAAGCACTCTTGGATGATCGATCGTAAGTTATTCCACTTGTATTTACCGCATTATAATTTTTCGATTTTTGTTTTCAATTATATTCTGGTCTTGGCAGCTTTAAGGCTTTCAGCAAACTGAAGCTTGTTCACAACTGGGATAAGCCCTGCCCCAAGTGCCAACAGAATTTTTGTTTCTTTCTGTATGGCAATCCAATGCTTTTGCATAAACAACTCAAGAAATTCAAACCATTTTCACAGAGAATTACACTGGCTAACCAAACCAAAGCGAGAATGAAATTGCAAAAGTATGTTAACAAATTTTATTATTTCAACAATGTTTTTGTTGTTGTGAGTGCCTTGTTTTATAATTATATTCTAGAGTCAAAGCTGTCTAATATCAAAGCGAATATATCAAATATGTTTTAATAATAAATTCAGTTGTCCAGTGTAGTTCAATTCCAAGTAAATAAATTAATTTGTGTGCCCGACTGCAAGTGTTAGGCTCAGATAAGCAATTTTGTTGATTAGGTCATTTATGCAGCTTTGTATTACTTTGGCACAATGATTAATAAAATTAAGCGATTGCTTGGCATCGTATGTCTCACTTGCTTTTACTCTGTACCAAAAAGTAAACAGAGTATATTAAGCTTGTACAAAAGTATGTAAGAGCCGGAAGAAAGCAACTCCAAACCCAAGAAGTATATATATTCTTGATCGGTATCGACAAGCGACACAATCAGATTGAACAATCAGATCTCAGAGATTCGAAAAAAATCTCATATCTTCCACAGCTTTCTATGTAGAAGGTTCGTACCTTCTGGACATATTTAGTAATCAAAAAGTAGTTTTTTGATATGCAAATGAAAACGACAAGTTCAGATGAGCGGTAGTCGAGTAAATATTCATAGTGAGCATACACTTTCCGAATAACAGTCTAGCTTGATCGACTTTCATTCTTGTTTGTTTCCCGAAATAAAACATTTCTTTTTTCTTTAAAACCAAAAACGGTTGTGATAAATATCAATGGACAAATATTTGCATAAGGCTTACACAACATTTGTTGCGTGTGTGTGTGTGCACGTGCATTTTCGGTTTTGTTTTGTAAACAAACTAAAACATAAAACGAAACACATTCAAAATATGTTTAAATGAAATCACTTGCACTTTTGTCTGTGTGATCAAATTAGCCGTGAGGCGTTTAATTATGCGAAAAATTATTTCAGTAATTGTGAAAATGTAACTAAATGAATTTTAATTTATTTGCATTGGAAAGATTTGGTATTTTGATTAAAAATTGAATTTTAGAAAGAAAAAAAAACTTGTAACACTTAATTAATTTATTTTAGTTGGCTTTGAAGCATATAAATTTATGTCGGAATCACAGAAATCCATACAACTACGAGGGCTTTCATGAAACTCGACTTTTGCTCTAATTGAATCACAACTTTATCTTATCTCATCTACAAATGATATAACATTAGATTACAGCCATTCTGTAGAGTGCCCGTACTTTGTGTGTTTAAGTTCCCATCGGTATGGTATTTTCAGAATTAATTGATGCTGCGTTTAAAATCTTCCAATATCAAGACCATTTGTTGACAAAAGTAAAGAGATGCCTTATTTTCTTGAGCTGTGAACATCGGTGTCTTTTCATAAACTCAATTTTAAAGCATTTTGTTCTAAGTTTCTTTTATTAGAAACAATATAGGGTGATTTTAGAAAATTTTCGGACTTCTTTCAAAGATGTTTTGATAACGTTTTAAGACCATTGTGTACTGGTTTTGGCAATATTTTGAAAATAGTTGTTTAACATTGTGGACTCATTTTGCAGATACACTTAGATAAGTTTTCCAACATTTTGGGAAATATTCTGGTCTTACTTTTTGACTGATTTTAAGAATGCATCATAGTGATCGGTTAAGGTGAGCAGCTGGAAACAATGACCATTGTAATAATTAGAGATGACGGTGTTGGTTTGCCTACAACAAGCTCTGAGATTGATGGGAATCGACGTTTAAAGTAGAAAACTTTCAGACTTTCTGTTAAATTTAGATGAATCAGTTAATTGCTTGCATTTTGCAAGAAACGTTTGAAGCTGTCATTGTTATGTTGCCGCGTATTACATCAACTGTCTGATTAGTTCTTATGTGCGATTTGAAGCTGGTTGTATTAACACTTGCTTGAACAGTCTTGCCACATAATTTGCACGTGTAACAGCTAACTCTTTTCAAAGTGTTGTCTTAAATCCAATTCATGGATTTTATTAATACGACAATGGCAAGAGCAATTTTTTCCAATATATCGTTTTAAAATGATCGATAAAAGCACAAAAATATCATATATGTCATATTAAAAATAACGATACATCGATCAAATATTGACAACCCCAGCACGAACCATGTATTTATCTTCAAAACTGTGGAAAATTTTTGGGGCAGAGAGATGCCGAGGGTCATGGATCCTTCTGGCTGTTACATACACTTGCACCAAACTAATAAATACGAAATTAATAAAAGGAATCGTTTCGGTTTCGGTTCGGTTCGACCGAACCGGCTCTAAAGGTTCTTGTTAAAAATTCCTCTGATGTTTAATAACATTCAGAGGGCTTCAAATTGGTTGCAAAAATAACAAAATATTGATTTTGGCTCTGATCGATGTGGAACTTGAAAGGTAACGCGGGCAAAGATCAAATGCAAAAATCCACACCGGATCCGTATTTTTTTATCAAGAAAGTCACTTCAAAAACATGCACCAGGGTTATCGTTTAAAATTTTATAGATTAGATAGATCACTTATTGATTATCAGAATGTTATCACACACCAAAGTATCCGTAGTTCTGCAGCTTACTTAATAAAACACAAAAAGGCAAGATAACATTTTTTTTTTTGTATAACAATTTGATTTCCTTTTTTTTCAATTTATTTCATTATTTCTTAAAACTTATATTAATCCACAGGGCTTCAATTAAGCAGAGTCTTTCACATTGTTTAGTGTGATAGATAAATTTCAATGAGTTTACACAATACTTAGAATCGGAGCATTTTTGATAACGAATTAGTCACAGTTTCTTTCTTTGTTGTCTTTTCACCGCACTTTGATGCTCTGCACCTCCAGCCAAATCATGAAAATGGCAATTGCCACATAGACAACGATGGTGATCACAATGGAGAGGGGACCGCCCGAGGTGACCTGTACGAGTAGCAATATGGTGCCCAGGAGAAAAACGCTGGTCAGGAATAGAACCAACCAGATGGTGGAACACTGACGATACCAGGCATTCTTTTTATCCGGTGGCGGTATGTACATATTCGGCTTGAGAGTGCTATATTCCTTTTTGTATTGTGTCTCAAAGCCGCTGGTGAAATCAATCTCATCGTGGGCCAAACCCGACGAGGTGGCCGTATTCTTCTCGTCCGTGTCCATTTCGAAACGCGTGTGTTGTTCAACTAAAGAGGTTGAGGTTCTGATACATTTTTTTTTTCGTTTTTTCGTTGATTAACAATCAGCAGCCACAGCAGCGACAAGTCTGCGTCATTATCACACACTGGCAAAAGGTGTTAATTGAAGGCAACAACAAAATAAACAGAGCTGCACAGTCTTTGGGTTTTCTTCTGTGAATACTCTGTAATTGGGCAGAACGGGGTATGATGAAGTAATGCAAATGACAGTAAAGGGCAAAGCAAAATTTTTTTTACCATCATTTTATTCTTTAAATTTGCTCTTAGATTGCTCAAAAAATACATAAGTTATGCATGTAAATATGTTTGTTGCAGAATTTAATCAGCATATTGGAGCTGAACTTTAAATGAACTAAATGGTACAGGGTACTTTTTAGCCTTTACTCGAAATCATGCTACATTCTTCTTTTTTGTTTTATTTTCTGACTCAGATAAGATATGGATAGCCAAACAGCAGAGAGTAGGAGAGTGGGAGAGCGTGAAAAAAAAACTGTAACCTTATCAATTATGACTTCAATATTCTCTCCAAAATGCTGGTGTTAATTTTCCCTCAGACAATTTGATGTTTTCATTTTTTTGTATACAAAGTTGTGGTTTTTTTTTTACAGTTTTGTTGACTTTCCTTCTTCTTTGTATGGGTGTTTGTTTGTTCTCCATGAATGAAACGCGTTTCGTTTTTCCTACCCCACACACACGCACGCACACACAAGCAAAGTAAACATCAGCAGAAGAAATGCTGATTTGTTGACATATTTTGTAGATGGATGTGGGAATTCGAAATGAAGAGAATAAAACGAATTTTGATAAATGTTCAAATTGGTTGAATTTGGCCATAAAACAGCCATACAAATCAATTCCCGCTGGCAGTTGGCATTTGCTCGCAAATCAAATTCGAGCATAGAAAATATTATTAAAAATTATATTATTTTTTTCCAAAAATAGGTTTTTGGAGCTTTTGGAACAGCATACAGTTTCAAAACTAAAGGTATTTTTTTGAGCTCATCAATAAAAAAAATTAAAGGAAAGATAACTTCGACTCGATCGTAGATTTTAAACCCCTGCAGCACGTTTTTCTAACTAAGACTACTTTTCGGACCTTACTTTTCCATGGGAGCTGTACTATATAGATGTCCGATATCGACCAAACTAAGTGGAATCGTGCAATAGCCTAACAAACGAACATATATACAATTTGGTGTTGATTCCACTTAAAGTAAAAAAGTTTTTCTTACTAGAGCTTTATTTTGACCGATCATTCGTACTGCAGCTATATGCTTTACTCATCCGATTTTGACAAAACTTAATAGAATTGTGTGAAAGCATATTTAATACATAAATAAAAATTTTAAGTAGATATCCATTGAAAACAAAAAAGTTTTTCTCACTAAGACTACTTTTCAGACTATACTTTTCCATGACAGCTATACTATATAGATGTCAGATTTCGACCAAACTTAGTGTAATCTTGGGATAGCATAGGAAACTAAGAAAAACAAAGATTGGAGGCGTTGCCATTGAAAACAAAAAAGTTTTTCTCACTAAAACTAGTTTTTTGACCGATCCGGCCGGTATCGACAAATGTGCAGCGTATTTGTTCCAAAAGACTTCATGCAAAATTTGGTGAAGATAGCTTTCAAACTGAAGGAGCATATAGCATAGAAACAGACGGACATGGCTAAATCAACTCAGCTCGTCGTGCTGATCAAGTATATATTATATATACTTTAAGCGGTCAGAGATGCTTCCTTCTATACTTTACAAACATCCGGATACTTTTATAGTACCCTCTTCAAGGGTATAAAATGAACAGATAAGCTGAAAGAAAACCTTTTCTTTTACTAAGAAGAATGTGGAGTTCATTATCAATTGAACTTTATGGCAGTGAAAATTATTTGAATTCCCTTAATATATATATATTTTTCTGCAAGCCTTTGGAGAGGCTCTTAATATGGAAACTCAAATTTTGAAAAATATAATAGTCTGGCTTGTTTTTATTGCGATTAATCTTGGTTTAATCGGTTCAAAGTTCACCTACTCAAAAAAGAAAAAACACTTCAGTAAGAGTTATTCAGAAATTTTTTACTTGAACAAAGAATTTTAAATATCAAAAGTTCCTTAATTCGTTTTATAAAATCCCATAATTCTTGATTTCAAGAAAGTTTTGTATTTGCTAAGCACGATTCGGGACTGTTTTAAGATCTTTGGAAGCTCAATATTATTCAATCTTAGACCAAATTAAGTTCTTAATGCTCTTAGGGCAGTTTTTCATGTTCCAGTTATTCCAAATCTGGGTGGATTTGGCATATAAGCACTGCTTATTCTGAGTGATTAATGCTTGACTAAAGATCTTTGATACTAACAAAAGAAAGTCTTTAAAATTCGCAATATAATATTTTTTAGTCAGAAACTAATACCGAAGTTTTCTTAAAAGAATCAATCTGGAGTTTTTTTTAAATCTAAGAGCTAGCTTCTCAGAAATGTCGTTCTTATTACGAAATAATTAGGGAATTATTACGAATTTCCAAGGAAAATTAAAGTTGTTGCAAACTTTTGACGGAACACAGTATGTTATAGTCGAGCTAGACCGTCTTACATATCTTGGGCTTTTCCTTAAATTAGGAAAAAAAAAAACTATTAAATCCAAAAGTAATTTATTGCATAAATTATTTTTATTAAATCATCGTATACTTTCTCACTTCACAAATCAACTAGGGACCTGAATGACGCACAATTTAGTTTTATTTATTAAGAATTTTCCAAATGTCTTGACAGCTCCGGAAGCACACACACACCCCCTCTCAGACAACCGCTAGGATGCCCAGGCAGTAGACACTGCATTTGCTGGCATCGTCTTACAACTATCCTTGGTTAAGTCACCCACACTGAGTGGCCTAATGAAAAGCGTTCAAGTGAGATTTGCTTAAGCAAATTCCAAGACATATTTCCCCAGACAGAAAACAGAAGGAGCAGTTGGAGCTGCTGCTGCTGCTGGTGCAGCTGTCTACGTTTTCGGTGTCCTATGCAAATGTGCAGCAACAAAAAATTTAGTTACATTTCGCCCAGCGCTGTTGCAATTCGGTTTCATCTTCTCCCTTTTCATTTCGTTACAAAACGCAATTTCACAAAAATTTCGAATTTATAAAGTATTAAGCCTCATGTAAAATTCATTGGTTTGACTGGTCCTTAAATATTTGATAAAAACAAATAAACATGGCAAAGCGAGATCTTTTGTTTTAAATGCCTTTTATGTGCCATATTTTTGCCTGTGGTCAATTGAGCAATAAATCAATGAGAAATAATTCATGGCAATACATGCAAATATATATTATATATATGCAAATATATATATAAATTTGTTGGCTTATGCTTTTGCTTAAAGTTCTTTGAAGCATAAAAATAACAACTCATAATTTCCAGTGAAATATTTTTGTATGGTTAACACAAAAAAAATTGGGTATTAAACAAAGCTTTGACTTAGCGCGCTTTTAATTAGAAAGCATTTTTTTTGCATTTTGCATTTTGCAGTACTTTTGGCGGTCTAAAAACGGGCGAGCAGAAATACATTCAGAGAAACAAAAAGAAACGTTGAGCGGCAAATACTCTGTAAATTCAAACCAACTGAGTTGATACTCATTTTTACATAGAAATGGCCAATTTTATGCCTGCATACCCCTTTAAACCTGGTTATCAAAGAAAGAACAAAAGAAAACAAAAACAACAGCGGTGCGCCTTTTGAGTAACACGAATAAAATATCCTTCTTCGTTTGCTAGTCGGCGACCGGAAATGGCATTAATGCTTAAGCTCGCTCTCAGCTCCGTTCACCATTATAATTAAATGCGAAATGTTTTCGTCTGAGTCTGGCGCTAGCACACCATATTTGGTGCACACTGTAAATAATTAGCATGCCTCGAAGTCCTGTCAGTAATTAAGGTAAGTCAGCTGTTGTCCTTTCGTTTCAATTTACCAAGCGTAAAATTTCAAGAAATAAACCAAAAAAAAAAAAGGGGAAAGCGGGTATAAAAGTGCCATCAGCGGAAATTAAAGTTTAATGGCCCAGCGCGTGTAGTTTCCAAAATGCGAAAGGTGTTCTTTAATTGGGTAAATGTTTACAACATTTCTAGCTTTTAAACTGAAATTTCACCAGCACTTGCAACTGCAAACAGTTGTAAAAACATGCAGTACACACTTTAGTGTTTGTTTCTTCTTTTATTTTATTAGGCAGGGAAGAGTTTTGTTGTTCCCTTGTACGTGGTGGCGTGCGAAAAGCAATTAAGAAGCAGCTTGAAAAATTACCAAAAAAAGACTTAATAATTTAGTAAAGCAAAATAAGTTTTGAAATGAAATCAAGTCGAAGTGCACCAAGAAATAATTGAATCAACTATAAAGGCATTCCCGAAAAAGGTTCAACCGGAAGTCTATTTGAAAAGCTGACTCAACTCAATTGAAACAAGTCTCTGTACCTCCCAAAGCTTAACTTTATCAAACGGTATAGAATTTATACCGTTTTGTACTTAAAATTTCAAGTATGATTCATTCTAGGATGCTCTTCAATTGAGTACGTAGCATTCTAAGACCTAAAATTGACTACGAATATTATTGAAATTAGAACAATCGTTCTTGAAGAAAGAACATTTTGTACCAACAGTAAGCTGAAAAATTCAAGTAAAGCGAGATCCAAATTGAAGATCAAAATATGTAAAATAGACATATAATGCTAGCTTCAAAAAGTTTGCAACGGAAAATGCGAAATACTTTTAAGCGAGTCTATTCTTGAAATTCTCAATTGGTTCTAACACTTTAGTTAAAGAGAGATGATAAATTTCTGAACCAAAAGTATTCCAACTGGTTCTTCTATAATATATAATATAAAATAATATAATATAATATATAATATAAAATAATATAATATAATATAATATATCTATAGTCCCTAGACTTAGCTTAAGAACAAATTAGCTTTAGAATTGTATGGGCTTAAACCAAGAACATTTTATACTTGCTTCAGGTACCCTTATTTTATTTGTAGAATTTTTTTGGGTTGACATTCGAAATGAGAAGTTTTAGAACAAATTGGGAATAGCTCTAAAATGGTATGGGCCCGACTTCAGACCAATACAGCTTAAAAGTATAATCAAAAGTATTTTAATATATCCAAAAGCAGTCAAAAATAAAATATTTCGGGATTGAATACCATTTTTATACCTTAAAATAAGAATATTGTTCTTGAACCAAATGTTTTCGAACTTACTCTACCACGGACACTGTTGATCCTTAACTCAAATACAAAGATACTATTTTTTTCTGAGTTAACTCTGTGTACCCTTAGGTACATGCCAAATCTCAAATCTCTCTAGGTTAAGCGGACTAGGCTGGGGTTAGATAAACAGTCGAGACAAGAGATTTATATTATATTTTTACGGCAAGTATCCAGAACCATTTAATTAGAGACTCTATCAAACAGCTCTTGAGCATCGAATCAATGTCAATATATTTCTATTAACATAAAGTTTTGTGGCGAATTGAATTGCAGGTCGTTTTCTATCACTGGACCAATTCTTGGTACTTATGTACTTGCTTTTTTTGAAGAGTACTTTAAAGTTGACAAAAAAGACTCAAAAAGGATTTCTCAATGAAATCCAAACTTTGCTTGATAATCGAAAATATTATGCCTCAAAAGACTTGCCACAATCTACATATTCATAACCAAGTTGGGCAATTTATGCAAAAAAAAAAAACTTACAAATCTTTATTTAAAAAGATTATTGCACCAAGAAAAACCATTTTAATTTTAATATGACAGAATTTTGAAATATTCCTAAATGGAGTAACTACCATGTCAAAGCATTTTAAGTGACATTTTTTATTTATTCTACTACATATTTAACCAACAAAAGCCAAAAAGTCAAGCAAACGCAAACAACATGCATAAATTATCACAAAGAGACACGTCGACCACCAGAACGTTGGTCCTGGCCTCTTTATGCACAGAGATTCTATTCTGGCCGGGCCAGAACAGTGCCGTGGCATTGCAATGCAAAATGTGTTGAAATATTAAAAAAGAGGCCACAAGCCCAAAACGAAAACGAATGCGAAAACTGTGGCCAAATGCAGATGAGCAGGCAGCAAAATTATTTCTATGTCCAAAACTTTTGGTAACATTTTTTTTTTTTTTTGTTATTTTAAACCGGCCACTTTAGTGTTTTAACCACAAAGTTTGTGTGGACTTCGACCTGGTTGCACTTGCGTCTATCAGGTTGTTTTAAGGACTGGAAGCGTTGATTGCCCAGGCATTTAAAGTGTTTTCGTATGTAAATCGACATGCAAAATATCACAGTGACTCTTCAAAAGCTTTAAGGCCCTAAGCCAGTCGGGCATATTTTTGTTTGTTTAGTGAAACTACATTTGGCCTTGATTCCATGCCCTTTGAGTTGACATTGTTTGCCGCTACTGCATTTAATGGCATGAAAATTAATTTGACATTATGTAGTGTGTTTTCCACTTTTTTATTTATGGTTTTAATGTTTGCGTGAAGCAAACAAATTGCTGGCGCATATTTCATGTGCGTACGAGTATATTGTTTGCATTGTCACGTGTCGCCTACCAATGATGCCCTGCATATTATAATTATGAATTGTTCAAATAAATCAACGACATATAGCGACCTGTTAATGTGTTAATAATTGCCATGGCAAGTGTGTTGTCGCTCAATACGTTTGATTAATACATAATTGAACACGGCGGGAAAGGCTGTAATATAATATATGAAAAACGAATAAAGGTGGGTATGAAAGGTAGGGTGTTAGGGGATGGGAGAGCATATGAGGACTTGTGGCCATTATTGGTGAAGATTGAAAGTCCTATATGGTTTTTAAAATCAAGAAAATCTGAATTTAATGTCCAATTTTATGGAGATTTTACTATTTTTGGATTAGATTCCGACTCTTATTTATATTTATAGAGCTGTGCCGTGCCTTCAGAGGGTTCTTTGGGTTACAAGGCTATGCTGATTTACGAATATGCCAGATCGCATATATTTAGAAACAATCCAGAATAAATCAAGAACGAAAATATTGGATTTAAATACAAAATCTTATACGAATCTTATCGAAATACTAGGTTTAAGACTTTTTCGGCACCTAAAGAGTCTTTAATCTTACTTTTAGGTTGCAATAGTCTTTAGTAATTCCCTTTTACATCCTTAAAAAAATCTCAAAATTTTCTTTCGTTGAATATAATAATAAATTATAAGGTTAGCCGCAATTTTTTTTTTGAAGCCAAGTAAAGTTTGAACAAAATTTGTCGCGATTTTAACCCATAAAACCATTAAGTAGTTTCCAAACTGTTTTTAAAAATAGTTCTCAGTATAATTTAATCGAAGATCAAAATGGTCTTACACTATTTATCAGATATCTACCATTAATACTTGAGCAAACTGTTAGAACTAGTTGGGAATTAAAAGAACTGATTCGTCATAGCCTACTTTTTAGAGTTTGTAGTGTAAGTACCCAATCCAGCATATTTTTAACACGTTATCTACAGCTATTTGACCATTGTTGGTATCAAAAGCTCTTTATTCAAGACCGTTTATTCTCATTTCACTTCGCTTAATGATTTTAGATTCTTTCGTTCTCAAAATCATTGCAATATACAAATTCTGCGTAGAAATTTTCTCTTGCCAATAAGACTAGATCGTAATTTGAAGTCTGACCTGCCCGACTTCGATAAACCCGTCAATAACCTTTGCTAATGCTACTATACAGTGCATTAATATTATTATAGACATTATGTGAGCGGACAGCTTACAAACAAGAAAGAAAGTCGGTCAAGCCCGACTATAACATACTCTGTACCAAGAAAATTTGTCTTTTGATCATAACTCGAAAACCGTTCATCCGATCTTCTTCATTCCTTTGGCGGATTGATAAGTTATCCTAATAACTAAATATGTCCAGAAGGAACAAGCCATCTATCTTCAAAACTGTGGGAGATATGACGTTTTTTCTAAATTGCGGGGGCGGCAGGGGGCGTGGCCAAAATTGAAAATAAACTTGATCTGCCTGCAGAGATAAGAAGCATATGTCCCATACATGTCAAACCTCTATCTCTTACCATCTCTGAGATCTGTGCGTTCATACGGACAGACAGACAGACAGACGGACGGACAGACGGACATGGCTATATCGACTCGGCTGTTGATGCTGATCAAGAATATATATACTTTATGGGGTCGGAGATGCTTCCTTCTGGATGTTACATACTTTAGCACAAACTTATTTTACTCTATGTACCTTCGGTACAGAGTATTAAAATATGCAACAATGATATTACCCCTAGTCAATGACCAGTATTATAGTATCTTTATGAAAACAAAAAACAATAGAAGCCTTAATTTCAAATATCTTTGTTCTAGCTCATCTATTATCTGTGATCTAGGTGTTTATCCAGAAAGACGAACAGAGGGACGAATGGACAGACTCGTCTACCTTTAGTAAGCCCTGGTTACTCCTAGAATATATTTAAAATTGTATTATCTATTTAAAAATAATCTTTGAGGTGCTACATTTCTTCTTGATCAATTTAAGGTAAATTTAAGTGATAAACTTTAACCAATTTATCGATTATCAAGATAAATGTATTTTCTAGAATCGAGATACAATAAATTTAACTCGGCACTTAAAAGAATACATTTTCCCTCCCAAAAACACAAGTCGCTTTCAGTTTCTTTAAAGCATCCTTGGCTCAGAACCTGAAATGCTTAAAGAATTTTTGGCTGCTGCCCATCACAGAATTGCCAGTTAGACTTAATTAAATATTCAAATGCGTTTCATTCCGACTGATTGGACTCTGCCATTTAAAGGCGTTTCCTTACGTTCCACTTGAATTTAAAGCCAATATATTGTGAAATATTTTATATCGACTTAAAACATTATTGTTAAGCTTTGTAATTGAATGTTGCCATGGCAAATTAATGCGTTAATATGTAAAAAAGCACGTGTGTATAAAATGCTTAATATTAATCAGTCTAATTGAAAGTAGTGTGGGCGGGGATATATATTTATCAATGCGGTCGCTCTTGCCATTTTGTCACCGTAATTGAATTATAAAATGCGAAAAAGTGTTAAATTATGCATCATTTACATAAGAGATTAACTAAAAATACAGTCTGATATATATGGATTTTAAATTTGAAAAAAAAAACGTGACATTATTTAACAATTAATTAATTAAAATAAATAAAAGTGAAATGCTATAAAGCTTCAATGAACATCGGAATTCCCACACACATAGAAAAGCAAACATGTTTTCACTTTCTTTGAAGCAATGTACAAAGTCCCTTTTCAATACCAGGCAATGTGTCAAAATGGACGATCAGACAAAAATCAAATTTCTCAAAACATAGAATAGCTTTTTACGTTTTTCAACCAATTGAATCGAGCAGACACGCTTTGATTCACCAGGAATACTGCCAGTTATACGCTCGGATGATGATATTTTTTGGTATCAAACCCATTTCACACTCTGTGGCCGCAATTGGGAAACCGATAGTCCACACGAGATCCATGAAACGGCATTGCATGATGCCATTGGACGCGAAAAACCATTAAAATGCCAATTTCCTACAGTGGAGGCGAAACAGTTGAAGGGAATCAATATCAGTGGATGGTTAACTCATTATGTCTAACCACAGACATTTCACACATTTCCCATTAACTGTTCCGCCTTTACTGTTGGAAGTTGGTTTGCACATCAAACAATTCAATTCAAAATTCACAGACCTACATTAAAAGGTGATGTCTTTCATAAAGTATATTTAATGGGTTATTTTTGAGTTTATACTTAGTTTTACAAAATTCTGTACAGCTTTGCAGGGATTGAGAGAGAAAGATAATACGATTTTTTTAAGACTATTAATAAGGAAGAATGTGTAGAATATAAGTCGAAATGCATATTGTAAAGAAGGACAAGCATACACAGTTTAGACTTTGCTCGTATCCATCTTTATACTTAGTATACACATGGCTGGAAGGCAAAATGATGGGCAAAAAGTCACCAAATGCAGCCGCAAAGTTAAAACATGATCAATTTCATCATACCTAGTAGAATATGTGGATGTGGAAATAGTATTTAACCTATATACCTCGCCGCCCATATGGTCCCACTTGGCGTATGCGTAATGACATTTTATTTATTTGAAATTTAATAAGTTTTTAATACCCTTGCAAAGGGTATATAATTTTGCCCAGAAGTTTGCAACGCATAAAAACACTCATTTCCGACCCCATAAACTATTTATATATTCATGATCAGGGTGACGAACTAAGTCGATTGAATGTTGTCCGTCGGTCTGTCCGTTTCTCTGTCTGTTTCTTCGCCAACTAATCACTCAGGTTTGAAGCTATAGAGCTGAAATTTTGCACAGATTCTTCTTTTTGCTGCACACTACTAATATATCGGAACCGCATCGGATGACTACATCTTATAGCTCCCATAGGAACAGTCGGTCCGAAAACTAGTTTTAGTATGAACAACATTTTAATTTTCAATGGAAACGTCTCCAAACTTTGCATTCATAAGTTTATTATGCTTTTTAAGAATTTTGCCAAATTTGAAGAAAATCGGACCACTATATGGTATAGCTGCCATACAAAAGATGGGTCTAAAAAACAGTCTTAGTTGGGAAAACTTTTTTATTTTTAATGGTAGCATCCTGCATTTGTGTATTTGCTTGCTTTTCATGCTTTCACTCAATTCTACAAATTTTTGTTCAAATCGGATGACTATATCATAGAGCTCCCATACAAACGATTTTCATGGATTTACTGATATCGGCATCTCGTTTTGCCTTATTTGGTAATGCATTAAAAAGCTATTAAAACAAAAGCAAATCTAATGGTATTCGGTGAATAAATAAAATATAAATACGCTAAAAATCACTTCAAGTACCTCTTGTCAACCAGTTTCTTTGGACCACTGTGCGTATGTGCAATATTTACTGTAAGCTGGGTTTGTGTCTGCCTTAAACCATGCCCGCTGAACAGCTTAATAGAGCTTTCAGCCAAAAAGCTTATAGCACAACCAAAGCCATATTATGTCTTGACTAACGGTTGCCAGCCGAAGCTTTAAGCTGTCAAGCGAGCTTAAAATATTAAACAATAATAAAAACATTTATAAATAATATTATAATTTCTATTTATGTTTATATATATAAGAGCTGTAGAGTTTTTACCATTTTTTCTTTCATAAAACTTTAACTTTGGGAAACCTGGCAACCCTAGATCAATTGCCAAGGAGCCCCAAAGCGGCGACAACGACGCAGCCGAAAAGCTTCTTCAATTTGTCGTCAATTTTCCGGCACAACAGACGCAACATTTACGGTGAACGCGCGAGCTGCTTGTAAAGCGCAAAGTAAAGTGAAAGAAAGAAAAAAAAACAAATAAATGACAATAAAAAATAACAGAAAAACATAAGCCAATTAGAGAAGGAAATTTTAAACAATTTTTGAAAGCAACTTTAATATAAGCCTGGGGAAAGGGCATAGAGAGTGGCAGAGAGAGAGTGGGAGACGCAGTATGGTGTGTGAGTGTTCGTGTGTGTGTGTGTGTGTGTGTGTGTGTGCAAGAAAACTAAGTGCAATAAACTGTGAATAATTCTGGGATTTATTGTATTGCATCGGCCATACTGGGATGGATCTGTCATATCGCAGATTCTATTGCTGGATGTCCAGATTTATATTATGCAAATTAATTTCAATTGGTTTGCACTCTGGGATACACAGTTCTTTTCCCTTCATTTTGCAGGCATTGCGGCTAAGTTGATTGTTGTTATTGTTGCTGTTGTTGGTCAGTGTAGTAAGAGTTGTAGTAGTAGTTGTAGTAAAAGTAGTTGTAGTAGTAGTAGTAGTATACACAATTCCGGCCAGCGATGCTGGGTTCAAAACTGGCAATTCATTTCAAAATGCCGTAAACTCTACACCCAACAACCCCCAACCCCACAAGTTTAGGTGTGTGTGTGTGTGCTTGAATCCACCTACCTACCGGCTTTTGCCCCTATGAAAATTGTTTTCCAAGAATTTTTTAATCATACGTAAAATGTGCAACGTGCAAAAAGTAAGTTGGCATAAGTTGAAAGCATTGCTCAGGGCAATGTAAGTAATTAAAAAGAACCAGCGAAAGTTTTTATGCACCAGAGAAAAAAAAATTAAGAGAAATAAAAACCCAACCGGAAATATATCACCAGATGCCAATTAAAAAACTTTTTAAACTAACTGCTCAAGGTTGAATATAAATTTTATTTCATTGTTGAGCGTTTTAATGTCACCAAAAGGAACAAAAGGTAAAGGTTAAATTTGTTAATAGTTGGAGCAGACTAACTTTGTGGATCGATTTCGCTTAGGTAACTTTATCTGTCAGCATTTTGTTATATTTTTTTTTTAACATTCCACAGAATTATCCATGTGATTGGGTTGCATACAAAAATTACTCTAGCAAACCAAATTTCAACTTGAATTTCGCAGTTAAGTACAAGTTTACTTGAGTTGCAAATCAACAACGATTCCACTTCGACTCTATCATCGAATTCGAATAGATACGTTCGCTTATTCAAATAAAGCTCTAATTGTCGTTAGAATTGGATCAAATCGCACGATATCGGTATTTTAGAATGTTTTCTTTTTCAAAAGCCGATTGTTTCATAGATCGATTTAGTTCCATTCATTTTTTCTTCTCTGTCTAGAAATATTTTAACCCTATTCTATAATCGTTTCTTGGAATTAAGAACCCTTACCAAGTCCAATCAGTCGACTTCCGAAGCGAAAACTTCTTTACATGATCAAGATTAGAATTTCGAAACATAAAAACTGGGCAGCTAAAGTCAAGTTCAAATAAATGGGCTTGATCTCAACCTTCGAAATGATATTTCTTTATAGTAACACAAGCTTAGAAATTCCTACATTTCGCGTTTCATTCCGAAACTCTCATTTTTAGTACGAATACTAATAGAAAATCAATTAATTCTGCTTCAAAATGTTGATCATTTAAGTAAGTAGAGAAGTGCTGTGAAAAAACGAAGGAGCACGAAGAAGCCGAAAGCAAGAGATTCTCTTACCAATACAGCAAAGCAAGGCTTCAGTCAAGTCGGTTTTTAGCACTTATGCTGACTTGTAATTCCCTACCAGCCATACACTCAGAGAAAAAATGGAGAATTTCATACTTGGATAAAGAATGTTTGTTGTCAAAAGTCCGATTTGAATAGAAATTCTTGATTCAAGAGCGAAGTTCTTGATCCAATATAGTTCTTGATCCAATCTTGATCCTAGAGCTTCAATACTTGAACCTAGTATGTATTAAACATTCTCATAACAAGTATACAAATTCTTGAATCAAGAGCATACTCCATTATCAAATACAGAGAATGTTCTTTCTAGTATCAAGAGATCATCAGGTTCATTCTTGAATCAAGAACTGCACAGTTTCCCACTATACAGCAGTTTAAAATCAGTTGCTATTTCCATTCTGTTTAAATTTATTTCATAGAACATTAATTGTTTATCCAAGCCTGCTCGAGGCTAACACAACGCCACAAAGCAGTCTTTGCCTGTCAACTGTCAGTCGAACAGCCGTCTGTCCATGCCAGCAGTGCCAAAAGTGCTTGGGAATTCCACATGAGTGCAAAAATGAATGACGCTCTCCGCTTGAAAACATAAAACTGTGAGAGCGGCCCCAACGCTTTACTCTCAAATGAACTTGCTCTTCTGAGTTCCTTTACTTTCTTTACTGAGATCGAAATTAAATCGATTTCAAGATAAAAATTCTTGAAAATTTAGCGTTCCTACTTAAATTATTCGTTCTGCTTTTTTCTGGGTGCAGCACTCCTGACTGGAGAAGGCAGCTGATGATTTGCTGTCAATGGGCAAACTTATATTTATGATAACAAGTCCGATTACACAAAGCCCATTGGTACCCAGCATAATTGGTAGTTTCCTTATGGCTCGAATATCATACGATCTTTAACAATCCTATGGCATTCTGAAGTAAGTATCAAGCTTCCCAATGCAAATGGCTGGTCACACTAAAAGTTACTTATTTCAAAAAATACATATGGCAACCTTTGCTGATGTATTTGATGAAAAAAAATTTATTTTCTCTTCATATGAGAAATTAATAAACTTCAATCGACGCCTACGCAACAAATTATGGTATGTTACATATTTTTTTACTTTTCTCTGCTTAGGGACTTTTCATATCTCTGTAAATTGTACAGGTGTGTCCATACTAGAGCTTTACAAATAGATTATAATATGGGATAATATTTAAAATTAAGTAAATCACAATTATTATTATGGATTCGCCAGAATGGCATTCTAATTATTTTCATATTATGCATAAAATCAAGAATACTTAAACCTAAACATACTTTCCCTCTTCTCGAAAAAATGTCATCATTAAAAACTTATAACAAAATATTCAACGAAGAAAACAAAACCCAATTTAATTCTTCATCAAGATAAACACTCAACCGCCCACTTCGCATTTAAAAATGCAGCGCGTTCAACGCGTTTATTGAAAGCTGACTAAAAATAAAATATCCGCATGACAATCATATCAATTACAATGAACAGTGCCAAGACAAGACCGACCAACCGGCAGAGTCAGTTTCCATTCCATTCCTGTCCAACAATAAAAACTTGCACGAGACTCTCATTATAAAGCAGCAGCAAACAGCGGCAAACAGCAGCCAGCTCGGGCCCTGGGCCCAGCGCAAAGCACAAATTTATTTTTCGAACAAAATGAAAAAAAGAAAAGGAACCGAAAATTGAACATTTGTAATAAATACTTACTTACTTACTTTCCGTACCGAGAGTGGCGGCGGTGCAGTGGCCAACCGGCAGCGGGTGAAATCACAGCATCGGAGCAATTGCTGCCAGACAGAGACCCCACCACAATGGGGATCGAATGGGACTACGTCGCCGTCGTCGTCGTCGTCGAGTTGTTGCACAATTTTGCACACAAAAGACCAAACCAAAGCATAATCATGAATAATGAGTGTTTGTTGAAAAGTGATAAATACCCGGTGGCAAATGCAGTCGAAAATTGACAATTTTCATTCTGCTAAAGGAATCTAATTAAGTGAGCCGCCAGTAAAATGGTAATGGGGGCGCATAAATTGTGTAGGAAAATGTTTTTTAATGATGTACTTTCTGAGACACCCACTCAGTGGCGAGAGTTGGGAACGCAAGACAAAAGTTTTCTAAAAAACAAACAGGAAAAAGGAAGTAAACAAAAGAAAACCACGAATAAATTAAAACAACGACAGAGATAGAAAAACAGTAAATGAAAGGGGGAAAAAAATTTATAATTAAATATCCTTCCAACCAGTTCCTTTATCTCTGATTACTTCCCTTTCTCTTAGTTGTATTAAAATATAAAATTAAAGTCAGCTAGAAAGAACTAATGGAATGAGAGGACAATAAACAGGAAAGAAGCTAGTTCAACCTTTTGCTATATATTTTCATTATTTCTTATGCAACACAGCAATATTATATATTCAGCCGACTTTCAGCACAACTGAAGCCACAAATATTGGAAAACAAAAGGAATTTCTCACTAGAACTAGATTTTGTAACGATTGTTCATAAGTCTGCTATATGCTAAAGCCATTCGATATCGATCAAGTTTTGTAGAATTGTGTGGAAGAATATAAAACCAATCAATGGCACATCTGAAGTTATAACAAGTAAAACAAAAATAGATTATCTTACTAATGGCCGATTTCACCTTTTTGTAAATAGAGCTATCTGCCAGATAAACTACCAAATAACGGATTAAAATCAAAGGTTATCTGATACATAGCAGTTATCTATATGATAAGAAAACTGCCCTAAGACTAATATACAGACCTATCTTTTGTATGACAGCTATTCTATATAGTTGTCCGATTTTCATCAAAGGTATTGGAACTTTTAAAAGAGTACATTGAAAACCAGGGATGCAAACCACTCGAAAATAAGTGTTGGTTCGGTTCAGTGGTTCGCACAGTATCTAAACCGCCGGTTCGGTTCATAACATGGTTTTTGGAGTTAAATGTACCGCGGTTTCGGTTCGGTTCAGTGGTTCACAAAGCCACATTATTAAATATGATTTCAGTGAAGTGGCTATTCGTCAATTTTTTAAATTTGATTCCTATAATCTATTCGAATATCTTTATAATCCTTAGAGTAATCTGCAAAGATTATTATGTCGGATTCCCAGGACTCGTCTATCAATTCCTGGAGGAATGCCCTTATATATTGGCAGATTAAGATTGAATTAAGGTTAAGAAAAGTGTAAATATTGTCAAATGAAAAAACAAATTTAGATTGATGACAGGTAAATTAAGAGATCGGCGAGAAATTGCAGAGGACTTGTACAATTCTCTTCAGGTCTTCCTTAAAAGTTATATCGATCCGACAACGCTAAATATGTAGAGATTCAAACGAAATGTATGAAATTTATCTTCTGGAAACGATTCAAATTTCCTAATTAATCAAAATCATTGGCCAGAGGAAAGCAATTCCCGTTAAAACGCGTCAGAGAACTGAACCGAACCGAACCGTTTTGATTTATGGTTTTCGATTCGGTTCAGAAATTCTGAAAGGAAGCCGGTTCGGTTCACCAGCGGGAATAAGCGGTTCGGTTCGGTTAACAACAGGTTCTGCTCAGAACCGGTTTGCATCCCTGTTGAAAACAAATGAATACGAAGATTGAAAGCATTTTCATTAAAAATATACAAGTTTTTATACTAAATCCAGTTTTACGACCGATATGGTACAGTTATTGGATCCGGCCAGTTCCTTCTCTATGTAGTCGAAGACGCTTCGTTCTATTCTAAGTAGAAGTTGGAAGTAAGAGTACAAGAACCAGAAAAGATAAATGAGAAAACTAATGGAAAATTTTTATAAAAGATATAATAACATTAATGCTTTTAAATTCACTTAGGCAAAAAATCAAAAATATGCAAGAAGTTGGTTCTTTTCTTATCATAATCATACTTAGCTAAGTTTATGGAGTCTGCTCCTACTTCAGTAGAATTAATTTGTTTTAATTTTTGGACGCCTGAACCCCCATTTACACAAACTGATCCCTCAGCTGAGTTGTCTTCTGAGTAGCGAGCTGAAATATAGAACTGATTATAAGCTAGCGATCAGCGGAAATAGAACTGAATAAATTTGACCTAACAGCTCAGCTGAGGGTTGCCCGATTGAAGTGTAATAGCGCTACCATTTCCGGGTTTTTTAAAACAATCTATATACTTTTGCTATCGATTTTATTCAAACTTTACTCAAAATTTTTTATAAGTAAACTTGCCCAGTTGAACTGGTTTTACTTTGAGTCCATTCCATTTCCTAGCAGGCACTCACTGAACCCGATTTCTGTCTTCCAGTGGTACCCAAGCTTAAGCCACCCCAGCCAATCCACAGTACAAAACGGGGAATCAGTTCACTTCAGTTCGCCAAAATGACGCCAAAAATCAAGTGTGTCTCTTAAGGAACTCTCTAAAAACTAAAACAAACTGAAAATATATGTAAATAATTAAACATTTTGTTCAGGGGTGGGGTAAATTTCATCTTTTGAGCTCTGCTGTGCGATTTTCTTCTCTTCTCTTCTCTTCTCATTTGATTAAGTAGAGTGTTTGTGTCACAGTTTTGGATTTATGTATTTACGCCGCAGTTGCTCAATTGAAATTAATTGACTTTCTTCATTTGTATCTGTGTGCACATGCCTCTGGACAGCCTTGTATGCGATCAGATTTTGTGTATGGCCAGAGGTCAGCAAATCAACAAATTGTCTCATATTCTGAATGGTTTAATATATGCAAAAAAAAAAAAAGATAATAATAAAGAGAGAGAGAGAGAGAGAGAGAGGGAAAATTAAAGGAGGCATATTTAATACGGATTTTCCCCTCGACTGCAATGATGCAAATCAAATCGTGATGAACTTAGTCAAACTAAAAATGGTGATTTGATTTGCATACAAAAACACTTGGAAATTTCATAGCCAAACGCTTTACGAATTTTAATGAGCTTATAAAAAGTTTGAAAAAGTTTTTCAAACTAATCAGCAATGCCTTTGATATCATAATAATCGCAATCTCTGCCTCTCCCCGCCCCCCATCTGCCGCGCAGCTTTTGGCAATTATGTAAAATACAAAACTAGAAAAATGAATAAAATTGTGGTACCATAAAATCCAAGAACAAAACTGCAAAAACTATACGAAAAAAAATATCTAAGTGCAAAAACTCTCCTTAAAAGTGCTCACAATTAAAAATACTTTTCACACATAACGAAAAACACAAAAAAAAAAAACAAAAAAACACTAAACTTGAATGTCACACAAAATGTTGCAAGTGCCGGTGGCAACTTTTTTGTTGCTGCTGTCGGTGCTGCAGATTGCTTCGGCTGCTGCCACAACAACAACAACAACAACTAGCATCATTGTGGAGCGGCAAATCGATGCCAGCCTGAAGAATGCCAAGCTGATTGAGAGCAAAGTGTTGCCCGATTTGGTTGGACTGCAACGCAATCAGGAAGATGACAAGTGGCAGCAAGTCTACCGGTTTATTGATGATGGTTTTCCTGTACTCGAATTGTATGGCTACAAAACCAAGCCAGGTAAGTGACACACAAAACAAAACAAAATTATAAAAAATAAAAAGGAAGATGGAGAGAGAAAGATATAGCTAAGAGTTATTGTAACTAGCTAATCTTTAGCTGGAGATTATAAAGAAAAAAAGTTGCATATGTTTAAGTTTTTGATAGATCCTAAGATATATATGACCATGCCATAAAGGAGTTTACAGTCAACATAGTTGAAAGTATAATCCCACGACCTTGAGACGGTTAAGAACCATTTCCTAAATCCTAACAACAGGTCGCTAAACCCAAACATTCCAGTGTGTATTTTCCGATATTAGAGAATTAGTTTCAAATTCCCGATAGGAAGTTTCCGGAAGTTTTCCCACCTTCGGGACGTACTTTACAATATCGTAATATTACATCACAAATTATTTCCATTACTGTATAGAATTCAAGATTAAAATCAATCGGATGCGAAGTGTTTTTAGCACACAACATCTTCCAGAAGATTTCCTTTCGAGTATGTATGCAGTACTAGATACTCAGTACTCGATACCTAGCCTACACACTTAATTTCTAATAAAATCACTGAATAATTTTTGGAAAATATATAAAAAAATTGATCTGTCTCACAGAGAGAGAGAGAGAGAGAGAGAGAGAAACGAAGAAATAAAATAGAGCTCAGCTTTTCTAAGAACTGAAAGGCGCTATGCGGGACTCCTCTGTGAACTGAAATCAAATACACTATCGAACTAAAAAACTTCTTAAAATCCACTTATCTGCAGTGTATTGATTTGCTATCTTGAAATTTTTCATGCGATCTGTTAGTTTGGTTTGATCCAGCTGGACAAATTGCATCGAAATTTACTAGTATGTCTTGTATATCATATAGATAAGATCAGTTGAAGCGAGCTTCTAGTTTCGATCTGCTTTAAACCTGGGAAAAGTAAGCAGACTTTTGCACAGACAGTCCTCAATACTGAAATATCAACTCATCTCATCAGCTATGAATCACACATACCACCAGGGTATAGTCGTGTTCCCAGGGTTCGGAATTGTTCGCGAGCGAGCCGAGCACTCTGTCTTTTTTTTGACTCTCGCTCAGAGCTGAGAGCTCTAGGTCGACAGGCGTGAGCCATTAACCGGTTCTAGGCTTGGAGCTGAGAACCACAGCTCGTGAGCCGTGATAAATCAGTCGATTCTCGGCTGTTGAGCTACAGCTATCACGGCTACCGACCGACCCTCATCTTAGAGCCCTCAGCACGGAGCCAAGAGCCGAGTGCTATGAGCTGAGAGCAAGAGCTGGATCTCAAGAGTTGCAGGCAAAGAGCGATTCCAAAATTCTGACTAGAACCCTAAGTCAATCTAGTTATATTAATCCTTTCCTTTATGATCCAAACGAGTACTCTGCTACCAGTTATTCTACATACCTGAAATAGTTAGGGGATTGTATATAAACGTTTTCTTTATTATCTTAAACATTTTAATAATTTTTTGATTATACTGAGCAAATATATTAGAATCAATCCACAAATAATTAAAACCCTTCTTCTTAAAGCTGATTGTGTAGCTTAAATGAAGTCCGTGAGTTGACCAATAAGCTATTCGAGAACATGCTCCATATCCAGCCCCAACTTAAAGATTCCAATATATGACCATAGTCTAAAGAGAAAACATGATGTTTTTTTCGAGACTGGCCACTGGAGATGACTAGCTTGTGTAGGCAAAACATTTGCAACTATAATATAAATAGAAAGTTTTGTAAATTGTGTCTCAATACCATTGCCCACTTACCTCACGTTGTGGCTTAAAGTTGACCTGCAAGTCACCAAATTTGCGCTCATTATAAGTTATACGCACAGTGGTGCTCAGCAAGCACATGGGATATATCAGACTTGAGCCAATGTCTAGCCCGAATTTACCAATCGAGGGTTGATCGTAAAAATGCAAATGAAAGCTGAGCATACAATAATTAAGCTCTCCCGCCAAGTGTACCCAAACAAATGGTCGCAAAAGATATTCAAAATTCTGTTTAAGTTTCATTAAACTCTGACAGTAACTGACATGCTGAGGTCTAAACTCAAAGTTATAGCAAGCGCTTAAAATCAATAGGCCCAGATGTGCCACTAGGATCAACAGACAGGACTGTAGACTAACAAAAAGAAATCCGGAGTAGCACAAAATGTTGTCGAAAACTGAATCGCTTGTTATATATGGTATACTGTCAAGTTTGGCCACACTAACTACTTCCAGTGCTGAACGAAAGAACTCCAAAAAGAATATTAGCAAGAAACACCAGTTGATGCCGGGTTCTTGACCAAAATGAAATCTATACTCTTGATAGATCACAGCAAACTCATTCAAAACTTTCCGTATGCGTTGCAATTCATATTTAAATAGAAAACTCATACCGAGTATAATGAAAACATTTTGATATTTGGCTATGGTGCGAGATGTCATGTAGAGAAGATTCAAGGAACGTTCACTATCGGGACGAGCATCGGAGGCGGCACCCAGAAATTCTTCCACATAGAACAGCAAATACAAGAAGAACACTATCATTAGCCAGGGGCGTAACCAAAATCGGTGCATTAGGTCAACCGCTTGGTAAACTATGGGAATTCGCTCAAATCTGCACGTCTCCCGATTATATGTGTAGACATTGCAGCCACAAAGTGTGCTCAACAGTTGCAGGACTCGCAATATGCTCGTTAAACAGGACATGGCGCTATACTGAGCGATGCCAGCAACACCAGCGAGCAACTCCACAAATGGGGGAATGTGCTGACGGTGATAAATGACTTTTGGTCAAGTGTCTAAATGTTGCTCATAAAAAATGTATCATTTGCTTAATAGACAGAGCTTTTGGGGAAGTTGAGTGAAACAAAACACGAAAAAAAAAATATGATAAATGTTTGGAGAGAAAAATTACAAAAAGTGGGTTGGACTGGTAGATGACTAAGCTAATCTGAATTGGTAGTTCAAACAGTTGGGGGTTCTGGTTTTTTTTTTTCTCTAATTATGTCAATCAAAGACTCTGATTGCTTGATAATCTATGTGCCGATTTCTACCTCTTCTAGAAAGCTGATATGTGCTAGATTATTTAAGGATTTAGGGCCAATTTTTCTTCTTCTATATTTGATGTCTGGTCCGGCTAAGCCAGTGTGGTGGTAAAAGGCATAAAATGCTACGTTTTTAGATCAAGAGTTTATGGTATGATTCTCAAAAACCAAGAAGCTTAGCGGCACTTTGCTAATATATTTATTATACCCTTGCAGAGGGTATTATAATTTTGCACATAAGTTTGCAACGCATTGAAATATTCATTTCCGATCCCATAAACCATATATATTCTTGTTCAGGGTGACGAGCTGAGTCGATTGAGCTTTGTCCGTCCGTTTCTACGCGAACTAGTCTCTCAGTTTTGAAGCTATCGAGCTGAAATTTTGCACAGAGTCTTCTTTTTGCTGCACACTACCAATATGTCGGAGCCGACCGGATGGGATGACTATATCCCATAGCTCCCATAGGAATAATCGGTCGGAAAACTAGTTTTAGTGAGAAAAACTTTTTTCTTTTCAACGGAATCGTCTCCAAACTTTGTAATCGTAAGTTTTCTATGTTTTTTTATAATTCTATCAAGTTTTATTAAAATCGTACAACTATATGGTATAGCTGCCATACAAAAGATTGGTCTAAAAAACAGTTTTAGTTAGAAAAATTTTTTTGTTTTTAATGAAAGCATCCTGCAATTTTGTATATGTTTGTTTCACATGCTTTCATATAATTTTACAAGTTTTTGGCCAAATCGGATGACTATATCGTATAGCTCTCATACGAACCATAGGTCGGAAAATGTGAAAAGGGTATTTTTTTTAAATATTTAAGCGAGCATTTGCAAAGGTATGAAAACTTCGGCACAGCCGTTCAATATGTTTTTAGTGTCACTTCTACACCGAAAAAAAAGATCCAAAAAAGAACCATTTGGGGACAATATGTTTTAAATATCCTTATAATCATCCAGCGGAGCTGCAAAATCATCCAAATGATCATAATTTTTCATATCCTTTGGATGATTGTTTAGCTCCGTTGAATGATTATAAGGATACTTGGGACATATTCTTCTCATCACACTGTCGCCGCCTTACCTGTATTGTTGTATTATGTTTGTGCCACTGTCACGCGCGTTCTCAATGGTCGGTTTTGCTAAGATGCCGCCTTTTGCGTTAGCTACAACGTCTTGAGTTCGATTCTCAGACAAGTTAATATAAATAAAAAAACATTTTTAAATGAAGAGACAACTTTAGGCAACAGAAAAATGCCATAAAACGTGTGGTATGTTTTTATTAGAGTCTTTTCTGCATACATATGAGCATGATTAGTTTCTGGGTTCTTTTACCGAGCCGTTCATAGAGTGAGTTTAAGAAATGGCGAGATAACTCTATTTTTGGTTTTAATTAGTCAAAACCTTTTGTAAACTATGGGATAAAATGTGCTTTCTACTGAAAGACCCATACACATTCCATCACTTTATTCATTAAGTTTCGTAGAAGCTCATAATTAACAATTATAAGATACAGTTTACCCCTCATTGGCCAGCCTAACAACATCCTAAACATAACCTGGTGATATGTGTATAGCATACAAAATTATAATTAGCCCACCACAATCCCCAGACACCTAAGACACACCCACAAAATCGCACAACGTGGACAACAAACAACCTCAAACCAAATCCCAAAGTTAATTACCTGATTAACATGCAGACAGACAGGTGCAAAGGTATCTGCTCTCTCTCTCTCTCTCTCTCTCACATAGCACTTAGCCCTAAATGAAATGAAAACAGTTTACATTTTTAAGTGAGCAATTCCCCGTTTACCTAACTTTCAATTTGCATTTTGTGTTACCTGTTCTGCCACCAGATACGCCATACACATTGATTATACCCAAAATCGATGTGCGGACCATTGAGAAGCCACGTTTGAAGGAGTTCATGCTGGAACATTTGGTGCCCGGTAAAATCTATGAGAGCTATAACCCAGTGGCCAATAGCAAGGAAGAGGAGGAGTCCTTTGGCAATGGAAATGGACATAAAATCGTTTTTCGTAAATTGGAAAAATCCCACAACAATGTTTGGCTACTCAATGGACAGCAAATACTCTACAAGCTGCGCATCAATGAGAATTTGATGGCCATTGCAATTGATGGTTATTTGGGCGATAGAAAGTCCCCCTACTCCAAGCGTAACATACAGGAAACGAATAAGTGAGTAAATTTGTTCCAAAAGCGCACAGTGGTTGCTAGCAAATTGATAAATGTGCATACATTATTTAGATGTATCTAAAAAACTACATTTTATAATGTGGAAACTCAACTGAAATTGTCTTATAATTCTCAAGTCTTTATTCTATGAGAGCGAGAGATTCTTGAATTAGTATAGAGAGACAAACTATAGTTCTTAATTCTTTTTTATTATAGAAAAAAAAATGAACTAACCTTAAAACTGTTTAAAAATTCCCTTGATTATATGGAAATAGTTCATTGCGGCACTCGAAATTGTTTAAAAATATGGGAGTTTTCATAAAATGTTCGAAAAACAGAGCTACGAATCCTTAACCAGCTTTCTACTGATTCCTTGGATTCCTTCATAACTTTGAGAGAGTTTAGTACGAAGAAATGAATTCAAAATCTCACCCCATTCGTTCCGTTCCACACACTTCGAGCTCCTGAAGTATAAATTCAAAGAGCAATATGGAAAATCCCAACGATTTCGAATCCAGTTTTTGCTCCCCCTTGAGCCACTGTGCCGTTTGCATTCTGAGTCCTTCGTTTCTTACTTCTAGTTTGCTTGCGGTCAAAAGTGCACTCATGCGAAATTTATCAAGCACCCAAAAAAAAATTTAAAAAAAAACTTTTCTCAAGTCTAACTTCTGCACACATTTCCGCATAACCTCTTCTACCGCCACCCCCGCCCTTCCCCCCTAGCCGTTACAATGACCCCCAGCCACTGGAACAGCCAAACATTACGAATGCACATGCCAAAGTGGAACCCATTATTAAGGAGTCAAAGGCCAGCCCGTTGATGTCATTTCTGGCCAACATGAAGACGGGCACAAAAGTTTTCCAACACTTTCTATCGAAAAGCAATCTGACACGCATAATGGATGATAATGCCTACACGGTGCTCATACCCTCGGACAATGCCTTTCAGCGTTGGCATCCCATCGATTGGGGCTTCTATCCGTTCAGTGTGCCGGAGTTCACCGAGAGTGTGTTGCGCAATCACTTCCTACCCATCACATCCATGCAACGGCCGTTGCGCATGTCGGATGTGAAGAATATGGACCAAATGGTCGTCCACACCATGGGCGGTGAGGATGTGGTGTTCCACGGACAGCGTAAGTTTAGTGTGCCATTTTTAAACAGACATAAATGGAATTTATTATATTATTTATGACCAACACACACAGCCAGCCCGACGGTAAATAATGTCAGCATTATGGCCGACTACACACTCTCCAACGGCAATCAGGTGTTCATTATATCCGAAGTGCTGTTTGTCTCCGAGGCAGTGGTATCCAAATTGCATCAGGTAAGTGAGACAACCCTCAAATATAGTGTGCGCCGTGACAGTCGAATGATTGATAATTTCATTACACATAGATGCACAAGGATAAGGAGACGCCACCGTTGTTGGCCTTCCCCTGGTTTGGTGCCCAATTTCTATCGCATTCGTTTTTGGCCCTGGAAAGGGATTCACGATTTACACAGATAACCAGGTGAGAAAACTAAGTTTGTGCAAAAGTATGAAACATCCAGAGGGAAGCATCCTTCGACCCCATAAAGTATATATAATATATTCTTGATTAGCATCAACTGCCGAATCAATAAAGCCATGTCCGTCTGTCTGTCAGTCCGTATGAACGCACAGATCTCAGAGATGGTAAGAGATGGAGGTCTGACATGTATGGAACATATGCTTCTTATGTCTGCAGGCAGATCAAGTTTATTTTCTATTTTGGCCACGGCCACTTCCGCTTTAGTAATAAAGTATAACTTATCGATCCGCCAAAGGAATGATGAAGATCGGATGAGCGGTTGTCGAGTTATGATCGAAATTTTGCACAGAGCCTTCTTTTTGCTGCACACTGCCAATATGTCGGAACCGACCGGATCGGATGACTATATCTTATAGCTCCCATAGAAACAATCGGTCGAAAAACTAGTTTTAGTGAGAAAAACTTTTTTCTTTTCAATGGAAACGTGTCCAAACTTTGTAATCGTAGGTTTTCTATGTTTTTCTATAATTCTACAAAGTTTTATTAAGATCAGACAACTATATGGTATAGCTGTCATACAAAAGATGGGTTTGAAAAACAGTCTTAGTTAGAAAAACTTTTTTGTTTTTAATGATAGCATCCTGCGATTTTGTATTTGTTTGTTTCACATGCTTTCACATAATTTTAAAAATTTTTTCCCAAATCGGATGACTATATCATAAAGCTCCCATACGAAAGATCGGTCGAAAAATGGGAAAAAGAGTATTTTTTTTTACAAATTTAAGCGAAGTTAGCTTAGCTTTCTCGTTTGGAGGATTTTTGTATACAGAACACGAATCTGTTTTTGGTAATGATCCTTCACTGCTACATTTTGAGTAATTTGAGCTTAAAGACTCTTTTAAGGCACGACTTATGGGAACACTGCTCTATTGTTTTATCCGTCTCTGATATTATCGAAAAGTACTACTGCTTAGACTTAAAATAAATGTTCCGAAACAGTTGTATGATTTTTTAAAGCGGAGATATACCATCCACCGGCAATGCCAACACAAACCTATTTTTGGCATATTTTTGGTGAAAAGGATTGGAACTCATCCTTGAACGCATTGATACTTAGTACAACATCTGTATCTCCCAAGTGGGTGTTCCTTTATGAAGCTCAGAGTAGATGGCTATACTCCCTTTATAAGAATACTGAGTACATGGTTCTAAATTAAACGTATAATCCAAAAAATTTTCATCTTTAACCAAAATTCTTCAATTTGCACCCCTTGCCAGATATCTAAATAATGCGGAAATAGCTCCCCATGTCTCGGGGGCAAATTACACCTTCTTTGTGCCTGAGGACAAAGCTTTTGAGAAACTGGGCTTCGATAGACTATCCGATGATGTTATGGTAAGTTTATCAATAATACAAAATAGAATCCCCAAATCATTATAAAACTTCTCATATTTTCAGGCCTCTCAGCGTGGCATAAAAATGCTCTTGAATCACTTTGTACGCGGTCGGCTCTACAATCGTGATTTGCGGGACAACGAAGTCTTCGAGACCATTGGTGGGGGTCATATAAAGATCACCCGTAATCCGGGCAGCAATTATACCAGCGTCAATAATGCACAGATTACCGAGAGTGAAGTGTTTGTGTACAACCTGGGTACCATGTACTATATAGACGACATACTCTACTCGCACATGTTGCGCGACCATATCACCAAATCCACCAAAACGAGATCAAATCGAAATGGTGGCGATGCTGGCGGCGGATCACGCAGCACTTCGCGTCCCAGCGATGTGGAAATAGTGCCCAATGAGTTCGAGAGTGAACACAATGGCGGTGATTATGCCATACATGGCGAGGATGAAGATTTTGAAGATGAAATTATAACGCCAAAAGCGCTGCCCGTCCAGATCTATGAGTTGCCCAAGTAAAGAGAGGAAAGATTGGCCGAGCCGTGCGGGGAAAATTTGATATGGGTTTTACATTTTTTTTTCGTGGCGCTTAAAGCGTTTTGTATTAAAGTGGTTTTTTAGTTAGCTCCTAGTTTTTGTGTACAATCTTAAGTTTAGCATTGAACGAGGCGGGTGAAACGAAGTATACTACAAATTGAAGCGAAGGACAGAATGGCAACAAATATATACCTAGATCGGGGGTGCCCTATAACGTACATTTGTCAAGCAACAACAACCATAGAATCAAACGACGCCGGGGCACCTCTGAAACTTATCAGCAATTTAAATGAAGCAGCTTGTAGACCTAGAAAACATTTCCATAATATTCTAACTAAGCAAAATACAAAAAGGTTAATGAAATTCGAAGATATATATACAATATATATGTACTACATACAAACAATTAGCGCTTTTCTGAGTCATCCATCGGAGAGCGAGTGGGAGAGAGATAGAACAAACATATCGGCTAAAAAAAAATCGAACAAAAAACCAAGCAAAATCCATCAGTCGAACGATTTGTAGAAGGGAAACCAACCAAGATATACGAGTATCGAGTATATGTATCGAATTAATACGAGTATATATATACATATATATATATTAATACGAACAGATATTGTATTTTTTAATTTATGATATTGATATTTAATGTATTGTACCATCTGTGTATATGACAAAAACAAAAACAAGCAATGAGAACGAAACATGCAATTTTATAATAGTTTGTTAAAATCCAACAACAAAAAACAAAAATCAACAACAACAACATGACAAAAATATATTAAAAACTCTTCGAGAAGGAAACGAGATGTTGGTGTTTGATTTTTGAAGAATTTTGGACATCGTACAAGAAACTTTGTGAGTAAGATTCTGCTAAAAATATGTCAAACTTTTGAATCAAAGTGATCAAACGCAACTGGTCACACTGAAAGTTTGCCAGAGATGCAATTTTGACACTCGGTAGGGCCATATGCACCAGGCAAGGGCAGAATGTCTATACATTTTGTTAAACCGAACCGAATCTTTAGGTTCGGAACAGGTTAAGGTTCAGATAATCTTGCACTTGGTATAGTTCACAGCGTAAAAAAGGCACAGTTCTGGGATTAAACCGATTCGGTTCAAACCCGACTGACAGCTCTGCAACATTTACAGGTAAGAAATGTTAAAAAAAAGAACAATCTTGTTAATCATTTCTCATTATTTTTAGATCTAGAAATAGTAAATTAATAAGGTATTTATATGATTATAAATTTTAGTAGTTAATATCAATATTTTAATAATTATACCCTTGCAGAGGGTATTATAAAATTGTCCAAATGTTTATGATGCATAGAAGGGAGCATCTTTGACTCCGATCAGTTTGAAAGCCATCTTTTTTTTTTGTCGGAACTGGCCGGATCGGATAAGTATAGCATAAAGCTGTCATATGAACGATCGATCGAAAAACTAGTTTTAGTGAGAAAAAAAAGCCTTCAAACTTTATATTTCTTAGTTTGCTATGCTTTTCCATGATTCCACTAAGTTTGGTCAAAAAGCACAGTCTAAAAAGTAGTCTTAGTGAGAAAAACTTTTTTGTTTTCAATGGAAATGTCCTTAAAATTGACACTTATTTATTTGATATGCTTTCACACAAATCTACAAGGTATTGTCAATATCGGATGACTATAGCATATAGCTGCGGTACGAAGGATCGGTCGAAAAAGTAGTTCTGTTGAGAAAAACTTTTTGTTTTAAATGCAATCGACTCCAAAGTTCTTACATGTTCATTTGTTAGACTTTTGCATGATTCCACCAAGTTTAGTCGAAATTGGACATCTATATAGTATAGCTTCCATAGAAAAGTTAGGTCCGAAAATAAGTCTTAGTTAGAATATCGTGCTGCAAGGGTGTACAAACTTCAGCCAAGCTGAAGTTAGCTTTCCTCCATCACAAAACTCGGAATATATGTTGAATCTTTTTAATTGTATAATAAACAGTTGTAGTTTATGCCTTTGATTATTATTATTAGTATTGATGGCAATATAGCTGAACCACAGTTTGCCCTTGAGTAAATGGTGGGGAAAGTCACTTGGCTGTATTGTGACATCTGACGGCCTTGTAGCTGAAGTTAGATGCATCTGCATCCACTCGTTTATAGCTTTGATTACGAGGTCTCAGAGGGAAATTTGGTTATGTTCACCAGAGGTTGCATAAGCTATCCAATTGATATTTCATTATTTCGTTGAACTAAGTATTTTTATTATGAATTAGTTAAACGCAATACATGTAAGTATGCTTATAATTAAAATATTTCGAGTATTTTGTATGACGTTTTTCTACATAAATGTTTTGTATGGTGTATATGCATGTAAATAATACCTGTAAGTTTTTTTTTTAATTGACTTAAATCAGAGCTTGTGTTAACAAATGCCAATTTGGAAATTTAAAGGAAGTGGCGCGCCGTGTGTGTTGTGCTGTGCCACTAAAAAAATGATTACATATTTACTTGCATAAATCTTAAACACGAACAAAACACGACTACAATAATTCGATTGGAACATTTTAAATTATATTTAAATGGTGTATCAAATGCAGATTGCTTAAAGGTTAATGGTATGGGACATGGTTTTCTATATCTAGAGTAGAGAGTGCTTGATATGGCGCTTATGTTAGAACTAACACACACACACACACAAAAATGTTCAACTAAATTCATTATTACGATTATGATCTTTTGCCCATTACAATGCTATCAAATTCTACCAGATGAAAAATTTCTTACATTTAGCAATTATTGTATACTTAATATTTTAAATTACACTCGAACTTTCGATTTGTAGTATGGTATTTTTTTGTTTGATTTGTTTGTTTGTTTGTTTTGGTGAGATCTAATTTTGAGAGGCAGCGCCTGGACCTAACGAGAGGAAATCAAGATGTGGTTCTAATTTAAGCGCTGCCCAAAAGTAACGAAATAGGATCTTTAAGAGGTATATCGTATCGATTTAGGAGAAAACTTTTGTATTTTTGGAGATTTAAACAAAAATATTGATAGTTAAAATATTTCAAAAAAAAAATCCTAAAAATCAAGTTTTTTAGGGTTGCAAAAACAGCCCAAAAAATATGTAAAATTTATAAATATAAAAATTATTTCAATTATTTACAGATTTCAAGTAAAATCTGAACCAAAAACTGGTTATCAATATCTAAATTTTCAATATTTTAACAGCTTCTATACTCAATCGGTTCAAAACGGTTATCAATATCTAAATTTTCAATATTTCAACTGATTCTACACTCAATCTGTCTCGAATCCGCAAAAAAAAATTGTATAAACAAATTTAGAGCCGATTTCACATCTTCTTTTTGTTCTAACCAACAAATATCAGCGTACATTATGAGATTATAAGATTTTCTGACACAATGCAGCTATACAAAAGATTTTGAAATAGGCACTAAATCACAAAGAAGTTGTATGATAGATGTAAAATATGATTTAAATCATCTCTCATTGAATTGCACATATTCTTAACAAAAGTTCTCAAATCTTTTCGATACAATATAAAGCCCCCTGCTATTTTCTCTAATCATTTTGTTCATTTGCATTATTTTGGCTATTGTTTGACTCAGTCTCGTTATCGCTTAAAGTTGCCTCTGTTTCCAATTCGGCAGCATTTACCAATTCCACATTAGCTCCACCCACAGCACCCTCCAGTTCATCAGGCATTTCAGCCGGAGCCGAATGTTTGGGCTTAAAACTGTTATTTTCCACATTTAGTTTATAATTCTTGAAGGATGCCTGTTGTTGTTGCTGAGCCTGTTGAGCTGCCTGTCGTTGTAAACGTCGCTGCTGATTGCTAAATGTAGGACTCTCCGAACGCGCACGCTGTAGCAAAGGACGCTGCTGCTGCTGCTGCAGCTGTTGTGGATGAAGGCCGGGATCATGATCCCTAGAACGTCCAAATTCAAAACCATTTTGCCACTGTACGTGTACATTCTCATAGGAGGGATCTTCGTAGCGATAATTTTGATTACGCTTCTCTACGGTGCCGGTGCGCAGGCGACTCAAAGTGCTGTGTAGTGGTCGAGCGGCGGCATTGGGTTTGCCCGCTGCACACCCACCCGCGCAAGAGCTTTGAAAACGCACCATATCCTGGGGTAGACCGCCCAGGCGTGGTGTGCCATACGGATTGGAGGCAGTATCACAGCTGACACAGTCACGTGAGAACATAAAATTAAAGTCAATCACCTGTTTAGGTTGAAGGAAAGAAGTTATTAAAGAAAAGATGATTTTTGTTGTTATCTGCTCACCTTGCACTCGGGTCCCTGGCCCATCCACAGGGGTAACCATTTGTTAACCAGCAGCCATTGCAAACTGGACTTGGAAATGCGATTTAGGGTGCCATCACCCGAGGAATTTGAGCGTGTGGTGGTGGTTTTTTTGGTGGCCAAGGGAGCTGCCTTCTCTATGGCCGCATTTGTGGCAGTTGTGGAGCCTTGTGTTTCTTTGGCTGCTTTGCTGGCAGTTTTTATTTTAGGTATGGCACCTGTGGCAGGTCTGGCGGCACCAGCACTCTCCATTATAAGACTGGCCTGCTCAGGCTCGACTTGTGCTGCCGCCGTGGCGGGTCCCGCCGAAGCTGAGCGTGCTGCCCTCTCCATGGACACATTTGGCGTTAAGGGAGAATTATGTACCATGGCTGCTGCCGCTGCTGCTACTCCTCCTCCGGTTTTGTAAATATTTGTCATGCTCTGTGAGTTCTCGCCGTGTAAACAACTAAAAAAGCTTGAAGCACTGTTCTTAACCGGCACTTTGACATGGCCATAGTCCAGGCCCGGAGCTGCAGCATTACTTGAGTTGCCCACATAAGCCTGGCAGTTGGGTATGTTACAAGTGGTGGTGCTGCTGCTGCTGCTGGTGTTACTGTTACTTCCATTAGCATTCAGTCGTATGTGTCCCACGGTGCCGAAATGTGAGTGTCCCAGCACTGCATAATGTCCACCCAGATTATAATGATCAATGTTACCACACGAAGAACTCAAATGTCTTTCAATACGGCCTATGCCATGACCCAGCACATCGAGACGTGTATAGAGCGGTACACGATTGGCACCTGCGGCTCTGTAGATGGGTTCATCACGTATCTGCTCATAGATATTCTCATAACGCATTGTTCCTGCGTTGGCATATGGCAGATTATAGCCATCTGTGGACTCGGTGTCATCGAAACTACGCTGACGTGGGCAATTCGAACGATTGTTGGCATAGAGTGGAGTGCAGCGGAAGCCACTGCCATAGCGATTGCCTGAGGGATGAAATTATGGTTATAAAAAGTAATTAACTAAAGGAAGAAACTACTTACCGTTTTGCATATCGATGCGAAAATTGCGACGATAACCCAAACCGGCACGCACAGATCGGGGCACATCATAGGCAGCAGCAGTAGAGGAGTTAGAGCTCAAGAGACCAACTCCTCCCGAGACAGAACGATCATACAAATCATTTCTATAGTTGTTCATGGGCAGCAGACGTGGCTGAGCTGGTGTTGGTGCTGGTTGCTGTTGTTGTAATGGTGGTGCAGGTGTAGGATTATTGTTAATGGCTTCAGTGGGCGCTGTTGGCTGCTGAGCTTGTGGTGGAGCAGCATCCTCCACAATGGCAGGGGCATTGGCAATGTTGTTCAAGTTGTTATTATTGTTGGGCTGACCAATTGGCGCATAGATGTTCTCATAATGTGGATGATTGGTCTGTGGAGCTATGGCTGGTGGTGCTGGAGCTGCAGCAGGTAAGGGTAGGTTGCCGTAAATGGCACCTCCCACCGCACCCTCCATGGTGCCCTCAGCCTGGCTGTTCTCATCATCCAACAATGCAATGGCCAGCGAAACGGCTTGGCTGTAATTAAGGTTCATAAATTAATATATCAGTGGAAACCATCAGTTCATCTTTCACTTACCGTGCCAATGCACCCTGCTCTTCCATTCACATGGGCTTATCAATCATACAGACGCCCGCATAGCTGCGTCCAATGGTCATCAAAGCTGGCAATATACGCCAGCTATCCGAATCCGGGCAGTATACCTCCACCGAGGCTAAATTCGAAGTGCCATCATCTCCACCCACCACATAGAGTAGACCCTCGTGTGCCACCACACCGGCATTGCGACGACAGAAGGACATATCCGCCACCGAGCGCCAAGAATTTGTCTCACAGTCATAAGCCTCCACGGATTTTCTTACTCTTGGCCCATCATGTCCACCTACCGCATACAGTATATTATTCAGTACGCCCACACCGGCTCCACTGCGTCTCAAGGACATGGCAGCCACCGCTGACCAAGTATCAGTCTCGGAAGTATAACGTTCCACCGAGGATAAACACTGGCGTGAGAAGCCATCATAGCCACCCACTGCATAGAGTAGTCCATGCACCACACCCACACCCACTGAGCTGCGCCGTGTGGACATGGAGGCTATAAATCTCCAGATTTCAGTCTTGGGATCATACATCTCAGCACTGGAGAGACCAGTGGTGCCATCAAATCCTCCCACAGCATAAATGCAACCATTCAGTACAGCCACTCCCAAAGTGGAACGTCTGGCTTCCATATTACTACAGATGGCCCAGTGATCGGTGGCCGGATCATAGACATCCACGGTACGCACTCTCAGCGAACCATTGAAGCCACCTACGGCATACACCTTATCTCCGAGTACACTCAGTCCCGAACGGCAGCGACGATTGGGCATTTCAGCCGCCTGATACCATTTCTCCTCCCTCAAATCGTACCACTCCACCGAGCGTATGGCCTTGGGTGCCTGTCCGCCAATAACCAGCAGTATCTTAGGCATGCCCACTGGCTTCCGTGGCACAGTTCTTGCCGATTTTGTCTCCGTCGGTAATAGGTGATAAGTCAAAGCCTCTATAATCAAGTTCTTGCAAATGATATTCCCTTCCAGCAGGATTTCTTTATCCACACGCTGGGTAATGTACTCCTTGGAGAGGAAGGGTAAACGTACATGTTCCATTAGCGATGAGGTGAACTGTTCGCGCAGTGGTACATCATAACGCAGCCAGGCAATAACACACTCATAAACCCGCTCCTCATTTGGCACCGAAATGCGATCATTGGCTATCAGGTTGATGACTTGTTCGTGTGTAAGATTCAGAAACTCATCAAACTGAATCACTTCACTGGAAAGAATATAATGATAATTAAACATTTAAGTGGGAAACAAGTTTAATTCAACTCACTTGAAATGCTGCTCAATATACGTCTCGGCATAGTTAAGCAACTCCACGCAGGCATGCAGATCAGCAAACTCTCGTATGCCCAGACAATTACTGGAATCCAATTGGGTTTGTAGAAAATCACAGCAGGCATCTCTCACATCGTTCAGCTGTAGCAAATTAGCGGCCGTTAGCAGAACCTGCACATTATCCTCATTGACCTCCACCGTTGAGGTATACACATAGTCGATGAGCAGCTCGAGGGCACGTGCATCCACACTTTGTAGTGTGATGCGCGATTGTCGCGATTCCTCAAAACTGGTAAACATGGCATAGAAATATGGACTGCATGAGGCCAAGACCATGCGATGAGCATGAATTTCTACATCATCGGCCACCAAGATGACATCACAGAGTTGTTTTTGTCTGAAATGAGCGAAATATGGGATGAAAAATGGAATCCTGTGCTCGAATTATGCCAAGCGAAATTTACAATTTCGATATGCGAACTGTAACATACTGTAAGTATCCAATTCTTCAGTTTTAATCCTGGGACATTACTTGGAAAACTTAATAACAAAAATTTGCGTTTAACTAACATGTTTTGCGGTAAAATTGTAAACCCTTTTATTTAGCTTCTATCCAGCTAAGCTCAGTCAGCTGTTTGGCTAGTCAAGGTTGCGGCGCCACGAGTTTATAGCTGGGTATGAGCGAACGCATTTGGTTTACCTGAGAACTGGCCCAGCTAAGAGACCAGTCCGCAATTGTAGCAACCCTTTAGCTACCTATTTATTTTATATATACTTGACATCCAGCTAAATCGATTTAGCTTATCTGAGTATATGCTTTAATCAATATTTTGTAGGGCTGCTTGGAAAAAGGTTCGGTTTGAAGAATCACAAAGATTCCGTAAGCAAAGTTTTAGAATTTCCAACGGATGCGAACCCCCGGACCGAGCCTTCTCTAGAATTTTGAAGGTTTTATAGTGCTTTTGAGCTCTAATCCCTAGATTTAGAACTGAGTTAGAAAATAGTTTCTAAAACGTGTCCCATGTATCTAAATTACCTTAATGGGACCATAATTCATATAATAAAATTCTCATTTTCTTTAAATGTCGTTAATACAATATCTTTTTTCTTAAATGAACCTTTTCTAACATCATCAAAAAGATCGAAAAATATATTTTTTTTAAATGTCCAGCAAGCGTAGAGTATTGTGCTTCAATGTGGAATGCTTTCGTGGTCTTCTTTCGCCGTGAATAACGAACAGGAAGAAATTGATAATGCCGATTAGGATTGCGCTTTTAAAAAGCTAAAGGTGCCTTTGAAAAACTTAGATTAGGCTGTTGAGGATTCAGCCATACATATTCAGATGTAAGCTTTACCAGATCGGCAAAGGTTTTCTTCGGCTTGTTATTGCATATCTACATAATTGTTATATGATTCTTACCCATTTTGGTAAGACCACGGTATAAAATTGTCATTTTGAAGCATGGAGGAATGGACAGAAAAGCTCGTAGTCCCTATGTTTGCTGGATGAAACCACAGCCCAACCTTCAGTGGATCAACAGCCCTGATTCTTCATTTCACTCCTCTTATTTCATTATTTTCCGAACCAAGACCTTCACCTTTTTTCAAATTCAGCAAAGAATTTATAACTTGAGGCACGTTTTTAATTTAATTAAAAACAAAACCGAACCGAAAACTCGGTTCGGTTAGAGAGCAAAAGCTGACAAAGCAGAAAAAACACATTAAGCTATATTAATATATCCCATTGATAAAATGGGTAGGTTAAATAAGCAATAAATTAAAGGTGTACAAGGCTGTACAAGCCCAAAGGCATTCAAAACATTTGGAGTACCAGTTGAATTAAGTGTATTGACCTAATTCCCCAAATTCAAGATTTCACTTGTTCCGATCGCAGGCAAGGAACACTAGGCAACTCTTTATATAGGTACTTAATATATGTTTGGTCTTGAAATGTGCATTGAAAATTCCAATTGAAATGCTACCTAATTGATATGTAACAAAGGTGTCGTCGCCGTAACCAAATCAAAGTTCGAAATAAAACTAGTTTGTCGCCGAATTTGGGCCCAAAAAGTTTCCACTGTCCGATCTCAGGTAATTTTCCAGTCTCTCTCTCCCCTCCTCCCCCGCCCCCTCTCCCAGCCCACACATAAAACCAAAAGCGAAATGCGGAAGAAACAGAAATTTGTGCGTTCCGAGCGCATCCAAGTTCAAGGGCAATCACAAGCGAATGCTAAGTAATGCAAAACGCAAAACTAATCATAATAAAAAATACATCAAAAATAGCCACAAAACAGAAACTCAAAACTAGAAATATTAATGGGAATGGCCTCTTGACACTTGGCAAATATTTTGACAAAACGGACAAACAAACAATCGCCAGATAATGCGCAAATAAAGATCGTCTGACATTTTCATAATTTTTTGAAACCAAAATAAACCTATGCCCGGGGTCGTTGTCGCTTAAAATTAGCTCGTTCCCTCCCTCCGCTCACCTGCGCATCTCGTTCATGGCCTCAAAGGACCTGTTTGTGTGCTGTTCGTTGCTGTACTGGCCCACTGTGCCGCGCTCCTTGCCATTGCCGTTGGGTCGTTGTATGTGTTTCTGGGAGCTCTCGTCCAATGAGTTTTGGCTAGCATAGCGCAGCAGGCAGCTTCCTCTGTCCAGGCCACTGCCCTCGGCAGCGGGATTCTGTGGCTGAGGATGATGGTGTTGCTGGAGCATTAGACGCTGTCTCTGTTGGGCCACGGACACACCCACGGCCGCCAGGCCAGGTGGCAGCAATTCTATGTTGGCCAACACTCCCGCACCTCCGCCCTCTTCTTCTCCTCCTCCGCCTCCTTCGACAGCATTTTGTTGTTGTTGTGGCTGCTGGTTGCCATTGCTTAAATTGCTCATAATACCGATTGTGTATTTGGTCAACAATGCACTCAGAGCTATCATTCACAAAACATCTGCGCGCGTTGGCAATAAATGGGGGATAGCCAGAAAATAAATTTGGTCGAAGTTTAAGAAAATATCCACACCAAGAATAGACGAACGGTACCACTAATGCCAAGAATTTGCAAATGGTACTACTAATCCCAAAAATAGTCGAACGGCTGGTGCTTTCCAACACTGTGTTATCGATAATTACTGTGTCACAGCCGGCAGCCCTCTGAAAATTCAAATTCAAACGAAACTTTCATATTTTTGTTTGCTAGTTTGTCCATCAACTTTATTTGTTTGGCTCTGTGTTTAATATGGATTACTCATATAGTTTTCTACTCAAACTCGTCAACATTTTTGGATATGTCATATATATATATAGATTTTGTTTTTGCTTAATGAATGTAGGTTTTTTACGAGAATAACAGCAACCACCTAATGGGAGTATATTTTAATTTGTCATAATTTTTATTTATCATGTTTAAAATTGATTAATTACTATGTACAACTTGTGCTAAAAGCAGCACTCAAACGAATAAATAAATAGAAATAGGAATTCTATAAATAAATGAAATTATAATTTGAAATTTGGCTAATGAGAGAAGTGTTTACACTAATTATAGCTACATATTTAATGGGCACATAAACTGTTCAATATTTACATATAATTTAGATTCCATACATTACAATAAATACACAGGAAATACTTCTATTTTTGTTTGTTTTCTGCTGAAGAATACTTAGAGTCTAGAGGAGAGTTTTAGCATTCGGTAATACTTAGTTAATTAATTGTGTATGGTACATTTCAGCTATGTATATATATATATATATATATATATATATATAGATACGATTATTTTGTTTTTTGATAGGCTTAATATTTTGTTGTTTTTTTTTCTTGGTGGCTACACACAATGCACACTGGGATTGTCTCTAGTATTTATTTTGGTTTTCTATTCTTTCTTCTTTCAGGCACGCTTACTGCGCTCCATTGAGGAGGAGTTGGAGGTTGTAGTAGTCATGGGCTGATAACAGTTCAGATTTGAAGACATCCGGCCCAAGGCAGCGGCCAAACGATCCAACAGATTACGAGTATTTTCTGCAGTCCGGCTGCTGCTGCTGCTTCTGGTGGCCTGTTGCAATTGAGCCACCACCTCGGCATGCTGTACATAGGACACATGTATATTTACAGCCTCATCTTCATCCGCATCACTGGCACTGTCCACATCATCCTCATAGTAGTGTGGTATAGCAGCCGTATCCGATGCCGCCTTTGCCTTGGACTATACATTGGCATAGAAGGGCGCTGGTGTATTTGCATCGCAGGGTTTAACGCGCAGTTTCTGCTTATAATGATATTCCTTGAGGTAGCTCTTCAAACGACCGGGCAATTCCAGTTGATTGATGCCATCGTAATTGGTATTGGAGACTATGGTGGCCCTGGCCAGTTGCTGGAGTGAAAAGGTTTGTCTACGATGCAGCGGCATGGTAAGACAGGGCTCAAAGAACATCACGCATGAGGGATCCTTGTAGTGCTCCAGTAAGCCAGTTACATTGGGGGCAGTAAACACACACGGATCATGGCAGTCAAAACTGTAAGGAAAGAGCAAAATTGTGCGTCAGAAAATAAGGTCATTGAAGTTTAAACAGAAGTGATAACTTAAAAAAAATAAAATGACTACAACTAAAACAATTTGCTTGTACGAGACACAGTCATCGGTATAAGAGATAATGAGCGTTTTTTCTAGTAAATTTTCAGTATCTTATTACCCTAATTCCCAGAAATTGTCCAACTCTGACGGATATCCATTGTTTATTTTCTGTTTTTTCCTTAGAAATGCGTTTTAAGATAATTCAGCTGAAGAAAACGATAAATTTTAAAGAGAAGTTTGCTATAACTTGGACCTATTCCTATACCATTCCTATAACGATACAAGGTTCGAAAAACCTCACATCTCAAAAATAATAACAATAAATCTCGGTAAATTTTGATTTGGTGCGTTGTATGAAAAAAGGAGCATTTCTATTGATTGGTAATCCAGAGATTTTTCTGACGATAATAAAAATTTATCTCTATAGACTTCTTCTCAGGTTGGTTCGATAAAGCGGTCCAACTTCTAGAGATTTCATTTACATATTCGAAAGACTAGATATAATAACAAAATGGTTCTGATCTTTTTAAAAATCTTGACAGATATTTCCTTGAATTTTTAGAATTCGGTGGGAAGAGGTTTCGGAGGCACCCAGTATGGAGTGAAAGGTGCTCAAACGATTCGGTAGAGATAGTATATGAAATGAGACACTGGTTGTGCAATCAAATCATAACCATATATAGTAATATGATATCAATAAACACATAAAGGCCACACATTACGACTGTACTTTGGAATCTAATGAAGCATTTCGATGACAGCGTATGAAAATAAGAGCGAACGAAAACCCCAATATGATATCTTAGAATATGAGTCACAATTGTGTGAAACAAAATGAGTTAGTTATTGATTTATAAAAGGTCAATGACTATGTGACGCCATTTGTTGAGTAAGAGGTACAAATTAGGCATAGGTACCCGAAAAAACTAGAGCGGATTGAAGTGGAATCTAAGATTAGGGGTCAGAATCAGAAGGGGAAAAGATTTTACAATTATTTCAGGGGATATTCAATTTAAAGATCGAATTTGTGTGAAAGAATTTCATCAGATTTCAAAATCCAAATTAGAAAACTATTTAATGATTCAGAAATATGTTTGAGTGCCAAGTGGTACCCATTCGAAGGTACTTCTCGATATCGGATCGAAATGGGAATGATTTAAACGAACTTTAATTCAGATTAAAACTACTTTGAATCAAAGAACTGATTCATCTCTAGTACAAATACCTCAAAGAATATGGCATGTTTTGAAGATTTTTCACACAGCGCAATTTAAAAGAAATAATTGCTAAAGTCCCACAAAGGAAGTCCCCAATATAATATCTGATTGTCGCTATACCTACACAATAGATATAAACAATTTCAGAAGATTTCCCATAGAAACTATTTGAATTCTTTGTAAATATCACAAAAATTTGTAAATACCACAAAAATTTGTAAAATTTCCAATCCATTTTAGAAAAATTACATCATCATATTAAAATTTTGGTGGCTAAAAAGTTCAATCATTCCCACAGTGAGGTCATTAAATGGGTATTTTCAAGTTCTTATACAACATCTGGAGATGCTATGGTGGGACTTATATCAATATTGCTAGCCAAATAGACTTAAGATATTCCCAAAAAGGCTGGAAATGCTTACATCTTTCAGGTATTGTTTCGAGATGCTTAGTTCACTACTGTTTTTGATGAATCTTAGATATGATATTGGTTCAATATGTAGTCGAGCATAAACGATTCATTATGATGTCTTCGATCAACATTATCTTTTAGTATCGGTATCGGTATTGGAGTATGGTAAAGGCCTACTACATTTATCTGCTTTTTAACTCTCATCTTTACTTTAGTAAGATCTAATTTCTCAACTTTCAGAGAAAGCAATGTTCAAAATTGTAAATTAATGGGTCCAAAAGCAAGTATCTAGAGGTGCCCACAGCCTATGCACTTGAAAAGCAAATGTTAATATAAAGTGCACAGCCAAAGGCAAACTCACAGCAACCGGCATTAAACGGAGAGTTTCCCATATTTCACTTGTTTTTGACAACTGATTTTACGGAAATCTAAGTTGAAATATCATTGTGTGGGCATTCGTGGTGTAGAAAAGCAAATTATGATGATGAAATCTAGTATCTGTATAGCTATTTCAATAGAATTTAGGGGCCTACTACCTAGCTACCAAAATGTATATTTACTTCTCAAAAAGCTAATTGCAAAATCAAAAAACTAATTCAACATGAATGTTTCTACTTGGTTTTAAAAGTAGAAGTAGAAAAGTAGATTCGGCTCAACTGACAAAGTTTTGGAACGTTTTTGGCCCCCATAAAATCTTTTAGAAATAAAAATTTTTATATTTCCTCACCCTCTCTCTCTCTCTCTCTCTCTCTAATTCATCCTTTCAACTTCACTTCAACAAAAAGTTTGCAATTGACAGCCGCTTTTACCGTTTACTCACCTAAACTTATGACCGCTCTGCTCGATCCTGGCATGCAATGATCTGCCATATTTACGGAATGTAACAGAAAATAGAAATTCCTCCTGCGCCGAATCGCGCAACAGAAATGTACCCTCCGGTTTGCCTTCAAGTAAACGTTCAGCCTCATACCGATCCATTTTGCCCCAATAGAAGCTGCTATTGATAATTTTCTCCAAATCGGGGACCAGGCAATGCATAAAATCAATTTGTGAATGAACTGTCAGTTGATTACGTTGACCATATGACTGGGCAGGTGGTTGAGATGCTGCTGGTGTTGGTACCACATCCATTCGGGGCGTCGTCGTATCGCTTATCAAACGTATATTCGGTCCCACCGTCACACGTGCATTGGGCGATTCGACAACAAATTGGGGTGAACTGATTGTAATGATGACATCGCCATTGGTGGGTGCTGTCCAGATGGCCAGTTGGCTGGGTTCGGGTACCGCCACCGAGTTGCGTTTCCTTTGGCGGGCGATGGAAGCACTTGTTATACCGTTGGCTGACGAGTGGCTTAAGGTGGGTGGCGTGGAACGGCGATCGGCGGGACGCGGCTTACGCGCAGCAGGTTCCTTTTTCTCTGTGCTACTGCTGGACGATTCCAGCATGCCCCGTAGTCCCCTGAAGGCGTCACGACATTTGCATTTACAGCAACGTCTTTTGCTGGTCGAGTTGCTGCCAGCGGAGGTGCTTGAAGCGGTGGCTCCCATTGATAAGCTTTTACTACTGCGACTGCGGCAGCAACTGTTTCCGTTGGCTGTAAAATAAAAAGCAAAAAAAAAATGTTCAAATTTGTTTAGTGAGTAAGTTTTTTTTTCGTTTTTTTTTTTTATTGATTTCATTCAGCAGAAATTGCAAAAAAAAAAAGAAAGAAAAAAAATATTTATTTAATAATTTAAGTACCTTGCTTGGACTGTTGTGCTTCCGTCGACAACATTTCGCTGACTGGCAGCGTTGTTTCCAGCACCTCGCAATAGTCAACAGCTTCGGCGGCGGCATCACGCCGACGCAGCAGCGACTCATCATCATCATCGTCGTCGTAGTCGTCATCATGCTCCTCGTGCTCGGCGTTCAATTGAAGCGTACTAATCGCCGAGGCGGCCCCTGTGCTGTTACTTCCCGCTAAATGGTTGTTATTCATGTGTTGTCTTTCGGTTTTTGGCGCTTCCGTTGAACTGCCCGCAGTTCGATTTGTCGCCTCCGCTAAAGTTACATTTACAATTTGCTCATTTGCATTGAGCGTGTCCGCAGACATGATGGCGGCGACACCTGGCTGCTGCTGCTGCTGCTGTCGCTGCTCCTCCAGCACCTGCTGACCCACACTGCTGCTGCTGCTGTCGTTGCCATTCTCCATTTTGGCCAATTGTATTTTGATTATAATTTGACGCACTTCCGATGTGCTAGATGCGTCTGCCTCCTTGTCTTCGTCTTGTTGTATGGCCAACAGACTTTCGAAATTGATTGCGGGCTGCTGCTGTTGTTGTGGGTGTTGCTGCTGCTGTTGCTGGTTGTGTTCCTTTTGACTGTTTGCTGTTTTCTTGTTGGCAGTTGGCTTGCTCAATAATAGACCCATTGGAAATTGTCTCTGGTTTCTGAAATTAAAGAAATGTGAGGAAGTTCTTAGTAAGTTTAAAAGATTGAATTGGTATGCCATCAAGGTGGCAAATCTCTGATATGTAGAAGAGGGTTCGGTCTCGGAACAAACGCCCCAACAATGGAGAATACTATTTTTTGAAGTATTAGAGTTTCAGAAACTTAATAGTTGTCAATTTTCACTGCAAAATGTCACAATTTAAACGGTTTTAAGCCTGTGATGAGTAACAAAATCTAACGAAAGGGCACTACAACAATAAACAGCTTATATTTCGTTTGTTTAGGGCATTTAATTGAATTTCATGAGGAATAAAGGGCCAGGAGACGAGGGCGCAAGGGGTCATTGAGTGCCTAAAGCTCATAAAATACCTAAACTGAAACCTTAAAACATTCGTCTTCAATTTTTAATGTACTAGACGTTTTGGGATTGATTAACTTCTTTTTAGATTTATTTTTGTATTCTATGTTTTTGCTTTGAAATATTCTAAAATGCAAAATTTTTGAACAATTTTGGCAAATTTCTGTGATTTCTACAAATTTGGATTAATTTTTTATAGTTTTGGTTCTGGACATTTAATGGCTTTACATTTTCATGTATGTTTGTGTATTGAGCGTGTGCCTCAATCATTTTCAAGTGTATATGTCTACTTCTCTAGAAGATACAACCACTTTGCTCTCTTCCTTAAATATGCTCAGCTACTGAGCAAACCGAACAAACAGAATTATTCTCTTTCCACTGTTCTCGTAAAACAACTTCGTGTGTTTCTCTCAAGGAGAGCGTTGAAACAGAGAACACGAGAGAACCCAAGCCACAAATGTGTCTGTTGAGAGTGTGATTGAGTCTTTTTAACTTGTACCTGTCATTTCGATGAGCAGACAGCGTATAAGTAATTGGTTGTCCATATTTAGCGTGCTCTGAATTTTGTAGAACATTGGAAAACGGCCTAATAATTTCTTGCTCTGGTCTTATTGCTAAATTTTGAAAAATGTTGGTTCCTAACTAATGTTTTAAATTTCTTGCTGTGGGAAAAATTATAAAAATATTTGATTATTTTGGTTTGAAATTTCTTGCTGTGGAAGAAACTTTAGAGATTTCTCTTTCTGTATGTGTCGTTTCGCTGAAGTGTAAGGAATACAATTTTTGTGTGCTAAATAGTCAAATTTTAAGGGTCAGCTGATTCTACGGCAAAAAAAGAAATGGAATTTTGCATCGTATGGTGTCTGGTGATCAAATTTGGTTTCATTACGATAACTCCAAGCGATAGATTGAAAGATAAGGATAGATTCTTGGATCGCATCAAAAGGAGCATTGTTTTTTCGAGAATTTTTAACATTTTTTTCACCATAAAGCAACCAACTTGATAAAAAAAAATCTTATATAATTTATTGAATACTATTACATTTTTAGGAATTTTTCAAATTTTTTTTGGATTTGAAAATTCCTAAAATTCTTGTGGTATGTGTGGGGAATCTTACGAAATCTTAGAATTTTGTGTAATGTTTAGATTATTTTGTTTATGCCTTAACAATATTTCACAACAAATAAGTTTAACTAAATATTTTCTCACAATTAGCACCTTGCGATTGCTACTAAATGTATATGTGGTATGTAAACACGCACTCGATTGCCTAGCAACTCCTTCCAGCATTTACCATATAGAATAACGTCATTATTATCAGCTGATCAGTGATCTAATTGTTTCATTGAAAAGCAATTAAAATGACACCAACTTTGAGGGAAGTCACCTTACCAAAGTTCTTCATGTTGAGTCATTATTAGCCTGGGTTTTCGGTTGCCACGGTCGTCATGTCTCTCTCCTATCAGCAACAGACGTAAAGCGCACACATGACGCATCTCAATTAATTGGTAAAATGATTAACGATAAGGATTGAAATGTAATACAAAAAAAAAAAAAAAAAAAAAAAATCAGGGACAAGCCCACAATTTGCTCACTTCCAATGAAAACTAGAAATAAGGAATATTGTTGTACATTTCATAATCTGCTCCATAAATAGCACAGCCAGACCAACTGATGCGTGGGATTGGTATGCCTCTGCCCATTGTGTTTAATGCTGCTGCTGATGAAGATATTTTCTTGGCATGAGTCAGTTCGTGGGGGAGCTAAGTAGGAGACGGTATTTAAACTCTATGCAATTGTTTTTAATTGCCCCATTTGACCGCCACTTCAACTTCACTTGACTAAGTAATTAAAATCAACAGAAAAAAAAACACACACAACTGTAGGAGGAGTTCTTCCTGGGGGCCCCGGGGCGGTACAGACACATCATCTCTTTGCTGTAGGTCAAGACATTTCACACGGAATTTGAATACATTATACTTAGTTTTTTTTTTTTTATGTATTTTTCTTGTACATCTGCTTGGACTATAACTTCTGTGAATGCAAAATGTGAAAGCTTATTAATTCAATTTCTATTCCACAAATTTTGGACCATTAAATTATTTTGATGAGGATCATAAAAATTCTAAAAATATGTTTAATGGTTTAGTTTATATAAGAAAACAAAAAAGGAGCAAGTCATTGAGTTAAAAGTTTAGCTGCTTATTAAGACTAATTTTACCTGTGCTATCTCAGTTGCATTTTGCTTTTTCAAGTGTCACTGTTACAGTCTCCAAATGTCACGAACTCCAAATCTTATCAAATTCTTATTTTTGTTCCCCCTTATCGGGCAATAAACTATTTTTAGAACAAGATGATAAAACACAATGGGTTTAAATGCTGAATCAATAATTTTAAAAAAAGGCATAGTCCTAGATGAAAACTTGAGGGTCTGCTGAAGGTTGAACTTTGGACTCGAATATCGAAATTCGAATATCCAAACCTCAAAAAAAAAAGCAAAAAGGAATGAGTATAACGAAAGAAACTTCTTTAAAAGCGTAGCTCAGTAGCCGTCAAGCGGATTGGAGCGCTGCCGAAACTTTAGAGCAGGCGAGCAATTGACGAAAGTAATTTTGCTGTGCAAATTGCATCCCAGCATGCTGTTGAGACTGCGGCACAAACACAACACAGGCTGTTGCTGAAAGGGTGGCCCAGCTGCGACAATTTGTGAAGACCAAACTGTTCAAAATTTCCAAGAGTTTTAAAATTTATATATATTTGAGATTGGTTTATCATGAAGACGGATAAAAATACCGATGCTTTAGGTTAAACGGTCCGTAATTTCTCAAAATTGTCGAAATTCTTATTGTTTATATAATGAAGAAGATGAAGAATCTCTGAAATGGAAGAGTTGGTTCTTAATTTTTAGCATGCCTTATAGGAGTGGCACAGACATGCTCCATGACCTTTACAGATTTCAGTCATTATTTCTGTACTGAACTCTTGGGTGAGTTTCAAGGGAAGGAAACAGTAACAAAATCAGTCTTGAATTCTGTTTTATCTACTGCTTGGGTCTAAGACATAGAATTGCAGGGTTCCTATGAGTTTGGATTAATTTCAACACACCTACCAAAAAGGTTTTACAGATGGCCATTGTAAAATAAGAATCGTCTTTTTGTTTTGAGAAAACTGCTAATAAAATTCTTAAAATTTTTGAATTAACTTTTATTTAAAATTTCATTTCTTTTTGCAACTGGAATGAGGTGTAAGGCCTCTGGTACCTTAACCTTCTAAACCTTCTAAAAATCATTTAGTTTGACTGTTGCGATTGGGTAAATGTTTTATCAAACTTAATATTTCAAAAATGCTGCCTGACGCTGCTTTCGAATATATTTAGAATTTTCAAAAACCAAAAAAATTTCGATTATCCATAAACACACTTTAGAAAATAAACATGAAAAGCTCTTCGCACTTGTTTTTTGTTATATTAATGACTCTTCCCAGAGATCAGCCGATGCTATCGATCTATTTTAAGCAAATGAACAGTCAAACTGGATGCTCTTATGATCTACTTCTGACTAATTCAATGGTTTTTACAATTGAAAATTTTCTGTTGAATTTTGATAGCGAATTCTTATTAAAATACCATTTGTGCTATCAGTTTTTCGGATTCTCTTTAAAATGCTGATCAATCAGAAAATTTCATTACATTGAAACATTTATTTGGAATTCCCCCCCAACTACTCAAACTTTTAATCACTTAACGCCGCATTTTCTATGCCTAATCAAACATACTGGGAAAGCAAGTGCCCATTAAACAATTAACAATGCATACATTTTCATAATTTTGTTTCCCTTCGCCCTAAAACTCCGAGGCACACCACTTCCCGGAAATGTCAACAGTCCAAAAATATAAAGAGATGGCAGCTTTTTAGCAAGAAATGAAAATTTTTTAATAATTAAATGTTTAGTTGGAATACCAATTGGTCAGTTCAGTAGAAATAATAGGGCCAGTTGCTGTCGTTTGAACCGTTAGTCGAACGGTAATTGGCATAGTGGACACACTTCGTGCGGCACGTGCTTTGGGAAGTTACGCCCTCGGCCCGCCCCCTTCTGTATCAATCGCTTGCAAAATGAGTAATAAAATCGAATGACATGATCGCCGCTACACTGGAAAACTTCTGACTGATCGACTGACTACGAAGTCTGATGAAATTCACTCAGAGTGAGAGAGATTCCAAGAGGCCCGCATGACTTAGCGAGCCCCCAACTTTCAGTGGAAATACAAAATTGACAAGGTAGAGGTAGGTAAGGTAAGCTCAAGTATGTAGGTAGGTAGGTAGGTAGGAAGGTAGATAGCCATGACTCAGAGGGGGCACAAAGGTACCAACACACCAGCGAAACTTCACCAGCTACGACTAACGACATGCATTTTAGCAGCCGGCTTCGCATTCGGGTTGTTGCCATGAGTTTTTTTTTTTTGCTCTCTCTCTTTTTTTTTTGTTGTATTGCAGACAATGCGAAATTTCGTCAGAAATCCAAATACAGATAATGATCTAATACATAACTTGTTCAAAGTAAAAACGTTAAAAACGTTGATAATCCCATTGGGACAGAGGGGTAGAGGGGAGAGAGAGAGTTAAGCGAGCATAGGGGAAGCGACTTTTGAGTTTTTGTTTGTTTGTTGTTTTTTTTTAACAGGGAATAAAAATTTAAATACTAACTATTAAAATGTTGTGGCAAGCTAATCAAAACAAGCGCTCATTAAACAAGGAAAGTGAAAACAATTCAAAATTGGGTTGTATTTTGAAACTCTACTTACAATTACGAACCTGGAATTATTTCAAAAGAAATAAACTTAAGTAAGGTTTGAAGGATATTTCATTAATGTATTCTAAAGACCTCTAAATCATTTCATTTTCAAATATTTTTCGAAAACTTACTACCAAAACTGTATGGATATAATACCTCGCTGTGTCCGGTTTCATAAACCAATGAGGTTCTTAAAAAATATGTAATTTATAGGATCTGGTTTTAGTTCGAACCTTTAATCGTTCACTTTCGGAAAAAGGTTCAGTTTTGAAACACCGAAATAAGAACGATTTGTCAGAAACAGTAAAAGGCGAATTTATAAGAAAACACTACATAATAAAGTCGAATATTATTACGAACTTCTTTCCAACGAAACAAAATGATTTCTTTTATTTTTGAAGCCTGGCAAATGTGGCCTGAATAAAGCTTATTATTTTACGAATTTTTTAATTATCTAAATTTTTTATAAAATTAAATTCCCATTTTTTTGCATTCGTCAATTCACAATAATCTTACAAGCATATGGTATAAATCTTGTACTAATTGAAGTTGTTTTACTATGCCAAAAAGGGAGTCGAACATTAGTATGGGATTTGCTTGATACTTAATATATAGATTTCTCAACGGATTTCAAGTTTTCAAGTTATAACAAGTTGATTTTTTGTTTGGAAATTGAACTTATTACACTGACTTACTACAGGTCTTTCGAAAACGGCAAAATATATTCTTTTTGACAAACCGTTCTCGATTCTTTTCCATTTTCAACTACTTGACTTATCTTCCAGAAGTTTTTACGGCAAGTTTATGAAGTTCTGTAAGTTTAAAGCTATATCTGAAGTCTGTAAACCTTGTTTGAAGCTGTTTAAAAGCAGTTTTTAAGTGGTATAAAAGCATTAATCAGGAATTATAAAAGCTATTAACTTAAAATTTAGTTGTAAATCTTGTTTTAAGCTGTAAACCAAAAATTTTTACTCAAAAATTGGGTTCAAAAATGTTTCAAAGTCCAACATATATAACAGAATTTTGTCATAGAAATCTATTAAAACATTTTTGAAGACCCGAATGAGTAGATATCGTTTCTTATTTGGTTCTGGTTACCAAAAGGGAGAACATAGATTTTATGGCTGTGCAAATTTTATCGAAATAAATCATGGCCAATGAGATAGTGCATGTATTCGGTGTCTATTGTAAATACACCTTATCAGTATGTCTGATTGGTGTTATTTAGTTGTAGTGTACTTTCCCATAGCTGATTTATACGATATTATACTTGGCTGTAATCAATCTTATTTCCCATATTTGGGTGTACTTGGGAGAACAATGACATCCACCCACACTCATGTATTTACTCAAAGTGTGTTATTAAAAGTACATTTTGAGATGAAGAAAAAGAAAATAGGTGTACATAAGCTGTAACCTTCGATGAATGTTTTACGCAGAAATTGTCACAACAAACACTGAAAATGAATTGCGGTCAGAGGTGGGGGAGTGGGGGGGATGGGTGGAGCACTAACCGCGCACCCCACAAAGCCAAAAGTCGTAGGATTTTTAAAGCGAATTCAATTACTTTTTGTAGCTGCCGACGACGACGACGACGACGACGACCGTCGACGGAGCTTCTTTTATTTGAATTTGTTTTTTTTTTTGTTTTGTTGTTTTGTTTTGTTTTGTTCGTTTTGCAGTTACTTGGAATTCGCAAATGAACTTCGCTTGAAAACAAAATCACATGCAAAGCAGAGCGTAAAGTGCCAAAGAGAGCGAAGATAGGGAGGAGGGCAGCCTGAGAAAGTGTATTTCATTTTGATATTTTTTCGCAGGAAAATTGAAATGAGATTTATTTATTACGTTTTCAGTTTGCCTGGCTCGGATTCGCCATTTGCCCCCCCCATACAAACATACATATGTACATACATACATAGGGATTTATGTGCGCCCCATTCACTGCCTGGGCCCTGGGAGAAAACAAACAATTCTCATGGCAATTTGGAATTCGTACATTTTAGTTGTATATTTATTGGGACTTTAATTAACATTTCCAGTGAAATCAACTTCACTTGGCACGAGCTCTCGCTCGCTCACTCGCTCACTCTCCCGCGCTGCTGCTTATCACAAGGTTCGTGACTGATTAGGCTAGAGAAATCTTCATTGACGTAGTAGAAAGATATTTTTTTTTTTTTTTGTTTATATTTCATTGAAATTGTTATCTGCAAATACCTTCTTCTTTTTCTCTTTTTTTTTTTTTTGGACGGTAGCATTATCAGAGTCTGCGCGTCGTTTCCGACGTGGGATTGCGGTAAAATAATAAAAATAATAATATTAACATTAATGTGAAAAGAGGCCACTTCTTGGAATTGCGCACACAGCTCTTGCACAGCAAGGCTCTCATACACAATATGTGAAAAATTCTTGGAAAATATGCACACGGTACTCACATGTTGGTGAAGTCATGAAGTTGCTCAAAGGTACACACACACACACACACACACACATTCGCTCGCTCACACTGTTTATGTTTTTTTGCTGTTTTCTGATTAAACTGAAAGCACTAACAAAAAAAAAATTCAACTTAATTTGCTACACTTGGTCCCGCTTAGCCAGTGATGCCTTCGTTAGATACTTTTGTATCTGCGTGTGTGTGAGTTTGTTTTTTTTCTATTTGGCTTTAAGCAGAAATTATGAGCATAAGCACTATCAAGAGATTTTCAGAAAAGCTGCTGCCAATAAGGGTTACCGTTAACTAAGAATAGCAACAGGTTTTGGTGTCGGATTAAAAATGTCTAAAAAAAAAACTTGTCTAGGGGCTATCGTTGCGTGTGCCTTGTTGGGGGGGGGGAGAAGTAATTTCTATTAAAAGAGGATTAGATGTTCTCATGAAAAGAGGACAGCTGCGTGTAAGCTGAGAACTTTTTAGGGGAATTTAGAACATTATTTAAGTCATGGTTACACTAAAGTAAACACTTTTTAAGCACGTTATGTGTGAGGAGAGACTGGTCACACTTGGTGCAGGTTTCTCATCTTCTGCATGGAGATATATGTCATGTAAACTTACAACTAGCCGAGTAAATTGCACGTTTTAACTGATACATAACAGCTATTTAGAAGATGAGAAATCGGCACTTAGTCGGACAGAGTTAAAAACTAATAAAATATTATTGAAAAATATTTATTAATACATAAGACATAAAAAAATTTATTGAAAAATTATTAAAGAGCTTACATGCTAGATTCTTTCTTTATTTTAAACCGGATTAATCCCAGTATTCATGATTTTTTCATGTGAACCGATCTTCTTTAGATATAAAAGCTGAACCTTATCCGAAATTCGGTTCGGTTCAGCAAAATTATGGACAAAAAAAATGGCCCACCGACTTCCACTGTTATCTAGACACTTTCTATACTGTTTTAAGACTGAGTCTTTAAATGGGCACAACATTTTAATGATCTCTTTTAAATTGGGACTTTCTATGTCGATTACTATATAAATTTGTAAAAAGTATGGTATTACCAGCTCCAAATATATATCGATAGGTTATTTATCGATACCGATATGCGTATCTTGATGCATTTTGGGCACTTAATGTAAAAATGAGATTTATTTATGGGCGATAATTAATTTAAATATACAAAAAAAAAATATATTAAAACTTAAGTTTAACTTTTTATGAAATTTCCTTGATGTCACGAAGCCTCGACAATATCTGTGACTCCTTTCAGAAGTTGTCTATTCAAGTCATTGTCCAAAAACTTAGCACTTCGTTTAAAAGAAACTATTCAAAAAATCAGTACCTGCTCAGCGAAAACAGGATATGTTAATATCCACCTCAAATGTATTTTTTTTTTTGTAGAATCATATGCCGAAGTAAACTAGAAAATTCGCAGTATGTTTGACAGAAATACTAGTTAAAACAGTTTCTGAAAAGCTGCTCAGGATATTCTGTTCAATATTATAAAATATTTCAATTTTCCAAAACCACTTTTCAAAAATTTTTATGACAAATTCTGCAATTATTTTAAATTTAATTGTGTACTCATCTTTATATAAAAAAAAAAACTTGTTATTTTTAGCACTTAAACACAAAACTTGAGGTAGGTTCTCCGGTTCTCTAAATGGTAGTTGTGTTACCCCCGTATGCTTCAGCGATGATTAGTCAACTAAACACAACTGTCCCACAATTTGCCCATTTTATTTTGTGGCAAAAACACAAGACCCAAAAAAATCTTAATGGCCAACCATTTCATTAAGTACTATAAATTTAGCGATTACGATTGCTGGCCTCCATAAGAGGAAGTCGATAAAGCACAACAGCGATACGACCTTTAAAGTTATGTAGTAGAGCTTGCGCTTGTTGTACCCGTTGATTATGGAGCTTCAATAATAATTTCATTGATAAAATTACTATGAAAAGCCTTAAGCCAACCACCACCCAACGCCCACCTGAAATAGTAAATAATGTCAAAACACACGCACACACACACACACACACAGATACTGGCGCTGCTTATCAGCAAACAACATTTGCAAAGTGGAAATTCTTAGAACAATCAAAAGCATTTCATTTTTCTAAAGAAAAGTAAATATGTATGGGACCGAGACAAGCGAATTAGATAAGTTTTGGGTGGAACTTGGTAAGGTCAAATGTCTCGGCAGCCCAGATACTTATGTACACTTATGTACGTGTGGTGTATTTAGATTACGAAATTCAAAAAGTTGTCAGAAGAGCAGCAGCAGCAGAGTTGGTGGCCCAAATGTAACAGTCTGCGCGTTCCAAACTTGGTTAGCAATTGAATTGGATGCATTACTTTTTACCATAAAAATTGTATTAACCCTGTAATAAGGAAATTTAAGTAACCTGTCAAGAAATCAGACCCAACTAAACCTGATATCAGTGACATAATGTTGGGTAATTTTTGAACATTAGCAGTTATTAATAGTTAAAGTAAAAGTTACTTTTCACTTACTATTTTGGTATTGTGTTCCAAGTTTCAGCTGAATGTGTCCATGTTTTAGCTGAATGCGTCCATATAACTTTAGAAGTGAGAAAACAAATCCCTAAACTTAAGAAAGAACTTATTGCACAGACAAATCAGTTTACTTCTAGAGTATGTAAAAGTCTATACATTCTTTACGACAAAATAAATCATGAATTATTGCATTAATTTAATTTCTTATTAAAATGAAGGCCACATTCATGTGCTTATCTTGAAATGAGGAAGCTCAATACAAAGATGCGTTCCTGGGAACAGTAATCGTTATCACGTCAATTGACTATCGGGGGACTGTCTCTTCCAAGAATTTAATGTAATCGCCTCCGATCAACCTCTACTTCCAAGAAGATTACGGAATTTGACTAAAGCTGGCGCTTAATAGTAAATTTAGGTGTGATGACTTGACGATTTGTAGATAGATAGATAGATAGATAGATTCACGAGATTGAGTTCTTTTCAGGCTATATAAGTACGAGTCATTTTTTAAATGTTTCATACAAGTTTCTACTAGGCGAGATCAGAGTAAGAACACGACAAGCTTTATGATTGCTGTGCACTATGGGAAAAAAATATAGAATTTGGATTGATTTAAATCGCAATATTGTATTAGTTCTCGAAATCTCTAGAATAGATGAAAATATAGAATTATTAATGATTTTTGAAGGCTTTTGAAGTGTTGCCGGAGTGAAAACTTGTTGCGTAGTTAGAATGCCTAAAATTAAGGAATGAAATAAGAACCGAATCGATTCAGTAGTTCTCACAGTTTTTGATCCGACAGTTTGGTTCATTAAATGGTTTTTGTAGCTAACTAAACCGCTGTAGACTGAACTGTGTGAGTTGCCTTAAGTATATTCGATACTTGGTCAAGTTTCTGCCTTACTACTAGGAAATCTTATAGATAAGCACCTTTATTGAGATACTTCTGAATCCTAACCAAGGCTGCAAAACTTTTAAAATGATGCAGAAAGATCGTTCCTTGCGCTTCAGTCCGTTTTAAAGTCTTTGGTTTGATTCGTGGCCTGCTTCCATAACCTATCGATTATATGGTTTTGACTCAATTCGTTGTTTTTCTTTGTTGGTTTATTTTTGATCTTAAAAAGAATATCAGATCTTACCAAAATAAAGTTATTTGATGACAAATACTCAGATTTAGGTACAAAATTTAGTTGTATTTTTCCATTTGGAAAAATCCGAAACTATGTAAACAATTTAGGGCAATCTCATATACTTCAAAAAAATTTGTATGTATATAATTTAGAAACATAATACCACCACAACCATCACCGCCACTCGACTACGCTAGCGCTGCCTGCCCTCCACTCTCACTCGCACACTGACAATTGAGTGTTTTGCCCACATTTCACTTTTTGGCATTGCGTTTCAATTGAACAAATTCACGCGAACAATTAACAATAAACGAACAAAATCAAATTTCCAACGAAAACTGCTCGAAAAACAAAATGGAACAAGCAAATAACAAATAACAATGGGGTACAACAACAACAATAAAACAAGAGATTAGGATACACATACGTACACACACACACACACACAAATCCCCATGAAGAAGTGCATATGTACCTAGGCCCTCTGGCCAGCAGGGTAACCGACAGTCCACAAATTTTCGAATGCTGTGCAGACTATTTGGCATTTGCCATTTGCTCTAGACAAACCAATCAAGCCACGCCCCTATATTGCACTTATCCTGGTGGCAACAATTTCACATGAAAAGCTATTAAAAAAACATACAAAAAAATTGAGAACATCGTTGGCTCTCAAGTTTAACACAAATTTCAAGGAAATGAACGGAAGAAGATGGTAAAAGCGGGTTTTTACCAAGAATAATCAAAATAAAAAAAGTGTACGCTCACACACACACACACATCTGTACACACTTACTAAAGACAAGCCAACAACAATTTGACGCATTACAAACGAAGTTAATAACACCTTTTCTTATGAAGGGTACGATACCGCCGTTCCGTTCCCGTGGAGGAGAGGTTTCGTTGTTGTTGCTGTTGTATGGTTTCGTCCGAATTGAGCGGCTACACCTTTAGCCAGACGAATAACCAGCTCTTGTGTGTGTACAGTGAGCACACTTGAGCAGTGACACACTAAGACATTACTCATGGGGGAATACCAAGTAGGGAAAGATTTTAGCACTTTGTTTGTTTAAAACTTGCTTACGGAAAATTTGTTGTGTAAAAAAAAAGTTGAGGGTCGCCCAGGTTTTGTAATATTCTTAATCAATTATTTATATGTGGTGATTAGTATGTGTGTTTAATTTCTAAGCCGTTTTAGTATTTGATAAGCCTTATTATGGAATACATTCATTTGTACTTTAGTCAAGGTAGCAAAAGCTCAGCAGCATTCAAATATTTGATCTTTTTGGTGAGAGAGCTTGATCAATTTTGACAACAGTTCGCTTAGGGTGAATCATTGGAAGTATGGTGTCATATAGAAACGAATTAAGTAATTGAAATTACAAAATTGGCTATCCTCAAGAGTTTCAACATGTTTGAAAAAATTTTACTTAAGAAATCAGAAAAAGTCAAGAGTTTAGGATCATAAAAGACTGAAAAAGTTGACCTGCCATATGGTTTTACTATTCATCTTTAGAAGTAAGTGTTTAAAATGTTTTCTAAACGAACCTCGCTTTAACAGATTCTAGAACACAGATTATCTAAAAATAAATGATCATCCATTGGATGATTTTCAGCACCGTAGGATTAAAAGGAATTGAAAAACATAGCTTTAAAAAACCAAGTTGAAAACCAAACCACAACCCCTGAACCGAATCGAATTCTTCGGCTTTAAATTCACGAGGTGGTAAGAAAAACTGTACAGTGGTGGAACGATAATAGGATTATAGTTGAAATTCATATTTCAATTATCATCCTTTCGTTAGAACGAGATTCTAGCTGTGTAAAAAAATTAGATGAAGAAATCTGTGAGCTTTAATTTAAGAACCGAGACTCGTTTCGAACCTTTTTCCCTTTTAAAATGTAAGTACCTTAATGGTAAGATAAGAGTGTGATCCGAAAATCGATGCAGTGAAGATATAAACTATTGATGTTTATTGATGTCGTCTTTACCCAAAGTTCAAAGTTCACAGCAACTACCACTGTGCTTATAAATCACATTCGAAAAACTTATATATTACAGTTACTAAGAGAAGAATATTTGGTTTCACCATATCGTATCTCTACTATATCCGCATTCATTTAACTGTATGAGTATCTGTGTGAGGGCCAGCTTCAGCTCGGCTTGGCTTGTGGTGTTAAATGTTTGCAGCCGCAGCAACAGCAGCCAGTCAGCCAGCTAGTATTTTCATTCAATAGCTGGGCAGCAGCAGCAGCAGCAACAACAACAACAAAAGCAGCAGCAGCTGCCAACATCATCACTACACACCGCCACCCGCCAACTCTGCCACAGCCGCTCTGTCCTCGTTCGCGTGTAGCTGTGTGAGAGCGTGCTGGGTGTGTGTGTGAATGTGTGTGCGCATTGTTGTTGGTCTTGTTGAGCTGCTTGGTTGGCCTGTCTCTCCTCTCGTCACTTCTCGGAAATCGGTCTAAATTAGAAAATGCGTTTCTGGGAATTTTCGTATCTCTTTTGGACGCAAAGGGGACGACATTCAATATAATTTTTCGTATATATAAATTGCGACCGATTTCCCAGAAGTGCCTAGGTACTTAATGTTCAATTTAACGAATTCTGCCACATAGTTTAAAATGCGAATTATATTTTGGCCAATTATTTACCTCGTAACAATCGCTGCTCTTGGCTATTTTGAGTGTTGCTGCCGTTGAATTTTATTTTTGTAGTATAATTATTCTGCAAGTTGGCAATTTATATAAATTGTATTTTAAGCATAATCTAGTTTAGCTTTTCCTCTGCTCCATTGAATTGAATTAAGTAGTTGTATTTGTATACACACACACACAGACACACACTTGTACAAACAGAGCACGCTTGGGAATTGCACTTAATCGAATCAAGACACAGATTGCTTCTTCTCTTTGATTGCACAAGATTTATGAGACACCCACACATGCACAGACACTACGACAATTTGCTTGAATTTCATCAATTTATGCAATTTCACTTGAAACGAAACCACGTAGAAACGACTGCAAATGTATCTTAAACATTAAAATCTTTTAGATTTCTCCGTATGAGCGTCCGTTTCATGCTCGTGTCGTCATCTTACTGAAAATATTTACGAATTGTACAATACTCGCTTTGGGTTGCTGGCCAACACTGCTGAAATGATAAGTATCAGGGTTGATATATCGATAACTTGATGCTGAGTGGAACTGGTTCTCGATTTGGCGCTGGTATTTAAATTAAGTTGCCTGATATCAGTAAACGGTAGATATTTTTTTGCACCACGCCTACAACAATATTTGCAGATTCTGAAAACAAATATAATACGGGATAAGAGAAACTAACGTATACAATAAATAAAGGAGGACAAGACAAATTTGACGAACTAATCTAGCACAGCGGGCAAGCAAACACACTGACAAGACAAGTTGATAATAAATAAATTAAAATGCATATCTTACAGCTATGTATATATATATATTTACACTCAGAGGTTGAAGATGGTTACGGAGACTGGCCTAGTCCAGTCAGTGTCAAGCGGTCAGTCAGTCAGCCAGCCATCCAGCCAGGCGGAGGCAGTCACTTGAGGAGCTCCCAGTCTAATTCAATTAAAATTAAAACGCAAATCTACGCGACTAAAGTGAAATTGCTCCAAATTCATGACAATTAGACCTCTGCGTGGGCAGTTTCGAGAATGAGTTCCGCTGGAGCAGCTGAAGCTGACGAAACCATCGAAATGCATCGCTCTATTTCCATGCCAGTGAAGCCAAAGCCCTTGGAAACGCGACCACTGGCCAGATCGGATGAGAAGGAGACAGTGAATGAAGCGGACTATTATCCAGAGAGTCCAGGCTATGTGCGACGTCGAAGATCTAGATCACCCGCCGATCAATTGGAGACGCGCAGTGAGCAAAAGTGGGTCAACGGTCTATCCCTGGCTCCAACCATAAATTGGCCCTAAAATTAAATTAAATTTTGTAGCTTTCCCTTTACCCATGACTGGGCAGGCAGTACCATTGAATTAACGCCAGATCTGGAACCGGGAACCTCCACTACCGATGCCGATGGCCTGCGCCGTAGAATGCATCGTGTTATGGACAAAAATGGTCATGAAAATGTTGTCTTTCGTCGCATACCAGAGAAATCTTGGCGTTATATGCGTGACGTAGTCACCACCCTGGTAAGATCCCTGTTTGGCCACAAATCCAAGTCATCCGCATCCACCACCAACACCACTGAGCAAGTACAATCGGACCTCTATAGCATAACGCCCAGTATTCAGCGCAAATTAGATGAATTGGCCCAAGAGGCAACGCCAACGGCGACCCAACCAAAATCGAATAATCCACATCAACGAAGTGAACGCGTCACTTTTAGCATTTAAAGGAATACTCTTATCAGGATATTAACTAAACCATGACACAACACTAATGAACAACAATAAATATCATATAATTTTAACCAAACATTTGAAAGGCATCTTCCATTTCTAATAACAACACATTTTAGGGGGGGATGTTTCATTGTCTTAATAAACCAAGGACTGAGGTCTACAGGGAACTTTCATTTGCTCATACAATCAAAAACGAGAGAGCTAAGCTAACTTCGTCTGTGCCGAAGTTTTAATACCCTTGCAAGTGCTCGCTTAAATATTTAAAAACAAATACTCTTTTTCCCATTTTCCGACCTATCGTTCGTATGGGAGCTATATGATATAATCATCCGATTTGGCCAAAAATTTGTAAAATTATGTGAAAGCATGTAAAACAATCAAATACCAAATTGCAGGATGCTACCATTAAAAACAAAAAAGTTTTTCTAACTAAGACTGTTTTTCAGACCTATCTTTTGTATGGCAGCTATACCATATAGTTGTACGATTTTAATAAAACTTGGTAAAATTATAAAAAACCATAGAAAACCTACGATTACAAAGTTTGGAGACGATTTCATGAAAAGGAAAAAAGTTTTTCATACTAAAACTAGTTTTCCGACCGTTTGTTCCTATGGGAGCTATGACATATAGTCATGCGATCCGGTCGGTTCCGATATATTAGTAGTGTGCAGCAAAAATAAGACTCTGTGCAAAACTTCAGTTTCATAGTTTTAAAACTGAGAGACTAGTTCGCGTAGAAACAGACCGACAGACGGACGTACAAAGCTTAATGGACTTAGCCCGTCACCCTGATCAATTCTAGTTAGCTAAGTGTCAGATAAACTCACAATTCTCTCTGTTCTCCGGCTCTAAACGACTTAAATCCCAATTTAGATCGAATTGGATTGGATATACATGTTGACCCTGTTCATAGGCAGCTATTTCCTAAGCTGGCTCTTGTTTGCCGTACTCTGCTATGTTGTGGCCTATTCCCATGGTGACTTTCTGTTTGATGCTTTGAGTGGCCAACGATTGGGCGAGGACAACGATCCCTGTATCTATGGTGTACGCACATTTGTGGCCATGATGATCTACTCAATTGAGACGCAGACAACCTTGGGATTTGGTGAGAAATACGCTAGCGAGGAATGCCCGGAAACGATATTTCTATTTGTTATGCAAATGATGTGCGCTGCAGCCATTGAGGGAACGATGGTGAGTGTTATCTATGCGAAGACGGCGCGTCCAGCCAAACAGATGACAAAGCTCAAGTTCAGCGATAAGGCGGTGGTATGTACACACACAACCAGACTAAACACTATTTTGGCATCAAAACACTTCTTTTTTTTATGCAGATTTGCTATCGTGATGGCCAACTATGTTTGCTGTTCCGAGTGTGCGATCCCCGGGAACAGCAGTCCATTGAGTCTAAGATAAGGGTATACATGATTGTGGACAAAAAGTGAGTGAAACTCTCATAAATTCTTAAATCAAACTAACTATATCTTCTTCCGCCTGCAGAACACGCGAGGGTGAGGTGCTTAAAGCCCACACGGAACTCAAACTGGAGGGCAATGGTGAACAGTTAATTTTCTGGCCCGATATTGTATGTCATGTGATTGATGAATCAAGTCCTCTATATTACTTGAACACGGCCAGAAAGTTTAATGCGGCTCAATTTGAACTGTATGTATCCATAGTGGGTACTTCTCCGGCCACAGCGCAAATGACCGAGGCTAAGACCTCCTTTGTGCCACGCGAAATCTTTTGGGGACAACGATTTGTCAATATTATACACTATGATGGGATGCGTGAGCATTATGTGGTGGATTATGAGAATTTTAATACAACCATATCGGTGGATATGCCCTTGAAAATGGTGCCAGATAAAGAGAATCTAAAGCTGGAGTACAGAAAATGAAGTTGATGAGAAGAATCATTGAGAGACTGGAAATAAAAACTCCGGATTATATGAAATCGTTTCGAAAAATTGACTCATACAAGGAATATTTAGGGAATAAAGACGAATAACATTTGTCACTTTTAGTATTCAAATACAATTTAGTACTTCTAAAACATAAACAAATTTTATCTCTTTAAGTATTGCCTGTATTTCTCAGAGTTTGTTAACAAATCAGTGCATAACATTATCATTTCGTTTTGTAAAATTTCTAAATATACATGGAAAAGAAAGAAGATGTATAAAAGTGGCATTGAAAAGTTTGATTCTTTAAAAAAGCTACTGAAAAAATACAATATATAGGCATGATACCTTGGTATAACTGGTCCTTGCTTCGATAATTATAATTCAAACGTGTATTTCAGTGTATCGAACTAGCATAGTCGCACTTAAAGTTCTATCGAAATCTGCCAAAAAGTAAATATCGACTGTGTGGCAGTGGAATAACTGTGTTTAAGAACTTGAGTTCGACATATTCTTGCGAGGCTACCTACCACCAAAGTTTGATTTAGGTGTTCAAGCAAATATAACAAAAAATTACAACTACAGTAACATTTGCATGTAAATTTCAAAAATCAAACCGAAAATCATAAAATGTAGCCGCCCGCAAACAATTTGAGCAAAACGGTTGGACCGGCTAATAAGAAAAATTGAAGTAAGTTGTCAGCCTCACCAAATATCGATAGTTAACATTCTGCACATCTCTCTTTGCATTTCTCAGTATTTTGACGTTTGCCAATTGCGGCCACACTGTGCGTAAACTTTTTGGCCCCATCATAATTAAGCGAAATCATTGTAAACGCACGCAAACACACGGAGCCAGACGAGAGATGTTAAAAAGTTGGTGTGGCGGCAGGCGGAATTCAGTGAAATTGTTTAATTATAGAGCAACTACCTTTCTTCTCCAAAAAGCAACGGACAAAGGCCAATTACTACAGCAACACTAAATTGTGACAACCACACACACACACACAGACACCCACACATACAGAAAGCTACCCACCAGGCACAACAACAAAAGCCCAGCTGCAAAAATGGAGGCGGACGGACTGACAAATGAACAAACAGAAAAGGTGTTACAGTTTCAGGACCTGACTGGGATAGAGGACATGAACATATGTCGAGATGTTTTGATAAGACATCAGTGGGATCTGGAGGTGAGTGTTGAGGATGAAAGAGGATTTTGAATTGCTGCCCCTAAAATCAGACAATGCTATTTTTTATTTGTCATTTCCTGTACTAACGGTAGTTTTTGATTCAATTCGTTTCTCTTTATTGCAGGTGGCCTTCCAGGAGCAACTAAACATACGGGAGGGACGACCCACTATGTTTGCCGCCTCCACAGATGTGCGTGCCCCTACCGTTTTCAATGATCGTTTCCTGCAACAGGTTTTCTCCGCCAATATGCCCGGCGGCCGTACAGTCAGCCGTGTCCCCAGCGGCCCCATCCCGCGAAGTTTTAGGGGTCTGCTCGGCTATGTGATCAATTTTGTATTCCAATATTTCTACTCGACGCTGTCGAGCATTGTTAGTGCATTTGTGAATATCGGCGGTGGCAATGAACCGCGTCTGGTGACGGATCCTTTGGGTGATGTCATGAAGTTCATACGTGAATACTACGAAAGGTATCCGGAGCATCCGGTCTTCTATCAGGGCACCTATGCCCAGGCCTTGAATGATGCGAAACAGGAATTGCGCTTCCTGATTGTCTATCTGCACAAGGATCCAGCCAAGAATCCCGATGTCGATACATTTTGTCGTGAAACCTTGTCCTCCCCTTCGGTCATCGATTATATCAACACACACACTTTGATCTGGGGCTGTGATGTGTCCTCACCGGAGGGCTATCGAGTGATGCAATCGATCACAGTACGGAATTACCCATTGATGGTAATGATTAGCTTAAGAGCGAATCGGATGATGATTGTCGGCCGCTTCGAAGGGGATTGTACGGCCGAGGAGCTGTTGCGACGACTGCAGTCGGTGATAGCGGCCAACGAGGTGTGGTTGAGTCAGGCCAGGGCCGATCGCTTGGAGCGGAATTTCACACAAACGCTGCGCCGACAGCAGGATGAAGCCTATGAACAGAGCCTGTTGGCCGATGAGGAGAAGGAGCGACAGAAGCAGCGTGAACGTGATGCGGCACGTCAAGTGCTAGAGGCTGAGGAGCGTGCGCGACGGGATGTGGAGCTGCGTAAGGAGGAAATAGCTAGGCAAAAAATAGAGCTGGCTACATTGGTGCCGCCAGAACCACCGGCTGATGCGATGGGAGCCATAGCCGTAGTTTTTAAGCTGCCCAGTGGAACGCGACTCGAACGACGCTTTTGGCAAACCGACTCGATTTTGGTAAGTGGCTATCAACATAAGCATTTGGCCTTATGAATTTAAATTTGAATTTCTCTTGTAGGATGTCTACCACTTCCTCTTCTGTCATCCCGACTCTCCGGACGAATTCGAAATCACAACGAATTTCCCCAAACGTGTGCTCTATTCAAATGCCGATCAAAATGCCGCCGAGGGGGCGGCCAATGAAACCGTCAACAAATCACTCCACGACGTTGGCCTTAAGAATCGCGAGGTGCTCTTTGTCAATGATCTGGAGGCGTAACCCTGTAGTAGTACCAAAAAAAACAAAAGCAAAAGCAAAAACTTGAACCAAGTTTGAAGTATCCCTAGTTCAACGTCCAAAAGTTGAAACAAACAAAACAAAAATAGAAACAAACAAGAAGCAGAAGCAAAAACTATTCCTAATTTAATCATGAATATTAATATATAAAAAATAATTGTATAACAATATTGTTTAGGTTGATTCTATATTGCTCCCGCCCCACCCCCCACCCATCACATTTAACTACTTTAGCCTCCCGAAAAACCTTTACATAAACAAATTGTAGGTTCATATTTGTTTTTCTAATTTCTTAAACAATTCTATTGATTTTAGCTGTACTTATGTTTGAATAATGTAACAAATTTATTAGAAATGAATATCAATTTTTTTCTGACGACTTGCAAATGTTTCGAAATGGAAAACTGTGGGTTTTTAGATCAAGTGTTGGGAAACAGGAACCTAGCGATCAATATAAGGGTCAAGAAAGGTACTGCCAAAACAAAAAAATGGCCAATACACACTTTGAACTAAATGTCTCAAGTAAAGACCACAAATATACTAGATTGGTATTTTTAAGATTGGTTATCGATAGCTGAAGAAAGAATGGATTTTAGTTTTTTTTATGAGGTAGCGCAGATGTGCTTTATCAAGTGAAATTTTTGAGTATTTAACAGAATACTGAAATTCCCGAACCTAAATATGTTTTGAAACTAAAGACATTACAAAATGTTGCTCATTTTTTTCATCATCTGTTCAATATTGCGCGATATAGTCTCAAAATCGTCAAGAAAGTATAATAAAAACGCAACCAAAATGCTCGAGAGAAGGATAATACCTGCTGTGGGTCACTGTTAAAGGGAATAGGATATAGAACAGCTCCGAGTTCATGATTAACTGAATCTAAAACCAGTAAGCACCTCGTCTGTCTTAGCTTTTTTGGCAAATGCTTTAGAAAATAAATGGAGACTAGATTTCTAAGCTTCTTAGGGGATAGTTTGTGGACAGAATAGCGGAATTCCTGAAAATGGTAAACTTTCGATTTTGATTTCCCTTGAATTTCGTGCATCAGCTGCTCACGACACACACATTAAGGACAGTAGGGTCACATTTCACGTAATCAGCTCCAAAGCTGATATGAGATTTCATTTGAATGAAACCATTTTCTCCATTCGGTTGTTTAAAAGCTGCCGTTAAGAATAAAATTGTGATAAATTTTGTGGCTTTTTAACTTTCTGTACTTTAATACTCTGACGAGCATGACAAGTGAATTGCTTGCCGTGACTGTGAAATATCAATATTCAATCACTCTGCCATCTCTAAGAGCTATCGATTATGTGCCACCTCTATTGCTGACTAACAATTCAGGACGGAAAAGAAAAACTTACACTTCCACTTAAGCTGGACCATCTAATTGACGAGGAAGATTCTAGTGATCAGGAATACCTTTGGAATTCCACAGACGACCGAGCACATCTATTGCCGAAACGAGGCGGTACCAGATCTAGTTTGTCGTCTAAAATTAGGCAGCTGTTAAACGTGGACGGAGTTCACCAATTTGCGCGTGGACTAGGTCAGCCGAGTTATCAGAAGCTATCACAAAAGCCGGAGAAGAACAACAACAACTGCAGGAAGCACTCAAAAACCATGTCAGCATCTTCAGCTGTGGGTGATGCCGCCGCCGCCTTGTCCGGCAACTTGCAGTTGGCGCCCCTACGCACTTTGGATGACTTTGTGCTGGGATCGGCCCGCTTCCAGCTACCGAATCTTAAGGATTTCGACAAATGGGGCAATCGGGTGGTCAAAAATCTATTATACTATCAAACCAATTATTTTCTACTCTTTCTGACCATCTACGCGCTGATGATCATCTTTAATCCCACCAAGATACTCAGCGGCTTGCTAGTTCAGGCCTTGATCATTGCGGTTATCTGGCAATTCTTTAGTGTTAAATCCAAGAAGAATTTCATAGCCAGTCGATTGGGTGGCGGAAATGCGCTGGCAGCCGAACAGATTGCCCAACAGAAATGGTATATACTGGCTGGAGCCTTACTCGGTGGCTATTTGTTGTTGCATATGTTGAGTGCAGTGCTATTGACCATTTTTACACTGCTGCTGCCCATTTCGGTGACCTTTATTCATGCCTCTCTGAGATTGAGAAATTTGAAGAACAAAGTGGTTAATACATTGGATGGGATAAGTGCTTCCACACCCATGGCTGCCTTCTTGGATACCATAAATGTGCGTGCCGAGGGATTGGGAAACTAAAACAACAACAAAATGAAACGAAAATATTGATGAACACAGATATGCTAATGTAATATACCTTATCTTCATGTTAATGCCTGCAATTACTGTGTATTTTATGATATAAAGCCAACGATTTGATCTTTAATTTTGTGTATTCTAAATTTTAAAACTGATTTTATTACCAATGTATTTTATTATAATTTTTGAATTTATCCAATTTCCAATAAAGTTGATCCAGTAAAACAGGGCCGCAAACCCATACATTTTTTTGGATCTCCGCAACGCTGGTTCACACCAAAATTTACCAAAAATTTTAGGTTCGAGGCTTTTGAAAGAAGGTTTTGGTTCGAACCTTGGTTCTGTCCATGCTGGACACTATATTAATATTAAACAAAGCAATATATTTATTTTAGAAACTAAACATTACTAAATTTTAGATGGGAATATTCTACGTAGCTCTCAATGCTATTCTGGGTTTTTCAATTCACTTTGCAGCCTATTTTAAGACTTAGTTGCTCAAAACCAACCAGATAATAGATGGAATATATAGACAGAATGCCAATTTTTCTGTTGTACACCATTTTTAATGAACCGAACCGATATTTTAGGTTCGGAATAGGTTTCAGCGTTGAATTCTAAAGAGGTTCGGTTCACAGTAAAATGAAATTCGATTCGGTTCAAAACCGGTTTGCAGCCAGGCAGTAAAGTATGTAACATGTGTAGAGCTCAACCAATTGGAAACACAGCCCAATATAATTCATTCAAATGCTGAAAACCAAGCTGCTCAAAGAATTTACATGAAATGTCATTACTTTGTACCACCGTGGCCATTATCTCCGATCCCGTCTTAGATATTTTATCAGCCATAAGCTGCACTATCAAAGATCCCAAGCCAGTACGTCGATGTGTGGATAAGACATGCAAATGACTTAAGCTTCCATGTGAAGATCTGTAAAATATATATAGAATGGAATATATATATTTAAACATTCACAATTTATCTAGCTTACCTCAAACACCAGGCTACCAATTCACCCTTAGCATTAAATGCACCCGCACTTATATTTGTAGCTATCAGCTGTTTGATCAACAAAAAGGAATCTTCGTCACGATACGTCCAATTTTGGTTCACGAGCTCGGCATGCTCAGATTTCAGTTGATCGAACGTATGTAAAGAATTAGTGCTAAGAATTTTATATAATACAATTGATAATTGTTTCTTTTCAAGCAACTACTTACTTTTCAAATTTCTTCACCGATTTTCGTGGTAGATGATACACAATTGTAGCCTGATGTGCCAGTTTTGACAAGTCCTTATTATATTGTAGCCAATAGCTCTCTATAATGGGTTGAAATCGTTGTTCATAGCCACAGATCAAATGTGATATTGGAAAATGTAAGGAATTTAGGGCAGTTTGTAAATCGCTCAAGTCTTTCTGGAGCGTGTTTAAGTAAATAAACGCTTTGCTGCGAATGGAGTGCTGTAGAGAAATGTATCGTAGAAATACTTGTAAATCCTTATAAAAAATGTTGTGTGACCGTTTGACATTTGGTGGTATTTTGCTTTTTAAAGTTTGCAATATTGCCATTGAACAGTCACACTGTGGCTTAGCTGAGCCACATCGGGAATCTTGAAATATTTCATCGCAGTAAAGCTTATTCCAAAGCTCAGTTCATTGGAACTAGTTCACTTTAAGCTAACTCAATTTACTTACCACTAAAATAAAACTGCCGTTGGTTAGATATTCCTTATCAGGTGAAAACATTTGAATGGTCTCATAGGCGGTTAACTGACTTTGTATGTAATGTTCAATTAAATCGAATCCTGTCAAATTTGTACGATTGCCCCCATATAAATCTCTCAACTCTGGCCACAGCTCCCGTTTAATTTCATACAATTCGCTGGCCATTTCAAAGTGCAACTGGAAAAGTATAACAGACACTTGGAAATCACTCTTCTCTTATCTCTGCTTAAGTAAAGGGAGCATGTGTGTAATTGGTTACAGATCGAGCGCTAATCTTTCAAGACTTTTCCACACTGTCATCAGTGCTGCCAGCTATTGCCGAGAAAAAATTTTTGATTTTGAATTCATGTAGAGGAAAACAAACATGCTGTATTTTTCTACAAAAAAAAAAAAAACAACTGATTTAATAAAAACAAAAGGAAAAATAATACATTCCGAATTTTCGTTCCCCTTTGTTAAATTTTACCCCAATACATTTAATAAAAAGCCAAATATGACGGGAAAAAGCTAAGTTGGCAGTGAACCTAATTTCAAGCTTTACCAACACTGAAGCTAAACACAGCTGCTTAAAAATACTAAAAAAAAATAAACAAAAATTTTGCTAGCAGATTCTCTTTAAAATTAACAAAACTTTAACCAGTTTCTCAGGAAGGCTTGCTCATTGCACACATCGGACAAGGAGAACTCCGCGTTGGCTTTCTAAAGGCACGTGTTCCTTCCGGCAGCAGCCATTTTGGCATTATATTGAAACAGAATTTGCAAACTCGAGTTTCAAGACCAAAACTATTAAACATTTATAAATATTCAAAACAAAGCACAGGAAACTTCCAGATAAATTAGAGTTGGCGTTTTCCTCGTAGGCCCGTAACTCTCTTTGCCCAAGGGTCAGCGCAACTTAAACCAGCATAAAAAAAAACAACAAAAATTTAACAATGGACATTGATAACCTTCAATGGCTTCACAAGGTGCTACCTTCGCTATACAACTCGCTGAAGCAGTTGACAAAACTGAATAAATCAACAGAAGTTCATACACTGAAAAGGAAGCGCCTCCAAGTACCTGCCTTAGGCCAACGCCAACGTAGAAGAGTCTGGGTGAAGCAGGATAACTTAAAACGCGACACCGAAGGCCACTTTGCCACCACATTCGAGCAATTGTATTTGGAGAATCATGCAGAGTTCCGAGCTCAAGCGGGCATGACGCCACAGGTCTTTGATATGCTCTTCTGTTTAGTATCGGAGCAGCTGAATAAGAACTCCATACGTACTCCCATCTCAGCCGAGTGTCGTCTTTTTCTCACCTTAAAGTAGGTACACCTTAAAGTAGGTACACCCTCTTTGCACTAATCTAAGCTCTGCGACTGATTTCTACCACTTCTTTCCAGCTACCTGGTCCAGGGCGAACGAGTGCGCGATTTAGCCAAGGCCTACAAAATGGGTCCCTCCACTGTGCGTTCCATAGTGCAGGAAACTTGCCATATTTTATGGACCATACTCAGTCCCGCCTTTCTACCTCTACCCACTGCTGAGGATTTGCTTACCATAACCGAAGGTTATCAACGGAAATGGCATTTGCCCCACTGTTTGGGTGCTGTAGACGCAAAACTTGTAGACATATCCTACAGAGGCGACCACTGCCTGGTAGTGCTGGCCAGTTGTGATACAAATTTAATGTTTATCAATTTTGATATAGGCAGAGTTGAGAACAATCAATTGCAATGGGTTCATGATTTTGGTTCACCTTTATTTAATCATCAATTGAATGAACTATTGCCAAGTAAACCTTTAGCCGAGGATGAGACAGCCCGTCAAGGCTATTGCTTTGTGGCCAATGCTATGTTTCCCCTGTGTGAGCAACTCATTTGTCCTTACCATAAAGGAAAACATGATCATATGAAATTCAATCAGCAGCTAACGCTGACTATTGAGGGTAGCATAGAGAAAGCTTTCACTTTACTTATGAAACGCTGGCGTGTGCTTGCACAAACCATGCACATGAGTCCATTGAATGCAGAGAAAATTGTAAGAGCAACAATTGTTTTGCATAATTTTCTGAAACTTCATGATGAAACCTATTGTATGGATGAATTTTTGTGGGAAGAAACGTCGGATTCAGACAAGGCTAGTGGTAGCTTAATAAGTGACCTTCTGCCAAAGGTAGAGTCGGTGGGAAGGAATTGTACGGCCTGGAAATTACGTGAGGGTATTAAAAAACGAATAAGTAAAGAATCTTATACATTTGAAGCTTTAGTAGACATCGTCGAGTGGACGGATTAGTGACATCATGTGCATATCGCTCACTTACGCCAGTCATAACTAAAAACGAGAAAGCTAAGCTAATTTTGTCTGTGCCGAAGTTTTTATACCCTTGCAAGTGCTCGCTTAAATATTTTCAAAAATACTCAGTTTTCCCATTTTTCGACCGATCCCAAAACTTTGTCAAATTATGGGAAAGCATGAGAAAAAACAAATACAAAATTGCAGGATGCTACCATTAAAAACAAAAAGTTTTTCTAAGACTGTTTTTTAGACCTATCTTTTGTATGGAAGCTATACCATATAGTTGTCCGATTTTAATAAAACTTGGTAGAATTTAAAAAAAAAACATTGAAAACCTAGAAATACTAAGTTTGGAGACATTTTCATTGAAAAGAAAAAAGTTGTTCTCACTAAAACTAGTTTTCCGACCGATTGGATTGTTCCTATTGTAACTTATAAAGAACTTATTAACGAAAAGGTACAGAATATCTTACCTGATTGTCTCGCTCACTGAGAAAACTTCATGAAATTGTAAAAATAAACAAAAATAAACAAAAAATAAACAAAATAAACAGAAACAACTTTAACAAATGGAAGAAACTAAAATCGAAATAAAGGCAGATTTTTAAATGTATTACTGAACTTTTGATAGTTTCTATGGTTACTTGCTAGCACAGAAAATGAGCAGATGACGTTCTTTGATTCTCTTTTCTTTGATTCTTCCGTCCCTGATTATGAACAACAAAATTATACTGATAAAAGCGCTAGAAAGTATGCTACGCATTTAAACAAAGAGGTAGATTAGAAAACCTTTACCCCTTATTCATTTGGATTTCTTTAAGGCATCTTTTATGACACATACCCACAGAGCTGTTAAATTTCCCACGTCACCATATCTTACAAACACAGTTTTATGTTCGGTCTCAGGAAATGTTTACTTGTTTAAGCTAATGAGACTAATTAATCATGATCAAATTAATAGGCTGTCGTTTAAATCTCAATTTAAACAATATTCAATTTTAAAATACAATTTTTGGTTTTTTTTTTTGTTGGTGTGTGGTTGCAGTTGGTTTTCCATTTTGTTGCTTTTGCCTGTGTTGTGCTATATCTATTTGCCACGCTTGAGGTAGGCTATCAAATCGGCACGATCCTCGGCCTTTTTAAGTCCAGGGAAAACCATTTTAGTGCCTGGTATATATTTCTTTGGATCCTTGAGATATTCATCCAAATTGGACTCGGACCAGGTGATGCCCTTTTTTATATTTGCATCGGTATACTTATAGCCAGCCGTGGTGCCACACTTACGACCCAAGAGTCCGTTTAGATTTGGTCCAGTTTTGTGCTTGCCACCTGAGTTGTAAAAAATTTTAAGGAAAAAGTTGTAAATCATAGATTTATCATGAGAAATTCATTTTTTGGAAAGCCCTTAAAAGTAATTTTATAAAATTAGAGAAAAATAATAATATTTTTTCATAAGCTGGCTTAAGAGTTGGCGGAACTACAGAAAAAGCCTAGAACAGCATTAGATTTCAGCGTATTTTTGTACTTATGCTCTTTCAAAAAAGTTTTTTAAGAGCTGTTCCAAAAAAACGTACACTCGAATCATTAACAGAAAGATTTATTTTAGAATTATGCAAGCAAGAAACTTCTAAGTATGCAAAAAATCTGAGAAAATTTCATAAATTGAAATAAATTTCTTGAATATTATTATACTAAGTTTATTGCGTTCTTAAGTTATAAACAAGCTCGGGTCCTGGGTTATTATTCTTTAGTACGGGGATCTCAAAGAATCTAGGGAAACTTCTTCTGATGATTTTTCGTTTTAATTCTATTTTGAAAGGTTTTAAATGGAATTCTGTACTCCTAGCCTCGTTCTTTTTTAAAAAACACAAGGTAAGGTAAGGTTAGTCTATTTAAGACCTACGAAAAAAGGTTCTAAGCCCAGTACTTAGGCCAACTCAAACTATTGTATTGTAAGTTCATTCTTAACACTCACCCGCATCGATGGTATGACACTGAGCGCATTTCTGGATGAAAATCTTTTTACCATTCTCGGCATCGCCTCCCATCCTGGACCTCTGCAAAAAAAAGAGAGAAAACAATTTGATAAACTAATGAAGTATGTGAGAGAGAGTGAACATAAAATTGGCTGGATTTTGCTTTCTTTCTATTATTTGCCCCCACACAAGCCTAATAGCCTTCAACGCATGCCTCAAGGACATATGTGACATCAAGTGGGCGGACGCAACTAGGACGCCAAGCTCTTATGTCGCACAAAAAAACACGGATCCTTAGCCCCCCAGAAGCCACGCAGTCTGCCAAGTTAATTGCCCAACAACATGACTGGGGAGTGGGCCACGTGTTGTGCGTGACTGGGGGCTGGGCATGCGTGGGAAAACCAAAAACAAAAAAAAAACAAACATAAGACAAATCGTGCTGTTGCTATATTTCGTGACTAAACATTTTCGAAAGTCGCTACACAAAATCTACTCAAAAATAGACTAAAGTCTCGTCATAATATCATAAATTTGATTAATAATTTTTCACATATTTTAATAATTGTGTGTGAACTATTCTTAGAAACATTCTCTATATTCTTTGAAGTATAAATCATTTATACTGAAATAGATTTAAGAATAATGTTTTTTGACTAAGGAATTCAGTAATGGAATTCAGTAATGGAATTCAGAAATGGAATTCAGGATTGTTAAGAAAAGTACTGGAAATATCAGGGATAAGAGATCGACTTAAAACATGGTTTTTTAATGGTTCGCGTTGGTTCACTCTTAATATTTTAGCATTATACATTTAAATTAGATATTTCTATTTATTTATATTTATTCGAAAAACTATTAATTTATTATGGCAATACTCATAACGAAACCGCTTAAAGTCTATCACGTAGAGCGGAATGTAGAGGAAATCTTAAACACCTGACTATTTATGAACCAAATGTAATCGATATATAATCGTAATATCGAAAATCACATGTTTAAAATATCGATATATCGATGCATCGATGACAGCAATATTTAATTATAGTTTTCTATAAAAAAAGAATACAAACGACTGCAAACTCTAACTTAAATAGTGGTCAGTAAATTAGACAAAAATTTCAGAATTGTATGAACTATTGAAAGTCTCTTTCTGTTTCAGATACCTTAGAAGCTGAAGCTTATTGACCTTCTCCAAGAAATAGGTTGGTCTTAGTTCTCAAGAGCTTTTGACAATACCTTTGCTAAGCATTTTAAAGCGAAATATCTAATTGTGGAAGAGTTGTTGCTCGTAGAATTCCAACTACTAAGCCGACTGGATGTTACAATACTCGAAACTGGTCCTTAAGGGCCAACAAACTTCAAAACTCTGCTGCCCACCATTGCTTAATGGGTTGTATTCGATTTAGTATTACTAATCCTTATTTCCGATTCCGAGAATGATGCCGCGAGTCTATACTTCTTTTATACAAGCAAAGAAGAAGAAGGTAAGAGTAAAATACTTCGCTTTACATAGCCTCAAAGGACCAAACCGCAGTCCTCTCAATCTCTTGACTTGTCTTTTTCTTATATTTAACGCCAAATTATACTTACTTAAAAGCTGGCGCCTATAGCTGGTATAATTATTTGTGTAATTCGGGAAAGCCGAGACTTCACTGTACTTTCACTTCCTGGTCCGATCCTTTGATCAATATTTCAGTTATGCAGAGAATTGGCAATTAGTACACGAGGCATCCCTTCGATCCACAACAGAACCCTTCAGTATAGCTTTATTGTCCCAATTGAAGTCGAAAAATTTGTTTGAATGCTTCGAAATTGTTTAAGGTTGAGTTACATCAATGTTGAAGTGACAGGAAAATTCCCGCACCTCAGTTTACTATGTATAAACAAAATAAGGTAGTAGGTCAAGCCCGACTATAACATACCCTACCCTACCCCTGCCAAAAGTTGTATTCATCATATTCATAAAGTGCTGCCCAACGCTGTATCAGCCAGTGCTGCCCAGCATAAATGTTTGTTTTCGCTATAACTTGACTATCTTTCAACCAATCTTGACCATTTCTTTGGCGGATAGATAAATAATTTAGATTACTAAATATGTATAGAAGGTACGTAACTTCTATCTATACAATTTTGGGAGATTTGGCGTTTTTTACCAACTCCGAGGAAGTTGAAACATTTTAAATAAACTTGATCTGATAAAAAATTCGTGTGCCATATATGTCGAACCTCTCGTCTCTTTCTTCTATGAGATCTGTTTGTTCATATGGAAGGACAGAAAGTTGAACACGGCTGATTAAGCAAATATATCAACTTAAGGGGGTCTTAAATAATTCCTTCTACCTGTAACATACTCCCACACAAACTTCATATACTCTCTCTACCTTTTGGTACAGAGTATCAAAATCTATTCCCTACCTTCATCAGTTACAATTTCTGATTAACTTAATTGTTAATACAAACTTGATGACATTTGCTGCCTGCGAATGACTGAGAAATAGATTTAGCTGTGTGAAGGATTAGCTGCGGAGTAGGGGGGGCAGTGGTAGGGCAACCAACGTCAGTGGCAACGCGCATCGTTCTCCCAAATGGTGGCTCTCTGCTGCTCTCAGGCTGCACACCCATGCGACAGACAAAGAAAGCACATCGCAGAGCAAAGCCAGGAAGAGAAGCAACAAAAAAAAAAAACCAACTGCAAACTAAAAATTGGGTCAAGTAAATGAAAACGCAAAATGAAAATAAAAGAAAAAAAAATGGTATTCATAAAAAAAATGAACCAAAATATACACAACAAACAAACAAACACACACACACACACAAGTTAAGAGGTTGGCGGCATTTTTAATAGAAAAAGGAAACGAAAGGTAATTCAATTAGCAGAAGGCCCACCCCCCTCCCACCGCACAGCCACCCACCACAGCGGCACATGTGCTTTTAACATTTTCTTTCAATTAAAGCGCATTTTACGCATTTTCCTACTCGGTTGGTGGCAAAAACAGATGCCACAAACCAAAAAAAAAAAAAACAAAACAAAACATACAAACAAAAGGGTGGGTGGGGGGTTCAGGTGGCTGGCGACATTCGCATCAGGTGGTATCCTGGCTGCTGCCGACCTAACCTAATTTGTATTGAGAGCTTCATAAATTATCCTCAGGCAAACTATCCCCCCCATCCCCGCCGCCATAGGGAGCAGCCACACTTTCCTGACCGATGACCACGATAAATAAATGGCGCACAAAATTAAATTACGCTTGAACCAACATGGGAAAGCGTACGGGGGGGGGAACTGGGGTGGGGTGTTCCTCGTCCTTGTCCGCAGTAAAGGGAATTATTATTGTTTGCTAGATCTATGGCTGCGGCAGTCCATAAAAAGGTATGTGGCACTCTCTGATGGAATTGAGGTCATTATTGAGAAGAGGAAAGGTGGCAGGAAATGGCAGGCGAATGGAATGCGAAATGCAATCAATAACAAAAATATTCTGCAGAAGCTGTGTGAATGGAGAGCGTAGGCGCACCGAAGGTGTCTATTAAGTATAGAATGATTGGCAGAGAGGAAAGCTACACAGGATGAAGTGTCTGGGAAATCAGCAAAGTTTTTGGAGTTTAAAATTTCTTTAAACGAAAAAAAAAGGAGGAAGCCATACTGAAATAGGGGCATTACTTAGTGGCTCAAAAAAACTACCCCAAGCTAACCCAAAGTACAATGATTAAAGGCTCCGACTCCGGAGCGGTTCGACTCCGAACCGGTTTGCAGCCCTGCTTAAAAACGAGCCCCACGTTCAAGGGAGACTTGCAGAATTTCCTTTAAATAACAAGTCTTAATTTATTCCATTTGGAAGGACAGTTTCATAAATCTTAACTCAAGCCTTTTAATATGTACTATAAGTATCAATATAATTCATGTTATGAAGTCCACTAATTTGAGTATTTCATAATATAAAACGAGAAAGCTAAGCTAACTTCGTCGTCTGCGCCGAAGCTTTTATACCCTTGCAAGTGCTCGCTTAAATATTTTCAAAAAATACTCTTTTTCCCATTTTCCGACCGATCGTTCGTCATCCGATAGTCATCCGATTGGACCAAAATGTTGTAAAATTATGTGAAAGCAAGTGAAACAAACAAATACAAAATTGCAGAATGCTACCATTAAAAAAAATAAACTTTTTCTAACTAAGATTGTTTTTCAGACCTATCTTTTGTATGGCAGCTATACCATATAGTTGTCCGATTTGAATAAAACTTGGTAGGATTATAAAAAAGCATAGAAAATCTACGATTACAAAGTTTGGAGACGTTTCCATTGAAAAGATACAAGTTTTTCTCACTAAAACTAGTTTTCCGACCGTTTGTTCCTATGGGAGCTATAGGATATAGTCATCCGATTCGGTCGGTTCCGATACATTAGTAGTGTGCAGCAAAAAGAAAACTCTGTGCAAAATTTCAGCTCAATAGCTTCAAAACTGAGAGACTAGTTCGCGTAGAAACAGACGGACAAACGGAAGGACAAAGCTCTATTGACTCAGCTCGTCACCCTGATCAAGAATACATATATATGATTAATGGTTAATATTTCCATGCGTTGCAAACTTCTGGGCAAAATTTTAATACCCTTTGCAAGGGTATAAAAAATGTGTCCCAATATGTATGTCCAGCCCTCCTCTACTCAATGATTGCCATGACGCACTAAGTTGTGCCCACTTCAAGTTGACCACAAGAATTCCAGTTTAATCAAGCAGCCATATTATTCGCAAGGTCCCCCACCCCCCAACCCACCCATTTCCGCCTAACCCAAGTTTTGCTTTGGCTGTTGCGCAATTCGGCAGGACTTTGATGTGCCAAACGCCCACCAACCCCACCCCTACCCCTACCCTTAAACAAGAGAAAACCCTACATTTTTATTATTATTGTATGTTACCAAAATGTTTGTTCTACGCGCTTTTTATGCGAGACTTTTTCTTAACCAGGGGGGCGGGAAGGGCTGTCTTTGGTTTTCTAGAACGAGGTCGCTGACTGCCCTTCAACGTTTGTGGTACGGATCCCCCCACCAACAACAAAAAAAACATACAAAAAAAGGTTACATAAGCAGTGGTCTTTGCTTTTTATGCTACCCAAAAAGAGAGACAGAGAGAGAGAGAGAGAGAGAGAGGTTACAGCCAGAGAGCAGCTTGTGAATGAAATTTAGTTTCAATTGGTTTTTATAACGGTTTCTGGCAAAACAAAAAAAAAAAGTGCAACTTACCTGCCTGCGGTCTCTCTGATATGAAGGGTAACAGTAATCGTTGCCTTGCCACCCACTATATCTCTGCTGCGGCTGTGGCTGGGGCTGTGCTCTTTGCTTGTTCTCTTTGGATTTGCTGTTGCTGTCCCCTCTGGCCGGGCGCTGTTCTCTTGCTCTCGGGCGATTCTCTCTGTCTAGGTGCCTTTCTTGTTGCTGCTGGCTGCCTTTGCTGCTCGTCTTGGATGCGTTTTCATTCAGTCAGTTGAACTCGCGGCGTACGGTTATCGCTCTCGCGTTAGAAATTCGGAAGAAGAAATTTATACAAATATAATCATCAATCACAACAAAAGTCTTAACAAGTATTATTTGGTTCTAGTTGAACGGGAAATTTGTTAGCAGCGTTTCGCGTTCGAAATAATTCTGTGTTCTGAGTTAATAGTTCTGGCAAACACACACCACACACCAAATCAAATCCAATTGACGATAGTGTCAAGGCCTACTTGAAAGGAGCAGAGGCTGCCAACTTGTACTTTACGGTAAGTTTAGTGTTGTAAAATGTGTTGCGTGTCCTTGCGGAGGCTGGGTATGTCCTTGAAAAACGACAAGTGGCCCTCCTCCATTCACCTTCTACGCATTTTACGTAATCGTGATGGCAAATGTGTTCTCGTCGTTGTTGTTGTTGTTGTAGGGTTCTCTTTTGCGTTTCACTCAATCGTAAATCTCGACTCGTTTTTCATTTGTTTTTATGGTCGAAGTTCTCTTAGAATTTATGTTTAATAAATTCTAATGCGAAAGCAGACTTTTAGACTTTCACTTTCACTTTCTGCCTTCAGCTTTGCCTGCCTGCCAGTGATTATGCTGTCAGGACACGCAGCTGCCCAAAATTTGTTGCTTGGCTCAAAGGGAAAAAAATGGTTAAGTCTGAGTTGAAGATAATAAATTGATAATCTAGGGTAAGGGAAGCTGGCCGGAAATTAAACATATTTTAACAAAGCTTTCCTGTCTCAGACATCAAATAAATTTCAATAAAGATTTTCATTAGGATTTTTGTCATAATTTACATAAGAACAATCAGTTTTTCTACAATGAAATGAGTTATTCGGAAATAATCCGCAAGGAGAATGAAAGAATATTAATAATAAGTAAGTGAGTCGGTTCGTCCAAACCTTCCAAAGTATGTGTATATTTCACATGAAGTGCCAAGGAACCGGTAACCTTTCGAACCGGTTCGGTTCGGTTCAGCTCACTGACGAGTTTTTAAAGGTTGAGCGTTTATCTTCAGAAAAAGACCGGAAAAATGTGGGAATTATACTGCTTTTCATAAGAAAAGTTTGTCGAATTGATGTTGCTTTTAAGAATCATCTCTTCTGCAATTTCCCATCCATTTCTTAAAATATCTGTCATCAGTCTGCATACCTTTTGTGAAAGTTGCTTATTGTTTTAAGATAGTATGTAATTTTCTCCTCCATTTCTTCTAAGCATCGGTAATCCAATGAATCCATGAAATCCTCATTGAATATCCGACTATATATCGATCATTTCTGGGAATTTACTTTAGAAATCACAATACAGCAAAAGAAACTAACCTGCAGAAAACAAATAGTGAATTAGGAGTAAACCACTGAACCGAACCACAGGTTTGAAAACTTTGTGAATCACTGAACCGAACCAGTCCTTATTTAGAAGTGGCATTCTTGTAATTTCTTGATATTTTAGAGGAGATAAAATGATGGTATAATCAACCCAAACTCAAATATGAAACTTTAAAGTATAAACATGGCAGAATAAACCTCGGTATGTCTACAAGACGGATGGACCAATAGCTTTTACAGTGATCCATTGGGTCAATAAGTTTGGTAAATGAAAGGTGTCTCTTTAAATAAAGATAAAATAAAAAATAAATAAATCAATTGTTGAAAAAAAATATAGAGCAAATATTTTAAGGAGTTAAGATGCCATGGGCCAGGGTCTCTAAGTCCGGGAACCGGTCCGCGAACCGAATATTTGATTTAACCAAGGGTTCGAACCTTTCCCAGAACTGTAGAGGCTTGCAGTCTTGCTGTTAAGTTTTAAAGACTCTGAGATTTTAAAAAGAAAATGTTGAAAAGTATCTTTTCATAATCCGCTCAAATACATAAATTTGAAAAACAGCGGAATGAAAAGGTCAAATTTTAACATTTTTGCCACAAGTCAAACTCTAAAAAATGGAAAAATCTCATAAATTCTCAAAAAATAAATACAAATATCTAGAAATATTTTTTCCAATGACATTAAAGAGGCAAAAAATTCAATTTTTTCAACAAAAAAAGGCAACTTTGAAATAATTTTTGGAAATTTTGATTTGCGACAGTCCCCCGCGTATTGAAGACTTCATTAAACTTGTAAATTGGAAATTTTTTTTTTCCAAATTTTTTGCTCCGTCCCCAGAGCTGATTTTTTGTCCGAAATTCGAGCATTTTTATTATTCGTCGTGTAACTTGTCATGGTAATTTGGTGTCAAACATAACAACATGGCTGAGCGCATTTGTAAATAAGGTAGCTATTTGTGTTTTTAATTTTCACGAATTCTCTAAGGGCAAACATTCACCTCAAAAAACTTTGTTAATTTATCAAAAAAAAAAAACGTGGAAAATAAATTTTTCCATGACAGATACTTGAAGTCGCACACTCAAACTACTCGTATAACACATTAGCCCCCACTACTACCAAGTGCTGCTCTCTCAGTTATCATAATTGCCTACGTCCAGCTGTTTTTCTTTTCCAAGCAATTTGTTTTTGTCATTTTTCCTATTTTTCTTCTTTTTTTTTGCCGTTAATAAAAACTCACTTAGCTACAACAACAAATGAAGCAGGGGAGTAGCGAGTAGAAGGGGAAAACTTATCAGGGGGAATGGTTACACGCCCACCAACCAAAAAAATAACTTCACATAAGCGATAGTAATCGGATTTCTGTTGTTGTCTTTGTGCTGCAAATATTGATTTCCCTTTTTGAAGCATTACAGTTTTGATAAGTTATGCTTTATGGGGGAGGGGGGAGGGTTCCAGCTGTGTGAAATAGTCTGGTACTGGAAACACCGAGTGCATTTTATGATATGATAAACATTTGACCCATATAAAACTAACTGATTAAACGTACATATGAGCCTACTATGTAGAGTATTTTGTTTAAATGGTCGGTTTATCTATCTAAATGGTCACGTTTTGTGATTAAATTAATTTTCTTAAGTGCTGCTTGCTGTTGACGAATATTAATTATATAACTTAAACGTTCAAGAGCAAATTAATTAAATAAAAGTTGTCATTTCGACGACATAATGCTTGTTTGGCCTATATACTTAATAGTATGTTACAAACAAAGAGCACAAAATGATTAATATAGAATGCAGCACATAGAAAAACAAGAAAAACGAACGATGTAAGGGAAAACGTGTGTGTGAGTGTGTGTGAAGTGGAGTGACATAATTGAAAGATGTGGGTCAATCCGAAGTAAGCTTTTGCCAAAAGAAATAAACCAAATCAACTGAAAGTTGAATTCTCCTAATTTATTAAATGTATTAAATCCTAAATCCACTAAGAAAAAATTCAATTGTCTTTTCTTAACGACTCGTGTCACTCAAATCTTGATCAAATATTCGCCAAGTTATGGATGGCCTTAAGCACAGTTCCTCCTCCTTTTGTTTGTCTAATGCAGATTAGGCTGAAAATTAATGACAACTCATCAGTTAAAGCTTCAATAGAAGAAAAACTTTTTTGCTTGATTTTGCATAAAGCGTAAACAAAGTCAAGGAAGAGGAAGTCAGGGAAATTCATTAAAAGCAAAATTGAAATGGTCATTTGACAGACAGCTGAGAGGGGGGCGTAAACTGGTATGGCAATTAGATTTAATCGAAAATCGATGCAGCACGAAAAGGAAAAAAGGTCAAACAAGGTTGATCTAATATGCAAAATTGTGTGCTGTGTGTGTGTGTGTGTGGTCTTTTGCCAGAGAAGCAATCTTCAAAGTCATCTTTGTTTTTACTTCATTTTTCCCGTAAATTATGCATTTGCCACGAAAAAGCACTTGAGTAGAAAGAAAACTCATTGAAAAGTCAAAGAATACCGTGGGCCTGGGCTGATAGAAACATGTGTTGAGACCCATTTCTCCAGACAGACCATTTCCAGACATCCCATAGCCATTAGTTATATCCATTTCCTTTCCATTTGGCCTTAAGACAGTGCGACAAGTAAATATTACGCATACGCCACGTACTAATAGTCGAATTCCCATGCAAATATTGAATCATTATTGCGCGTAAACAATAATAAATGGGGAAGTAAGCAGCCAGAAAAGCCAATAAACAATAAACATTAACTCAAACCCCAAAAAAGGAGGCCACGAAGTATGCCTGAAGTTCAAAGTTGGCCAAAGAAAATTGCCTGGCCAGCGGCTCATTAGCTAAATTCTCCTCTCCCTCGACAGCTCGTTAACAGATCAGGAGGTGGAGGTCTACTCCATGATTTTACAAGTATTTGAGCTTAGCTAGCCGCCGCTTACATAATGATGGGAAAATGTTTTTGTTTCGTTTTTTTTACTTTTTAAGCCTGATAAGAAATTGCGGCCGCTTACATCGAACTTTTGCGGAACGAATTCAAGCGGAGAGATCGCCTAACTAATGGCCCGGCCATGCCACAATTTTCAGCCTCATTTATAGCTCAACGTTAAATGATTTTAAATAAATTAATGAAAATAAGCAAATGAAATTCACATAAATTCGAATTGAAATCGGAAATGAGGTACAGTGGGGCAAACGAAAGAAAATGGGGGATTCAGCAGCAGTAAAAATTTGGCTAGAGAATCTCTCTTAGCTTTGTTCACATTTTTAAAATGTCCTTTAAGCAAAAGAACAGTATGGAAAGTTAACTTCGGCTCTACCCAAGTTTGTAAACGCACGTTTTTCTAACTAAGACTACTATATAGATGTCCGATTTCGACCAAACTTGGTGTAATCATGCAAATAAATAAATTTGATCTGCCTGCAGACATAAGAAGCATATGTCCCATACATGTCAAGCCTCTATCTCTTACCATCTCTGAGATCTGTGCGTTCATACGGACAGACAGACGGACAGACAGACGGACAGACGGACATGGCTATATCGACTCGGCTGTTGATGCTGATCAAGAATATATATACTTTATGGGGTCGGAGATGCTTCCTTCTGGATGTTACATACTTTTGCACAAACTTATAATACTCTATGTACCTACGGTACAGAGTATAATAATTGTAGTTATCTATGATTTTTCATGATTTCAACAATTTTGGTCGAAATCGCACATCTATATAGTATAGCTGTTAAGTCTGAAAAGTGGTCTTAGTGAGAAAAACTTTTTTTTTTCTCAATGGAAACTCCTCCAAACTTTGTATTTCTCAGTTTGCTATGCTTTAACATAATTCTATTAAGTTTTGTTGAAATCGGACATCTATATTGTATAGCTGTCATACAAAAGTAGAGTCTGAAAGTAGTCTTGGTGGGAAAATTTTTTTTTTTTTAATGTAAACCTCTATAAGCTACAAAGTTTTGTCAAAATCGGTTGACTAGGTTATAGCTGCCATAGTTTTTTTTTTTTTTTTTTGTTTTCACTAGAAACGCCTTCAAACTTTGTATTTCTTAGTTTGTTATGTATTCCCATGATTCCACTAAGTTTGGACAAAATCGAACATCTATAAGGTATAGCTGTCATGGAAAAGTAAGGTCCGAAAAATAGTCTTAATTAGAAAAACGTGCTCTGCAAACTTCGGTCAAGCCAATGCTAACTTTCCTTAATTATTTTCATATATAATTCAGAAGGTGTGCTGTTCCGCCTCGAGACTTGTAATAACAATTTTTTTTCTGTCACCTTTACCAGCTATCAACGCCAGTTGAAAAGTACCTCTCTGTGGTCTCGTCTCGGGTAGTATCGTGGTGGCTATCGTTTAACACCCATTTAAGGGTAGATTCTTGCAAGGGGTTCGACATAGGAGTAGCTTTTCAAACGGGTGCTGATGCCTGGGAGTTCGAAAAAGCCTTAGGATGAGACTCGCTCCTCACCGATGGCTTCAATACCTAACTTGTGCGTGTTTGAACAAATATTTTTCAAAATTTTAAGTGAAGGTTTTGGTTCCAACCTTGGTTCGGCTCACGTTTCTCTCAATTGTATTCTGGATTCCAGAACGCAACAAAGAATAATAGACACACTTTTGATTGAATGATTTTAAGTTCTGTTCGCGTTTTTAAGCCCATCTGGAAACCAGTCTTTTAACGGAAAGCCAATAGCCAATTTTTGTAAAATTCTCAAAGAATATTTCGGAATTCGGTTCCAAACCGGTTTAAATATTTTTCTGCTGTTCAAAATTGTGTAAAAAAGTTATTAAAAAATTTTTTTACAGTAATTTAAACCTCCCAAATCTTTAAACGCCCATAACTCCCTTAAATGAAGAGATAGGGGCTTAAAAGTGGTTTTAAAAAATCAAAATTTTCATATTCCAATTTTTGATCAAAAAAATATTAAATTAATTATTATTATAATATATTTTTGTCCGTATCTTAAGCCTCCACTATTTACACTTTTCGTTCCTTTCAAAATTGTGTAAAAAAGTTATTAAAAAAATTTTTTACAGTAATTTAAACATCTTAAATCTTTAAACGCCCATAACTCCCTTAAATGAAGAGATAGGGGCTTAAAAGTGGTTTTAAAAAATCAAAATTTTCATATTCCAATTTTTGATCAAAAAATATTAAATTATAATTAAATTAATTATTATTATAATATTTTTTTGTATCTTAAGCCTCTATTTCGGAATTCGGTTCCAAACCGGTTTAAATATTTTTCTGCTGTTCAAAATTGTGTAAAAAAGTTATTAAGAAAATTTTTTACAGTAATTTAAACCTCCCAAATCTTTAAACGCCCATAACTCCCTTAAATGAAGAGATAGGGGCTTAAAAACGGTTTTAAAAAAGCAAAATTTTTATATTCCAATTTTTGACCAAAAAAATATTAAATTATAATAAAATTAATTATTATTATAAGATTTTTTTGTATCTTAAGCCTCTATTTCGGAATTCGGTTCCAAAACGGTTTAAATATTTTTCTGCTGTTCAAAATTGTGTAAAAAAGTTATTAAGAAAATTTTTTACAGTAATTTAAACCTCCCAAATCTTTAAACGCCCATAACTCCCTTAAATGAAGAGATAGGGGCTTAAAAACGGTTTTAAAAAATCAAAATTTTCATATTCCAATTTTTGATCAAAAAAATATTAAATTAATTATTATTATAATATATTTTTGTCCGTATCTTAAGCCTCCACTATTTACACTTTTCGTTCCTTTCAAAATTGTGTAAAAAAGTTATTAAAAAATTTTTTTACAGTAATTTAAACCTCCCAAATCTTTAAACGCCCATAACTCCCTTAAATGAAGAGATAGGAGCTTAAAAGCGGTTTTAAAAAATCAAAATTTTCATATTCCAATTTTTGACCAAAAAAATATTAAATTATAATAAAAATTATTATTATAAGATTTTTTTGTATCTTAAGCCTCTATTTCGGAATTCGGTTCCAAACCGGTTTAAATATTTTTCTGCTGTTCAAAATTGTGTAAAAAAGTTATTAAAAAATTTTTTACAGTAATTTAAACCTCCCAAATCTTTAAACGCCCATAACTCCCTTAAATGAAGAGATAGGAGCTTAAAAGCGGTTTTAAAAAATCAAAATTTTCATATTCCAATTTTTGATCAAAAAATATTAAATTATAATTAAATTAATTATTATTATAATATTTTTTTGTATCTTAAGCCTCTATTTCGGAATTCGGTTCCAAAACGGTTTAAATATTTTTCTGCTGTTCAAAATTGTGTAAAAAAGTTATTAAAAAAATTTTTTACAGTAATTTAAACCTCCCAAATCTTTAAACGCCCATAACTCCCTTAAATGAAGAGATAGGGGCTTAAAAGCGGTTTTAAAAAATCAAAATTTTCATATTCCAATTTTTGATCAAAAAAATATTAAATTATAATTAAAATTAATTATTATTATAAGATTTTTTTGTATCTTAAGCCTCTATTTCGGAATTCGGTTCCAAACGGTTTAAATATTTTTCTGCTGTTCAAAATTGTGTAAAAAAGTTATTAAAAAAATTTTTTACAGTAATTTAAACCTCCCAAATCTTTAAACGCCCATAACTCCCTTAAATGAAGAGATAGGGGCTTAAAAGTGGTTTTAAAAAATCAAAATTTTCATATTCCAATTTTTGATCAAAAAAATATTAAATTAATTATTATTATAAAATATTTTTGTCCGTATCTTAAGCCTCCACTATTTACACTTTTCGTTCCTTTCAAAATTGTGTAAAAAAGTTATTAAAAAAATTTTTTACAGTAGTTTAAACCTCCCAAATCTTTAAACGCCAATAACTCCCTTAAATGAAGAGATAGGGGCTTAAAAGTGGTTTTAAAAAATCAAAATTTTCATATTCCAATTTTTGATCAAAAAAATATTAAATTATAATTAAATTAATTATTATTATAATATTTTTTTGTATCTTAAGCCTCTATTTCGGAATTCGGTTCCAAACCGGTTTAAATATTTTTCTGCTGTTCAAAATTGTGTAAAAAAGATATTAAAATTGCAGTAATTTAAACTCCCAAATCAACGCCCATAACTCCCTTAAATGAAGAGATAGGGGCTTAAAAGTGGTTTTAAAAAATCAAAATTTTCATATTCCAATTTTTGATCAAAAAAATATTAAATTAATTATTATTATAATATATTTTTGTCCGTATCTTAAGCCTCCACTATTTACACTTTTCGTTCCTTTCAAAATTGTGTAAAAAAGTTATTAAAAAAATTTTTTACAGTAATTTAAACCTCCCAAATCTTTAAACGCCCATAACTCCCTTAAATGAAGAGATAGGGGCTTAAAAGTGGTTTTAAAAAATCAAAATTTTCATACTCCAATCTCCCAAATCTTTAAACGCCCATAACTCCCTTAAATGAAGAGATAGGGGCTTAAAAACAGTTTTAAAAAATCAAAATTTTCATATTCCAATTTTTGATCAAAAAAATATTAAATTATAATTAAATTAATTATTATTATATTTTTTGTATCTTAAGCCTCTATTTCGGAATTCGGTTCCAAACCGGTTTAAATATTTTTCTGCTGTTCAAAATTGTGTAAAAAAGTTATTAAAAAAATTTTTTACAGTAATTTAAACCTCCCAAATCTTTAAACGCCCATAACTCCCTTAAATGAAGAGATAGGGGCTTAAAAGTGGTTTTAAAAAATCAAAATTTTCATATTCCAATTTTTGATCAAAAAAATATTAAATTAATTATTATTATAAAATATTTTTGTCCGTATCTTAAGCCTCCACTATTTACACTTTTCGTTCCTTTCAAAATTGTGTAAAAAAGTTATTAAAAAAATTTTTTACAGTAGTTTAAACCTCCCAAATCTTTAAACGCCCATAACTCCCTTAAATGAAGAGATAGGGGCTTAAAAGTGGTTTTAAAAAATCAAAATTTTCATATTCCAATTTTTGATCAAAAAAATATTAAATTATAATTATTATTATAATAATATTTTTGTCCGTATCTTAAGCCTCCACTATTTACACTTAATTCGTTCCTTTCAAAATTGTGTAAAAAAGTTATTAAAAAAATTTTTTACAGTAGTTTAAACCTCCCAAATCTTTAAACGCCCATAACTCCCTTAAATGAAGAGATAGGGGCTTAAAAGTGGTTTTAACAAAATCAACAATTTTCAATATTAATTTTTACATACTTGTTCAAAATTGTGTAAAAAAGTTATTAAAAAAATTTTTTACAGTAGTTTAAACCTCCCAAATCTTTAAACGCCCATAACTCCCTTAAATGAAGAGATAGGGGCTTAAAAGTGGTTTTAAAAAATCAAAATTTTCATATTCCAATTTTTGATCAAAAAAATATTAAATTAATTATTATTATAATAATTTTTTTGTATCTTAAGCCTCTATTTCGGAATTCGGTTCCAAACCGGTTTAAATATTTTTCTGCTGTTCAAAATTGTGTAAAAAAGTTATTAAAAAAATTTTTTACAGTAATTTAAACCTCCCAAATCTTTAAACGCCCATAACTCCCTTAAATGAAGAGATAGGGGCTTAAAAGTGGTTTTAAAAAATCAAAATTTTCATATTCCAATTTTTGATCAAAAAAATATTAAATTATAATTAAATTAATTATTATTATAATATTTTTTTGTATCTTAAGCCTCTATTTCGGAATTCGGTTCCAAACCGGTTTAAATATTTTTCTGCTGTTCAAAATTGTGTAAAAAAGTTATTAAAAAAATTTTTTACAGTAATTTAAACCTCCCAAATCTTTAAACGCCCATAACTCCCTTAAATGAAGAGATAGGGGCTTAAAAGTGGTTTTAAAAAACCAAAATTTTCAAAAAAATATTAAATTAATTATTATTATAAATATTTTTGTCCGTATCTTAAGCTCCCTATTTCATTTTCGTTCCTTTCAAATTGTGTAAAAAAGTTATTAAAAAAATTTTTTACAGTAGTTTAAACCTCCCAAATCTTTAAACGCCCATAACTCCCTTAAATGAAGAGATAGGGGCTTAAAAGTGGTTTTAAAAAATCAAAATTTTCATATTCCAATTTTTGATCAAAAAAATATTAAATTAATTAATTAATTATAATAATATTTTTGTCCGTATCTTAAGCCTCTACGGATCGGTTCCACACCGGTTTTACGTTCGCTGTTCAAAATTGTGTAAAAAAGTTATTAAAAAAATTTTTTACAGTAGTTTAAACCTCCCAAATCTTTAAACGCCCATAACTCCCTTAAATGAAGAGATAGGGGCTTAAAAGTGGTTTTAAAAAATCAAAATTTTCATATTCCAATTTTTGATCAAAAAAATATTAAATTAATTATTATTATAATAATATTTTTGTGTATCTTAAGCCTCCACGATTTACACTTTTCGTTCCTTTCAAAATTGTGTAAAAAAGTTATTAAAAAAATTTTTTACAGTAATTTAAACCTCCCAAATCTTTAAACGCCCATAACTCCCTTAAATGAAGAGATAGGGGCTTAAAAGTGGTTTTAAAAAATCAAAATTTTCATATTCCAATTTTTGATCAAAAAAATATTAAATTATAATTAAATTAATTATTATTATAATATTTTTTTGTATCTTAAGCCTCTATTTCGGAATTCGGTTCCAAACCGGTTTAAATATTTTTCTGCTGTTCAAAATTGTGTAAAAAAGTTATTAAAAAAATTTTTTACAGTAATTTAAACCTCCCAAATCTTTAAACGCCCATAACTCCCTTAAATGAAGAGATAGGGGCTTAAAAGTGGTTTTAAAAAATCAAAATTTTCATATTCCAATTTTTGATCAAAAAAATATTAAATTAATTATTATTATAATAATATTTTTGTCCGTATCTTAAGCCTCCACTATTTACACTTTTCGTTCCTTTCAAAATTGTGTAAAAAAGTTATTAAAAAAATTTTTTACAGTAGTTTAAACCTCCCAAATCTTTAAACGCCCATAACTCCCTTAAATGAAGAGATAGGGGCTTAAAAGTGGTTTTAAAAAATCAAAATTTTCATATTCCAATTTTTGATCAAAAAAATATTAAATTATAATTAAATTATTATTATTATAAGATTTTCTTTCGTTCTTAAGCCTATATTTACAGATTCTTCCAAACCGTTTAATATTTTCTGCTTTCAAAATTGTGTAAAAAAGTTATTAAAAAAATTTTTTACAGTAATTTAAACCTCCCAAATCTTTAAACGCCCATAACTCCCTTAAATGAAGAGATAGGGGCTTAAAAGTGGTTTTAAAAAATCAAAATTTTCATATTCCAATTTTTGATCAAAAAAATATTAAATTATAATTAAATTAATTATTATTATAAGATTTTTTTGTATCTTAAGCCTCTATTTCGGAATTCGGTTCCAAACCGGTTTAAATATTTTTCTGCTGTTCAAAATTGTGTAAAAAAGTTATTAAAAAAATTTTTTACAGTAATTTAAACCTCCCAAATCTTTAAACGCCCATAACTCCCTTAAATGAAGAGATAGGGGCTTAAAAACGGTTTTAAAAAATCAAAATTTTCATATTCCAATTTTTGATCAAAAAAATATTAAATTATAATTAAATTAATTATTATTATAATATTTTTTTGTATCTTAAGCCTCTATTTCGGAATTCGGTTCCAAACCGGTTTAAATATTTTTCTGCTGTTCAAAATTGTGTAAAAAAGTTATTAAAAAAATTTTTTACAGTAATTTAAACCTCCCAAATCTTTAAACGCCCATAACTCCCTTAAATGAAGAGATAGGGGCTTAAAAGTGGTTTTAAAAAATCAAAATTTAAAAGTGGTTTTAAAAAATCAAAATTTTCACATTCCAATTTTTGATCAAAAAAATATTAAATTAATTATTATTATAATATATTTTTGTCCGTATCTTAAGCCTCCACTATTTACACTTTTCGTTCCTTTCAAAATTGTGTAAAAAAGTTATTAAAAAAATTTTTTACAGTAGTTTAAACCTCCCAAATCTTTAAACGCCCATAACTCCCTTAAATGAAGAGATAGGGGCTTAAAAGTGGTTTTAAAAAATCAAAATTTTCATATTCCAATTTTTGATCAAAAAAATATTAAATTATAATTAAATTAATTATTATTATAAGATTTTTTTGTATCTTAAGCCTCTATTTCGGAATTCGGTTCCAAACCGGTTTAAATATTTTTCTGCTGTTCAAAATTGTGTAAAAAAGTTATTAAAAAAATTTTTTACAGTAATTTAAACCTCCCAAATCTTTAAACGCCCATAACTCCCTTAAATGAAGAGATAGGGGCTTAAAAGCGGTTTTAAAAAATCAAAATTTTCATATTCCAATTTTTGATCAAAAAAATATTAAATTATAATTAAATTAATTATTATTATAATATTTTTTTGTATCTTAAGCCTCTATTTCGGAATTCGTTAAACCGGTTTAAATACTTTTCTGCTGTTCAAAATTGTGTAAAAAAGTTATTAAAAAAATTTTTTACAGTAGTTTAAACCTCCCAAATCTTTAAACGCCCATAACTCCCTTAAATGAAGAGATAGGGGCTTAAAAGTGGTTTTAAAAAATCAAAATTTTCATATTCCAATTTTTGATCAAAAAAATATTAAATTAATTATTATTATAATATATTTTTGTCCGTATCTTAAGCCTCCACTATTTACACTTTTCGTTCCTTTCAAAATTGTGTAAAAAAGTTATTAAAAAAATTTTTTACAGTAATTTAAACCTCCCAAATCTTTAAACGCCCATAACTCCCTTAAATGAAGAGATAGGGGCTTAAAAACGGTTTTAAAAAATCAAAATTTTCATATTCCAATTTTTGATCAAAAAAATATTAAATTATAATTAAATTAATTATTATTATAATATTTTTTTGTATCTTAAGCCTCTATTTCGGAATTCGGTTCCAAACCGGTTTAAATATTTTTCTGCTGTTCAAAATTGTGTAAAAAAGTTATTAAAAAAATTTTTTACAGTAATTTAAACCTCCCAAATCTTTAAACGCCCATAACTCCCTTAAATGAAGAGATAGGGGCTTAAAAACGGTTTTAAAAAATCAAAATTTTCATATTCCAATTTTTGATCAAAAAAATATTAAATTATAATTAAATTAATTATTATTATAATATTTTTTTGTCGGTATCTTAAGCCTCCACTATTTACACTTTTCGTTCCATTGAAAAGTGGTCTGCAAAGTAGTCTTAGTGAGAAAAACTTTTTTGTTTTCAATGGTAACGCCTCTTAACTTTGTATTTCTTAGTTTGCTATGCTTTTACATGATTCCACCCATCTCTTACCCATCTCTTACCATCTCTGAGATCTGTGCGTTCATACGGACAGACAGACGGGCATGGCTATATCGACTCGGCTGTTGATGCTGATCAAGAATATATATACTTTATGGGGTCGGAGATGCTTCCTTTCGGATGTTACATACTTTTGCACAAACTTATAATACTCTATGTACCTACGGTACAGAGTATAACAAAAAAGTTTTTCTCAATAGAATTTATTTTTCGACCGATCTTTCGTACTGCAGTTATACGCTATAGTCAACAGATTTTGACAAAACTTTGTAGAAATGTGTGAAAGCATATCATATATACAAATCTTAATTATGAGGACATTTCCATTGAAAACAAAAAAGTTTTTCTCACTAAAACTAGTTTCTCGACCGATCGTTCCTACGACAGCTATACGCTATAGTCATCCGATTTTGACAAAACTTTGAAGAATTGTGTGAAAGCTTATTAAATAAATACATGTCAGTTTTAAAGCGGTTTACATTGAAAAAGTTTTTCATACTAAGACTTTATTTCTAACCTTTGTTTTCTATGGCAGTTATACTATATAGATGTCCGATTTCGAGCAAATTAGGCAGAATTATGGAAAATCATTGAAAACTGCTTGATACGGAGTTTGAAGACGTTTGCATTGAAAACAAAAAAGTTTTCTCACTAGAACTAGTTTTTCGACCGATCGGTGTTATGACAGCTATATGCTATAGTCATCCAATCCGGCCGGCTCCGACAAATTTGCAGCGTATTTGTCTAAAAGACTTTGTGCAAAGTTTGGAAAAGATCGCTTTCAAACTGACGGAAGAGACGGCATAGAAACAGACGGACATGGCTATATCGATTCGACTGTTGATGCTGATCAAAAATATATATAATTTAAGGATTCGGAAATGTTTCCTTCTCCCTGTTACACACTTTCGCACATGATCCATCGCTTGTTTTGATGGCACGGCATACAGTTTATCGGTCTGTTTGTTAAACGAATCCTCTATGGTTAAAATTTTCACATCAGTAAACAGTTTTTGTCTGTGGGCATTGTTCGCGCACTGGAAGCGCCAAGTTTTCGATTTTGTCTGTTTTCAATACTATTGTGAGCAAGTGGCCGGTGTGTCTCTTGTTTACACCAAGTCCCAAGTCAAGGTTTATAATATAATTATGATCTGGCATAATTTTATGCTTGCGCAGTGGATTTCGACGAATTCGATCTTTCAAGGCTTTGATGGCTTGATTATTATTCCATTATTATCCTAAAATATCTCAAATTAATCAAATTAAACTAAATTTTATTAAAGTGCTGCACACTTTAGTGCTCTCTGAACCGAAACTGTACCAAAACCAAAAATTTAACCTCTGTCATAAGCAGGGCTGCCAACCGGTTCGGAGAAGAATATTCAGGGATTTTTTTTCCGGAAGTTCCAGCCGAACCTGAACCGGAGTAGATATATTATTTCCGTCCGAAACTGAACCTGAACCATAACAATTTGTTATCTTTTCCATTGGAACCACTGTGCCTTGGTATAATCACTTGGTAAACAAAAACTTGTTTGTTTTCATTTCTCTTAATGTTTTCCTCCAACTGTATTTTGAAAATAGTTTTATCGAAGGTATAATTTGGCAAACGAAATGCTCAGCTGGAAAATGTTATATCTACAAATTGGTTTTTTTCTTTCTTTTTTTAAAACTTTTTCAAACATTTTCTCTGCCCCAGCTGACATCTGCTGGATACTCGCTCCATCTTGCCTGTTTCTCTCTCACAGTGTGGTTCTATTGTAAATTGATGTTTGTCTTTCTCAGGCCGGCGTCTACACTTTAAGTATACGCTTCGGTTCGTCTGCGGCGTCTTCTGTTTGTTCTGGTTTCTTTGTAAGATAGCTCCTAGGACCGCAACATGGCATTTTCGGTTAATTTACATGACAACACGTTTCGAAAGTCAGTCAGCAATAGCAACAGCAACAATCCACAGAGAGAATAAACAACAACTAGCCAGCATTGTAAAGTAACTTCGTAAGTATGTATGTAAGTTGTAAGTAGATGCAAGTTAACTAGACTGTTACAATGTCGCAGGTCTCAAAGGGGAAGGAGGGGGGGAAAAGGGAGGCTTAGGGCGTTGCTTGACTGCGGTTCTGGGGCAAAACAATGCATCTTTCCAGTTGTGCGACTTTTCGCAGCCACCGTTACTCTTGCAACAGCAAAAACAAAACAAAAATATAAGAAATTAGCATTCTTATAAATATTTATGCGGGTTTCCCTTTAAATCTTCTAGCTCATCTCTCATGTATAGAAACTGTTGTTAATCGTTAGAAGTTACTTGCCTTCTAATTGTCAGTCAAGTTGAACAGGTCTCTGATGTCATGTAGAGATGGTGAGATCACATGGCACACACACACACCCAAGCCCAATAGTGTGAGCCGACTTCAAGGTTTTCCACTTCCATCTTTAACTCATGGTGTGACCCAATTAGATATGGTTTTCCATTTTTATTGTGTTGTTGATCATTTACAATTCAAAAGCACTCGAAATGCAGCAGCTGAATAGTGTGTGGGCCAATTTGACAAGTGATATTGAAGCCTCATTAAGACGGATGTCAAAGTGGGTGACGGGGTTTTGTGGTCTCTGTGGTCAACGTCAGTCAGACGAGCGCTCAACTGGCACGCTTTTGATAACAACGGGCTGCGCATTTGAAATGCAATTGAAACCGCCAGAGACACACACACACACACACAGATGGGAGACAGCGACAAGTGACAAGTAAATGGCAAATGCAAACAGAAAAGACACCAATATCAGCAGCAGCAACAACAATTGAAGCAATCAGTGGAACTCTAAATTGTAAATGTGACAATGCTAGCCTACTGAGTGCTTTGTTGATGTAGCTTTCGTATGATTCTTAGCCAAGAGTTGAATTCTTTAACCCATTTTTATGCCCTTGCAGAGGGAATATTGAAATTGTCCAGATGTTTGTAACGCATAGAAGGAAGTATTATCGACCACATAAAGTATACATATTCTTGATCAGCATGACGAGCTGAGTCGAAATAGCCATGTCCGTCTGTTTCTATGCTATCTCCTCCGTCAGTTTGTAAGCTAATGCGACCAAAACCTTGCCCCAAGTCTTCTGGTACAAATACGCTGCACATTGGTCGGAATCGGCCGAATCGGATGACCATAACATATAGCTGCCATAGGAACGATCGGTCGAAAAACTAGTTCTAGTTTGAAAATCTTTTTTGTTTTTAATGCAAACGTCTCCAAACTTCGTATTTACTAGTTTTCTATGCTTTTTCATGATTCCGCCAAGTTTGGTTGAAATCGGACATACATATAGTATAGCTGCCATAGAAAAGTAAGGTTAGAAAGATAGTCTTTGTAAGAAAAACTTTTTTGTTTTCAATGTAAACCTCTTTGAAATTGGCATATATTTATTTTATAAGCTTTCACACAATTCTTTAAAGTTTTGTCAAAATCGGATGACTATGGGTTATAGCTGCCATAGGAATGATCGGTCGAGAAACTAGTTTTAGTGAGAAAAACTTTTTTTGTTTTCAAAGAAAACGCCTTCAAACTTTGTATTTCTTAGTTTGCTATGCTTTTCCATAATTCCACTAAGTTTGGTCGAAATGTCACATCTATATAATATAGCTGCCATAGAAAAGTAAGGTTAGGAAAGCTTTCTTAGTATGAAAAACTTTTTTGTTTTCAATGTAAACCTCTTTCAAATTGGCATATATTTATTTTATAAGCTTTTACACAATTCTTCAAAGTTTTGTCAACATCGGATGACTATAGGTTATAGCTGCCATAGGAATGATCGGTCGAGAAACTAGTTTAAGTGAGAAAAACTTTTTTGTTTTCAAAGGGAACGGCTCCAAACTTTGTATTTCTTAGTTTGCAATGCTTTTCCATAGTTCCAGTAAGTTTAGTCGAAATCGGACATCTATATAGTATAGCTGCCATACAAAAGTAGAGTCAAAAAAATAGTCTTAGTGAGAAAAACTTGTTTGTTTTCAGTGGAAATGTTCTTCAAATTAGAGGACGAGCTGCAGTTAGCTTTCCTCTATTTTGAAAGACAAAATCGCGCTGAATATTGTTATCAACAGACAGAAAGATACACAGTCGGTTCTGTCAGCTGCCCTCAACATGTCAACATGAGATTTCCCCCCTTTCCGGTCTCACCTCATGTTTTGTTGCAAATAACAAAATACACAGAAAAATGTGAAAAGAGTTGAAATGGAAAAATGTTTGAGAAAAGCGCAAATTGATAATTGAATTTGGCACAGACTAAAACTGCAGTTGATGTTGTCAGCTGTTGTTGTCAGCTGTATTCGTTGTTGTTGTTGCCGCCACAGCGAGCCAAGTGGGTCAATGTGAACTTGGTGACAGGCAAAATAAAAAAAAAAAAGTGCAAAATAAAAATTGAAGCCAATTAGAAAAAATGTGAGAATGCAACGAGCCAAACAGTGTCAGTCATTTAGTCTGTGCGAGCGAGGATTTATTTACATTTTATGATATAAATTTGTACAGATTTAGCATAAAATTGTCATCATAGATATTTGATGCCACACTCTGTCTCGCTCTTTCTGCTCCCTCTTTAATTTAACGCTAATAAAAACATCACGCATACGCCCCGCAGGGCAGGCAATAAAATGAACGCCCGAGGAATTGTCATCGAAAAGTTCAATCATTAGTTTGGACACATGACACATGACACTCACACACACACTCACACACTCACACACACACACACATTCATAATAAAAATGGATATCCAAATGAGAAGTGTCATGCCATACAGCAAACCCATAGAAAACGAGTGCGGGGTGGTGGCACGTGGGCGCTGAGCATCATTTGCCGTTAGCTTTAGTGGCGCCCACACTTTTGCTCTGACAACGCCGCAGCAGCTGCATCCGTCGTATCTACAAAAGATTAAAGCGCAACCAAAGAAATATTCTCCATTCCAAAAATGTTTATGTCAAAGCCAGAAAAAAAAAAACGAAGAGAAATAGAAACCATTGCAGCAGCGCTTAAGAGGAATGTGAACTTTTCAAGCGAATTGCTAAGCCAAAAATGTGTTGAAGCGACAATTTAATGCTCTTTAAATTACATTTTTTGGGGGGGGGTTTATAATAGAGAAAAGTATTTTTGAACTCAAGGCACACTTTCTACATATATTTTTATTTGAGGGTATTTTAAACAGGAAACTAGTATCTGCCTGACCCTTGAACCCCCCGAAACCAGTTCGGTTGACCTTTGTTATGTCTCTTGAACCGAACCACTTACAAGAACTTTTAAATTTATGACCTCTCTTGCCTGAACCAGCTCTATTTGAAAAAATAAATGTAATTATAATGAATACTGAATTGTAATGTATAGGATAAGTGCCTTCTGTGGAAAGTTTTGCTAATCAAATAACAACTCGGCATATTTAGTCTTAGGAGTTTAAGAACACATGATACGAAATCTCTAAATAACAACGAAAAAATTGATACATTTTTTTTAAAAAACTAAACCAACCTAACTTTTCCATGGCCTTAAGCTTTATTGGGGGCTCGAATAGCCGGTCCCAGTGTTCTTTACAATTTTTGAAAACTTTGATTCCTGAAGCAAATTTATTTTAATATATTTGTTTTACTTTATACTAGATTATAGTTTTTTTTCCCTTATGATTAATTGTTCACCCTTTCATTCTATCTTTTTCATTGCTTTTTTCTTATATTCTTTCTTAAATTCTGTCTTATATTCCTTTTGCGTTCATTTCACGTTTTTCCATTCACTATTTATTTCTTTTCTCTATCTAATTCTCTTAAACTTTCCATTCACTATTTATTTCTTTTCTCTATCTAATTCTCTTAAACTTTATAAAAATTCTACCTCCTTCTTGGAGCTTCCCTTTTTATATGCTCCTGTAAGCCAGTTCTATTAACACTTTTGCTTATGCTTATTCTCTCTATCAGTATTTCTGTTTCCTTCTTTTTTCATTCTATCTTTAGAAATGCTTTTCTGTTGATAATTTTTGAACAATTTAATACCTTCTTCATGTTTATTTAATATTCATTTTTTTGTTTGTGTACCTTTTGCTTAAGTTTTTTTTCATTCCTCTGGTTTCTTTTCCATTTAAACTCCCTTTTCCTTTTAATTTTTTGCCTTGCTCTCGCATATTTCTTGGTTTTTCCAATCTTCACATAACCGTCTAGTTTTCTTCACTTGAAAATATTTTCATTTCTTTGTTTTTGTATCCATTTATCTTAAAGGACGGACTCCGTCTTTCTTCCATGCATGATTTATATGTTATTATGTTCAAATACTTCCAAACATCCGATTTCTATTTTTGTTCCTTTATCCTAATTCTTATTATACCCCGATCCCGTCTGCCTGTATGAACGCGTCGATCTCAGAGACTATAAGAGATAGAGACACATATTTTTGCATTATGGTAAATGTATGCCTTACGCAGATCAAGTTTGTTTTAGATGTAAAAAATTCCCCCCAGTCCCCCACTTATCCCGAAAAAACTTTCAGATCCTAGACCTAAAAATACGTCAGATCCACAATTTTTAAGTAAGAGCCTAGTGGTTTAGTATACATCAAGTTAGGCCCAATATCTACCTATTCTGAAAAGTACAATCAGATCGGAAATAAAACACCGGAGTTATAAGCGAAACAATTGAGCTTGAGCCCAGTTGTTAGTCAGGACTAAAACCGCTTAAAGATCAAAATAATGTTGCCTAGATTCAGGATGACAATTTAAAAGCTGTTACAAAAACCACTTAAATTCATCTTCAAATAATTAAAACTCAAATAAATAAACACAAATGAACAGGGTATTTTGTAATCGGGAAACTCGACTGCAGCGCCCTTACATGTTTCTTCTTAAACAAGTCCTTGCCTTGGAGTCGATTGATCTTTAGTCTATCACTCATTTCCCACTCATCTATATTGATTCGAAAGTTTGGAATATTTCCCTTTTAGTACCTACTTCAAAACTTGTACGTTTATTGACTATTTTTCAAAATCAAATTCTACTGATGATACGAGATTCTCTGTACACAGTAGTGTAGAGGCAACCCTCAAGGGTATATAATCGTCGGTTAGCATTCCTTTGCTTATTTATCTTCTTGTTGTTACAAAATGCGCAGGCGTTTCAAGCAACAAAATATTTCTTCTGTTCATATATGAAATATGTATGTGAGTTGTTTTGGTTTTTTGTTTAAGTCAAAGCTGTCGCGTGGTCAGTCCAAATTGTTGTTGTTGTTGTTGTTGTTGTTGACACATTTATTTATGTGCAAATGCATGTAAGTTTTAGATATGCTGACTGCACATTTTGTACGGTCTACAGGAAAAAAAAGAGCTGAGATTGTAAAAGTTAAATGGAAATTGAAATTAATTTGCTGCCCTTGGTTGTGTGTGTGTGTGTGTGTGTGTGTGGGAGGGGGGAGGGTGTAGCATTGCATAAATACAAATGTCGTAGATACAGGATTTCATTCAATTAAAGCAAACATCAATTTTGGTCTTCTGTGTACCGCAGAGATACATTTGTATCTCTCCATCTCTCTCACTATCTGTGGCTGTTTTTGTGTGTGGCAACGTAACGAACCGTTAAGTTTGTCATTGAAGCGCATTTTTCTGGCTAGTTTTGGTTTGTTTTGGATAAAACTAGAGCAACTCGTACTTTTTGGGCATAAATGAGCAAGGCCATCAGCAGCTTCAATGAAGCGTTTACATGTGAGTTGAGCGATTTTTGTGCTGAACTGGAAACATTGTTAAATATTGGAATTTTGTGAAAAAAATGTGGTTTTAATTTAGATTCAGAAACACCCCAAATCCTAAACATTCCAGGGAACTCTCTGCACCACTCTTGTTTATATATATTTTGTGCTTTCAGCAACTTCTCAGCCCACCACTTCTGGGAGGCATTCTTTTTTTTTTGTTTTTTAAGGATTTGCTGACAGTCACGACTGTGCCACTTCAGTGTGTACTGAAGCCTTATTGAATTGCCACTTGACTAATACCATTCTTTTACTTTCTCTTTACAGCTCTCTGGCGTTTCGTTTCTTTCCCTCAGCCACGTAGCTCACGCCCACATTTGTGGCGTGCGCCCCCAAAAGCCAACAAAACGACTTACTCGATTATGAAGATGAGCTCGCCCAGGATAATGCAGCAGAAGCGGAGTAGTAAATCCTCAAATTCGTCGCGGGTCTCAATGACGACATCAACGGCGGAGGAGAATCTCATCGAGTCGAAGCTATTCAGCTGGATGCGGCTCTTCCGCTTTGCCTCGCTGCTCTGTCGTGCCGAATAGGATAAGCATCAAGCGAAATGCATAAGAAAAACCATAACAAAACTAACAGATACTCGTACTAGTTGCCGCTTTTCATTCAAGTTTTCCTATATAAATAAAACAAAAACACACTTCAATTTTTCCAGCAATGTAGTCGTAAGAGCTCTTCCCAAAACCCCCCTTCCCCTACCCCCACCCCCACCCCCACACACACACACACACCCAAGGAGTTGTTTTTGTTTAGTTTAAGTTTTTCAATTTTTGAATCACAATTAAGTCAATTTTTAGTGTAAATTCCGTTTATGGCGGAATTGCTCGCGCCTTTCGTACCTTTTGTATTGTAATAAGTGAAAAAAACAAACAAACAAACAAACAAAAAACCACAAGCAAATCGAAAGAAACATATAAATACATATAACTATTTGCGTTCTTAACTTCGGATTTTGTGTGTTACAACAAACTATAAAACACGAGATATATTTTTGTAACTTACCACACTGGTTTTGCGTGTCACAAATATGAATATTATGCAGCAATACTAACAATAATAACGAATACAATGTATACATAGAGGAAGATATTTACGTAATCCCCCCCCAAATCCGAATCTGCAATAGTTGATAATGACAAAGTACTGCATTTAATCCAAAGAAGTTGCCAATTGTTTCAAGTCCCCACCCCCAACCCCAACCAAACAACCACACAACCAACAATATGTAGAAACTGAAAAACAATTTCGAAATTAATTTCTAATCTTTAATTAGTTAGTAAGCGAACACAAAGCGATCCCAGTACTAATGTAAACAATAAACAACCACATAGCAATAAAACTGCAGCAAACAAAACACAAATAAATTGTTGAGAAAATGCAATAAATCGATATCGATATATACATAAATAAATAAAGTCTTTAAGCTGTTGAGTGTTCAATGCTAATAAAAAAAAAAACTAAAGCACCAATTACTTTCTCTCTCTACAAATATCGGTTTAATTTTTGAAGTGAACCGGTTTGGGTTTTAAATTGTTGAATCTGCTGAGACAACATGGCAATATGGGTTATTTTGTAAAGTAATGACAGTTTTGTTGATCATTAAACTGTCATTACTTTTATTTCTTTGGCCACATACAAAAAAGCTTTGAAAATAATTGCCTACTTTTCGGCTTGTCACAATTCAATCGTTTTTACAGTGGCACCAGGGTTTCTTAATTTAGATCGCAGCAATAGATATTATTAATAAAAAGATATCTTTTTATTAAAAACAAAATTTAAAAAAATTTGCTGAATTAAAAATGGGTCTTATAACGGTTAATACTGAAAGAACTAAGAAGCAAAACTCTGATTCATATCATATGTTAATGATTGCATAAGGTAACTAAATTAGACTCTTATTTCAATATTTTGAAGGGATGGTGGTGATACCAGATTATTTTCGAGTGCTGAACACAAATCTATTCTTAAAAATGGCATTTCACTTCTACATTTTTAGAGCCTAAAGTTGCTTAAAATGCTCATTTTGACCATTTTAGGAAGTGGTTTGTGGGGAATCCGTTTTTTAGCTTCGAAATAAACTGTCCCAAACAGTTCTACGATTTTTTTAAGAGATTTTTGAAATACATGGTTTCGAAACTACCAAATTTTGAGCTGACCTTAAGTTTGCAATGGGTGTGGCTAAATATTTTCAATGGAATTGTCTATGTACAAATGACTAGCCCTGTTTTAACATGGCATACCTTTGGACAGTGCAAAATTTTGCCATATCTTTGCTCACAAAATCTTAGAATTGTTTGGGATATTTTATTTTAAAGTTAAGACATAGAACTTTCATATAACATCATAAATATGCAAATCCAACATGCCGAAATGGGATAAAACAGTGAATTTAAGCAACATTAAGCTCAAAATACCATAAATCTAGACGTGATAGACGATTAGCTAATCCAGTTTCGTATTCATCACACGAAAATCATCTAGTATCACCACTATTCCTTCAATATACTATTTATGAAACTAAATAGTTGTGTGTATAATTTTATTTTATTTTTATACCTTTGCTACAAAGGAAGCATATTCGACCACATAAAACGTATATATTCTTGATCAGCATGACGACGATATAGCCATGTCTGTCTGTCTAAACTTTTATTTAGATAAATTTTCTGAACTGTGAGGGTGTATAATCTTACGGGGAAACGAGGTTAGCTTTCCAATATTCTACCCTATAATTGTTGTGATTTTGATCAAACATTTAATAAATTCATCATGTTTCTGTCTAAATATCAGTGTTTGCATTTAATTTCAATGTATGAAATTAATTTTGTGTGTTTTCTAATAAACTGTCAAGTAAAATCCATAAAATTAGTTTAAACAAAAAGTACCGCAATTGATGTTTAAATTGTTGACGTACAAATCAATATCACCGCACTGTGCCAAGCATGAGGCGCTCAAATACTGGTTTTCTGGAGCTCAAATAGTGCTTTCGTCAGCCTTTGTCACTGCAAGTGGATTAACTTGAAGAATCAAACAGCAAACAAATAATAAGCTGAGGTTGAATTAAGCACCATTTATTACCCTTTATCAACCACACCCACCCACCCACAAGGCAACGATTAGTTTATCGCACTTGTGCAGCCTATCGATAAAGAGGGATGGGAGAAATTAAACAGCTGCTGGGAAAGTAGTGCGAAAGGCAGACCGACGCAGCCACACAACCACCACTAGACACAGTCAAAACAGTGGACTGAATCGAAGAAGCGGGCGTGTTTTTGTGCGGAGCATAAATATAAAAAAAAAAACTATTACAAATTTTTATTAAAAAGCTGAAGCCAAAGAACTAACCGAACTGGAAAAGTGCTTAATGAGCCTGGCGTGCGCCATATTTTTTTATCATTTTGGATAACGGTTATCAGTGAAATTGATGGCAATTGCATAACTTTCCATTGCCAAAAAAAAAGCTGCGCCACAACCAAAACAACCCAAAAAAAAAACCACAATTAAATACAACTAAACATTCTAGCAAGCACAGCAACAGCACAAGGCGGAAAATAGGAATTCGTTAAAGGCGCTGTAGGCGCTGGCCCCCCGCGTGCCCTGCCCACCACCCGTCCACCTACGCGACGTGCCTTAAAAAACGGTGTGGCTGTTGTTGTTGTTGTTGCAGTGGCACTCAAGTGCGCGTTAATTACTTGAAATTTTCATTAACCGCTGCATTCGACCGCAGAGAGAAAAGAGAGCGGGAGAGCGAGCAACAGAAACGGAGCAGAAATGTCCCAAAATACAGCAGATACGTTCATACACTTGCTAGCCGGCGGGTAAGTTTCAAATTAGAAATTAGATTATTTTCCCAATTATTTTGCGTCTTATCGCAGGTCAGAAGAGTAGACTAGAAACCGGTTTGGCCGGGATTGAGAACGTCGCAATTGCTTCAAGTGAACAATTGAACAACAACAATTTGCAATTAACCTGACCTGAACAAATTAAAAAAGTTGGCAGTGGCGCCAAAAATGAAAACAGAAAAAACAGCACAGTAGGAACAGCGAGCAATTCACGGGGGTAACATGCCCTGTTCACGTGTTGCCTCAACTTTTGCGGCAGTCCGCAAATAGCTCGAGATAAACGTCACACGAAATCACGAAAAAACATGCGAAATAAATGTTTGAAGTGGGCGAATTTAGTGCAAAACATTAAAAGCAAAAAAATGGATGTTTAAATATGAAGAATTCTATTTTGTCTGTACCCTTGAATTCGCTGATTACAACCCAGAGATGGGTCTACATATATGTACATACCCCAAGAAGGAGCACTAAAAGAGATTAATTGTATCTTATCACCATTTGTTTGATCTGTATTACCATTGTAGACTTTGTCTAATCAAACTATTTATACTTTGTACCTATTTATGAAGCGACTAACAAGCCCCCTCCCCCAAACCTTGTAATTTGAATATCTCGTATGTACTTATTTTCACTACTGGTCAGAGGCTCGACTCGATCCACACACCCCACTTAAAGCTACCCATCTCGCTCTCTCTCTACTTTCTTGTCTGCTCTACCCACTCAGAGTGAGAATGCACACACAACAAAGTAATCAAATAAATTTCGCATTGAATTTCCATTCCCCCTACACCGACAGCAAACAAACTGGTTGAAAATCGTATTTCAAACCGGAATTTAACTGCCGACAGTATAATAAACTGATATGCCCCTTCACTGCAGTTGTAGGGTAGAACACAACAACAAAAATATTAAAGCACATAAACAAAAACAACATTTTCAGATGCGCTGAGGCTAAAAATAGAAACCAAAATATAAAAAAAGATACACAATTGAGGTGGTTGTTGTTGTTGTTGCTGTTGTGGAAATCAAATTGGACATTGACTGTGTAAAACTGATTTATGTGGACAAACAAAGGGGGAAAGCATTGAACCAGGCAGTAAAAAAAAAGTTGGGAGACCTCAGATGTGAATCGACTTTGTTAAACGAAAATCTGTTAAAACAATTGTGAATAAAACATGGTTCAATGCGAAAAATACAGTAAAATATTACATTCTATTTGATTTGGAAAGGGTTTTCTCTCAATGCTCAAATGATTCTTTAGTTGCAGCGATTACTACGTCATTTGAACCATATTTTGTTTGCTAGTTTGCACTCGAAGACTACGTAAGTTTTCAAACCGAAACTGAACCGGAGCAGAAATGCTATTACCGCCCGGAAGCCAAAAAAGATAAGAAAAGTCGTGTCAAAAGATTTTCCACCCATTGAGTTTATATAGCTTTGCCACACGCAACTTTTAAGGCCCAGACCATATATAGAAAAACATACAACGTAAATACAACTATTTACTCAAATAAACTAAGGAGGGAAGTGGGGCAAGAGATAGGAGAAAAGCGAACGGGAGGAAGAATACTTCCTTTTGAAATACGTACAGCTTAACTCACAACTCACTTACCTTGTCTGAGGAACTTAAGCATGAAAACCGGCATCTTAGTCCATACGACTATCAAACACTCGCGCGGCGTTGCCGCAAATCACAGTAAAGGAAGGGAAGCGACAATAAGCGAATGCCCAACAATAAGAACTGCTTTAATTTAGTGGTTCACAGACATTTTTAACCACAGTTTCGGTTAGTTACGAGAATTTTGAAGCCAACTGATGAGAAGTAATAATGAGTTCACTTTCACTTAAGGTGATTCAGGTATTACTACAAAATAATAAGAAAATCGTTAAGTGTAGATAATAAAATACGCACACAAACCGATTAGCAACTTACAGAGATGGAATGTTAACTAAAGACAGGCATATTAAGAGGATACCGTGTGGTATTCAGATTGCTGTATGAAAAATGTAGAACTTTTTTGCAAATACTCGTTTTTTTTATGTCTTAAACCCTTTGCAATTGTCTAGTCAGTATTTACATATTTTACATACCTCGCTTACGCTACTTTTAACTTTCTGGTTTCTACATTGAGCGAGAGAGATTTAATAGTACGAACTAAGTTTCATTAAGGATTTCTAAAAGTTCTGAAACCACTGACTAAAGTGATTCTAATCATTTTCCAAGCAGTCCAGGTTTAAGAGGTTAAGAAGCGGTACGAACCGGGCTCAGAACCGGTTTGTAAAATTTTCTAAATAAACAGGCCGGCGCTCACTTTCAAACTCGATTGATCGAAATTCTTGGAAAGTCATCATAGACGTATGACAAAGGGAATGTTAAATCGCAATCTAACCTAAAATTTGCAAAGCGAAAAGTTTTATAGCGAAACACCTTATAAAGAGCAACCCTATGGCTAGGTTTTTGTGTATTTTACTAATCCTAGAAATGATCCATATAATCTACGTATATTCATCTGACATTCTCTTCACATTTTACGTCAAATCTGTTTTCAAATTACAAAGAAAATGCAATCTAATTCATTAACAACTTTGATTCATCTCTGAATCTATAAAATTTAATTGTTAAACATTCAGTTTAATCGCATCTACAGCGTCTTTCCGGCAACGGCCTCTGCTATATATATAGAAATTTACAATTTGCAACCGGTTAATGTGCGATTTAGCTGTTTTTTGACTTCTCCACCAACAACACACGCGCCAGATAAGAGTGTAAATTTTGGCACCCAGACATGGCTAATGGACAGGGGTGCATGGGTTGAGTGAGATGCGTCATCAATGCTCAAAGGCCAAAAGAAAGTAAGAAGAACATGCGCCACCGGTTAACAAATGTGTGCTGGTGTGGGCCACATTATCGTATCGTATATATTTTTTTTTCTGTTTTTTGCGTCTCGCTAACTTATCAGTGCGCTTTTTTTTTGTGTTTTTTGGTGTTTGTTTAGATTATGAAACCGATGGAAAATTTTTGAATGCAAAATGAAGGTAGGCGGAGGATTTTATTCAATGAACTTGGCACGAGACCTTCTAGAGATATTTGTGTAAATATACAAATTTTGTTCAAATGTTTAGACATATATATTTAAATTGTTCTAACCAAATCATGTCTAGATCAAGAACAGGAAACAAATGTTACCCTTGACACAATTTTTATTTCGAAAATGTGTATCGTCAAGATAAGAAATAGCTATCAAGGTTAAATAATAGAAATAATTTTGAGTTACTTTTTTTTCTGAAAAATTTTCCATTTCCAATTTCCATTTGTCTACGTGCCTCAACACACATGCAAGCTTTTCCCCACAAAAAAATGTATGTTCTCTAGTCATTTTCCTCATTATGTTTACATAATTATGGCCTCAAGTGACATTGTGATGATTCTCATCCCAACAAATGTTGTTTGTTACATTTGGCGGCCGTTCGTCGCCTTCAACTGAGTCAGTGTGCCAGAAAAAGTTTGTTTGCCCCTCTCCACCACGTGAACAAAAAATAAATATCAAAACAACAAATCGATTGCCAAGCCGCATTTAGATTTCTGTTATGTTCGACAAATAAAAGCAAAAGTCAAAACAGATCTCAAGATGTCTGAGCTGAAATGCTGCAATTTTATCTAATTAGAACAGACCAGAACAAATATGATGTGTGTGTGTGTGTGTGTGTTGTTCCATTTCATTATGTACATGGATACTTAAATGCTTGTCCGTTTATTTATAGCCATAAACAATGTATAATATATATATTGTGTATGTATGTAAGAGTGCAAGGTTGTTTTTCTAACGATAGTAACGTGGGTAAACACGAGATACCCCACAAAAACAACCCACAAGAACCACTAAAGGGATGGCTGCTCAAGTTGCAACGTGAATTCCGTTCTATTGTTGGTTTAGTTAAAGTACATACAGACACTTGTTACATATGGTATGTATGTGTGTATGTCTGTATGTTAGTGCAAGAGAAGTCTTACTATAATTGCTGGCCTTGTTCGTCTGATAAAAGTGCGTTGAATGCCGGCCGGCCGGCAGTTTGAAATGATGACATGACAGTTTACTTTGTATTGTTCTTGCGAAATTATTTGTGGTATTTTAGTTTCAGATAGTGACTAAGCCTTGCTTTGTAATCCTTTTCAAAGGGGAAATGTCTTAATTTTCTCAGGTTTTACCTGAACCGATCCGAACCGTTACCGAACCGGTTACCGAACCCTCGTACCTTTGAAAATCCTGAACCGAACCGAAAACCACAACGCAAAACAGCTCGGTTTGGTTCAAGAAGTACAAATTCAGGGAATATTAATCGTTTCCCTAAGATAAGACCTCATCGATGCTGCATTTATGTAGCTGTTGACCCAACTTTACTGGACAATATTCTTGTTATTCAAATTCAATTTCGAAATTGTCGAAAAGCTTTTTGGTTTAAAATATTTAGCTTTCTTTTTTAACAAAATAGAATTGGTTCAACCAAGAAATTAGGGATTGATACCTCTAAAAACCAGAACTAGTACACATCGTTATATACGGGGGGGTATCCTAGAAATCTGTAGAGATTTTGTGTCTTTGGGACACCTAGATCTATGGTTTTCTCAGCTTTCACTCTTTGAAGAGTTCAAAAAGAATATTTTACAAAAAGATTTAAGCAAAATTTGGAACGTCATCCTTAAGTTAAGGCCTTAAGAGTTTACATTCGGCGGAACTAAGGAAGATCGCAGAACAGAAATAAGTTTTTCGGTTTTTTTTTAGACTTTGCGTAACATCTAAAGTCCGAAAAATAACTTTTCGCCCAGATTCTTAAAAAATCTTGGCTTATTATACTGTAGGGCTTCAAGAGTTGAGATTTCGCAGGATCTCGGCCCAACCAAGAATAGAGCAAGCAATTTGGGCATTTATCGGGTTAATTTACGCCTCGAAGTTCGAAAACAAATTGCTGACTTCGTATATTTGAGGAAATTTCGAGACTATAATCGAATCGGTTCAGTTGGCTTCAAAAACCATATTATAAACTGAACCGGTTGTTCAAAATCTTGGTGAACCCCTAAACTGAACCGATTTTACCTTATGCTCTCGTTTAAGTCTATATCAAAAGTACTCAGAGTATACGGTATGAAATAGAGTGAGTGTTATGTAAGGCGCATAAGCTTCTTAACTAGTAAACAGGATTATTTATGGATGCGTCTAAGGATTGGTAAAGATCGAATGAACGCAAGAGTTCATAATTTTCATTCTCGTTTTTCTGTAAAATAAAGAAATATTGGCTGGAAATCGAATCCAGGACCTTTGCGCACTGCATCCCATCGCACGCCTTTGAGGGTACTCTTATTTATAAGATGCTACTTAGTGCGGAGGTGGAGTGTAGTTGAGTTGTGCTCATTTCAATCTTTTTTTTTAAACACTTTAATAATTCATACAGGTATTTTTTCCTCTGCACGCTGTATAAGTTCTCAGAAATAATTTACAGCAGGGATATAAATGATTTCTTAATTAGTGTATGGCTTTTTCTCTGGGTTTTACTTGCTTTTAAATTAGTCATTGTCGATTGGACCAGCTGCTACGGCATTCATAAATTTAAAGCCTAAAGCTAGAAGAAAATGAACAGATATTTTAAGTATAGTTTAATTTCTAAATTTAACGGGGAGAATCATACAACCAAGCTAAGTTATTGGCTCCTGGAACTTAAAAAGATTCTAGAATATTGATTCTTTAATCGAGTATGAATTCATAAACTTTCTTTAATCAATTTTGTGTTGTCAATTAACTCAAATAATCAATCGCATTATCTCCGCCACGTTCAACGACTCCCAGCACCCCCATTTAAAACAGTCTACCCACTGTTTGTCCATCTGTCTGGGACACATTGCCGTGAAACGTGCTAATAATCAACATCAATAGACACAATTCCTGTTAATATTTAGATTCAATTTGATTAATTTGTGAAATTGCTGCTGAGCTGGGCTATTATTTGACTGTGAACAATTTTGGTACGTCAGATGACCTACAATGGGTTTCAAACCAAACCATATGGCTGAAGTGTGGCGTGTTCTTACCGGTTCTCGGGGCACGTTATGTCACCGATTCATGTACAAGTAAACCAGATTGAAGTCTGAATCCTACGTGGACGGACGGTCGGCTGCTGCAACTGATAAGCCGCGGACATATTTGCTTTGTGGCAATTCATTGCTAGCCTCCAGGTTATCGCCTGACGGGTCAATCTGTAGTCAGTTGAAACCGGTTTGGCATTGCCCCAGAGTGCAATCACAGATACATTTTGTGAAATTGTTTTGCTAGGGCATGTTCTGTTATTATTATGTATATACCCTTATCGATCAAACTTCTGCATAATTGTATTAACAAAGTTTATGTGGGGGTCTTTGCCATGGCTCTTCGGTTGCTAGCCCAGCCAATTTACAAGTTTTTTTTGTTGTTGTATATATATATATATACATAAATCACAAGTTGGGCTTCAGTTTGCCTATTTTGGGAGATAAGAACTGTTTGTTGTTTATGTTCTTTATCACAAATTAATTTTAATGATATTGACCAAGGTAAAATTGGCATTAGCCAAGGTCGTGATTTGTTAATTTTCGGCAAAAGTTTTGTGAAGAAAGTAAACTTTACTAATCTTTGGCACAAATAAGAAATTTTTATTTCAAGGTTATTTCAATAAAATGCATTGTTAGATATTTTAAGGTTGTGTAAGCAGTGGAATATAAAGCTTACTGTACAGAAGTCATCGAACAATAGTGACTGAACAAGTTTCATTGAACAAGATTCACTGAAGAAGAGTTTCTAAGCAAGATTGGCTCACTGAAGACGAGCAACTAAACAAGACTCACGGAAGAAGAGTTTGTAAACGTTAGCCACTAAAGTAGAGGCACTGAATAAGAGTCAAAGAACAAAAATCACTGAACAAGAGGTACCCAAGAAGAAACACTGCACAAGTGTTCACTAAAGAAGATTCACTAAACAAGATTCCACTGATAAAGTCAATTAATAAGAGACTGAACAAGACTCACTGGAGAAGATTTACTAAACAAGAGTCACTGAAGAAGAGTTTGTAAACGATAGTCGGTAATAAAGAGTCGATGAATAAGAGTCAAAGAAAAGGTCATTGCAAAAGAGACATCCAAGAAAAGTCACTTAATAAGAGTCACAGAACAAGAGTCAACTAAGAAGAGTTACCGAAAAAGAGTCACTGGAAAAGATTTACTGATACAAAACAACCAAACCAGATTTACTAAATAAGAGTCACTGAAAATGAATCTCTGAAAAAAAGTAACTGATCACGAGTTACCAAACCAGAATCACTAAATAAGAGTCATTGAAGAAAATTCATTGAAAAGTGTTACTGCAGAAGAGTCACTGAAGAGAAACTCAGAATAAAACTAACTAAACAAGAGTAACTGAACAGAGTCACCGAAGAACAGGTACTGAACAGAAATCACTGAAAAAGAATCACGGAATAAGAGTCACCAAACACGAGCTACTTATCAAGAGTCACTAAAGAAAAGTAACTCAACATACATAGAGATACTATTTAAAAGTCCGTTACTCTTGCTCAGATAATTTCTTATGTTCTCTTGTTATACCCTTGCAAAGGGTATTATAATTTTGTCCAGAAGTTTACAACGCCTAGAAATATTCATTTCCGACCCCATAAACCATATATATTCTTGATCAGGGTGACGAGCTTAGTCGATTGAGCTTTGTTCGTCCGTCTGTCTGTTTGTTTCTACGCGAACTTATCTCTCAGTTTAAAAGCTATCGAGCTGAAATTTGGCACAGAGTCTTCTTTTTGCTGCACACAACTAATATGTCAGAACCGACCGGATCGGATGACTGTATCTCATTGCTCCCATAGGAATAATCGGTCGGAAAACTAGTTTTAGTGAGAAAAACTTTTTTCTTTTCCATGGAAACGTCTTAAAACTTTGTAATCGTAGGTTTTCTATGGTTTTTTATAATTTTACCAAGTTTTATTAAAATCGTACAGCTATATGGTATAGCTGTCATACAAAAGATAGGTCTGAAAAACAGTCTTAGATAGAACAACTTTTTTGTTTTTAATGGTAGCATCCTGCAGTTTTGTATTTGATTGTTTCACATTATTTTACATAATTTTGCAAATTTTTGTCCAAATCGGATGACTATATCATATAGCGCCCATACGAACGATCGATCGGAAAATGGGAAAAAGAGTATTTTTTTGAAAATATTTAAGCGAGCACTTGCAAGGGTATAAAAACTTCGAAGAAGTTAGCTTAGCTTTCTCGTTTAGTTAAATAAGTTTATCAGGCAGACAGTTTGGATGAATCCCCAGGGAACATATTGATACATGTGGAAACTCAGACTGCTAGCAGTCAAACGCCCAAAAGTAGTCCTAGTCTTAAACTGTTCAACTTGTCTGATTTACCACTTATTTGCAATGAGCCTTATTTAAAATCGCGACTAACAAATCTCTTAGGTCTCTAAATCTTTTCCCAAGCTTTTCAAAGTTTGAAAATTAAGAGAAAACAAAAACGTCAAAATATTTTTGTTTTGTTTGTGTCACCGAAGGAAATGCCTGAGTCATTGTTTATAATTGCAAAGTGTATATATGCAATCTTTAGCTATATTCAATACCCATAAGAAACTGTATATCTTTTTGAATTTGGTGATAATTTATACGAGTAAAGAATATATTCCTTTGGTGAACCACAATTTGTTTGTTTTTGTTGTGATCTAGAACCACAAATCTATCAACTACATATTGTGACGCTTATTGATTTTAACTACTTCTTTCCCATCAATCAGCAACAGTTTCACCATTAAGTGAAAACAAACACACACATCCCTGACCCTGATGTGGCATAACCTTGAGTTTGAATTCTCAATTGAATCGCAATAGAAAATTGCCATAATTTTCCATAGACAAGTGAATGCATTTTCATGTGTAATGCAACCAAACCAAAATTACTTTCCACTTGATTTAAACCGTTTTCCTAAGTGGTTGAGACAGATGATACAAACATACATACACATATAGAATACAAATAGAATTACGTAAATCACACAAAATATGAAGAAACAAATATTTGTGCATGGTCGATTGCCAAATTCAATTTATTTTTATGCTTTAAGTGGATTTATTGTTTAAGTATTTTTAGATAAAACAAAAAAAAAAAAAAAAACAAATTCAACACACACATTGGTTTTTTATGATTTTAGATCCGCGGGCACGGTTGGCGCAGTGGTAACATGCCCCTTGGAGGTTGTAAAGACGCGTCTACAGAGCTCAACGGCATTTCTAACGCCCACGCGAATTGTAGAGCCCACGGGCGGACCCGCAAATGGCGGCCCCTCTGAACTATTGCGGCCGGAACAACGACGTAAGCTAAGCACAACGATATTACGTAACAGATCACAGCCACAGGTGATTGGGGGTGTGCGTAGGGTAGTACCAAATTCTTTTTTATATCCTTTACTCAAAAACCATGATGATCATTGTCGTGTCTCATTCGTATCAACACAAAATACGCATCCAACACATGTAACACTTCATGACCATTTGCTAACCCATCGGTGCGATTACTTGGTTACTCATGGGCGGATTTTATATTGCAGATCATGGCTATATCACACTGTGGGATCTCATCGACAACCAGCAAAAATATGAGCATCATGCAGTGTCTGCGGTAAGTTGTATAAGTTTTTTTTGGAAAACAATTTTCTTCATTCTTCTTTTGCTTCAGGCACATTGTCCAGCACGAAGGTCCTCGTGCTCTCTTCAAAGGTCTTGGTCCGAATCTCGTGGGCGTGGCACCCTCCCGAGCCATTTACTTTTGCACCTACTCTCAAACCAAAAACTCGCTCAACAGTCTGGGGTAAGTGGTGGCTTGTTTTGGCAACTGAACAAAGCTGAGTATCTTTCGTTTTAGTTTTGTTGAACGGGACTCCCCTTTGGTGCACATCATGAGCGCTGCTAGCGCTGGTTTTGTCTCATCCACCGCCACGAACCCCATTTGGTTTGTCAAGACACGAATGCAGCTGGACTACAATTCCAAAGTACAAATGAACGTCAGGCAGTGCATCGAACGAGTCTATGCTCAGGGTGGGATTGCAGCCTTCTACAAAGGGATTACGGCCAGCTATTTTGGCATCTGTGAGACAATGGTGCACTTTGTTATCTATGAGTTTATTAAATCCAAATTGGTAAGGCAAGAGTTTTGATTTTGATGTTCCATTAGCTAAACGTCTTTTGTGTTCCCAGCTGGAGCGACGCAATCAACGGCATACAGATACCAAGGGTTCTCGTGATTTTCTGGAGTTTATGATGGCCGGCGCTGTGTCCAAAACCATTGCCTCCTGCATCGCCTATCCACATGAGGTGGCACGTACGCGTCTGCGTGAGGAGGGCAATAAATATAACTCTTTTTGGCAAACCCTGCAAACGGTGTGGAAGGAAGAGGGACGAGCTGGACTATATAGGTAAGAGAAAAAAATCTAGATAAAGTACACAGTACAGCTAAGGTTATATGTTATCGCTCAGACAACTGTTAGGTGGGAATTTTTTATAGAGTGTCAGAATTAAGTCTCTAAGATTGACATAATCGATAGCAAAGCCTCTAGAACTCGCTTACAATTAAATTATAGGAATATTTAAGGGAAAACTTGCGATTTGGACTGCAAAGTCTAACCAAGACACACGATATTTCGCTGGCTATTCACTTATACGGCCGTACTTTGCTCTAGAGCGAGTCCAAAAAGTGAGAATGTTTGTGTATTAGAATGTAAAGTGAAGCAAAATAGCTCTGACCTGCCCTCATCGACCGCTGTCCTGTGACTGAAAGCACAAACCGCGCTGTTAGCTCTCTTGTAGGATCCAGCCTCGGCATGCGCACATAGATGGGATGGATATCTGATTTCATAACTGATTTTGGAGAGAAATGAGCACCCTGTACAGTTTATAATCTTAGAATGCTTTAGACTGAATTGGTCTTATATAAACCATACACTTTTCGAGTTTAAGGCGTTTTACTTAAGTTTTTCAGAGTTTTTCTTAACAATTCCACATCAATTTGATTTTTATAGAATTGGTTTATTTTATCACAATTTTTTTAAGCACTTACATTAAATAAATAAATTAATTTCGGATAACTTTCAAGCTTTCATAGCTCATTTAGTAGGCTCTAGTAGTTCGACTTCCTTTTCTTTATGCGTGCCCAGGTGATACCTTAGACTATTTTTCTGGCAAAAGGTCTTTGAGCAGTGCTGACACTTGAAGGGTCGTTCTCCCGTATGACTCAGAAGGTGTTCACTTAAATGACCCTTCCGGGTGAACGTTTTCTGGCAAAGCGAACACTCAAAGGGTCGCTCCCCCGTATGAGTTAGTATGTGCTTCGTGAGAGCAGTTTTAAAGCTAAATTTCTTAAAGCAATGGGAACACTCAAAGGGTTGTTCTCCGGTATGTGTACGTCGGTGATCCTTTAGAGCGCTCTGATGAGTAAAGGTTTTTAAGCAGACCGAACACAGAAATGGCCGTTCCCCAGTGTGTATACGTATGTGAGGGCCCAGATTGCCTTTACGTGCAAAGGTCTTAGAGCAGTGGGGACACTTGTAGGGCTGCTCCCCGGTGTGAGTGCGTTGATGAATATTAAGACTGCTACTTTGAATAAATGCCATTGGGCAGTGGGTACATTTGAAGGGTCGTTCTCCGGTGTGAGTGCGGATGTGATCTGTGAGAGCGCTCTTGCGTTTAAAAGCACTCGAGCAAAGCGAGCACTTGAAGGGTCGTTTTGTAGAATCTTCGCCAAAGCTTAGGCACTGGAAACTCTTCTCAAAACGCCGCTTGAAGTTGAACACAACTTTGGCTGTTTGCAGGCAGTCGGGGCATATCCGTTGGGGAAGTGAAACATCAGGTTCAATTATGCTTCCAGTCACCTCCTCTAGCAATGACTTCAAGCTGCCTTGTTCTGCCTCGAAAGAGGTGTTGTTGACTATGCTCAGCCAGGTGGTAGCATCTGACGGACGGGCAGATCTACAAACGCAGCACAGCTCGGACACTTGTAGACCCTGTTTACTGTGGTCCATTCCACAACCAAAACTCTTTCAATTATAGTGAACTATTTCGAAACAAGTGTGACCGTAGTGTGACAAGACCAAAAATACTTAACTGAACTGGTTCCGTTTACACCACAAGGATTGCCATAGGGATGGACCAAAGTTGCGAAGTTTAAGTTAAGCGCGAAATTAGATTTAAATGTATCGTATCGTAAGAAGGTTCAACTATTGTTCACCAAGTGTGACAGTTTAAAGTAGCTAAATTAATTTGGATCACAATATCTTAAGAGAGTAAAACTTAATGTACAAAGCTGACATGCTAGTGAAATAAATACGCTTAAGAAAAATAGAAGAATCACTTAGAAAAGAATATATAACAGCTGGAGCTATTACTATAAGTAGCCGTGTTTTGTAAAAAGTACAAATTTTCAGAAAGTTTTTTTTCGAATATATTTTATAGGCCTTATCTTTGGGCTTCCCCTTTGTTCAAGATTCCCTTTGACCAAATAGTTGATTACAGAGAAGAATTGAATAAATAAGAAAAGAAATCCCAGATGACCAAGCATCAAAAGATTATCAAAGTAAATCCCAAACCTTATCAGGGAAAATCCCCTCATAGTTATATTTTTTAACAATTTCCATTCAAATTCAAATTCCACATAAATCTAGAATCATAAAATTATAAATACTAACGAATCAATTTCTTGTACCTTTTGCAGAGGCTTGGCCACCCAATTGGTTAGACAAATACCCAATACAGCCATCATGATGGCCACGTATGAAGCTGTGGTGTATGTCTTGACGCGACGTTTCAATAACAAATCCAACGAGTTCTATGACTTTTAGATGAACACACACACACACACACACAAATCCTCCTAGTTAACACTAAAAAGAAGAGAACCCAATCTGTGCATATATAGAAGCGACTGCTGCAATTTAATTCTTATTATTAAATCCTTTTTCTAGACGATGGAAACCAACGAGCGCAAATTTTTTGTTAGTAAATTAGCTTCTTAAGGGGGAAAATAAAAAAGAAAAAGAAAACGAACTCGAGAGACTTGAGACGACGTGAAACGTTGAATGTTGGCCAAGGCGGTGAACGCACGAATTACATACGTATATGTTATCAAAATTTTTAAAAAAGGCTGCTAATTAGTTAAAGATACAATATATATACGAGTATATACATAAATTTGTGGTTGATATTTTGATATAATGTAAATAGAGAGAGAGACATGCGCTCGGAATAAATATGTTGTAAATAGGAAGTAAACCCCGTTGGCTCCCCTAGTTCTTAGTCAATAAGCACAAAAAGAAAGAAAGAAAAAAAAACGAAAAAAAAAAAATGCCACAAATGTTAAATCAGCTGCGGGTGCACGGTCGCCATATAAATCTATTCTGTTAAGTTTCCTCAAATGCGATATACATTTTAGTTACCTACTACTTATTATTATTATTCTATTATATTGTTTATTTAGTTTATTTAGTATGTGCCACTTTAATTTATGGTGTAACCCCCCCAAAACGTATTTAATTCGATAATTGATAATTGAGCAAAGAACGAAGAAAACTACTGTGAATAATTGATTACAATCTAATTAAAATGGTGAAATCAATAAATACACTTTTCTGTTTAAAAATAAACCGAATGCTTTATTAAATTGGTAAATGTTTCATTTGGGGGTAGCAGTTAATCTTATCTGTAATGGGTAATGGGAGAGAGAGTCTACAGACCTTCGGGCATAGTTCAAGCAGCGAATGGTAATAAAAGTGTGATTTTTTTGTGGCCACTTGGTATATAAAAAGATAAAGAAAGTATAATTTTTGAAGATTGATTTATAGATTGTTAGATTGACAATTGGTCTAAATAATGGGGGATCAAAATTATATATTATTCTAAGCTGAAACCGATTTTCTGAGAACCTTTCCGGTTACACATTTTAAGATCCCTTAAACAGATATCTTCATATAAAGAGCCACTCTAAGCAATTAAGCCTTCCAGTGCTTCATTTATAAAATATTTTAGAATATATTTTACTGTCAGCTTATAGTCAAATCTACTGATGATTTCTACTGGTCATTTTTCAGATATTGAACTTGGAAGAGTACAAAACTTTTCTTGCTCTTGAACCATTTTCATTGGTATGGGCTTTTCCATATTAAACTAAATGAAAGGGCGTTTTTTTTTTACCAATAGTTGCGACATGATCAAGCATAATCATACATATATCCATGCCGATCTTAAAATTCAAATCAAGCTAGTGGCGGGTCGTTAGATGGTGAGTCAGTTTTCCAGCACTGCTGGGCTGCGTGAGTCAGTATCAGTTTTCCAACACTTGTGATCAAAGCCCAAGCATATCGAGGCTGGTCCCCCTAATAGATCGGTATCGATAAACTCCAACTATTTTCAGTGTTTACGTTTGCTTCTGACCACAAAAATAAAACAATAGGCCCAAAACAAGTTGGAAAAGCCCCCCAAAACAGCAAAACAATACAATTTAAATATACAAATTTTGTTGCCCCTCTTGGCCCCTCCAAAGAACTGCTGCATTTGTGAACGATCGCGAGTTTAGTGTTTTTGGCCCCATTTGGGAGCGCCTCCTCCTCCTCCGCCAAACCCAAAGTAGTGCAAACGCAAATACAAATCAAATACAAATACAAACACAAACCCAACTCGTTGACACCCATTCGCTGCCATGCAAATCGAAGCGTTTATGTTTATTACCAACTAAGTATGCTGCTGCTCAGTGAGACCCACTTCTGGACAACGCTGCGCGATGAGGTGCGCATCAAGAGCAACGATCTGGGCGCCTTTCGTTATCTACGTCAGCGGGAATTGCAACAGGAGCAGGAACTGACGGCACTGGCCAAGCGGGATTACACAGAGAGGCGAAATGGTTTGGCTGTGTTGAAGAACAGCAGCAGAAAATCCGCTGGCAGGCTGAAGGATAATCTCAAAAAACTGGAGGATCTGTTGCGTCAGCACAGGGTGATCCATTCGGAGTGGCAGGATGCGGCACAGGTGTTGTTCCTCTTTGCAAATGGCATTATAGCGCATATCTGTGTGGACACCTATACGGGCGATATACTGAGAATGGTATTTGAAAAGTATCTTGTGGGCAAATTGGCCGCCGAGGTGATTACCGATGGTGAGTGCTGCATACGAATGGGTAAATTGACTAAGCTGGCCGGTTGGTTGGCTTAATGTTCAGTTGGAAAAATGTAGATGGGAAGGCGAACTTTGGGATACCCTTATTTTTAGTAGCATTTCTTAGAATCAGTTGTAAAGTTTTGCTTAGGCTAAAATTCAATAGAACAAGGTTTTCAGAGATATTTTCTTTGAAGAACTTTTTAAACTTATAACAATATTTTTTCAGTTTTTTCAGTATTTAGAAGTTTTGTTGGGGATACTAGAGGATTTCCGCCTGCTACACAGGAATAAATTTTGTAAAATCACCTCTAGATTTTTAATAATTTGAGCTTAAAGTTTACTAAAAAGACTATTTTGTTGAAAGCCCCCTCTTTTGTGTTGAGTCTCTTTAGGATTTCTTTTGAAATAACTACCTAGCAAACATTTTATCATATTTTTGATCACATTCGAGTCTTTTTCGAATTCTCGATCTCGTTTTCTGATCGTAAATTATACTTTTGTCGGGAGATAATGGTATCCTAGCAGCGACACTTCGTGAGGAGTCGTTTTAAACCCGTTTTTCTGATCAGTTTCGACTTTTATTCGAATCTATTGATGATCTTTTCAATTCGTATATCAATAAATCACATTTTGAGCATTTGCATGAGCCATTTTTGAGTCTTCTTTTAATCGCACATGATATTTCATTTAAAAGGGTTCGAATTAAGACTCATCAAGCTGATTTTGACAAAATGATCTTCCAAATGCTGGGTGGGTTATTACCTTTAAAATAAAATGTTCCCAAATGTTCCAGAATGTTCTTAAGGGAACAATAAATATATTTTTTTTTTGAAAATGGTTGAAAAACCCTTAAGTATTTTCCATAAGTATAAGTATAATTTTTTACAAAAGACTAGTCTTCAAAACTGTTCAGTTTTTCCGAGGGGAAATGGTAATTACTTCGCTTAAAAAAATCGTAGAATTGCTTGGACAGTTTTTCTTTAAAGTTAAGAATATAAACTAACGAAAATATCAAACAGAATCAAAACTACTTAAGGGATTCCCCACAAAACAAGCCTAAAAAGAATCAAAAAGAGAACTTTAAGCAGCTATAATATCTTATATCCAAAAATCTAGACGTGTTCGAAAACAGTTTCGTATTCAGCTAATGAAAATCATATAAAGCCACCACCAACCCTTCAATATACTGAACTTGGTGCCTAGTGTTATCAAATCTTTTACAGAAAAAGTGAAAAAAAGAGAGGGGTTTGCCACCAAACTTTCCGATTCCTTATCGAATAACTGATATTTCCCCCATATGAATCTTACTGTCAAACCATTTGAATCCGTAGTTCCAACTTATATGTTATAAATCTTGAACTGATCCTCTTCGAGTCATTATTCCCAAAATTTTATGGCTCCATCTTATGTTAATTCTATATCAAAAAAAAAAATGTGTTAAAGAGTAAAACCAAGTTGTGTTTTAGGTTTTGAGTACAAAACCTTTTCATTTTTGTGGAGTTGGAGAAATTTGCATTTGCTGTTTGCACTTTCCCAGCACCAGCACAGCTTCAGTGTGCTGCACCAACACAGCTCCAGCTCCAGCTCCAACTCCAAGCACTGCCTTTTCATCTCTATTACACGCAGGCTAACGTACACATGCAATTATTGTAATTTTTAATTAATCTGGCAGCGTGTTTTGTAGCTAATACTGCCATACATACATATGTATGTATGTGCATATATGTATATATGCATTTATGTAGGTTTTGCAGCATTCCATGTTTTGTTCGAGGCACTCACTCCACTTTGTTTTTCTTTTTTTTTTTGTCTTTTTGTCTTTTTGTCGTTGAATCCGCAGCATTTTTTACACGTTCCCACATCGTCTTGGCCTACAATACCAACCAGCTGACAGTGGTGCATTTACAGCGCCCCAATGCCCGCTCCCAAGGGCCGGAGAAGATTGCCAACATGGATCCGCGCATATTTCATGTGATTATACCCGGTGCGTCGGAGCGTAAGCTGGCACGCCATCTAACCGTAAATGGAAGCTTTGATTTATTTGTGGTCTGGACACAATCCTCACAAAATGAAGTGTATCCGTGGCGACCAACGATACGAGATCAGGATAGAGCCAATATACATGTGTTCAAAATCAAGGGGTGAGTACGGAGAGAATTCGAAATAAGTTCTCACAATATGGACTATTTGGAGCAAGAGTCGGCTACCCGGATTCCATCTTTCTGTAAGATAATGCTAAGTCGTTCAAGTGGTTCAGCGAATAGAAAATTAAGCTTTTAGTATAACCAATGCGTTCTTCTGATATGAATCCCATTGCGAAAAACGTGGGGTAACCTTGCACATCTTGTTCATAAGGAACTTCAAAAGGCTGAGAAGTGGGACAAAATCCCGGATTTTTCTAACTAATTTGAAGAACATTTCACTGAAAAACAAACAAGTTTTTCTTACTAAGACTAATTTTCCGACTCTTCTTTTGTATGACAGCTATACTATATAGATGTCCGATTTCGACCAAACTTTGTGGATACATGGGAAAGCATAGCAAACTAAGAAATACAAAGCTTGGAGGCATTTTCTTTGAAATCAAAAAAAATTTTCTCACTACGACTACTCTTCTGACTCTGTTTTTGTACGACAGCTATACCATATAGATGTCCGATTTCGACCAAACTTTGTGGAATTATGGGAAAGCATAGCAAAATAAGAAATACAAAGTTTGGAGGCATTTTCTTTGAAAACCAAAAAGTTTTTCTCACTAAAACTAGTTTCTCGACCGATCATTCCTATGGCAGCTATAACCTATAGTCATCCAAGTTTAACAAAACTTTTAAGAATTATGTGAAAGCTTATAAAATAAATATATGCCCATTTTTAAGAGGTTTGCATTGAAAACAGAAAAGCTTTCCTCACTAAGACTATTTTTCTAACCTTACTTTTCTATGGCAGCTATACTAGATAGATATCCGATTTCAACCAAACTTGGCAGAATCGTGGAGAAACATATAAAACTAGTAAATCCATAGTTTGGAGACGTTTGCATTAAAAACAAAAAAGTTTTTCTCACTAGAACTAGTTTTTTGACCGATTGTTCCTATGGCAGCTATATGTTATAGTCAACCGACCCGGCCAGTTACGACAAATGAGCAGCGTATTAGTACCAGAAGACTTCGTGCAAAGTTTGGTAAAGATAGCTTTAAAACTAACGGAGGAGATAGCATAGCAACATACGGACAAGGCTAAATCGACTCAGCTCTTCATGCTGATCAAAAACATGAAGGAAAAATCCTTATTCCTTTAATTAAAGTATTGGATTTTGTTGATTTAACTTTAACCGTATATGTTTTGACATTTTTTTGTCAAAGAATAGTTTTCTAACATGCTTTAAGCTAGGGCTGTAAGCCGGTTTTAGAACGTACCGCTATGAACCGGTTATTCCGACTTCTATTTTAAAGTGAACCTCACCTTTTAAGGTATTAAAGCTGAGCCTGAACCTGTTCCGAACCTAAAAATTCGGTTCGGTTGAAGAAAAATGAGAGAAAATTATGAACAAAATGTACCTATTGTCTAGCGATTTCTTCTGTTATCTACAGACTTCTTCTGATGGTTTTATAATCGACAGGAAAGTTCAATGAAAATATGTATAAACATGTTTAGAATCATGATACAATAACTACAAGGTAGCGCAATGCGCAGCTTCGACACTCGCAGTCGCCCTTGGTTCATTGATTCGAGAGTGTTATCGGTTATATCGAACTGACATGGTCGCTATCGATTTCCTGGTGCAGCGTGTAACTTCTATCGACAGCTGTAAATAACAGTGTGAATATCGACTGTGGGGCCCTGGATTTTCTGTGTGCTCAGGTTCGATATAGTCTGACGCAAGCGTAAAGGCATTTCCAGTTGCGCTACCTTGTATTTATTTTGTTTATTAAAATTTGTTATAGAACATAAGAACTATCCATATTATAACTAATTATACGGGAAAAGACCGCTAGCGTCGAGGCCTTAGGCTATCGCTACCCTGTAATAATTGTATGATGATTCAAAATTACCTTTTAAATACCCAACCATATAAGCCTCCAGTTTCTTAAGGCTCCTCGTCTTGAAAGCTTTCTAAATGATTTACAAAATTAAGAGCTTAACATTACTCTGGTAATATTTTTGAATAAGCCTCTTTTAATCTTAAATCGAAACAGTTTTGTGTCGATTTTTGTTCGATTACCTTAGAAACTTGTATTAAAAATGGGCTGAGCGGAGGTTCGAACCAAAACCTGCGCCCAAAAACCTTGAACCTTGAATTTACGAACCAAAACCTGCGCCCAAAAACCTTGAACCTTATGTTTTCGAACCTTAAGCAGTTGAAAATTTTCTTTTTCGAGGCTTAAAATGATCTATAAACAATGCCATAAACCAAACAGATTACTGAAACCCACCCGTCTGAAAAAACCAGGAACATTTCCCAAACTATTTTTTAAAAGAACCCAAATTCTTCACTTTGAAAAGAAAAAGTTTCAAAAACCATTTTTTTAAATTATTTTTCGACTCTTCTTTACTTACAGCTTACAACTGGAATCCATCGCCTATTGCTGGTCCGAGAATGATCCTCTGTGTGTGGACTTTTTACGTAGCAGTGAGAATCAGATCATTACTTTGGAGCAGAAAGTCTCCCGCAAGGGTGACATCAGTGCAGAAATCTGTTCCTATGAGCTAGCCACTGGCAAAATGCAACGCACCGCAATTACCTCCATTCCAATGGCCACACAAATCTGCAGTTTCGCCTTCAGTCCCGATCAGGAGAAACTATTTCTGGGTAGCATCGATCGAAATATTTGTCTACATGATTTGGTGCAACAGACCACAAAATATGTGAATCAAATTGAAATTGTACCAAATCAATGTGCCTGGCACTGTGACTCGGCCATGTTGTGTGTGGCCAATGAGAGATCTGTGTTGCAGTGTTTCGATCTGGCCCTGGCACCCATTGGTCAGCAATTGGTTAGTGAGAATGTCACGCCATTGAGTCTATTGGATCTATCGCACTATTTTGCCTCACAGCCGACCCTGCTGAGTATAGCGTTTAGTCGTAAACCAGATTTGGGTAGCTTTACGCACACGTATGCCCAGACAGATTGTTTGCTGTTGCTAATCTATGAGCAGGGACCGTTGGGTTGTATGCGTGTGTTTGGTGGCGCCGGCATGAAGGGGGATATACACAATTCGGGACTTACGGCCGATGTTATAGCGGATAAATATTTGCGACTGCAGCAGCCGGAGAGGGCAGTTAATGTATTGGCGGCGCTCAATTGGGAAACCTATGGAGCCATGTGCCTGATTACGCTGCATAAGATTGCCAATTATATATTCTTTGGCGGGGATCAGAGAAGGCCGCGCATAGAACTGATGGCCAAGGCCTTGAAAACGTTTGCTCACACCCTGTCGGAGGATACAAAGGATGAGTTCAGTGATCAGGTCTATGATCTAAAGAGACGTTTTTGCTTCTTTCTACTGAGGTGAGTTGTTGGAAGCATTTTGAATCTGGCGGAAGCTTTAACCTGCTTTGTTTTTATTTACAGAAAAAATCTATTTGCGGAGGCCTTTGACATTGCACAGGATATAGCCGACTATGATCTGTTTATGGATCTGTATAATCTAACCAAATGCATTTCCAGTTTGACAGAGTTTGCACAGGCGGCGTTTAGTCAGGCGGCCGCTATAATACATGAAGAGGATCGTGCCAATGGCAATTTAAGTTTGGTCTGCGATCTACGTTCCGAATCCGCCTGCTCTCAGTCCACCTGCTCCGTTCAGGCGCAGAGTCAGAACTTAAAGAATTATGTGCCACCCTTGCCCTCCTTCAAATCGAAGGTGTTCAATGCGGAGATGATTAAGATTAATATACCCAAGCCGGAGCTAAGGCCGCCCTTGCCCAAAATGAATGCAGCGACAGCAAAAACTGGCAGAACTTCACAAACAAATGGTAAACTAGCAGCAAACTTGTTGAATCAATAAATAATTTTATGATTTTCTTCAAGGCAATCTCTGGTCGCCGGAGGTGCCCGATCAAACGGTGGGCCTACCACCACCGCCACGTCCACAGCCACCGGCTGCCACTCCAGCCAACTCTGCCACTGCCCCAGCCACTTATCAGCCCAAATTCTATCAACATCCTTTGGTATCTGGCAATATACCTGCCATGTTGCCCACTGTATCCAGTGAGGATTTCCAAAAACGTTTGCTGCTTAAAAAGCCCACCGCTTCAATTTTATCAAATGCAGCTGCAGCCGCTCCTGTGAATGGAGAGACAGCCACCATTCCAACCAGTGTAAAGACCAGCCATGCGGAAAAGAATAAAGTTAAATTCTCAGACACCGTGCAGGTAGCTGTGGTGCCGGTAGGTCACTTAACCGACTCACTTGAATCAAAACTAATCAAGTTTCATTTCTCTAGGAAATTCCACGTAAAGAGAAACCCTTGCCACCCAAACGTAATGGCTATTCCCGTCCAACAGCACGACATTTGACCAATCCCCGTAAGGAACTGGCTGATAGTTTGCCACTTTGTCATCCAAATGATGAGTATCTAAAGGATTTCAATCCCATAACCACAAGTGAGTTTTGTTTATGGCAACAGAAGTATAGTTTCAAACTCTTTTCGCCACTTTCCCCGCAGATGTCACCAAGCCACCCACGCGTCGTCGAGAGGAGGAATCACACAAATCCGCCAACAACAACAACTCTGGCTCCTCTTCGTCGTCCATCAAAGTGGTACACTTTGGTGTGGTCTAAACATCCACTTCCTAGTGCAATTCCTAAATGAATCTATAGTCTCGAGATGCCGTCCAGCTTTAAAATATATTACAAATTCTTAGCATTAAAAAATGTTTTGCCAAAATTTGCAGAAAAAAAAAAAAAAAAAAACCACAATTTTTACTTCTTCTTCGTGCTTGCTCCGCCCATGCGTTCTAGTTCCGCCTTGAGATCCAGCAGATCCTTGTCCGGCACATAACGACGCTCCTCACACTCATCAGAATGCTCCTGCACCGTCAGGTGAACTCCTTCGGGCAAGGCTGCCTGTGCTATGCGCAAAAATTGTGGATACACAGGTGCATCCACATTGGCCAATTGCAAAGTACGCTCATAAGTGGTCAACTTATACTCGGACTCAATGACCGTCGAGTTGGGACGCAGGCGTTGGACTTGTGTCTGCTGTGGCGGCAGGGCATAACAATCGGAAACGTCCAATTCCAGATACTCGGCCACGCCATGCAGGAATCGTTGATAGCTCTCGAGCAGGGGATAGTCATAGCCCTTGATCTGCACATTGACGCTTTCATATTGCGGATATTTGGGCTTCAATGACTGAAATTGCAGAAAAATGTTAAGAAATTCATTTAAAAGAAACAATCGGGTCCAAAACCAACCTCCAGATAGTCTGGCTCATAGACGCTGCGGCTGTTACTCCGTACTGGAACCACCGTTCGAGGAAACGTTTGTAGCACTTGGGGCCATAACTTAAAGGTTTGAAATTTGAATTATTTATTTATAATTTAAGATTTTAATGCATTTATTTACCCTGCGCAGCATTTTGGAGCAGTTGAAATTCAGGTTATGTCACAACAGCTGATCCAAACAGCCGCTATTGGGCGGCCTGTACACGTTCAAGCGGTGTGGTATGGTATGACATGCAAAGCTATCAGTGTTGTCAGTTTAACCATTTTAAAGTTTATATTAAGCCGAGAGGGAAAAGCTGGTAACACAGCAGCTATCTAAAATCATGGCTACATTACTACTAAGATGTCCAGGTTTTTACTTCTACAAAACTTATGGTAATATCTTAGAATTTTAAAACCTAACAACACTAAAGTCGATATTTTTCGGTGCTTGATAGGTATATAATTTGATATAATAAAATTGATAGCAAATTATTAATTTCGTCTTGCGTTTTAGAAAAATGTGAAAAAGAAGGTTTTTTTTTTTTTTTAATTTTGGATACCAAATCAAGAAAATACAAAAAAAAAAGGTTCGTCTAAGTCTAATTATTTTTTAAGATTCTTTAAGACTTGCAATGTTCTTTTTGTTTTATAGGTGTTTTTAGCTGGAAGTTACATCATTTTAGAGTTTAAAAAGTATTAAGGATTAGAATTCTATGTATATGTTTTCGATTTTAGTCAAATTGCTTGTTAGCCGTCTCGAGTTTAAGGATTTATTATAATTCAATCATACACAGATATCAAGCTTACTGATGAGAGGTGCTCTGGAATGCTGTTGGAGCAGCCAGTTCAGCTCCTTATGCACAAAAACATGTAGATTTTGGTTAATTATTGGATTATAATCAAATTAATAGAAAAAAGTGAAGCTAAAATTAGCTTCCTTAATTTTAACGCTGATTTAGCTTGTTAAAGAACTGACAGCACTGAATACTCCAGGCTGGTCTCACTAATTTATGGAAAATATCGATATTTATAAATTGATCGAAAGTGGTCTCACTTATCTCAAAATTAATCAAGTGCGGTCTCATTAATCCACAAAAAAATAACTCGGATTCCGCCAGCAGCCAAGAATCAGGCAGAACACTTAAAAACAAACAAAATGCCCAAAACGTCGACGCTTGTTGCAATTGCGTTGGCGCTGATTTTGAACGTAGCCGCCCGATCTGATCCGGGCATTGTTAACATACCCGTTGATGTGGATGCGGTGAGAGAGGCCGGAGTTAATCAAAACAAATGCACAATCAATAACCTCCTGCTTCTTTTCCAGGACATTCCCAAGATACGAGAGCAGCGGCCCCTGTTGGCCAACACGCAGATCTATGCGCAATGTTTGTACCCCATCACATTGGCAACGTGTTGACGTTGACTCACTTGCAAATTTTTTTCTTCTCGCTTGTCTTAGTATTGGAGTGCACCTCAAGGGAGCCAGGGCCGGTACAATTGACCATTGCGCTTAAGCTCACCGAGCAGGCCTGTTTCTATGTAAGCCGAGCTTAGATCCGGAAGCGGTCTTAAATAATTACAAATTATTTTTCCCTTCAGTTGATCAGCGAGAATCAGAGTCAGCTGCAAAATGTAAGCACAAACAAAGTGATCTATTCGGAAACCATCTCAGCACCTTGCAATGGTTTAATCACCCTACACAAATCTGCAGAGGGGGCCGAAGGTACGCCGAAGGAAACGCATCCGCTGAAATCTCCACATTCGGTAAGTTCCATCAGTTAATGATATGAGTCAGACTGCTGTGGTTGTTGTTGTTGTTGTAGGAGGGGGCTGGAGCCATAGCATAGAAATTGTTTCCCTCATTTGTGTTATCAATGTTTGGTACCCTTATCGCAATTGTGCCTCGAAGACAATTAAATTTACTTTAAAACAACACGGACAGATATTCTGGGAAATAATTTAACTGACTTAGGAATCTTTAACACACACAAAAAGTACAAAGAGTTTAAAAATAGTCAAAATGTCAACCAAGTTTACTGTCAATCAGGTCTCAAATCGTGCCATTTCAAAGAGCACTCATATCCAAAAGCCTAGCTCCAGTTTAAGGGAGCATTGAAACATTTAACCGTGACTGACGAATCAGTAAATGGCGAAAAATGCAACAGAAACTTACATCATACGATTTTCACTTCAGTTTCAATTAAATTCAAGCTCTCATCGATTGACTGTTGTTAATTTTGATCCCACTTACTTAATTTTGAGCGTAAAGATTGGAGTACTTGATCACTGGCAAATTGATTGAGACATATTACAGGGACTCAAGGTCTTTACCGAATTGAGACAGTCCAAAAGAAGACCTTACGCCATTCATTTCTTTGCCTACATTTTTAACCTTGTTCGGTTCTGTTTTCATAGCTGTCCTAATCCCAGTTTTTATATCCTATCAGAAATTATTAGAGAGAAGCTTTCGACTTTCACATCAGAAGACACTTGAGGGCCGTTTTCTCATGCTCATCTCATTACCTTAATGCTAGAAGCATCCGTGTCTTGTCAGCAGTTGCGTCAGATAGAAATTCAACTGTTCCTGTCGTTTGGTTAGTCATAGTTCGATTGTCGCCTTCCATTTGTGGTATTTTCCAATCGCAGCCTAAATTTTCCCCTTTTTTGTCAGTATTTGATGTATGGTTTGGGAAGTATTATGACGTTTCCTAATGCTGATGAGCACACTACGGCGGCTCTCATCTCTTTTTACACTATTCTGATGGCCTCGTTGAACTACAGTAATGCGCTTAGCCCAAGGAAGCCGCATTCCACCAAAGAAGTGCCATTTGAGTGCAGGGATGCCGGCAATGGTTCAACAGTTTTATCATTATATATACCTATAATGGATAATGAGTTCCATTCGGGTATGGGGTAAGGTTTTAATACCTTCTTTAGCTTCCTTTTCCTTCTGTTTCCTCCTCATCAAATATAGCATCAAGCTTCGAAACAAAATCTTAGGTTTGATAACATAAAGGAACCGGTCTGAGAACTGTTCCTTAGACTTTTCATCGGGTTCGAACCTGCGGTCCGAACCTAACCCACAAAATCAGAGGTTTTCCGTCTTGATATTTTGCAGTATTTTGGAGCTTTGATTGCGAGATTTTGAACTCAGAACGCAGGTCTTAAAAGGTGTCAAATGACATCTAAATTACCTAAAGAAATTACCTTTATTTTGTAAAAGTTTTTACTTCTGAAAGTTAGATACTTTTTTGGCAACCCTACTTCTGTCATGTAAGTCAAGTGTTAACACTGGGCAGTTCTCCTATGTCCCACACAGCCTTCTCGGAGTTATAATTGCCATATCTCCAACAATTCAAGTTCAGCAAACCGGAAACTAATAATTTATCAAACATTCTTTTGCAGCCCGCCAAACATCCGATAGCAACCACAGATGCGGATGGCATCTATGTTCTAGAACTTACCATATCAACACAGCAACCCAATCAGAAATTTAAAACTTTGGTACACATTGAGTTCCTAGGACCACATGGCTTTATCTCGGCGATTGATTGGCCATTTTTGCCGGTAATTACAGCCAAGGCTAACTTTCTCAATATTTTCATTAATTGTTTCCCCCCTTTGATACCCAAAGTTCTATTTGATTATGTGCGTTGTTTATGTGATATTTGGCATAATTTGGCTATTTGTATCATTCTCTCAATGGCGAGATTTACTAAGAATACAATTTTGGATTGGTGGCGTCATATTGCTGGGCATGCTGGAGAAGGCCTTCTTTTATGCAGAATATCAAACATTAACAAATACTGGAATACCTGTGCAAAATGCCGAATTGGTAGCGGAATTTGTTTCCTGTGCTAAACGCACACTGGCACGCATGCTGGTGATTATAATGAGTCTGGGATTTGGAATTGTCAAGTGAGTTGTGCTGTCCCCAGCGAAATAAAGGAGTAGTATACATCCTTTTATATTTTAGACCTCGACTGGGACCCATGCTGCATCGAGTTGTGGGTGTGGGTGCTTTATACTTTACGTTGGCCTGTGTGGAGAGCTATTTGCGGATTACCAATGTGAGTAATGATCGCAGTGAATTGCTTATGGCCAGCATTCCTTTGGCCATACTCGATACGGGAATTTGTTGGTGGATTTTCAGTTCGCTGGTGCAAACCACTCGCACGCTACGTTTGAGAAGGTGAGTTATAGTTTTATGGCCAAGTAAATGTGCTTGAAGTGCAAGCTTTATACTCTTGTATTCTAGAAATATGGTCAAGTTGTCCCTGTATAGGCATTTTACCAACACATTGATCTTTGCTGTTATCGCTTCCGTCATCTTTATGTTGTTTGCACTGCGTTTGCGTAGAACCGAGAATTGTACGCCTGTAAGTTGATTGAAACACGGGCAGGGTCTTAGAGATTATTGGTTTATTTGGTGGATTCTTTATAGGGCTGGCGTGACATTTGGTTGGATACAGGATTTTGGCATATACTATTCTCTGTGCTGCTGTTGGTAATCATGATTTTGTGGCGACCCACAAATAATAATCAACGCTATGCGTTTACACCACTGCTGGACAATCCTGAGGATGAGGATGAAGAGGGTGAGTAGGAGGAATGAAATTCGAAATCTATTTCACTGGCTAACCATTCCTTGTTTTGCCATACCAGATGAGGAGGATCAGTTTGTGGCCGATGCGTATGGCATTAAAATGCGTGGCCAGAATGGTCAGGTGAAGAGTTCAAACAACTCACGAACTGCAACCACAACCGAGGAAGATGATCTACGTTGGGTCGAAGAGAATATCCCCTCATCCATGGGAGATCCAGCTCTGCCCGTACTCGACTCCGATGAGGAAATCATCAATACCAAATTTGAAGTTTCCAAAATGCAATAAGCTGTGACTTACGCTGGACTTAAGAGACTTTGCTTTTGTTCGTTTAACCAACAACAAGAGGAAAAAGCATTTTATTTATATAATAATAATAATAATATATTTAAATTTCGAAGCATGACAAATGAGAAAACTTGATGCTGGACACCACACGTTGCAGCTTCTACACCATAATACTATGATAATAAAAGTGATTGCAATTTGGTATGCCCAAACCCCAGCCATGCCCCTGTAAAATATTGTATGTAATTGTAGACTCTCATCTCTCCTCCCCGCCCCTCCCCCCTTCTCCACTAAAGAAATCTTAACTTATTGATAATCACTAGCTTAAGTTGTAGATAATTATGCGAAAGAAATGTTTAATTTATAACGCAAACAAAAGCGGTTCTAATATCACCCACCACATCCGCCTGTGTATATAGCTGTCTCTATATATACATATATAAATATATATATATATGTATTCTGTAATTTGTACTACAATATGAATTGCGTCACTTTTCAACTTGATCTGCATACTTACTGATAAACTAAATGATACCACATGTGTGTATGATTAATATCTAGTTAAGGCTCGCCGCAGCCTTATCTTAATTAAATACATTTTTAACTGTAGAGCAGTTTACGATTTTTCATAAATAAAATACGAAACGTGTGTACGAAATGTAGCCATAAATACGAAATTGCAAGCGGGGTTTTATTTTTACTATTATATCTTATCGACTATCTTATCGGAGGTGGCGTGGAATGCAATTGAAATGATGGGGAAATACGATGCAAAATGTTGACCCAAAGCCAAAGCTGCAAATTATTGATGCATTGCTGAATAGACCTGATCTGGTTACCTCAGACATTTTTCTTAGTTTCATAGAAAACTGGGAACTTTATATATTTGTATATATTTATATATATATTTGTTTGTATTTAACTTATGGCAATAAGAATCTCCCTTGAAAGAATGTTAATTAGCTTCGGGGATACAAATCGAAAAAGAATTGGGACTGGTTGGGTCTTAAAGCTATTTCTGGATCAAGTCAAATCTCAATTGCTATGTAAGTCATACCTAATCTGTTCTGTTTTCACTTGTCTGATATCTCGAAAAAGCATGAGAAGTAGGCTGTTTGATTTCACGTATGAGTTTTTGTGATGGCCAACTCAGAAAACCGAGATATTTATCTCCATGTGATCTCAACAAGAGCCAGACGGCATTTAAAACCAATTCGTTTCAGGAATTTTGAGTCACTTGCCACATTACTGCAAGCCTTATCATCAGGGTATAAAATAAATGTGAAAAATTTAGAAAACTTGTTCATACAGACAGACGGACATGGCTATACCGACTCGACTATTGATGCTGATCAATAATTTATATACTTTATGGGCATCGGCGATGCTTCCTTCAGCCTTTTACATACATTTGCACGACTTTAGTATACCCTTTTTACTCTTCGAGTAACTGGTATAAAACTGTTTTGAACCGCAAAAATATCGAGTTCCTAGACTCTCAAATAACTTGTAAAATATACTTCAAAACCAATTCGAAAGTAGTTTTAAAAGACTTTCTTATGACTGTTTTCTGATAGAATCTTGACTTCACCGCTTTTCTCAGTCCATAATAAAATCTAGTTTTGTAGCATTTATCGTACATTTTAAATAATGAAGCTGGTTTACCAAAATTAACTTTTCGGGCAACTTTTTTGACCTCCATTTAAGTGCATTCTCTTAATTAGGTAAGCGTTTTTGGCTAGGGTAAGCCAAGATATCAGTTAATGAGTTTAAAAAATGGAAAACTTAGAGCCAATTGGTTAATAGTACTATCAGCCTGGCTACCGTTTTCAATTTTACAAATTACAATCCGATTTTTGAACCAAATTTGGTCTACAAATAGATTTTATATTGATTATCCATATCGAAAATCATAAAACCTTTAACCAAATGTTATAATTGTGGCATATCTGTTTAAGGAGGTAACTAAAATTCAATTTATACTGGTCGTGGCTAGTGTGTACTTTGTATGTCTTATCAAGTTAAACTCTCATTTTTCGAAACAGCTTATGTAATTCTAAAATAAGTCCATTTTAAGACTCTTCTATAGCTCACTTTTCAATTAATTTCCATAACATTTGATTAAATTCATCATTCAAATTCAAGTTGACCAACGGACTTAACAAAATGAACCGATCGATAAATAATATCGATAGTTGACTAGTTCCATACCTTGTATCGTTCATGCCGTTCATTCGCCTTGTCGAATCCTGGCGTAGGTGGCCGCATCGGTTGCGTGTGGACCGCACGTGCCAAGTTTTTATTAAATTGTTGGTCTTTGAAAGCATTTTGAACTGTTGCAATGATCTCGGCTGGATCTTAGCTTACTCCTGTGTTGAAAATAAAGTGTTTGCGGCATTTTGGTTAATGATATTACGCAATTGTTAAGTTTGCAAATTGTGTTTGTGATCCCGTTATGTTGCGCGCTCAAGGGCTCTCTCTCGCTCTCTGGCTTTGGCGGCCGCGTGTGGTCTTACTTTTTGTTGTTTTTTTTCTGTGTTTTTGCTGGTGCTTAACTTAACAAAGTTAACTAAATTGATCTCAATGTAAAAATATTGCATGTGCATGTTTTTGTGTTGTGTTTTGCCGTATTCGTAGTGTTTTTGCGGTTCCGTTTCGCTACGCCACCCCCGCCCGCTCTCTTACGGTGCTTGTATGCTCTCTCGATCGAATTTGGCCTGACGTCGCGCCCGCGCTTTTGCCTTTTTTTTTTGTTTTTTTTTTATTGTGAACAAATGTTTACTTGGTGTTGTTTTGCTGCGCTCGCTTGTTGCTCTCTGCTGCTCCTGTTTTATCTTCGTTTTCCTTGGGTGAGTGTATTTTCTTGTTCATGTAATTTGTTTGGTTTGACTTGACCCCTGTGGAAAATTTGGGGAATTTGTGAACATGAATGCTTACTGTATTAAGGGCAGGCTAATCTATGGGGGTTTCTACGGGGGGATATGCTAAAAACGCTGCATTTAAATTTTAGAAGCTATATTGCAGTACACAAAGGTCAACAGTGGGCTTTATACTTTTATTTTTACATTGCACAGTGGGACAAAGTGTTTCACTTTGGACCTGAAACCAAAAAACAAAATATTATACAATCCCCACATTAATCAACCATCTGTCCGTTCATCCGTATAATAAAAAAGTAAACATAAATATGTGAAATATTAAATAAAATATAAAGAAATCCCTCTCAGTCGACTAAATAATCCTTAGAATATATCTCGCAGATGTTTTGAGATGGAGCTTCGATATGTATGAGACAAAAACTGCTTATAGCTGCAGGCAGATCAAGTTTATTCAAAATTTTTACCATTTACCAAATTTTGGTTAAACTTCTTTAAAGGATTCCATCTAAGAATTGTTTCAGTTATTTCTCTAAATAAAACTCTTCAAATTCATTTTCTCAATATTTATTAATTTCCTTCCTTTGTTATGTAAAAATGTTTTGTGTTTTGCCTTGGTAAGTTGTTAAAAACCAATCATAAAATAAAGTATTTATGTATAGGTAAATTGTGTAGTTCTTTACATAATATGCACACAGATATACGCATACGCTCGTAAATATTAATTAATAAACCCCAATTAGTTGTTTTATTCGCAAAGGAAACTACATTCTCATTATATTGTTATATTAAACAGGCAGGCAAATGAAATACAAAAGTTAGTTGCCTTGACTTGATTTTGATACAAATATGCATTATACAGATACAAATACTTAAAGATACTGTCTTGAGGGCGGCAAAATGGTGGCGATTTTCTTTCTTGTTATTGGTTTGGTTGGGGGGTGCAACTATGAGTGGGCTGGAATCGGGTGGAGACGAAGTGGGCAATTTACATAATTTAACAATTTATTTTCTCGTTAACAAATTTTATGCCTAGAAATGCGCAAGTGTTATCTATTAAGTTTAATACAAAGAGGCTTGATTGTGATATTCTTTTATCGAGTTAACCGAGTGCAAAGAGACCTGGTGGAAAACATAATCCAAAATATTTTAAAAAACTCCATTTTCTGTTTGAATTCAACACTCAATTAGCTCTAAAAAAAAATCAAATTATGAAAAGCTTTAAGAGAGCTGCGCAAACTGACAACAAATTATTTAATAGAAAATCTCCAATTATTGTCAGGCTGCATTCCCCTCTAGCCCTTTCTCTGTCATTTAATTTCGCATAATTAAAATTTAATTAATGACGCCTTAATGCTGCTGCTTCCGCCTTCAATATATCCTCACTTTCAGTTCGAGTCGGGCTTGGCACTGCGCTTCAGTATAGCCGCTGCCAAATCCTTTTTCATATCCGCCTGCTGACGCTGATCGGCCAGAGACTGTGTGCTCCTTAAGCCATTCACAATATCCTTGGTCTTGCCAAAATATATCTCGTTCAGCGTATTCCTGATTTTATTCTCCATCTCCTCCACCATTTTACCTATATTGGCTATATGCGGTGACGATTCGCTGACATTGGCATCCTGTTCCGCCTGTCGGGTCAACGATCCACCCAAATTCATTGTACCCGAACCCTGCTTGTTCGTCTGCAGCCATAGCATGGCCGTCGAGGTTAGTTTATAGTGTGCCGTACGGCCGGTGGTCTTCTCCTGCACCTCCACCACATGTATGGAGTCCCAGCAGCCGCGTATCATTTTACTACCATCGCCAGCCTTCTTGATCAGTATCACAGCCGCAAATCCGTGATCCAGATCCCACAAGTACACAGAGGAAACGCCACCCTCATAATACATTTCACGATATTGATCAAAGGCATAGTTCGCCTCGATTTCCAATTTACGCAATCGCTCGGAGGGCATTTGTCCATCTTCCAGTGGTGGATAATAGGTATTCGACCAGGGCGAGCGATAGGAGTCACCATCACGATTATAATCGCACAGTAGATAATCCTTGCCGTGTTCCTTATCTTTGGCTATCTTCAGAGGCTGATCGACAGAGGACAGCAAGTCTTCGCATAATTCGGGAGCCAAATCGATCAGATCAATTAGATTCTTTTCAATCTGCTGGGGTGGCAGTCGTCGCATCAGATCCAGAGCGCAATCCATTTGCATTTCCGACTATAAAATGAAATGTAATTGCAATTGATTAGAATTATGTTTGGTTATTTTGCGACCAGATTTTTCCATGTGTATTATTGTCTAAGTTTATGCTTCAGACCTTCTTTAATGGGTTGAAAAGACCTACAAGAAAGGGCAGAGAAACCAAGGTTCAACTGAATCCTCTCGCGATACCTATCTTAAATTAAATTAGGTATCGCGTATGATCTTGTATTCTACATTTACCAACTCTACTTAATTGACAATCAATTTTTTTCGGCCAATTTATTTTAACAGTTAATTCCACACGAAATTTAAGGCAGATAAACTTAGAATAATTAATAAAATTTTGGGTTTTCTAAATCGGAGCTTAAATGAAGAGTGCAGATGCTTTGCCAACTCGGGAACACGCCACATATAGGTAGTGCTAGTGTGAAATGCATGACATTTCCAAACTTATGTCTCACACATTTCAATTTTTAGTACGCTTTTAAGGCTGTTTCGGACGCTTGTCGATCAGAGAATAAGCCTTCGTTTGCCAAACTATCAATCACTTACATTTTTAGATACCTTCATGGGTGAAAGTCTAAAAGTAAGGCTCTTTTTTCAGGTTCTAAAATATTTATAGAGCTGATTTTCATAGAATTCTATCTGATTTTATTTAAATTTTTAAGAACTAAAGTCCAAAAACCATGTTGTGAACCGAACCGGTATTTCGGCCGATACAGAGAGCTGGGATATAAAAACTATGGATCAGAGGCTAGGAAATGCTAAATTTTAAAAGCACCTGCAAAGATTATATTGAATATATTTTATCGGTGCTTAAGATAAGAATTTAGTATAAGTTTTTCTTTAGTATAAAAACTGTTTGTTTTTTTATGTTCTTTACTAGATTCAAATTTATAATACTTCAATTTAATTGCAACCTTCCTTCTACCTTATCATTTTTCATTCATTTCCATTATAACCCACTTCCTTGTTCAGTAGTCGATAAAAAAAAATATTCACCATTTGATTTTGAGTCATTTGCTCTAATGATAAGCAACACCAACTCACAACCTTACTCCCCCCCCCCAAAAAAAGACCCCCCACCAAACTTTACACCGGTAAAAATGTTCTCTGCCTTATATGGGCATTGCTTTAGGTCAGCGGCTACCACCGCCCCTCTCTTCAGACGCTTTGGGTGGCATATCAAAACATCTGTCCTACCCACTTTCCCCTTAATCGAAGGTTATACTACATCCCATTCTGAGCTCAATTCATCTGTTAGTGGCCTCTTTTTTATTCATATTTTCATATTACTCACCATTTTGTTGTTGTTGTTGTTGCTTCTGTTTTTTTCTTGTTTGCAGTTGTATTTGCTTCGTTGGCTTTGTCCAATGTTGTACGAGGGCTATAAACTATCAGTAGGCACAGTCTTTTTTTTAATAACTTTGTTTGTTAAATTATTGCAAATGAATTGCACAATGTGTATTTTTTCCACCGAATTGTTTTATATTTATTTATTAAGATGTTGCTCGAGTTGTAAACAGTGTGACCGCCCGCGGCTTAAATAAAAATACCTCACAAAATTTCCAATTTGGTATTAAATTTAGCTCAGGCCAGCCTCAGAACTGGTTCATATTTTGGAACCACTTGTTATATAGTGTGATCTCACAACTATTGATTGTAGGTGCATAATTTGAATGAAAAATACGTTTTCTCTGTGTCGTTATATGCTTTAAAATAATAATGCTCCAATGTAGCACTGTGAAATTCTGATAGTTTTCGAGGTTCTAAAAAACTGAATCATTCTGTGAACCGTAGCTTTTTTCAAGTAGAGGGGACTCTTTTTGGGTCCAGATTTAGGAGGTTGACAATCTAGAAGGTTCGGGTTCAAGTTGGACTTAGAACCAAAATGGTTCCAAGGGAAAGCGTTATAAAATGTACATTTCAAATCGGTCTTAAACCAGATTTGGAGTAAGGAAAATGGCTGAAATTGAATGTACTTAGTAATGCCAATTTTATTTATAAAAACAAAGTTTGTTCTAATATATTTATGCATTTTTATTGAAAGAATATGTTGAATAAAACTTTGACTCAATAAGCTGAAACAGAAATATCGCCCAAAAACATTCGTTAAACGATATGTTGCCTTGGAAAAATATCAATGATATACTGTGTTCTTAAACAAAAATATCCATATTATTTGGGACACCCCTAGCATACATCAATTCAAGATTCAACTTTCTGGTAAATTAATATTTTTTTGAATTTCTTTAACAAGCAGCTTAAAGAAATTTATAATATTTAACTACATTAAATCTGTGGAGAACTTAAAAATCGATCAAATTTAGTTTGACCTTATTTTCTTCATACTAATTGGAGTTTTAAATAGAAAAATGTTTCTGTTTTGCATCTCTTTAAGAGTAATTTCGGTCACAAACTTTAAACTATTAATATCGGGTAGCGTCTCTGAATTTTACCCACTGCCAATTTTATATGGCCATTCCAAGTCATTGCCCTGTAAAAGTTAATCCATTATTACTCACGCGAGCAACAAACGCAGCTGTGCTATTCTTGTTATTTAAATTATCTAACTCACTTAACTCATTATTAATTCATTTTTCGCTTTAGATAGGATAAGTCCCAGAGCATGTCTTTAGCACAGACACTTATATTAACTAGTTTTCTATTGGTAGTTTAGTACATTCATTAAATTTACAAGCATTTTTATAAATATGCACAGAAAAAAAAAATATATCTGAAATTGTCCTGTCTGAAAATATCCAACTGATATTCTCAAACATATAAACAGCTTATAAAATAAAAAAAAGAAATTACAGGTAAATTCTATACTTACTTCACCAAACTCTGCATTAGTTAGCTAGGTATTATTTAGAGAATCTTTAGAGAATCAGAAGAGCATCCCATTTCTGATTTTTATTATTTCTGTTATTTTGTTTTGTTTTACCAAATTGTCTGGGAATCGAACTCAGGACCATTTGCGCTTTACTTCGCCGCCCACCAATATATATATATAAGAATAAGTTCTAGTAAGAAAATTGTTAGATATTATCTGCATCAGCACAACTTTGCCGTCCGTCCAAATGATATATGTAGAGGCGCCATCTATTGGTCAGCTTGGGAAGTCATTCAACTAGCTCTCTTCAAAGCGAAAATTCATTTTTTGAATGTTCCTCATATTAAAGCTTTTTTTGTATAAATTATAGGAAATGCAAGGGTATAAGCAAAAACAATATAATCAGTCATGTTCTTAAGTCTTTGGTGTAAGGGTATATAACCCTTTTTTTTTCTTTTATTTCCTTTTTTCATTGTGCTAATAATTTTGCTCAGTGTACGAGATAAACACAAAACAGTTTGCATGTCGAGAAAATGGCCACAGTTTCGTGATGTCCACTGGCTGGTTAGCCATCTTAATCCTTTACTGCCTGGGGCAGTTTGAAGCTCAGCGCTTCAATTTGTCTGATCACAGAGCGTTCGATCAGCAAATGGAAAAGCAGCTAAGGCTGTTACTCATCAGGCTACGCTTTAAGCAGCCCTACAATACCTTGCTAGTCTATGGACCCGAATGCCTGTTCCATGCTGTGTTGCCCCACTTGAGAGTCACCAGTGTGTTGGCCAAATCAGGTAGCACTGAGTTCGACTGGAATTTTGGCAGTTTGACATTGATACTCAGCTGTGGAGAGAATGGTGAAATGGAGCAGAACAATCGTACCTTGTTCCAGCTGCAAGGTACTCGGCGTTTGATCTATTTGGAGGATGAGCATTCACAGCCAGAAGTTGTGTGTGGCAAGAACTTTGCCAACGACCACTACAACATAGCGTTGTTTCATAGCGGAAGAAGCCTCATTTATGCTTGTCGCTATTTTGAATCCCCCAACTATAGAAAGTTGGAACTTTATTCATCGGAGGACATATTTATGCATCAATTTCTGGACATGAAGGGAGCCATCATTCGAACAGAAACCACTAGCGATTCGGTCTATGATGATGAAAGAACGGGCAAGGTCAAAATGTTTGGCGTAGTAGCCAAGTTGGTATATGGTTTTGCCCAAAAAGTTAACGCAACGGTGCAGTTGCTCTCAGAGACCAAGAATATTAATAGATCGAATTTCTATGGTGAAATAGCGAAATGGACGGAGGAAAATGAATTGGATTTGGGCAGCGCAGTAGACACCACATTGGATAAGAATAACTTTGACTTAATTTCATATCCCTATGTATCGACTAGCTACTGTCTTATGATACCCATTCCAGCCAGATTGCCCTATAATCAGATATACACAATCATAGTGGATCCACCGGTGCTGGGAATTATCTTTGTTATATTCTGTTTATTTTCTTTGCTCTTGATATACAGCCAGAAGATGTCCTGGCAAGACCTGAGCCTTTCGAACGTTTTGCTTAATGACCAGTGCCTACGTGGCCTATTGGGCCAGTCGTTTCCCTTGACCATGAACCCCAGCAAACATCTGAAGTTTATCATTTTCATACTCGGCTTTGCCAGCATTATGATGACCACCATGTATGTGTCTTACTTGAATTCCTTTTTCACCCAACCACCACCAGAAGAGTCGATACGTTCCTTTAAGGATGTGGGTAACTCACGCTATCTGATTCTAATCACCTGGATGGAGCTGGACTCATTGCTACTTAGTCTAAATATGACTTGGAGAGATGCGCGCTCAGATGTTAACAAAATTATCGACGATTATGATGAGTTCTTAGCTACGCGCGACAGCTTCAATACCAGCTACATTTATCCCGTGGCCTATGAACGCTGGCTAACCTATAAGGAACAGCAGAAGCTTTTCAAAGTGCCCATTTTCTACTACTCGGAAGACCTCTGCTTGAATCGATTTGTGGCACTCAGCTTTCCAGTTCGCCGGCACCTGCCCTATCGTGATTTGTTCGAGGAGCATATGAGACGCACGCAGGAATTTGGCCTACTGCCGTTTTGGCTAGAAATGGAATTCTTTGATATGGTTCGATACAAACAAACCCCACTTCAAGACTTAAGTCATCCAAAATTTCGTACCAAATCCATTACTTTGGATGATGTGTCCAGGATATTGATACTTTATGTATTAGCTTTGATGATCAGCTGCATTTGCTTTGCCTGCGAGCTCTGTGAATGGAAAAGAATGCATAGCCTGTTGATTCGAATGAAACATTAGATGTTTTAGTGGGCTAACCGATAAATGTATTGACTTGGTTCATTTTCTAAACACAAATTGAGATGCACAGAAGAATTTTCCGGTCTTTTAAAGTGCCAGCCGTTACCTAAAAAAATTTCGCGAACATTTTTAACACCATTTATTTTAAACTTTTAGTTGAGGTTTCACTTTCGTTTCTTACATGTCCAACTGTCATTTGCTAGATGCTGCTTGTGTAATTTTGTCAGAGCTTTACAAGTTCTTAATGTAATCACTAGAAAAGAATTGATTAAACATAATACTATATTAATGGGCTGCAAATCGATTGGTTAGGCAGCACTTCGTACACTTTAGCAAAAACTTTGATAGGTAGAAAGTATACTATAGTCGGGCTTGCCCGACTAACTGTTCCATTAAAGCACACTAGCACGAAGACACAATTACAGTGTACTGAGAACGCGACCAATATCTCGAATTAAGTACTTGCTTTTCCAATGCACAATAAAGTCGTTATATGTGAAAAACTGTAGCAAATATGTGCCCTCTGTTAAAACCAATTCGAAACTGTGCCGATAACAAAGATTCGGTTTAGTTCCCGCTTAAAAAAAAATATAATTTAATCTTTTGGCGAGTATTCTTCTGAGTAGTCCCAGTATAAGCCCCTAGTTTAATATATTTGTCACGGTCTCCATTTGTTAAGCAGGTTCCCTGTTGTCCTGTGGCATACTAAGCTGTTACTAAAAATGTTCAGCTATATATAAATGATTTTTTACTATACAAAACACAGCACTTGCATGCAACAGCAAAAATCTTGTTTTTACTCCACAACAAAAAGGTTTAACAAGTGCACCTAAATGTTTTTTTTTGTTTGTTATTTACATGGTTAACATTGCCGTTTTAATTGTTTGTAGTAAATTATCACAAGTACACAACTTACACTGGGAAAAATATCCATTTATGTATACAAAATAATTGTTTAATTGGTATTGGTCAATTGGTAAATTTTTATTTATATTTACATAATAAATCAAACATAAATCGGCACCCTTAAGGCCTCCTACTCACCCTTTTTCAAACGGTCATAGAAATATATATCTAATTTAATATATTTTTGTTTGCTAACCATTTGGCTCAGTGTACGAGCTAAGCACAAAAGTGTTTGTTTCTATGGGAAATGGCCACAGTTTCGTGATGTCCACTGGCTGGTTAGCCATCCTAATCCTTTACTGCCTGGGGCAGTTGGAAGCTCAGCTCTTCAACTTGTCTAATCACAGAGACTTCGATCAGCAAATGGAAAAGCAGCTAAAACTGTTACTCATCAGGCTACGCCTTAAGCAGCCCTACAACACCTTGCTAGTCTATGGACCCGAATGCCTATTCCACGCTGTGTTGCCCCACTTGAAAGTCACCAGTGTGTTGGCCAAATCAGGTAGCACTGAATTCGACTGGAGTTTTGGAAGTTTGACATTGATACTCAGCTGTGGACAGAATGGTGAAATGGAGCAGAACAATCGTACCTTGTTCCAGCTGCAAGGTACCCGGCGTTTGATCTATTTGGAGAATGAGCATTCACAGCCAGAAGTTGTGTGTAACAAGTACTTTGCCAGGGAACAGTACAACATAGCGATGTTCGACAGCGGGAGAAGCCTCATTTATGCCTGTCGCAATTTTGCATCACCTAACTATAAGAAGTTGGTACTTTATTCATCGGAGGACATATATGTGCAACAATTTCGGGACATGAAGGGAGCCATCATTCGCACAGAAACCACTCGCGATTCGCTCTATGATGACAAAAGAACGGGTCAGATCAGAATGATTGGCTTAATAGCCAAGTTGGTAAATGGTTTTGTCAAAAAAGTTAACGCAACGGTGCAGTTGCTCTCAGAGACCAAGAATTTCAATGGTACGAACTTCTATGGTGACATATCGAAGTGGACGGAGGAAAATCAATTGGATTTGGGCAGCACAATAGACACCACATTTAACAAGAATAACTATGATATACTTACATATCCCTATATGTCGACTAGCTACTGTCTTATGATACCCATTCCAGCCAGACTGCCATATAATCAGATATACACAATCATAGTGGGTCCACCGGTGCTGGGAATTATCTTTGTTATATTCTGTTTATTTTCTTTGCTCTTGATATACAGTCAGAAGTCCTGACAGGACCTGAGCCTTTCGAACGTTTTGTTTAATGACCAGAGCCTTCGTGGCCTATTGGGCCAGTCGTTTCCCTTGACTATGAACCCCAGCAATCATCTGAAGTTCATAATTTGTATACTCTGCTTTGCCAGCATTTTGATGACCACCATGTATGAGTCTTACTTGCATTCCTTTTTCACCCAACCGCCACCAGAAGAGTCGATACGTTCCCTTAAGGATGTGGGTAACTCACGTTATTTGATTCTAATCAGCAGGAAGGAGCTGGACACACTGCTACTTAGTCTCAATTTGACTTGGAGAGATACGCGCTCAGATGTTTGCAGAATTGTCGACGATTATAGAGAGTTTTTAACTACTCGCGACAGCTTCAATACCAGCTACATATATCCCGTGGCCTATGAACGCTGGATAATCTATAAGGAACAGCAGAAGATTTTCAAAGAGCCCATTTTCTACTACTCGGAAGACCTCTGCCTGAATCGATTTGTGGCACTCAGCATTCCAGTTCGCCGGCACCTGCCCTATCGTGATTTGTTCGAGGAGCATATGAGACGCACGCAGGAATTTGGCTTACTGGCGTTTTGGCTAAAAATTGAATTCTTTGATATGATTCGATACAAGCAAATCCAACTTCAAGACTTAAGTCACCCAAAATTTCGTACCAAATCCATTACTTTGGATGATGTGTCCATGATATTGATACTTTATGTATTAGCTTTGATAATCAGCTGCATTTGCTTTGCCTGCGAGCTCTGTAGATGGAAAAGAATGCATAGCCTACATTTTCTAAACACAAATTGAGATGCACAGAACAAAAAAAAAATCGGCATTTTAACACCATTTATTTTAGACTTTTCGTTGAGGTTGCACTTCGTTTCTTACATGTCCAACTGTCATTTGCTAGATGCAGCTTGTGTAATTGTGTTAGGGTTTTAAAAGGTGTGGAATGTGGCTAAAATTAATAAAAACAATTGTATATTAAAATATTGTTTCCCGTAAATAATTTGTGACTAATGCAATACCTAGGAAACAGTTGTATGAACATCACACTAGTTTATCTGACAGGCTGGCTTTGACTTTTGATGGGCAGCACTTCGAAAACTTTCAAAAGGTAGTGAGTATTTCTTTGTTTCTTTCTTGTTTCTTACTTGTTTGTTGCTGTTGCATTGAAACACACTAGAACGCAGACACAGTTGCAGTCTACTGAGACACTCGTGCAAAACAAATACATGCTCAGCTGGTTCTCGAATTAAGACTTTGCACTTGCAGATGCAGAATAAAGTCGGTGTATGTGAAAAACTGGAGCAAAACTGTTAAAATCAATTCGAAACTGTGCCGGTAACAGAGATCGGCTTAGCTCCAGCTTAAAAAAAATTAAATCCCGTTGTGGTTCCCATACGTTTTCTCCTTCTGAGTAGTGTCGGTAAAAGCCCCTGCTTTAAGATATTTGTCAGGGTCGCCATTTGTTGAGCAGATTCCCTATTGTCCTGTGGCATATAAAAGCTGCGTTTTAATGCTCAGCCATATAAAAATGATTCTTTACGATAAAAAACACAGCACTTGCATGCTACAGCAAAAATCTTGTTTTTACTCCACAATAAAAACGTTTAGCAAGTGCAACTAAATGCTCTTTTTTGGTATTTACATACATGCTTAACATTGCCGTTTTAATTGTTTGTAGTCAATTATGACAAGCACACAACCTACACTAGGAGAATATTTCCATTTTTATTGAGAAAAAATGGTTTAATTGGAAAGTCAAGTTTCATATATAAATGCAAACAAAACTCCGCACCCTTAAGACCTGCTGTTCACCCATCCGCATTTGCCATCTATCCTTCCAGTTATCCGGGAAAAAAATATTTTAGTTGAATTAATCCCTTCTATTCACTATTCAACCCGAAATTCGTTTAAAAATAATAATAGAAAAATTATTGTATTCAATTTGGGGCCTCACAATAAAATATTGTCTTGGGTTTTCTGCTCCGGAAAGTAAATAATGAGTGCGGGTAGTTTCACAACTTGGGAACATGCCACATATGTAGTTTTCGGGATTTGAAGTTATAAATTCCAATCAAAAACCAGTCTAAACCAAAGCATTTATTTCTTAGAAATATGTGGAAAGGACATATTGATATATATATAATATGATATATTTTCGCTTGCTTAGAATTTTGCTCAGTGTACGAGCTAAGCACAAAAGTGTTTGTTTCTATAGAAAGTGGCCACAGTTTCGTGATGTCCACAGGCTGGTTAGCCATCTTCCTCCTCTACTGCCTGGGGCAGTTGGAAGCTCAGCTCTTCAACTTGTCTAATCACAGAGACTTCGATCAGCAAATGGAAAAGCAGCTAAAACTCTTACTCATCAGGCTACGCCTTAAGCAGCCCTACAATACCTTGCTAGTCTATGGACCCGAATGCCTATTCCACGCTGTGTTGCCCCACTTGAAAGTCACCAGTGTGTTGGCCAAATCAGGTAGCACTGAATTCGACTGGAGTTTTGGAAAATTGACATTGATACTCACTTGTGGACCGAATGGTGAAATGGAGCAGAACAATCGTACCTTGTTCCAGCTGCAAGGTACCCGGCGTTTGATCTATATGGAGGATGAGTTTTCACAGCCAGAAGTTGTGTGTGGCAAGTACTTTGACAGGGAACAGTACAACATAGCGATGTTCGACAGCGGGAGAAGCCTCATTTATGCCTGTCGCAATTTTGCATCACCTAACTATAAGAAGTTGGAATTTTATTCATCGGAGGACATATTTGTGCAACAATTTCTGGACATGAAGGGAGCCATCATTCGCACAGAAACCACTCGCGATTCGCTCTATGATGACAAGAAGACGGGTCAGGTCAAAATGTTTGGCATATTAGCCAACTTGGTGCAATGTTTTGCCCAAAAAGTAAACGCAACGGTGCATTTGCGCTCAGGGAGCCAAAATTTCAATGGTACGAACTTCTTTGGTGACATAGCGAAATGGACGAAGGAGAACCAGTTGGATTTGGGTAGCTCAATGGACACCACATTTGACAAGAAGAACCTGGATTTACTTACATATCCTTATATATTGACCAGCTACTGTTTTATGATACCCATTCCAGCCAGATTGCCCTATAATCAGATATACACAATCATAGTGGATCCACCAGTGCTGGGAATTATCTTTATATTTTTCTGTTTATTTTCTTTGCTCTTGATATACAGCCAGAAGATGTCCTGGCAGGACTTGAGCCTCTCGAACATTCTGCTTAATGACCAGAGCCTACGTGGCCTATTGGGGCAGTCGTTTCCCTTGACCATGTACCCCAGCAAACATCTGAAATTGATCATTTTCATACTCTGCTTTGCGAGCATTATGATGACAACCATGTACGAGTGCTACTTGAATTCCTTTTTCACCCAACCACCACCAGAAGCGTCGATACGTTCCTTTAAGGATGTGGGTAACTCACGCTTTTTGATTTTAATCACCAGAAAGGAGCTGGACTTACTGCTACTTAATCTTAATTTGACTTGGAGAGATGCGCGCACAGATGTTGGCAGAATTATCGATGATTATAATGAGTTCTTAGCTACGCGTAACAGTTTCAATAACAGCTACATTTATCCTGTAACCCAAATACGCTGGATATCCTATAAGGAACAGCAGAAGCTTTTCAAAGAGCCAGTTTTCTATTTTTCGAATGACCTTTGCCTGAATCGATTTGTGGCACTCAGCATTCCAGTTCGCCGGCACCTGCCATATCGTGATTTGTTCGAGGAGCATATGAGACGCACGCAGGAATTTGGCCTCATGTCATTTTGGCTTGAAAGGGAATTCTTCGAAAAGATTCGACACAAAAAAACCCCACTTAAAGACTTAAGTCATCCAAAATTTCATACCGAATCCATTACTTTGGATGATGTGTCCTGGATATTAAAACTTTTTGCATTAGCTTTGATGATCAGCTGCATTTGCTTTGCCTGCGAGCTCTGTGGATGGAAAAGAATGTATAGCCCATTGAATCGAATGAAACATAGAATATTTTGATTATCAGATAAAAACCAAAAATGTATATATTAAGAAATTTGGCTTTATTTAATTTTTCCTCACTAATTTAGAAGACGAAGAATATTGTGATAAAACATTTTTCCAATTCTATCAACAATCGTTGTGTTTGATCTGGGTAGATTCTTCAAACGGGATGCACTAACGAATATAGAAGGCGGGCCATAGGGTCTAAAGCCCATCCTGATCCGAAATATCTTAGTTCAAAATATTTGTGTAAAGAGCAATCTGAAGCAAGCCTGAAAAATATTAGGATTTCAGCTCTGAGGAGGGCTTTAGCCCTTCGAGCCCCTTTCCTAGATCCGGCTGCTGCCTACAAAACATGCACTTGGAGAGACCTGTGAGGCAAGCTTTAGGTTAACAGAAATGACCCGAGCTCTTCAAAGCTCTCTTGCTGTAACATGAAAATGAACCAGTAAAATGATATACTGACATATTCTCATCTCATTTAAAATCTATAAATGCAAATGTATATGCATCTGAGACGTTTCAGTTTGTCACGGTCGCCATTTGTTGAATAATTATTTGGCCTCCCTATAGTCCTGTGGCATACTAAAGTGTAACTAAAAATGCTCAACTATATATAAATGATTCTTTACTATAAAACACAGCACTTGCATGCTATAGCAAAGCTTGCTTTTACTTTACAATACAAACGCTTAACAAGTTTAGCTAAATGTTTTTTTTTTTGTATTTTTAAGCATGTAAATACCCGTTTATATTGCTTGTAGTTAATGTTCACAAGCACACAACCTACACTGGAAAAAATTTACATTTTTAATTTGAAGAAGAAGGTTTTATTGGCATGTCTCCGTGTTCTTAGGACCCTCCAATCACCAATCTGTATTTGATATTTCGAAATTTTTATTGAATTAATCCTTTCTATTCACGATTCAATCCGAAATTCGTTTAAAAATAATAATAGAAAAATTATTGTATTCAATTTGGGGCCTCACAATAAAATATAGTTTTAAGTTCTGTGCTCCGGAGTGTAAATAAAGAGTGCGGATGGTTTCCCAACTTGGGAACATGCCACATATGTAGTTTACGAGATTTGAAGTTATAAATTCCATTGCAAAACTAGAATAAACCAAAGCATCCATTGCTTACAAAGATGTGAAACGACCATAGCGATATATATTATTGTTTGCTAACCATTTGGCTCAGTGTAAGAGCTAAGCACAAAAGTGTTTGTTTCTGATGCACGTGTCCACAGTTTCGTGATGTCCACTGGCTGGTTAGCCATCTTCGTCCTTTACTGCCTGGGGCAGTTGGAAGCTCAGCTCTTCAACATGTCTAATCACAGAGAATTCGATCAGCAAATGGAAAAGCAGCTTAGGGTGTTACTCATCAGGCTACGCCTTAAGCAGCCCTACAACACCTTGCTAGTCTATGGACCCGAATGCCTGTTCCATGATGTGTTGCCCCACTTGAAAGTCACTAGTGTGTTGGCCAAATCAGGTAGCACTGAATTCGACTGGAACTTTGGCAGTTTGACATTGATACTCAGTTGTGGACCGAACGATGAAATGGAGCAGAACAATCGTACCTTGTTCCAGCTGCAAGGTACCCGGCGTTTGATCTATATTGAGGATGAGCATTCACAGCCAGAAGTTGTGTGTGGCAAGTACTTTGCCAGGGAACATTACAACATAGCGTTGTTCGACAGCGGGAGAAGCCTCATTTATGCCTGTCGTTATTTTGAATCCCCCAACTATAGAAAGTTGGAATTTTATTCATCGGAGAACATATTTGTGCAACAATTTCTGGACATGAAGGGAGCCATCATTCGCACAGAAACCACTCGCAGTTGGCTCTATGATGATGAAAGAACAGGCCAGGTCAAAATGTTTGGTTTTGTAGCTAAGTTGGTAAAAAGCTTTGCCCAAAAAGTAAACGCCACGTTGCGGTTACGCTCACAGGCAAAAACTTTGAATAGAACAAATTATTTTGGTGACATATCGAAGTGGACGGAGGAAAATCAATTGGACATGGGCTGTGCATTGGCCATCACATTTGACAAGAAGAACCTGGATTTACTCACATATCCTTATATATTGACCAGCTACTGTTTTATGATACCCATTCCAGCCAGATTGCCCTATAATCAGATATACACAATCATAGTGGATCCACCGGTGCTGGGAATTATATTCATAATATTCTGTTTATTTTCCTTGCTTTTGATATACAGCCAGAAGATGTCCTGGCAGGACCTGAACCTTTCGAACGTTTTGCTTAATGACCAGAGCCTACGTGGCCTATTGGGGCAGTCGTTTCCCTTGACCATGAACCCCAGCAAACATTTGAAGTTCATCATTTTTTTACTTTGTTTTGCGAGCATTATGATGAGCACCATGTACGTGTCCTACTTGCATTCCTTTTTCACCGAAGCACCACCAGAACCGCCGATACGTTCATTTGAAGATGTCGGTGAATCACGCTTTTTGATTTTAATCACCAAAAAAGAGGTGGACTTACTGCTACTTAATTTAAATATGACATGGAGAGATGCGCCTGCAGATGTTGCCAGAATTATCGAGGATTATAATGAGTTTTTAGCTACGCGCCACAGTTTCAATAACAGCTACATTTATCCTGTGACCCAAATAAGATGGTTGTCCATTCACGAACAGCAGAAGCATTTCGAAGAGCCGGTTTTCTACTATTCGAATGACCTTTGCCTGAATCGATTTGTGTTTCTCGGCTTTCCGGTTCGCCGACACCTGCCCTATCGTGATTTGTTCGAGGAGCATATGATGCGGACGCAGGAATTTGGATTAATGCAGTTTTGGGTTAAAAGAGATTTCTTTGAGAAGGTTCGATACAAAAAAATGACACTTGAAGATTTCAGTCATCCGATACCTGATCCCGAAGTCATAACTTTAGATGATCTCTCCTGGATATTGAAACTGTATGTATTAGCTTTGATAATCAGCTGCTGTTGCTTTGTCATCGAGCTGTGGGGATGCAGAAGAATGCGTAGCCTGCTTAAACGAATAAAACCCAGAATATTTTAAAGAAGTTTAACAGAGTTCTAAGGGATATTTGGTAAAAGGAATTATTTAAAACACCAATAAAAAACTATACGTTGCAAATGAAAGCTGTTCTTTGTTAATGCGTAAAAAACTAAAAGAGCTGAGTTGTGCTCTGAGAGTAAGTCCCGAAGAAGCTTTTAAAAACCAATTGTTATATAAGAAAATGAGGATAAAAAGTTATACCATCGCGAAATTAAGAGCTTCCCCAAAGATTACCGTCAATAGAGATGGATTAGCCTTAAACAACTTATCTTAATTCCATAAATTAAAAAAATTACCTTTAAATTGTGTGACAATGTTCGACAATTGCAGAAATATCCATCAAATTGTAACTGCTGTGCTTAAAGCTGCCTCTTCATTTCAGTACCGAACTGAGGACTGGGTGCTTGGCTTCTAAACAGTGACTATTAACACTTTTTTTCTTCCACTTAATGCACAAATTGCATGCTAATTTGTTGTTGTAAAAAACTATAGAAAATTGAGGTAATAAATAGTAAAAAAGGATGTTATTGTTGCTGTCTTTGACATGCAACAGCAGTTTGTAAATGTTTTCGTTTTACAAATTCACTTTAATTCTGAGGGAAAACTAACAAATTATCTCGGAGACGGTAAAAGAAAGAGCTTCGACATGTATGGCACAAAAACTTCTGACCTATAAAAATGCAGGAAAATCAAGATTATTTTCAATGTTTTTCCACGCACCCGCAATTTCCAAAAAAAAGTCACATCTCCCAAAATGTTATAGACAAAAGGTTCGAACTGTCTGTTATTATCAATCCGCCGAAGAAACGGTGAAGATTGGATGAACGATAGAACAAACGAACATTTATGCTGGGCAGCCCTGGCTGGTACAGCGATGGGCAGCACTTTACACCTTGATCCACCTGTAATTCTTACTGAGACAAAAATAACACTATTAACGTGATCTTAGCTCCTTCCTTTCCCTCTAAGTTTTAGTCTAAATGGGTAAGAGTGGCAATTATTGTCAGTTTTATCATCAGTAGAGTTCGCTGTAGGCAGAAGGCTAGTTTAAGCCTTTCTTGGAGCAGTTTTAGAAGCGGCTTAGTGTGCTATTTCTAATATTTTTAAGATTTTGAACTTAAAATGGTTAGAAATAATTATGAAATTTTGCATATTTTTGATTCCTTTTCATACGAATAATGGTTGTGTTTTTCTGTGAAATTCTAAAATCAGGTTCAATTATAAATCAATTTTATTTTAGAACTCTTCTTTGGCAGCTTTCTTTTGCAACTGCGTCCATACAGTGAGGAGGTTTTATCTATCTTCCCTCAAGAAAGGTCACGACAAATATTCATTTCCCAATTTCAATGGGTTCTAGTGTAATATTTTTTCTGTAAATTCGATGCATTTATATTCGATTGAAGTTCGTCCCCCGTAAACCTCAAACCATCTCCGATTTCAAAGCTAAATAACTTAATCGTTTCCATTTCAACATCAACAATAAAACACTTTGATCTTATTTTTTTTTTTTATTATATTTTAGCAACAAGTTTATTGAATTTAGGTTCGTTCATATACTTTTTATGCTTACTTTTCTCGTTCTGTCTTAAATGTTTTCCATTTCCTTTGCTTTGTGAGTTTTTGTTACAATGCGTTGGTTTTTGTTGAGTGAGTTTTGTTTTGGTTTTTTGTTTAGCTTAATTTTTATATGTTACACAAAAATCGTTATGGCATAATCGTAAATTTTGGTTAATCCGAATTCATGTGTGTGTGTGTGAGTGTGTATGTTTGTGTTGTTTTTTTCTTTTCTTTTAAAATATATACCAAGCTGCACATATATTTCAGTTATATAGAAATCAAATGCATTTTTCCGATCGTTTCCATTTCAGTTGCATACATACATAGCCAACTAGTAAGTACATAAGTATGCGTATGCGTGTTTAAGTAGTTCAAGAAACTTAATTACAATTTTTTTTTGTCATTTTTTGTTTTCGTTATCGGGTGGATACCATTTCTACATACAAGTGTAAATGTAAATTCTCAGACTTTAATTTTTAACTAAAGTGCACTACACAATGCAGAAATTGTCGAGTGTGTGTGTGTCAGAGAGAAATGAAATTAATCAGAGTTCAATCAAGCTGCGAAAGTAAACCCAATTCAATTAATTCGCATTTGCTTAGTAATTCTTTTCAAGTTTAATATTTCGGCTAATTCAATATTTATTTACTTCGACATTTTTGCCAATTCTCGAAACTAAAAAGTGGTTCTCATTTAGATTTTATTTCGTATATGCAAACATTTGCGCTTGACAATCAAATGTTGATCACAGTTTTATGTTTTCCTTCTTCTTTCATATTTTGTTATTTATTTATTTAGTTTCATAGTATAAACTCGATTTCATTTAGCTATTTATTCGACTATTTTTGAGTGTTGTCTGAGTGTCGCTTTGTTGGGGAGTGTGTTGTGTGATTGTTTGTTTGTTGTGCTGTGTGTTATGTAGTGTAGGAAACTAAAAACGCTTAAGTTGGGGGAGGGGAGGAGTAAGTACATCTAGACAAAAACTCACCATGCCTCACCATGCCTAACCATTCCAAATCCATGCCTTATGAACAGCTCAATCTCAATCGCCTTCTCAGTATTATTATTATAGTATTTTGGTTTGTTTTTTTTTAGAGTATTAATACTATTACGTATTTAGAAAACTTTTACGAAATATTGCACAACTTTTGAAAATGTTGACTCTTGATTTTTAAAAATATTTCACTTTGGATTTGTTAAATTTAATACCTGAGTTGTTCATAATCGTTTCTTTTTTTTTTTTTGCATGATTATTACATATTTTCTCGTTTAAATTGTAATACACATCGAAAAAGTGTTTCGTTAATTTTTGCGGATTTTACCATTTTTTTGTTTATTAAATGCATGTATACATCGTCGTGAGTCTTGATAATGCCCTGAGTTTGCTCTTCTTTTCTTTTTATTAAAACTACATTTACACATATTCTTTAAGTACATTTTAATTTACATTATTTATGGACTGTTTTTTTTTGTTGTTGTGGATTTTCTTACGTTTTGGAAATCAAAATGTTTTTGTGGTATTTTTGAAAAACTTTGCAGTTCAGCACAAAAGTTAAATATTATTTTAAATTTTTTTGGTTTTGGTTTTTCTTTGCTTTTCTTTTGGATGTGTAACTCAAGTTTTGTTGTGGAAATTAAGAAATTAAAATACTTGTGAAATCTGATCTAAGGGGTTGTATACGTTGCGCTGGATCAAAATGTTAATTGCTTATTTCAGTTTAAGCGTTTCCTCCTATTTCGATGTAATTTCGCTCTATGTCTTGACAGTAGAAAAGCATAGATTGCGAAATTAGTATTCTACTTTTTCGTAGATTTTATCTTTAACGGCATTCAGACAGTTTTTATGACCTTTTGGGGCTCAATTTCCTTATAACGTACCTTGGAAGAATGGTATACTCTTTCTGTATTGACGGAAGTATTACACCTCACATTTCAGTGAGACGTGCTCAGTTCATTCACTCTTGCTCAGCGGGTTGTTCACTGACTTCAGTTTGTAGAGAGTGCAGCAGAATTGTTCAGTAGCTAACTTTAAGAGTTGCTCAGTGACTAGTTCAGTGACTTGTTCAGAGACTTGTTCAGACAGTTTTGCAGTTACTGGGGCTGTTCCGTGTTGCATAAAAGTACTCACATATTTTTTGTTTATTCAAATTGTTAAATTTAAGTGCATAAAATGACCAAAACCTATCCATAGACAATTGCAACTAATGGTAACAGTATCACTTGACAAAAGCGTACCTGTTCCTCGATACATGCTCATCATGATCCGTATCATTAGAGCTCAGCAGAAAGATCATTGAAAATGTATAATTGATCAGGGAGTACAAGCTCTTCTGCTGACCGCGGCCGTTCTTTGACAATGATGCTTGTTAATTTGTGATTTTTAATCGTAGCTTGAAATGGCTGTAATAGGCCTTTGAACCGAACCGAAACCGCGGGTCATAGAGCTTAAGATACCATGTAATAAGCCGAACCAGCGGATCCAAAACTCCTTAAGTTGAAGCAGTTACTATGTTTAACACTGGAGTACATTTGATGTACATGGTTTTTGGTAGTCGAATCGACGAAGGATGACGCTCCACAGTTCAGTGGTTTGCATTGAAGGAACATTTAGATTGTTTACGCAACAACTTGGGTTGTTCAAAGTTCCCCTAGCGCTAGGAGCAATAGATATTTTACAAACACAGCTTCTAAATGATCATTTGAAACCAGGTTACATATTTTTATTTGGTTTGCAAATTACAAGAGCCTTAAACACCATCTGAATTTGCAATCCAGTTGAAAAACTCCTATATAATATATTTTATTCAAGAATTTTGCATGGGTATTAAAAGGCCTTTTAAAAACGCATCACCTAAAAGTAATGCAATTGAACTGTTCTCCATACTCACTCACTAGCTCATCATACTCACTCACTAGCCGCTGAAGAACCACCTTATTGGATTACTCAGCCCAATTATATGTATCTAAAGCCAAACAGGAAAGTTTTATTTGTAATTGTGTGGAAAAAAAGGAAGTTGCAAGGAATATATAATTATAAAATATGCGAAATTCAAGTGGAATGGAGTGATTTAGAGAGCCTAAAACATTACCAACAGCTTCGAATTTTGAAAAGTCTGTAATTTCTTTTCACATCCAGTTAATAGTTTTTATTCTGCGCATTTGCAACGTATATAACCTCTTAGATTTTCAAATTGTTTTTTGTATTAAAAACTAAATACTAAATTCCTTCATTAAAGTCACACCAATTGCCTTTCTCTTTTTTTTTGGCAGATTTTTTGTCAAATTTTTTTTAACCTTTTTTTTTATGTTTTTTTGCCGAAAAATTTGTACGAGTTTTTTTTTTCATTTATCAATATTTGCATTAATTTTAATTTAACTGCTAAATTTTGTTTTTACCTGAAATTTTGTACTTGTCATTGTTCCAAAAGTTTGTTTTGTATGCTTTATTTTAACTAAACTAAAAAATATGTTTAAGAACCAAAGAACTAGAACTAGAAAAAATCCAAAGAAAAAGCACACATACATTAAATATAATTTGTACTTGGATTTGTTCATCTTCCTTACAACAACTTGATTTACACATATTGTGGGGAGCGGATGCTAGACATCTATATACTCGTATGTTGAATACAAACACTGATTGGTTATCTAAGAATTTTGAACTGAACTGTAAAGTTGCTTAGGCCTAAACACATGTACTTGCTTTTAAATTTAGAGTGTGTGTTGTGTGTGTGTGTGTGTGTGAGTTGGTATACATATTTCTCCAAACGAAAAGTTGAAAAAGGAAAAGACAAACTGAAAGAAAGAAAGAAATAAAAATTGCCAATTGCTTTTGGGTTTTAACATTTATTTAGTTTTTTTTTTTTGTTTTATTATATTTAGATAAATTTAAAATGTTACAAATTAAAAGTGTGTTCTGTGTGTTTAAAACAAGCCAATTTTGTTTGTTTGCAGTTGTTGAGCTTATAACTTATGCACTAGCTAAATAAGGCAGCAGTAGCTCGGCAGCATTCGCCTGCCGCTAAGCTGCTGCTGCCTCGTTTCGGTGGTGGTGCATTAAAACCTTGTACAACTTTTGTTTATAGTTATTTAAAATAACTTAAATGTTCGCCCGTTGCTATTGTTTTTTTTTTCGTTTTTGTTTAGAAATTAGAAAGAAATTTATAATTATACATAAGTACAATTGGCTTCATTTTCCCATTATGTTCACTTGGTTTTCGTTTATACATTTATGACATTAAACTAAATATTAATAGAAAACAATTACTAACAAAAATATATAACAAAAATTACATAGCTCCGTACTTAGTAGTAGTGCATATACTCATTATTATTTCTCGAAAAGTTTGTGTGTTTGTAAACTTATTATTTTTGTACCTGTTTACAGTTTACAGTTATGTATACATTTATCAAAATAACTTAAAAGAAAGGAAACACAAGGTTACAGTATATTATTCATAAATTTATATATATGTATGTACATAATAAACATTCATCTTTTGTTTTTATTTGGTAGACATTTGAAAATGTGACGTGGGTGACGACTCTGTACGCTCTTCTAAATGCAAAATGGCGACATTTGTGTTGAATTTTCTTCATTTGTTTGTTTGTTTTAGTGGGGGTCGGGGCAGGGAGGGGGGGAGCTTACTTACAAAGAAATTATTTTATGCCGCTTGTCGAAAGTTTTTGTGGCCTAAAAGTCATAAATAGTAATTTATATATGTATATGTATATACGTAGTGTTGTTTAATGCATATTTTGTAATTTTAGATTTAATTTTTTTTTGTATTTTTGTTGTTTAATATTTTTGTTTAGCCGAAAGTTTAAGCCTAAATTATGTTGCTTGGTTTTTCTTTTAGAAAATTTTGTGTTTGTTTTTTGTTTTGTTATAACCTTGCCAAAAATTTCCTTAACTGGACAGTAGTAGTTACGCTTAGCTCATGCAAAAGTATACCGTTAATTTGTGTTTTTTTGTTTTCTTTTTTTTTTATCATAAATTTTGTAGCCTTAAATAATTTCTTTGTATTGATTTTTAGATTATAATAAGGGTAGGTTTTTGTTTTTTCTTTTTCTTTATTTTACTTTACTTTGCCTCATTTAGTTGCTTTGCCGAAATTTATGTTTATCTCTAAATCTTCTCTACACATACATACAAGAGTATAGTAAAATGTTAGAATGTTTTGCTTTAGCCAAAAGTATTTGTTGTTTTTTTTTTTAGTTTTTGTAGAATTTTACATTAAATGTTTGAGTGTGTGTGTGTGTGTGTGTGTAGGGGGGAGTATGTAATTGTTTAAATTTTGTTGTGTGTTTTTACTTTAAATTTAGCGCATATTTACAAAAACCTATCTAAAAAAAAACACTGTTTTCTGTTTTCAAATATTACAACCGAATTTTGTTTCAAGCCAAAAATTGTTTCCTTTTTCGTACAGACGATTTTTGTAAATATTTTCATTTTTTTTTTTTTTGAAGTGGTAGCCGAAAAACATAAGATTTTCCCAAAAGGTTTGTGGTGGCGGGGGGACTTGGGTTTAGACGATAAACATGTTTATATTTGTTTAAAAAAAAGACATTGCTTACACTAGATGGCATTAGCTGGTGAAATATAGCAAAAAGGTGGGTTCCGAAGGTTCGAAATAATCCTTAGGTTTCGGTTCGCGGTATGATTTAAAGGTACATGGAATTTAAGAAACATATCAGACCAAAATTTTTATGAAGACAATGGAAATTGCCCACGAGTTTAGAGTAGGTGGCACCGAAGATGTCGCACAGAAGCACGATTTCCCGGATAAACCAGATTCTAAAGCAGTGGTGGGCAACAAAAGCAACAGAAAAAGCCATCTTCATCAGCGAGGCTTGAGTCAAGAACCCAGAAAATAACGATATATGGACGTTTTTGGACACGATTTATTTAAATGTCGATTTATAAAAATCGATGTATTATCTTTAATGCAAAATTGTGATTTTGAACTATTTATCTTTTATGTCTACGATCCGTGAATATTTAAAGCAAATCTTGTAAAATTCTTGAAAAATTGCAGTAAGTTAATTTTGTGTATATATTTTTAGAATCATCGATTGATCCTTACCATACCTTGAGGTTGTATTAATCATCGACACTCAGCGTTAAAACTTTTAAATTTTAAAAAATTTCAAATATTTTCTTAATTAAAAAACGTTTTTACCGAATTTTTATAAACTCAAGCTGATTTGTGTAAAGATGTATATATTTCTTTCTGTGCCATCTAGTATATTTGCATGTCTTTTAGTATCAACACTGTCTGTTTGAACCCAGCCCCAGGTGGATCTATATTTTGTATTATTTCATGTGCGTGCGTGTATGTGTTTATGTTAATGTGTGTGTGTGTATGTGTATGTGAGAGCTTAAGTGTCACCATTTTACAACAAACAATAATAATAATAAAAATTAAATGTATCAAAATGAAATTCTGGTAGTCCATCTTTTTTTGATTTTTACTATTTTTTTTTAACTATATTTTACTGAGCAGTCTATGGCTTTTTATATGCATATTTCTTTTGAGGTAGTTCATGTTACTATTGCAGTTCGATTTTGGTTGGTTTTATGTATTTGTATTTTTGATTTTCATTATTTGCTATTGCTTCTTCAACTGTCTTTTTGAATTTGTATTCAAATGATAATAATAGTAATAATAATAATAATAAGTAGTAGTAGTAGTAGTAGCAGTAGTAGTTATTGTTGTTGCTGTCTAAAAATAACTAACCAAAGAAAAGCCTAAAAACTAAAGCTGGTTTCTAGCATCTTTTTAATTACAACAAAAAAATAGTTTTTTGTGTGTGTGTGTTTTTCTTCTATGTTTTGCCATAAATAAGAAAAAAACAAAGAGGTAGTTCCATCTGAGGTATATGAGTTCCTGAGTTTGATTTACAAAAATACACAATTTATACATATTTATATATATGTGTGTAAAAACTAAACCTACATATTATAAGCGAAAGTAAGTGCAAGCATAACCAAAAAATAATCCCCCTCCTCCTCCTCACCTTGTTAACCGCTTCAGGCAGAATTTCAACGTACTTAAAAATAAAATGTAATTCAGACTCCAGCGAACGTTGAAACTCTATAGGCCGCAGCAGCATTAGGCAAATAAGGGAGGGGGTGTGGGTGTTGGTTGGTGTTGGTGGTTCAAGTTAAGCAACACAAAATTAATTAAAATGTTAGATTGTAAATTATTGCAATTAATTACGCAAAATTGCTCGACTTAAACATGTTTTTATCATTAGGTGAAAGGAAATTAAAGATGATAATTCAAAAAAACATAAACTTTTGCAATGTCAAAACGTTATGTGTTGTTGAACATTGCACATCACAGAACAAACTGGGGGGGTGTTTTTTTTTTTTCTCACGAAATTATATTAAAACTACTAATATATAGTTATAGTGGTTTTACTAAGAAAAAAAATATAAGAAAAATTAACGGCCCGATAAAAATGTACGGCCCGCTGCCTGGTTAACAAGAACTCACTTTAAGGGTAAGACTGTAAAACAAACTTCAGTTTGATATTTGTCCAATTAACAACACATTTTAGATCTAGAATGAATTCTGCTCCATCAAGAAAATGGGTTATTTGATATAGTTGCCAGCGTCAATTTTCCTGTTTATGCTTTTGATTAAGCTCTCCTTTTACTAAAGGACTTACTGCTGCCTGCTATTTGTTTGTCAATTTTGAGACCCAATATCAGTTTCAAAACCAGCCACTTGGCAAGTTTCAAGCATTAACTTATCATTACAAAGCGATATTTTTTGGGAAGTAATTTTTGTAAATTTCTACAAAATTGTATGCCTCATTTTGTTGAACTATTGCAAGCGAATTGTAAGCTCAAAGCAGAGTACTGTCGGAATAAAAGGTTTGAAATAAGATAGGTATGCTGAAGCTGCTCACAGGTTAACAGGAAGGCTTAAAGCAGTGGTGGGCAAAAAAACTGTAAAAACTGTTTCTTGCTACCACTAGTTTATAGAAGATAGTATCCGAGGTATGTGAATTTATATCTATACATTCCTCTTATGATGCTAAGTTGCTTTTCGACTATAGGTACATTTATTTGACGTCTTAAGATGCTACACATTGGAGTCTCCCATAACAAAATAAGTCCTATGGTCTGATATTTGACTTCAAATCATTGAATCCTTGATACGTGCAATATTGTTAGCGGTGGTTAGAGTTCTTAACCGATTCTGGCAATAATAGATCTTTGCAACTTAAAAATGTAATCTCTCTTTTTGCACTATGAGAAACAATTTCAAACTAATTTCCTTTAGCTACTCAGTTTAGTTTCCTTTAACAAAAATTGAGGTTCACTCAAAGTAAACTAAAGCTTTTAATTTGAGCTTTGCATGTCGCTTTGCGATTCTCAAGTAGTTAAAGAGGCAAGTGCTTGGGAAGGCAAAAGAAGGCAGCAAAGTTGCTGATGACAAAACCAAGGGAAACTTAAAAAACATATTAAAATTGCAAAGTTGTTCGTTGCTTTAAAAAATATCAAACTTTCGCTAATTGTTTACAGATTTACCCCTAAAAGCGAGTTCTCGTTTTGTATGTGTAAGTGTGAGTGTGTGTGTTTGTGTGAGTGTGTGCATAAGTGTGGGTATGTGGGTGTTGACGTGACATTAATGTCGCGGTGTTTTAACAGTTTCTATATAATATAATCTAGATTTAACATTTTGGCTATTTCTTCTTCATTTCATATTGTTGAATACTATTTGAGTTTCGGTTTGTGTGTGTGTGTGTGTGTGTGTTTATCACCCTGTAGTCATAAAAATGAAATCAAAAAATTGAATTCAGTTTGGCGAGCCTAAGGTGTGTTGTTTTCCCTAACCATATGCGCTTAATATATTAAACATAAATTGTATTTACAGTTTAGGTGAATTGCATTTCGTGTGTGTGTGAGTGTGTGTTTGTGTGTGTGTGACAACAATTTTACATATATATATATATACTTTCAATTATTTTACAGCATAAATTATAATTTTGAATTTTTGAAATTTTGTTGGGGGGTTTCGTTTTGTTGAAAAATGTTTTCCAAAGGTGTGCCAAAAGTTGTTAGCTGTAATTTTTTATTGCCGTTTGTTGATGTTGTTTTTGCTGTAGTTGTTGTTGTTGGTATCTTTTGAAGTTTCAAAGAACGTTTTTGAGTGGTGTTTAAAATTACATAATAATAAACATTCATCTTTTGTTTACTTTACGTTTTTCTTTGCTATTTTGTTTAAATATATAAGCTTTGTTTTCCTTTTTGTTTATATAAAAAATTTCACTAGTAGTCATTTACTTATAATTCACTTTTATATTTTTTGTTTTTTTTTCTTAAGAGGCACCCAATTTACCAATTGTTTATATCAAAAAACAATAATATTAAGAAAAAAGTATGGAAAATAAGTTCAATTTTGTAAGCCAAAAAGCGTTGAAAGTTTTGAGAAAAAATTTTGAGGCCCAAACGGATGGAAGAGAGAAACCAAGCAGAAAAAACAAAAAACAAACAGGGACCGGAAATGCCAAGTCAAGTCAAGCGCCAATTGTGTGGGAATTTAATAAAATTATTTACAGAAATCGTCTGGCACTCTAGGGCTAGAAAGAGGCGGCTGCAGTGCAGCAGCATGAGCTTGAGCTTGACTTTTGCTCTTCCTTTTTTGTTTGTGTTTGATTTTCATTTTGAATGATTTCTCTCGTTTCAAACAAAATTTAAGGATTTTTTTTTATGTTTTGTTTGTTGTTGTAGTTGTTGTTGTTGTTGTTGTATATACTATTTAATTATTGCAGGTACTTGTGGTTGCGGTTTTGTTGCTATTGTTACTTTGTAGTTTTCTGTCTATTTGTTTTGATTTGAGGCAACTTTGTAGTAGTAGTTTTTTGTTTTTGTTTTGTTTGTTTTTTCATTGATAAACAAAAAATGTAAAGTTGTTGCTTTGGTAATACACACCATTTTTTTTTTTGTATTTGAAACTTTCAATCGATCTTTCTGCGGCGTCTGTACCAATCAAAAACGTTCCAACTTTTCTCATTTTTGTTTAGTTATTTTTTCTATAAGTTTTTCTTTTTTTTAATTAGCACCCTGAAAAAAACAATTTTTCAGCCGGATTGCATTTTTATGGTGTGTAACAGAAAAATAAGGAAAATTCTGTTTTCCGTTTCCGGTTCGGTATATGTTTGTGTGTGTGTATGTGTGTTTGAGTGAGAGAGAGTGTGTGAGTGTGTGTGTGTAAATGTTAGATTAGTTAGATTTAAGTTAGTAATAGTTAAACATTAACTTGGTATTTTGTTTTGCTTTTTTTTTTTGTTTTTCTGGTTGGTGGTCTCCGAGGGGCAACAACAGTTGCAACAGTAGTCATCAGTATACTTCATCAGCGTCGTCTGGTAAACGTTGTAAATCACTTCATCTTCTTAATTCATCATCATCATCATCAGCTTCTTACTGCTGTTCCACATTGATCTTGGGCGTTGAGGTCAATGTGGGCGTCTCTTGGGGCATCATCATTTGTGGCGGGCTGGCTGGCTCCGGTTCAGTTTCTGGCTCGGCTTCTGGTTCCGTTTCGGATAGCTGCATATGCAAATGATCTTCATCATCCTCCTCGCTATCCGATAGTGGTTCAATTTTTGGTTCCACCACGACCAGCTCGGATTCGGGTGATATTTCTGGCATTCGCTCATCCACCTCCATGCCATCACTAGCCTCTGCCTCGCTGACGTCCGTGCCGGTTCCGGTGGTATTTGTGGTGGTCGTCACCGTGGTATTCACCGTGGTATCCATTTCCTCCGCCTTCGCCTGCGCCTGTTCCGCCGCCATCGCCGCCTTAATCTGCTCAGACAGCTCAGCCTGCATCTTGTGCTGCTGCTGCTGCTGCTGCTCATAGCTGTAAGCCGACGATGACATGGTTGTCTCAGTGCCCGCTGACACAACACTCGATTCGCCCTCCCCGCCCGCGGCCATCGCATCCCGCCGCTGCATGCACTTCTCCAGTGCCATTTTCAGTGATTTACGTTTACGCTGCTTCGCTGCCTCCTTGTGTGCGCTCATGACTACTGCTGCCGCTGCTGTTGCGGCCGCTTCCTATGGTGAGTGATTGGCGGCCGCTGCTGCCGCCGCCGCTGCTGCCACATGAGCCGGAGCAATGGTCGCTCCGGCCGCCAATCCAATCTCCTGCTTATGCTCTCGCGCTATATGCCGGCGTACCGTGTTGTTGCGCGTGAAGGTGCGCTCACAGAACGGACACGGCACACGGATACCCTGATGCCGTTGCCGTATATGCGCACGCAGATTCGTCTCATAGCCGTAGAGACGGTCACAGTACAGACACTTGAGTTTCTTGCCATCCGCCGTATTCACACTGTTCTTGTTGTTCATTTTGGTGGCATTCCACACGTTCAGCATGTCGGCCGGCGCTATCGAGGATAGATTACCTGAGAGTGAGCCATCCGCATTTTTGAGGTTGTCGAGCACTGCATTCGGTGTGGTCGATGAGGTGTTTGAGTTTGGCGGTGGTGGTGGTGAGTAATTCGAGTTCTCCAGCTTAACGCGTAGGTCCTCGGCACCGTTCTAGAGGGGCGAGGAAGGGAGAAGGTTAGTCAATTCTGTGACGAGCGAAAATAACATTTTTCTAACCCCGAACCGAGGTAATCCCATTTCAAAAACTTTAGATCGTAACTAAAATCCAAAAAAGGATCGCGTAAAGCCCCTAGCTGAAACTAATCTCAGAGAAATATTTAGTATAATACTGCCATTGGCACTTAGTGGCCCATTTCAACCCGTTATGACGCTTCAAACCGCTGACTGAGTCCGGGCATGGTTAGCCGCTTAATGGGAACCAGAAGGCATCTCAGAACTCAAGCTGGGTCTGGAACTACTATAAATACAGGCTCTCCATGGTCCTTTCAGCCTAGCTATTTAAGGATAAAAAAGCAGTAAGACTAAGTAAATCACTGGCCCGAAGTGAAACAGTTTTTGGGTAGCTCAAAAGACCATGTTAGGAGCGAAATCATTGGAAAAATTAGAGGAAAGTTAACTTCGGCTCGGCTCAAGTTTGTATATCCTTGCTGCACGAATTCTAATCAATGTGAACGACATATCCACTGAAAGCATGCCAGTTTTTCTCACTAAGACTACTTTTCTGACTCTACTTTTGAATGACAGCTATACTACATACATGTCCGATTTCGACCAAACTTAGTGGAATCATGGAAAAACATAGCAAACTAAGAAATACAAAGCTTGGAGGCGTTTTCTTTGAAAACAAAAAAGTTTTTCTTACTAGAACTAGTTTTTCGACCGATCATTCGTATGCCAGCTATAACCTAAAGTCATCCGATTTTGACAAAAATTTGAAGAATTGTGCAAAAGCTTATAAAATGAATATATGCAAATTTTAAAGAGGTTTACGCTGAAAACAAAAAAGGTTTTCTCACTAAGAGTATCTTTCTAACCTTACTTTACTATGGCAGCTATACTATATAGATGTCCGATTTCGACTAAACTTTGTGGAATCATGGAAAAGCATAGCAAACTAAGAAATTCAAAGTTTGGTGGCGATTTCTTTGAAAACAAAAAAGTGTTTCTTACTAGAACTAGTTTTTCGACCGATCGTTTCTTTGGCAGCTATAGCTAAAGCTAAAGCCTTCCATTTGCATAGAACCTATACCTATCTATAGAACCATGTACTTGTGTATTAGGAATAATCTGTGGGTTCTTTCCTCAGCCAGGAAGAAGGAAGGTAGAATTTCGATTTTTGAATCGTGTCAAGTTATAACCTGGCATACGGCCATCATAATTCCACTCACATCTGTTGACTCATCCATGAGTTCGCGTTCATCATCGTTGGTCTCATTGGCACTGCCATTGTTCCGTTCCGATTTAACAATTCGATCCAGTCCACTGGGAGCACTACCATTGCCGGCTGTGGTGCTGGGACTATGGTTCTCATAGCGACTTTAAAAAATGAAACAACAAGATCAAGGTCAACTCACATTCAATCCCCTCCTCTCATCATTATCAACCCTTACCTGGACTGTGGTGAAGCTCGTTCTGAGTGCATGGTATCCGCCTCAGTGGGCGCCGTTGAGGAGGCACTCGATGAGGGTCGATGATACGGTGGCTTATTAATAGGACTTGGGCATTCGGACGATGAGTTTTTGGAGCCATCACGCAGTACACTGCCACGTAGCTCCTGCTCGGCATACGGACTACGCAGGGCACGCTTGCGCAAGGGTTCATTGTACACGGGTCTATAAATGGGCGGATAGCCCATGGTTGAGGTTGAGCTGCCCGGTCCCGGATGCATTAATGAGTCGCATTCCTGTTTCAAGCTACCCGTCGAGCTGCCCAGATGTAGAGCGGCGCCAGCACCGCTCCCCAGGCTGATGGGTCCATTGTTACCGCCACCCAAGCCGACGCCATTGCCGCCAGCTCCGGCGCCCACACTCAGGGGACCCAAACCGGCAGAGCTACCACTAATGATATTGCCACCGGCACTGCCACAGCGATCCAAAGCATTGGCACTGGCCGCCAGGGCACTCAAACCGCTGGCAGCCACACTGGCCACAGCGGCCATGCCACCGGCAGCGGCCATGCCGCTTAAAGCTCCAGCCAGGCTCAAACCGTTGCCATTGCCCAGGCCACCGGGCACAGAGCCGCCGCCTATGGCACCACTGCTGCCGCCGCTCAAGCTGTTGCGCATGCTGCGTCGACCGGTGGGCGAGTCCAGGGGCGAGGTGTCGCCACCCATGTGTTGCTGTTGGGCCTGCTGTGCGGCCAGGCGGCCGGTCTCTGTGGATAATCCTTTGACCTAGAGCAGCAATGAGGTGTATTAGTTTATGAAAGCGATCTTTGGTGCTAAATATCTACCCACCTGCAGACTTTCTGCGGATTTGAGAAAACTGTTGAGAGCCTCTTGCGATACATGCACTTCGCCTTTGTACATAAACTCCAGCAAGGCGGCCATGTTGTCCGGCGTGGTGGCCTCCAAAATGATGACACACTGGCCATTTGTGGGCGTGTTCTCGAATAAATCGGCAAACTTTTTCGAGCAGGCGGCCAAAATGAGTTTGTGTGCTTTGAAAACGGCGCCTGAGGGGGGTGAGAAGAGAGAACAACAAAATTAAAGCATACTTCTCGGCGGCGGTGCTATCAAATAATGCCAACAGGTGGCGCTCGAATGCTAACTGAGACCTTGAACCCCATAAAAATCATGTCACACACACACAACACACACACACACAAGAGAACATAATAATAATAAAAACCAGCAAGGAAATGATTTTCTTGCTCTTGGCTACCCCCACACACACACACACACACACACACACACACACACACGCGCGCTGGAGCTGGCTTTGTATGGCTGAGTTATTATTCAACGTCAATGTCGTCTTGGTTTTGGGTTCGCTTTCTTTGATACCTGGCTTGACACACCCACGCACACAGACAGACCCTTTTGCCGGCTGCTGTGCCACCACCCAACCATCCCCCATCCCCCGCCCCCCTTCCCCTTTCCTACGCTAATATAAGTATATTTTTATATGTGTGTTTCGCTGATGGTGGGGAGACGAACGCTAGCTCGCTATATGTGTTACAATTTTTCACGCTTTTCATGCTTTCTTTCTTCCTTCCTTTATGGGGCACTTGTTGTGTTTGTCGAGAGCTTCACTTAGGCAAAATTGAGATGACATTCGCACATTTGGTGTTACTTTATTTATGCTCCGCCATTGTTAATATTTCTCAAGTTTGACACTTTTGCTTATCCCAAGAAAAAAAAAACAAAAAAACATTAGTTAAATTGAAGTCGCACTTGCTGCAGCAGCACACTGCAGGAAATTGTTATCAATCAAGGTCATTTAATTGCACGCGCCGATTAATTTCGAATGTTACACAATCAGCCGAAAGTCGACTACGCAAATTGCATTTCACATACAGTTGTTGTTTACCCCCGAATACAAAAAAAAAAAAATATAGTTTTTAATGATTATAATTTTTTTTTTATATTGTTCTTGTTGTTGTTGGTCCCTCAACACTTGATACAACCGAAATTGGGTCACAATCGCGAATACGTATACTTATTTCCGAGTATATGTATAACACTCTGCTGTTAGAGGTCTTGATAAAGAAAAATATCATATATTGGCATGTGTGTTGCGTCGTCTTGTTTACGTTCTGCGTAGCTGCTGGATTTTTAGATTCTTGTTGTTTTTCTATTTATTTTTATTTTTGTGTTTAAGTATTGCATTTTTGGTTTTTGTTTCCTTTTATTGTGGCATACGCCATGTTATCATGTTTTGGTCTTATGAATCATTTTTAGGGGGTAAACCAAATTGTAAGCAACAATTTAGTTTGGAGAAACTCAATACGAAATTGGACAAGTTGGTAGATATTATATTAATATGGAGTTTGAGCAGAAATAGAAAATGTGGGCACAGTTTTCAGGTCCAATTGATTAACGCATAGCTAAAAAATTCCACCTTTATAAATATTAAACTTATTCGAAATATTCAGTTTGAAAAATCACCCGAAAATTAGGCCATAAAAGTGCCTTAAACTGCAAAAGGTATCAGAAAACTAACTTTTTTTTCTAGAATATTACAGGTATTTTCTGGTTCTTTGTGCTGAACACGAATTTGTTTTCTTAAATGATTCATAAGATCTAGAAGTTTGTATTTGATCCTTTTGTATTCGATTGTATGACTCCTTATCCTTAAATTAAACTATTCCAAACAGTTGTACGATTTTTTTAAGGAAAAATATATGATTTGGAATACATGTGCTAGAAATTGGTTTATTTTCTACTTTCCAAAAATATGCCATGCAAAATTTACACTAGTTTGTATTGAATTCTCAGGAAAATTCTGCAGACGCGTTCAAAATGGAAAGCCTTTGTTTAATTTTTGGTGAGAAATTCAATTCAATGGAAGTCAAAACATCTAAAAAACAACAAATAACTAGTTTCTTCACAATACTTGACTTTCAAACAGCTGATGAGCATTGAAAGAAAAGCCAAAGTGATTCTACTCAAATGAAGTAATGTGTCTTGGAGGCTTAACACAGAAATATGCTAAGACAATTGCCTTTAAAGTGCCCTTTTTACCATAGGGTTACCAAATACAGAGCTCGTTAGATATGGTAATCCATTTTTTATTGTATGCCGTCTGCTCACCGAAATGAAAGGTACAAATTAAACCGACTCTCTCACTCTTTTAACGGAACACTAGTGTTTGTTTCTACCCCGTGTTTCTGTTGATGTGAGAAGCACCCGAATCTGTCTTACAGTACCATGCTCAACCCTGTTAACACTTTCAAAATCGGATTCTTCTAAATGATGTGTTAACATGAAATTTATATAATATTTCAGTTAAAGAAATTGTAAATAATTTCTAAAATTTTAGGCGAACACATTTCTCTCCCTTTCAAACAAAAAATCCACCCTCTATACAACCAGAAATCTTGCCTAAGGCCCTAGCAAATGTTCATTTTGGTAAAAATGCTCATTTCTCAAGTGCTAACTGACCAAAAAAATATTGCCAAAAAAAAAAAAAAAAAAAAAAACACCAACGCATGAATATTAAAAACAATCAAAAACATACGTTATTTGCTTTTGGCAAGGACTGACAAATATTTAAGGCTTCATTTTGAAATGGACAGAACAAAACAACAAAAATGGGAAACTCATATGAATATGAAAAAATATTAAAAACCACAATTAAAAGCGGACAGAGGGATAAAGCATTCTGAAATAAAGCTGGTACGAGTTGAGAGTTGAAATTTTTAATCAAAAGTAGTACCATTTCGATTGATATGGATGACAAACGGAAAGGAGAGGCAGCAGCAGGAGTAGCAGCTAAAAGGGGTTCCTGGATTTGGCTGTCTGCGTATGTTAGCCCTTTCTCCACACACTCACACACACAGAGTGCCTCCCCCTAATCCTAGTCAGCACAGCCGCTTTTTCAATCAATGCTAAATATACACACACACGGCGTATGAGCTATCTCTTGGACTTTAAAAGGGTCTACACAATTTTTCAAGGAAATATTTAAAAGGGTCTCCCCCAAGTAGAGAAATGAAAACACTAACTGACCTTAGTCAAGATATACCTAAATTTGTATATGTTTGCTAAATGCTTGAGCAACTTCGCCCGCATTTTGTTTTGCGACTTAATAAGCCGGCACATAAAACGGTAGTAAAATCTTCTGTAAATGAAATAGTAGACAGACAACATAAAAGCCATGAGGAAAAAAAAAATCAATGACTGCCTTTTGCGCCCTTATTAGCCAGCCGCAGCAGCAGCAACAGTGGAAAGGAAGGAAGGAAGGAGGGAGGACGTAAAAAAGGAACCAGAAGTAGCTCAGTTTTATGTGCGTCTTGTTGCTGTCGTCTGTTTATCTTTATTTTGATTTTTGTTTTTATTATTATTATTTTTTGTGTTCTTGAATTTGCCGCCTTTGTTTTCTTTATTACATAAGCAGAAAAGTCGATTTATTGATTTAGTTTAAAAGTAGGCCCATAAGCAAGAGCACATTGGTAATGAAAAATATATTTAAGGAGTGGAAATGTCTTTAAATACGCGGGGAAAGCTACAAGGAGATTGACATCAAAGTGCTGCAGCTGGCTTTTAATGTGATTTAGTGTGCCCAGAGTTTGGTAGAGATATTTTTGTTCAAATTTACAACCCAAACTTTGGTCACACTGCATTACAATCAATTGGAATTGTCTAGATTTCATTTTGTAAATTTTTTGAATGAAATCAAAAATGGGGAAAAAGATTGACCCACATTTATAACTTCTTATAATAAGCCTAGAATCAAAAAGTACCACGGAAACGATACGTTAGTTTGCATTGCTTAATTTCCAATCGCTTCAAAGATACCAAAGCCACACTGACCAGAAATCTACAGTGGTATTTTCATACTCAAGTGTATTAACTACTCTAACAAAACGTATGCAGTCTTTTCTCTACTCGTGCCATAAATGTGCTTCGGTCATGCAGTGACAACGATACCCGAGCCATTCGTGTCTTCCTTTTCTGATACTCTAGCTAGCACTAGCAACACTCCAACTTGTGTTGATTGGATTTGTTGCTCTGTCTCTCTCTTGAAATTGACATTACACGAACAATTTGACGCCGGCAACTCTTGCAGATCTCTGACACGCTGGTAGTTCACATATCCAAGGAATTACTTGGCCTAAATGCTAAACTGTTAATTGATAATAGTTTCTTAACTTCTTTAAACCTTTCTTTGGTTACTTTGAGGCAGCGATCGGCAATGTGAGCAGAGATGCTGCCACTGGCAACAGAGAACAAATTAGTGTACATATAAGATTTAGAATGTCATGCGCGGCTCATGTCGAGGCAGCAATCTCACATTGATAACAGAGAGCTTTAAGCTTCTTCGCAATTGAAACTCTGTCGACGTCTCTGCTGCCATTGCCGTACACTGCTTAAGCAATGAGAATGTAACAGTATACATCAATTGTGAAATTTCTGTTGAACCTATTAGAACTATGAAATAAGTTTAAAATTCTTCTAAGTGCCGATTTCGCATCTTGTAGATATCTGCTATCCGACAAATAAATCCAGAATTTACTCTGTTATTTGTAGGTTTATGTGGGAGATATTTAGAAGATGTGACGTAAACACACAAGATTCATACTCTACTCTAAGCATCTATTCCATGGCAGTTCCCTTTGCACAAGTTGTCAAAATATTATAAAAAAAAAACACAAATATTTAATTTTTTATTTGTTTGTTTCACTTACCATCGCAGGATAATGTCACATCGGCCAGTAGATCCGATTTGAATAGATTTGAGAATGTTATTGCCAAATTGGACGAATAACTGTTCCACTTGAGGCAGAATTGCTGTTGTGGATCCATTTTTGAATTGTGTTTTTGCTAATTACACGCACCGATTGCTGATCCTTGATCCACTGTTAATTCTTCGGTCTTCAGCATCCACAGGGCGCGTAATTGAGAAGCAACAATAATTTCTTCTCTTATGATGATGATTATGATTATGATAATTATTTTGATAGTTTATGATGCCAAAATGGAATTTCGTGGATTGTTGTCGCAAACCGCCGAGCATAAAAGCTAATTGGTTGCCACAAATCCTTAGCCAAAGGGAATTTTGCAATTGTTGAGTTAATTTGTGTGCTGTTGTCGCCGTTTTGTTAATGATTTTTGCATAAAATTCGTTGAAGATTTTTTGTAGTTGTTGTTGTTATTGTTGTTTGGATTACTGGACGACAATTCCGAACACGACAAATGCTGCAACGAGAATGAGGAAAATTGTATTTGGGTGTTAGTCGAGAGATGCGTTTGACTTGATTCAAAATCCAATGCCTGCTACGAGCGCACAAATTTTTGCAACTCTATATTCGAGTTGCAGCCCAATTCCCCCCAATTTGGTAGCCAATTTATTAGAAATTAATCGAGCATCCCTAAGATATACGATTCAATTCTTGGAAACGGGCCTCTGACAAAAATGCCGCCGACGATGCAACCAAAGCCCAATTCTTGGCTCCGTCTACGGTTTCCTCGATTCCTGGAAACTGCAGGTGACGTTTGCCGTTGCTGGAGCCTTGTTAGTTGCATGGGATGCGCTTTTTTTTCTGCGAATTTGTTTAATCGTTAGAAAAATGCGGCCGCGCAAGTTTTTTTTTGCTTTTCGTTTGGCCAGGCCGGCCCTGCTGTTATGTGGAAGCAGCAACATTTTATGCGCAAGTATGTCTGTGTGTGTGTGTGTGAGTGTTTTTTGTGTTAGCCCTCAGGCAATTGGCAACAGGCACAGAAGGAGCAACAACACGCCACGAATAAAAATCAACGGTTTTGGTCAAAAGAACAAAAAAAGAAAAAAAAAATACAGATATCGGTAAAAAGCTATTAAGAAATTCTTGGGAAGTTTGCAGTTTTGTGGCCAAGTTTGATTGGCAAAGGAGCATGAAGGCGAAACAGGAACAGCGGGAATTTTGTTGTTGATCGAAAGCTAGCGGGGTTTTTAAGTTTTACTTAAAATACAGGGGGCTTTGGGAATAGAACTTAAAGAGTTTTGAAAATAGTTTTTAATGCTTAATAGTTTTTTAGTGCTTTTAGGTGAAAATATTGCTAATACAAATAAAAGCTGCAGCCAAAAATTCTCCAAACAACCATTTAAAGTATATTTATGATGCATTTTGAAAACTAAAAATTCAAGAAATATTTATGAGGCTTTTTAAGGACTAACAAACTAAGCAAGAGCCATAATTTCATTATGTCTGATATTGGTCCTTATGGCCTATTATGTATTTTAATTGTTCGACAAGTACCTAAAGACTTGACTTAAGTATTTCTTATTTGAAGTACGTAAAAAATCAGAAATAGTGATTGAAAATAGGGTACTCCCAGAGCAGGTTTGAAGTGATCCTGTTTTTAGGGTTTCAAAAAAAAAGTGGGAGTAAAATCAATCTTTTCCGGGGTCGTCTCAAGAATATCCGAAATCATCCTGTTTTCAATCCCGTTTCGGATTGATTCTTTTTTGAGTATATACGAAACTCTTTCTAGTTTTCTATTTTTTTCCAAAGTTTCACAAGTTTTTATGGAAATTAAACAACTTTAGAGGAGAGCTGCCATAGAAAAGATAGGTCTGAAACTAGTTTTGGTAAGAAAAAATTATTTGTTTTTATTAGTAAGCGCTTCCAAGTTGGCAATAATCTATTTTATCTAATTTCATACATTTCTCTAAAGTTTGATCAACATTGGATGACTATAGCATATAGCTGCCTTAGAAACTATCGATTAAAAAACTAGTTTAAATGAGAAAAACCATTTTGTTTTCACAGACAACGTTTTCAAACTTTGTTTTTACTCGTTTTTTAAGCTTTTTTATAGTTCCAGCTAGTTTCATGATAATCGAACAACCGTAGTGTGTAGGATCTACATAAGAGTAGGTACTGAAAACCCGATAAAGCTTGTTTTTAATAGAAATGTCTTTAAATTTGGCATTTCTTTATTTTATATTTCGGAATTCTACAAAGTTTTAATAAAATCGGATGACTATAGCTTATAGTTTGTATGGGAAAGATCGATCGGAAAACTGGTTCTAGTGAGATAATCTTTTTTTATATTCAATCTTAAAGTTTGCTAGTTTTTTATGTAATATATTTCAGTACAGTTTAGCATAAACTATAGAAAATCGTATAGAGATATCGTAAAGCAATATAGCTCCCGTAGAGTCGCCATCTATTGGTCAGCTTGGGAAGCAACTCAACTAGCATTGCAAAACAAACATATACAGCCTTTCTCCTATTTAACTTAGTCTTTTCAGTTTCTTTAATTTCATTTTGGTACAGGAAACTACTTCAATTTGATGCTTGATAACTTCAAACATTGAAAAATGCTCAACTATTTATGAATCTGATGATTCACTTTCAATTTCAACTTTCTGGCACATCCTCCAAATTCCATTCTTTAAGCTGAGCTGCTGCTGCTGCTGTAAATCTTTCACGCTCAACTGTACTTGTTTGATTTGTTTGGTTTTCATTTTACGTTGTTTTTTTTTTGTATTTTAAGAAATTTACGCAGCTGCATTTGAAATGCTTTTTCAATTACAAATGGCACACAACAACCACAAAGAGCCTTGAGAAAAAAAAGGCCAGCCAAAAATAGAGCAAAACTACAGCCAACTATCTCTTTCTTGCGCATATTTATTGTTTATGGCAGTCAAATGACGACGCACCTGAATAGCCTGGTGTGTTCCAAAGCGAAATAGTAGCTCAGGTATCTGGTAGCCTATCTGCCAGCAATAACAAAAGCCATGTGCGAAACACACAAGAAAAACAACGCGTAAATCCTTTTCACACACACACACACAGACAAACAGACACACATTCACACTAAAGGACTACAAGTCTAAAGCCAAGTTCCTGGAAGAAGAAAACAGCTTTTTTATATTGTTGTTTTGTTGTTTGGCACACAGGAAGGGGATTTCGAATTGGGGTTGATCTTTGATAGCCCGGCCACGCACTTTCAAAGAAAAAAAGCGAGAACAAAATTACGCCATAGCTCACCGAAAATGTGCAGCGCAACAAAATAAATAATAATCAAATCCCCACATAGTTAATTGTTATATTTTTCTGGTATTTCAACTAATTGACCTTGTGCACTATTTAGACAATCATCAATTCAATTCCGTGATTCACTGAGAGTGCAGTCCAGTCCAGTCCAGTCCAGTCCCCAACCAAGTGGTTTGCTCTCTAGTTTTTTGACATTTGGCGGATTCTGTTTGTTGTTTTGATTCGTATGGCAATTAATTCACTCAAATGACGCATTTTTATTATGAAACGCCACATTGGGAAGTTGGCACGATCTCCCATGGTATCCCAAGTATTTATGCGTTGAAAGTGTTGACACTCGTTGTACTTACTCTCTATGTGCTGCAAAAGCCCGATTCTTGGGATAAAAAAACAGCTCACTTCACTCTTCACTTTTTAATGTTATTTAATTGGAAATAAAAAATCATAAGTCAAGAAAATTCAAAAACCAAAAACAATTACGCCCCGAAATGTCCTTGCTTTACCGCTAACCACACTGAACTGTGAAAAATCCTTGTGCCGGCAGTTGGTAGACTGCCTGCTTGGTTGTCCTCAAGGCCAACAATTGCTGCAGTTGACAGCGGCGCCTGTCTAAGAAAAACTTCCATCCATCCTTTCGGCCGGGAAATATACTCTTACACATGTCCCTGCATAATGAAAGCTCTCCGCAACGGTAACAGATGTGCGATCCAAAAAAGAAGGATCCAAGAATAAATGTGGCATAATCAGACAGACAGTTGAGTTGAAATTTTTGTTCTGGGGGAAGCCCCGCGGTGCCCACATCAAAGCAAGCAAGAAATAAGAGTTGGGACATTGCATAAAAATCACCGGAATACTTTTGCCAGAAGAATGAGTGGACCAGATTATGGCAACTGGGAGTAACATTTGCGTTCACGTTATCCTGTGGGGTGGGGACTTACGTATATAAATATAAAGTTGCTGGAAACTGTGGGAAACTGTTTGGAAGCTTTAAGTTTGTAGTTACCTGCAAGTAGAGGAAATGAGAACAATTTAATTAGTAAGTTGACAAAAATTGGCAAAAATATTTAGATTGAATTTGTTGCCAGACTAAATGTAACCTTGAAAAATAAAATTTTATGTGTATATATTTCTTTAAGATCTTTAAGATTCTTAAGATTTAGTCGGTATTGATGAAACGTTTTTTCGTTCAAGGTTTTAAATTTCTTTTAATAGGCGAAGTTGTACTCAAAATAGTTCGAATCGGTCTAACAACAAGTATTTAAAGATTCATAAAGTCTCGCTTAAAACCATAAAATGTATTTAGTAATTGATTTTGTGTTTGAATCAAGCATTTTTGTACTTTTGTCTAGGTTTTAACTCGATTAAGATAAGGCTTACTGACAAAGAAGAAGAATAAATGATAGAAGCTTGCAACGCACAGTAAAATTTATTTCCCACCCCATAAACTATATATATTCTTGATCAGGGTGACGAGCTGAGTCGATTGAGCTTTGTCCGTCCTACTGTCCGTCTGTCTGTGTGTTTCTACGAGAACTAGTCTCTCAGTTTTGAAGCCATCGAGCTCAAATTTTGCACAGAACCTTCTTTTTGGAGCACGCTACTAATATGGCGGAACCGACTGGATCGGATGACTATATCTCATAGCTCCCATAGGAACAATCGGTCGGAGAACTAGTTTTAGTATGAAAAACTTTTTTCTTTTCAATGGAAACGTCTCCAAATTTTGTAATCATAACTTTTCTATGCCATTTTATAATTGTGCCAAGTTTGATGAAAATCGGAAAACTATATGGTATAGCTACCATACAAAAGATATGTCTGAAATCCAGTCTGTGTTAGAAAAACTTTTTTATTTTTAATAGTAGCATTTTGAAACTTTGCATTTGTTTGTTTTACCTGCTTTCACCCAATTCTACAAATTTTTGGCCAAATCGGATAACTATATCATATAGATCTCATACGAACGATCGGTCGAAAAATGAGTCGTGAGAAAAAAATTATTTATGAAAATATTTAAGCGAGCAAGGGTGTAAAATACTTTCTCGTTTTGATATATTTTTCAAGGTAATCGACAGAATCTAAACGCAGTAAATCGATAGAGACCATATCAGCTTGATAGAACCAACTCCAACATTGAATCATCGAACTAGGGACCTGTTCGTGTTTTTGTATTATGACTTTATATAGCTAATAAGAGATTTTACTGAAAATAATCCAACTATTTTTAAGGGGATTTGGTAGGAAGTCCTGACTTTTTCTGTATTAAGCTTTGAATTATAAATTTTCAATCTCAATGTGTACTTCTTACTGAAAACTTGGTAAAATTCAATCAATTTACTATGAAACATTATCATTTAATAGGCAAAAACTTAAAGATTTCTAGACTTAAGATCATCCATTTGTTGCCAGTGTACCCACACATCCACAGCACATCCATCAAACCTAGACCAAACAGACAAGCGTAAAGTGGCAAAAACTGTCAGTTCTTGTTCGCGACCCCTGGCCGGCTACAGTTGTCGTTGGCATTGCTCAAACCCAATTAAAAATGTCAAAAAATGAAAATACCTGTAGGTAGTTAGCAGTTAGCGCACGCAGTAAATATTCATCACGCCAAACCCCAAAAACCCGGAAAGCCCAAACCAATCCTAAGCCAGGCTAACCCTTTTCCTCCTACCAAACTTTCCCAACAGCGCGCCGCCACGCATTGCCAAACGCGCGCGTCACACAGTTTAACTTTTCATTTGGCGCGGGTGTGTGTGTGGGTTAACTCCTGGCTACTGCCTGCTTATCAGCAGGAGACGCACACATGTCAGGACAAACAGCAGCAGCGGCGGCAGTAGCGGAGCCATGGAATGCATTGTGGACGAGGAACAATTGCGTTTGTATGTTTTCGTGCCTCGTCAGCAAAATTAAAAAATAGATACGCCAAGCTGGGGTGGGCGAGGAGTCTGTGTGTGTGTGTGTGCGACCAAAGTTGTATGAAAGAAATTCAACCACCCCCATCACCATCCCGACGCCCAAAGTTTTCTCTGTCGAATTCAAATGTCACACAAGGATCGAAAGGTAGCACGCATGGCCAGAGTCTTCTTACTCCTGCCCCACTGTTGTTCCTTTGCTTTATTGCAAAAATACACAACGTTGGGGCCCGGCGTGGACCAACAGCTGCTTTCGCGTTTTTTGGACACAGAAAATGCCTAAAAATGTCACTGGCTGAGGCCGATAACTATTTTGAAGTGGTTGGAGTAGAAGAGAGTACAGTACAAAAGGTATAGGAGGAGGCAAGCAGACATGGACCCCGGAATGAATGGTCAGTGTCGATTTTGTATATTTTTTCTTGTTTCGGTTTCTATTTTTTTTGTTTTTTTGTTTCAATGCGTCGCAGTCTGGCAGACGCACTCCCATCCCCTCTCCTCTACGGTGTGTGTGTGGGTGTATTTTTATTGTATATATCATTGATGAATATGCCGATAACAAATCTCAATCAAATGTCAAAAAGGTAACAGGCAGCCCTCTTGAACAGACGGACATCCTAGCCCACTCCCCCGCCTCGCCCCCCCACCCGGTTTCAACTGAACACGTTGTAATGTTGCAATTTTCACGCAGGCCACGCGTCGTATGCGCAATTGTTTTTACCACTGTCAGAGATAGGCTATGCTCTGCTGCAGGAGGGGTCGAATTTGACCCCTGATTGTGTTTAGCATACAACCTCTACCTGTGTATGTGTGTGTGTGAGTGCCTGTGACAGCTCAAATTGTCATCTTGAATGGCTCAGGCCTGTCAAAGTTTTACAGGTAAAGTTTTTGAGGCAGAACTTTAAAGTGTGGAAGGAGTTGGAGGATAGACTAATGCACTTACGCAGGGAAATGGTTTTATAATAAAGTCAGGCATCGGAAGGGCTTTTGAAATTGCATTACATGTTACTTAGCGACGAAAAAAACACTTTTTTTAACACTGGTTTCACCAATGACTCTAGATTCTCAAAGTCGATTCCATATAATCTATATATTTAAGATGGTTCTACTAGCAAAAAATTGAGATTATAATCTTGAGTTGATGTTGGTTTGGTGGTTAAATCTTGGTTTTTGATTGATTCTTTCCCTCTGTGTAGTTCTGAGCTTTCAATTTCTTCTTCAGATTTTAGTTAAATCTCAATATAACAGGTCTTATCGCGCTAAGACAACGAAGATTTGATGCAATTTCTTAGAAGCCAAACAAATTTTCAATATTTCGCTTGGCGAATTTGATACTTTCCAAGAAGAGCTTTAGAATGTTACCCAGTCAACAGCTTTAGAACGTAAACAAATTGCAATCTGATGAAATTGGCTTATCAGATATTTTTGGCATGCAATTTTTCCTTAATTAATAAACAGAAATTGTAAAAAATTTGCCTAAATAGTCCTCGATTTGTGATTTGTGGTTGATGATAACTGATATGAATGATTTTTTGGAGTGTTTTTATAGATCAGTAACAGCTTAAAGGAAATATCTGATAAATGAACCCTTGATTTTTAAGACGAATCACTTTGTCAAGATTTTTAATAAATATTTGTGTCAAGTCGGAAATGGGCTTATTTTTACCTATTTAACGAGAGCGCTACTTAAGCTCAGATCTGCCTGAAACGAAGGGTTTCATAGCCTTCCCTTATGTAAATCTAAATTAACAGTTCATTAGCATTAATGATACCATATTAACACCGCAGGAATTGACAAAAAGTATGCAACGTTTTTATTAAGATAAATCGTAGTTATTATTCTTCTAGCTCTGCTACCTAAAAACTCTATCAAAATCAAATTATTAATATATAAATTTTGGCTAAGTAATTGTGAGTCTTTCATTTAAGAACAACATCTTAACATTGGTGAAAGTCACTCAACAATTTTTATTTTTATTAAAACACCAAAGTCGGCATCTTAGCGGAGACGACTGTCGACTGCACGCAAGACATTGTGAGAATGTTTTTCCGTGAATAGCTTGTTTTGTAAACAGAAACACACGAAGTTTTTATAATGCGTACCAAAGGTACACGGAGTCTATTAAGTTTTTGTAAAACATCCGGAAGGAAGCATCTCTGATGCTATAAAGTATATATGATCTTTATTAGACGTATATGGTTATATCGACTCGGCTGTTATAACTGATCTAGAATATATATAATTCGTAATATTGGAGATGCCTGTTACATACACTTGCACGACTTTAGTATACCCTTCTTTTTTAACTCTGTAGCGACTAACGAGTATATAAAAAGGCAGCTGTGGCGAAGTAGGAGATTGGTACGACTTCTACGCGAAGGACTAGGGTTTATTTTGCACTTTCGGAATATGTTATTAACTAAATTTAAAATAAGCTGAGAAGTAAGTAAGAATCAAAAGATTTCACCTATAAGAAAATGCAATAAAATTTAAAGTTTGAGAAAGTAAAATGTGTTCCATCTTTTTCATAGACTAAACTATAAAGAATGAGACAATCTAACTATCAGGAAAAGCTAAATTGCCCTGATCAAGAAAATGATATTTATGAATTCAGAAACCAATATTTCTAAGCGCTGAAAACTTTTGCCAAGATTAGTATACCCTTGCAAAGATATCAGAGTTTTTTAATTGAGTTGGTAACGAAGGTTACTATATTGATTTCTAAGACTTCTGTGACATTTTGAAGTCCTTAATTTATTCTACTTCAAACTTTTTCTTCACACAAATTAAATCAAAAATAGCTTAATCTATAATTTCTAACTAATCATTTATGTCATCTTATTTCTACACATGAATCTTGATTAAGTTTATAGGAAACTGCAAATGTCATTTCGACAAATAACCGACTGGAACCCTTTTCACCATCTTGTCGTTGTTGTTGTTGTTCCTCTTTCCCCAGCAACTCAATCCCCTGCTGTAAGCATCATCACCAAATTAAATAAAGCTCAATGACAAACTTCATTAGCCAAAAAATCAACTGGCCAAATGCCAACAAACGCCAACAAAAATAACAATTTGCCAGCCAGTTGTCCTCATACCATCCTCAACGTGCCACCACAGAGTTGGGAAACCCTTTCAGGTTTTCTGTCCATTTTCCCCTTTCGCATTTCAGCTTTGGTCACAATGGCCAAGCAAACGTTATGCTAAAAACTAAATTAAGATTGAAATGTAAAACTGAAAACGTTTTACACAATTATTGGAACAAATCGAATGTGGGTGTGGGGGGGGGGGGGGGGGGGGGGGGGGTGGAGTGGACAAACTGGCCTAATCGTACAGCGAAATCCACTTGCAAAAAACCAAAAATCCTGTCGCGAGTGAACAGAGTGGGAAGAGCTGGGAATCAGTCGACTGCATAACTTACAATTCCGTAAATATAAGATTTTTTTTTCCCATTCGCTCACTGCTGCCCTCGGTATATGTATATATACTAATGAAGGATCGGAAAACGTGGGGGGCGCAAATGTATTATCATTCCAGCATGCAGTATTTTGTGTGTGTAAATGAAAAAGTGGAAAGAAAAAGTCAATGTATGGAAATTTTTGTTCAATCACAAATCCAATGATGTTCGCTCCGACGCATTTTGACAGTTGGACATGGGGAAGCGACGCATGGAGCCCGGCTCGGATGTGGGGAGGTGGGTCACTTTGATGAATTCGCCGAGGCCCGGAATTGTTGTTTGTTTGAAAGGTTTGTGTACTGCTGCCACCAGCCTGATAGGCCTGAGTATTTCAATTTTTTAGACACACAATGCATTGCATTTTGGCCATTGGTTTGGTTTTGCTTTTTCCAGGCTTAGCCTTTGTATCAGAGTCGCATGTTTTTTTTTTTTTTTTTTGGTTGATTTTCTAGGGTCTCGTCGTCGTAGTGCATTGATTAGAATGTTTGGACTTGAGTACGTAAATATTTTTGCTTGCTTGTCAATTAGTACGTTAAGCTGTTGTGTATTGTACTTGAAAAGGAGAGAGGTTGTATCAAAAAAGGGCAGAAAAGATGGAAGCGAGACTAAGAGTGCAAGGGCTGAAAGCTTTTCAAGTAGTTGGGAAATTGGTTGGGACTAAAGCTTTGAGGGGGATTTACGGCTTAATTAAGAATATTGTGGGTATTTTTCAATATTTTGACAAAGCTACCAACTTGTGCTGAAGCTGAGATACATTTTAAAACAACTAGAACTGCCAATTTGTGAAGAAATCACACTAAAAGCCAACAAATTCGACATATTTAAATCTTTAGAAGGTAGATTTTTGAATTGATTTGTTTAAGTGATTGATGAACTACCAAAATATTGTTTCAGTGCTGCCAACTTGTTTTTAAAACATTTGTTAGGCAAACCCCTCAGTCTGTTTTGAAAATGTAGGAACTGGAATTTATAATAAAGATAATCAATGTGCAATCGTGCTGCCAACTTGAGTAAAAAATTTGTGGGTACTGCCCACTTGTGAAGAAATCACATTTGAAGCAAACATTCGTGGCATATTTTAAATTGTAGAGGAATAAACTTTTAAATTAAATGTCTTAGATTTTAATGTACTAGCCTAAAAGTTGTTCAGTGCTGCCAACTAGTTTCAAAGCCTAAAAGGACCGACTTCTTATCTTCTAGTTAGCTGCTATGTGTCTGTTTGGTTGTATGCTAGTTTAGGTGTAAGATAGTTATATCTAGAAATGTGTAGCCGGCCCAAAGTCTGATTTGAATATGGGGAATGTATAATTTTGAAATAATATAATATTTGTCTTTTTGTGCTGCCAATTTCAGTCGAAAAAGTATTGCGTACTGCCCACTTTTGCTCAAGTTAAGCCAAGAGCTGCCAATTATAGCAAGATATATATAATTTAATACAAAAAAATATCAGGCGATGTCTTTATTGACTTAAGTTAAGCCTAAAAATTTGAATGGGGCTGCCAACTTGGCTGAATATGAATATGTAGGTAGTAAAACATTAAGTTAATATGTTTTATAAGAAGTGTATACAGCCAACTAAGGTCAAATAAGTTTTTGTTAAGAGCTGCCAACCTGTGCTGTAATCAGACCTAAAGAAAGTCCATATTTTGTCATTAATGGACAATATTTAGCTCCACATAAAGAAAAATTATAATTCAAAGTTACAAAATCTTTATTTGTGACCGAACGTAGTGACTAGGAGCTGCCAACTTGTGAGAAACCTCTACAAACTTGACTTTTGTTGACTTTAAAGTGGGTAAAGCTGTCAACTTACTACAAAAGCTTGTGTTTTCCGACAATTCGAGCTGCAAACTAGCCATAGCCACTTGGTATAACATAATAAGAAAATATAAAACTTAAAATACATCGTTATTAAGCTGCCAACTTGTGCCAAATTCCACATAACATTTTCTTAATCATTGAACAACTGATACAAATATATGAAAAACCTCCTTCTTGTATACTCCCCCTCCCTCCCCATTTTCACAAGCTACTCAAAAAGCCATTACTTTAATCGAATTCGCATTTCATTAAATGAGCCCACCAACTGCAACGCCTCTAGTATGAATGAAAAAAAAGAGCAGAGAAAAATAATTTCATCAACTTTGACGACGCACTGCAAAACGTCTAACAAACATGCAATTAAGTCGTTAATACTTCATCGATTTGAAACACACACACACACACCCACACATCCACGGACTCCCTGCCGAAGGATTAAAGCATTAGCGCGTGCGAAAGTTGGCCCGAATTAAGGATGAGAGCCCGAAAAGGAAGAGAATGGACAAAAAATAAAAAACGGAAACGGAAGCGGCGATAGACAAGGATGATTGCAGACATTTGATTAGTTTGTTTGGTCTAAAAACTCGCCCTCGACATCAAAAATTTTGCCGTTGTTGATATGCAATTACGATATAAAAGTTAAACAAACCCGGAACGATAGGCAAAGTGATATGGATTCGCGTTAAATGCGTTTTTTAGAGAGCATTTGATTAAAAACGCAAACACAGATCGCAGGGACCAGACCAGGTAATGCAGCTAAAAAAAAACAGAGGTAACAACAACGAAAGTCCAAAAAGTAAATATATAATCAAGGGAGTCGACTATGTGATGCTCTGTATAGTTGTAAATGCTTTGCGGAATATTTGAAACGGGGAAAGGGGGGAGAACTCGAATCGAACTTCAAACAAAAAGATACAAAATGAAAGAAAGTAAAAAATTATGTAAAATGTTTGTATTTCATGAATAAAGTTAGTGAACAGTTAGTGAGAGCTGCCAACTTGTTGCACAAATTGTGTTAAGTGCTGCCAAGTTGGTCTAAATCAAGGTTCAAACCTGCAATTTAGAAATATTAATATTAAACTACAACAATTTGAAATTTTAGGTGCTGCCAACTTGTTTTAAAAAGCAGGTTTTGGAACCTACTGATTTTTTAAGAATTCCAACTGAACTAAACTGACTGACATCTGTACTAATGCTAGCAATTGATTTAATTTAATGCTGTCTGTGCTGCCAACTTGTGTCAGAAAAAGTTTCTAAAGACAGCCCACATAACTTAAGAAATGCGAACACTAAATTTATATTGATTTATTATAATTTTGAGTTTTCAGTGCTGCCAACCTGTGCCGAAAAATAGCTTTAAGTCTGCTAAATAGAATTGAGACACATTTTCAAACCTGCAACTCGACGGAAACAGACATCTTCAAACTTAAATTTTGTTACACAAGTTGGCAGCACAGTCAACTTTTATAAGTGCTGCCAACTTGTGTGAAAAAAGTTTATAAGGGCTGCCATCAAGACTCAAGAAAGTTATTAATAAGTATAAGTATATGCAGATACCAATATTTTATTAATTAAGAATTATTTACAATATTCGGTGCTGCCAACCTGTGCCCAAAAAGCAGCTTACACCTACCATATTAGTTCTAGGAAATCCTACATAAAGCTTACATTCAAAAACGACCCTACATCATATTTTTTCCTTTTCTTAAATAATCCCATGCCTTATATTCCCCTTCCAGATGTGTCGCACCAACTACAGGATATCAAAAAAAAAAAAAAAACCAACACCAACAATTCATCAAAGTTTGCGTAGCGCAACATTTCTACCTCTTCCACCTGTAATAAAAATCATAACCAGGAGGAGGCCAGACACAAGAGTGTTCACTCCACGCACATATTGAACTAACGACAACCAGGTGAGTTGGATGTAAAGGAGGATACCCGCATGTCTGTCCCGGTGTGTGTGTGTGTGTGCGGTAGAAAAGGTAAAAACCAATCAAGAGCATCAATAAAAGGCACGTCAATCAGCGTACGGCGCGTTAGGCTCAGAGACCAACACCCACTCCCACAACCCATACTCCCATCAGCCAACTGCTGCTCAACAAGCACGAAAAAATCATATTTCCTGGTCTGCCTTTTGTCTAGCATTGGCAACGCGGTTTTAGTTCAGTCAAGCTGTCATATCGACGCTTTTGCATGCCCGGCCAGACTTTCGGAGCAGGAGCTGATGCTGAAGCCTGGGTTCAGCTCTTGTGGGATGCGTGATGGTTACATATCATGATTTTTCAATAAATTCTACGGCCATACATGCGGCACTTTGCTCATTGAATTTTGAATGGCCAACTGTGTGGGAAGACATTTGGTTATAGTACGGGAAATTGGGAAGGTGCGACTAAAGTTAAGGCAAACAAATGGTTGTGTGAGCGGGTGGGTGTGTGTGTGTGTGGTGGGGTAGGCTATGTGGCTTAAGGGTGGCTGTTTTGCTCAGACAAAAATATTTATATATTTTATTAGACAATGGTAAACGAAGGAAATAATTAATGAATTTACTAGGCCTGATCAACTTCAGTAAATTCAGAAGTAAGCACTAGTAAAGCGCGTAACTTCTATCGATAAATTTCCAAAATGTAAACAACCATTGAGTGTGCCTGGCTTTTGAGTGTTTTCAGCCCCAAATTGTTTAGTTTATTAAAGAGTTGGTGGCTGTTCTAGATGATTGTTGAGTGCTGATTTCTATATATTGTTTTTTTTGGAAATTTTGAGCTTCTAGTGCCTGGCTATACACGTTTTATAAGGAACCTTTGCTATTTTTTTTTACCTTCCTTCGGTTATATCATAACGAATTGCCGGTTAACTTTAAAGCAAACTATTCCAAATAGTTTTAGGATTTTTTTGAACGATGATATATTGCATTTTGTAACCCTGTGTTCATAACTATTATATTGTCAATTGCCCAAAAATATGCTACAATATAATAATTAAGTGGTTTGTATTGAATCATTATGAAAAGTTTCAACAAAGCTTAAAATATGGTTATTTTGAAGCCATGTACGTTATAATCTTATGGGATTGCTAAGAAATTTCCGTTAATATTAGGGTGAGAAAGAGCAAACGAAATATTCCACATAAAACGACACCAAAAAGGGTCAAAATATGCTGTTTAAGCAGCTTTTAAACCTTCAAAAGTTTGAAGTAAACTTGAGGTATATGATTGATTATCGGTAGAATGGATCTAGGTATTTTGAAGAGGATATACCAATGTGTTGATTTTTTCATTTCCGACCCCATCAACTATATATATATTCTTGATCAGAGTCGATTCAGCTTTGTCCGTCTGTCTCTTTCTACGCAAATTAGTCTCTCAGTTTTGAAGCTATCCAGCTGAAATTTTGCACAGAGTATTCTTTTTACTGTACGCTACTAATATATCGGAACCGACTGGATCGGAAGACTATATCTCATAGCTCCCATAGGAACAATTGGTCAGAAAACTAGTTTTAGTGAGAAAAACTTTTTTCTTTTCAATGGAAACGTCTCCAAACTTTGTTATCGACAGTTTTCTATGTTTTTATATAATTCTACAAAGTTTTATTAAAATCGGACTACTATATGGTATAGCTGCCATACAAAAGATAGGTCTGAAAAACAGTCTTAGTTGGAAAAACTTTTTTGATTTTAATGGTACCATACTGCAATTTTGTATTTGCTAGTTTTAGATGCTTTCACCCTACTCTACAAGTTTTTGTCCAAATCGGATGACTATATCTCATAGCTTCCATAGGAACACAAGTTCTAAAAACTAGCTCTAGTATGAAAAACTTTTTTCTTTTCAATGGAAACGTCTCCAAACTTTTTATTCATAATTTTCTTATGCTTCTTTATAGTTTTGCCGAGTTTGATGAAAATCGGACAACTATATGGCATAGCTGCCATACAAAAGATAGGTCTGAAAAACAGTCTTAGTTAGAAAAACTTTTTGTTTTTAATGGTAGCATACTGCAATGTTGTATTTGCTTGTTTTAGATGCTTTCAACCAACTCTAAAATTTTTTGGCAAAATCGGATAACTATATCATATAGCTCCCATACGAACGATCGGTCGGAAAATGGCTCGTTGAGAGAAAATGTTGTTTTTTAATATATTTAATCGAACACTTGCAAGGGTATGACTTCTTCTCACTTTCTAGCTCCTTCCTAAGAGTTAAAAGATTAAGAATTTAGTTTTGACGACCCTGACAAGATTTTTCCAGCTGAAGTCAAGCCACAAAATTGCAATGCAGAAACTCATGCTCACAACTTTCATTCGGTGGGTAGAGGATTCGACCCCGCATACTGAAAGATATTTTTTCAAATGTTTATAAGTTTTTCTGTGACAGGATGCTGAATAGACTTGCCGTCAAGAATTCTCACACTCCACTGGCCTACAATTATATAAAGTTTCTAAGTTTGTGCTTTAAATTCTTATACATTTTTTTAAAGCTTTTGATTTTATTATTGAATATTTCATTTAAATAATTCAGCTACCCCTAACGAGTTGTGTGCGTGCTGTGCGTGGGTGTAAGCCACGCCCACTCACAGTTGAAAATCACTTGACTTTTCATTAATAAAATTGGAAGTTGGTTGAATTTCTTTTTTAATGCTCCAGCAACGGACGGACAAAGGAGCGGCATACATGTATGGTATGGTTTTGGTTTATGCATCCAATAGCATTAACTGAATTTGGTACCCTTTTTCAATTTCATAACTCTTTTTTATACATATATTTTTATTTTTTTTTTGGGTTGCGTCAAGTGAGACACGCAAAATGTGGCTTACCGAAAAGTGAAAGGTTCGCGACTCGCGTATTTTAAACTTCTTTTCAATGGTGTGCAACCCCAACGAATTCATAACGTTTTTTTTGTTGTTTTTTGTTGTTGTTGCTGGGCCCGGCCATAGAAAAGTTTAAACAAAAAATTGTTTTCCATACGCATTAATGCAGCAATGCGTGCGCTTCAGACGTTAAGGAGTAGGGCAAGTAGACTTGGTCAGGGTAGTAGCCATGGGTAGTATTCTTCTTGAGTTTGGTGTATATGATGGGTAGGCGGACTGTTTGATATGTGTTTGCGTTATTTGGCGACAGTGCTTGGAAAGGGTTTGAGAGATTTTTTAACGAGAAATCCTTTGTGTTGAGCAGGTGGATGGAGAAGTGTATTTGCTGGGCAATTTTGTTAATAAGCAGACTCTTCCCTGCTACAATCGCTGGCCAAGCAACAGTCACTTTAAGTCACATACAACACACTTTCACTTTATTTCTCGAGTGCTTCAGGTACTTTGGGGACTGCAAGATGGCATTTGTCCAGCTGGTGCTGCTGCTGCAAATCAACTCAAGTTAAAGTGTCAAAACAATACAAACGACGGCACAGGCGCACAGACCCACATCACCACCAGTTCGCCTCCATTCACATCCCACCACCTACTGCCCAGAGCACGCACATAATTTATGCCTATGTACAGAATTGAGTCTAAGGAGACGACATCCCAGGGAACGCACATAAAACGCAGACTGCAGCGGAAAAATCAATTTTCTTTTGTGCCTGACAAGGGTGGGATCTTTTACACGCAAACAGAGTGACTTGTGTTTTGTTTTCGGGGGTTGCACACACACACACACACCACACACACACAAAGTCACGCACTTGTGCAGCGAATTGTCACCCAGTTTTTGGTTATCAAAAAGAGAAAGTTGATGAAAAATTTGCCTTTGAAGTGCACAAGTGCAGCATAATTTAAGGCTAATGCAATTAGGCAATTTCATAATTGTCCGGGCTAAGGATGGGCTGTGTGTGTGTGTGGGTGAGCGTTTGCTAATTACTCATGCCGCACGCATTTTGAGTCACTGAGGCGTATACACAATAATTTTTAGAACGTGCATTGAATTAAGCACGAAAAGGAGAGAAAATGGAAAACAAAATGGTCGAGTAAATGCACGAGCCTAAAATGTCATTAAAGTCACTCTCACGCACTTGCCGCCCAAGTTTCCCAACTCAAATGCCATTCCAAAATGACGTAAGCAACGCCAAATGAAATTTCCTTCTTGTTGGGGCAATTGAACACAGGCGGCAACAGAATGTTGCAAGACCCAAAAAATCATGTGCCACATAGGCGGGTCTGCCTCGCACTCTTTCTCTCTCTCTCTCTCTCTCTCTTTCTCTTTGGCTTTCTGTTTATATTGTACATAGAAACAGGATAAATGCTATTGGGGATTGCCTTGCAGATTGATGAGGGAGACGCAGCATTGAGGGTACCCGACAAGCTATTGAAGACCATTGAAAATGTGTCAAATGGGTTTGGTCATTTTTTCCTAGGCAAACGGCAAAGAACAAAGTGACCATTTGGTGTGAAATCGAATGTGTGTGGGGTGGATGGTGGGCGGAAGGTACAAAATAAAGGTGGAAGTACAATCATTTCAGTTGAAGCAATGAAACTAGCATTCAAGTGTATATAGAATGCGGTAGAAAATGACATTGTATCCAATATGTCGACAAATTTAACCAAAAAGTAGGCTAAAGTAGGTTAAATTGAATAGCTGACTATATATGTAAAATACGATGCAAAACTATAAATCAACTATCTTTCCAAATACCAGATAATGTCGCGAATCATTGTCTTTAACTTTCTTAACAGCTTTCTGTGGTAGTAAGTCAGCAGATTGTGCCTAAAATTAATGCATTTAGATCAGGTCAAAAGCCAACAGCTTGTAAGAAAAACTGAGCGCTTTGTTTATGTTGCTTTTCTATAAACTTATAAAGTAAAAAATACTAAATATTGGTTTCAGAGATATATTTGAACTGGAAGAGTTTTTAATGTCTTCGAGCATTGATCTGAATTGAATTTAAAATAAGTCCATGAGAAATTAGTTGCAGTTTTGACAAATTTAGTAATCACATCACACAAATAAGTGTAGTAGGATAGAGAGGATACATTCAAAGACTCATGGTCAACCTAACTGCTATTCCCTTTAACATTAACATAGTCATAACATTAGTGGACATAGTCGTCTCTTTCTCGCATACACCTAGATATAAGACTACACTGTAAAAGAACTGTAAAGAGTATGCTAAAAGAGACGCGACGAGATCATTCGAATATAAGTCGTTGTCGAGAGTGGAAGTAAAAACTAAACCAAGAAGATTAGAAGTGAATAAACCTAAAGAAACTAAACCTAAATATAACTGGACTCGTCTTTCCTCTCACAAAATCAGAAGTGGGCCTAACTCATAATGAACGCAGTAGAAATTAATCAGTTTTCGTGTATCCAATTAAAAAATTGGTTAGCAGTCCTTGGGTTGCCGACTAAGGGCTCAAAAGCAGAACTAGTGGCGCGATTAAATGCAATATCGCCAAATTGCCGTGGTGTTCCTCCAGAGCATCAGCCGGGTGCAGAAGTGGACAACGAAGATGCACAACAACAACCGCAGCCAGTTCTGGAGTTGAGCGACGCCGCTTTGAGTGGTGAAATTGCTGGCCACGCTCAGGCAAGCAACGGTGCCTCGCCGAAATCATCGCTCGATACACATACATGTACAGGTACATCTGGCGCAGCTGAAAATTTACAACAAAAACAGGCAGCGATCGCTGCACATACACAATCCGACATGTCAGAGGGTGCTGAAGAAGCAGTGGTGCAGCAGTTGCGTGCAGAGATAAATGCGGGAAAAATGTTGATTCAACAATTGCGCGCCGAAGCCATTAAAAACGCGCAATTAAGAGATGTGAATGACGTCATCAACAACGACCTCAGTGGCAACACTGGAGACGACATCGGCAACAACAACAGCGGTGGCAACGCCAGCAGTGTTGGAAGAGTCATCGAGAACAGTGCTGGGCAACAACAAACCGCAAATGTAAACAAACTGGCGCTGGCCAAGGAAATTACTATGGATTTCGACGGAGGATCGTGCGCCAGAAATTGGGTGGCGCAATTACAAAACATTTCAAAAGTATACGATCTGGATGCGGATGGATTGCGAATGTTATTGGTGGCGAAATTAAAAGGAAATGCACAACGTTGGCTGCGTGCCAATCCAAGTCGGATTTTGGAACCAGCTGATCGATTGTTCGAGCAGTTGATTATGGCGTTCGGAGGTAAGCTGTCCAAAGCGGAAACCAGAAGCAAATTCCAGGATCGTCAGTGGTGTGCCGATGAAATGTTTTCGACCTATTTCGATGACAAAATGATGCTGTCCAATGTCGTAAACATCGATGTGGATGAACTAGTGGAGTGCATCATTGAAGGAATTCCTGCATCAGGGTTGCGTGACCAAGCACGCATACAGTGCTTTAGTGAGCCGGAGCAGATTTTACGGGCATTCTCTAGTGTGCGCCTACCGGTACAGGAGAAAAGAGCCAACACATCGCAGATGGCAACAGCACGAGTTATGGGCAACAAGGAGCTGCGCTGTGTAAATTGCAACTCTAAAGGGCATTTTGCCAAAGAATGCCGTAAACCGAAGAGGGAGCCTGGATCATGCTACGCCTGTGGAGAATTTGGTCATTTTGTGGGGCAGTGTGCGAATCGAAAGGGTGCTGGAGTAAATAATTATGTAAGGTATTTTAAAATTATGTTTTCAAATATTTTATTATTGCCAATTATTGCAGCGTGCCTCATAGACAGCGGTAGTCCAATTTCTTTTATTAAAAAGTATCGAGTACCCAAAGAAGTTACAATGAAACCAGTTCGAAAATCTTATTTTGGGCTAAATAAAAGCCAACTTGAAATATTTGGAAAATCATTATGTTACATATGGAAAGGATCAATAAAATGTTATTTTCATTTATATATTGTTGCTGATCAATCTATGAGTCACGATGTTGTTCTTGGCAGGAACTTTATGGAGGCATGCGATTTAAATTTAGATCTAAATACGTTGAAAATGGTTACGATAGAGAATGTGGATATGAAACATAAAGAAAACAAGCCGGAAAAGTTACGAAATGAAAATTTTCCACAGTTATGTGAACCGACAACAAGAAAGCATATGTCAAATGAAAATGAATCGTCAATGGTAGAGTCAAATGAAACGGTTAGTGAAACAGTTAGTAAGACAGTTAGTGAAACAGTTAGTAAGACAGTTAGTGAAACAGTTAGTGAGACAGTTAGTGAGATAGTTAGTAAGACAGTTAGTGAAACAGTTAGTGAAACAGTTAGTAAGACAGCTAATGAAACAGTTAACAGACAGAAAAAGTTATTGGGTAAATCAACTGAAAATGTAAATGAGAACGAAGAAAGTTTTGACAAAGACATGCTTAATATTAATTATACAGATGATTCAATGAATGATTACAATTGTGGGAAAAATGTGGATTATAGAACACGATGCCGATTCAAACAGTTAATTGAAGACAATTATGTAAAAGCGGAAAAGCCTCAGGAGCCGTTGGTCAGATGTGAAATCAAACTAAATTTGGAAAAGTCAAAACCGTTTAGCTGCGCTCCTAGAAGATTATCTTATACAGAGAAGGAAAAGTTGCAACAAATACTAGATGATTATTTAGAGAAAGGAATAATACGACCCAGTGAGTCTGAATATGCTTCAAACATAGTGCTGGTGAAGAAGAAGACGATAGAATTGATTGATTTGAGATTATGTATAGACTTTCGAAAAATTAATAAGTATTTGATCAAAGACAACTATCCGCTACCGCTTATAGATGATTTGTTGGATAAATTGGT